>CP125973.1:130771785-131371785 GCA_030063025.1 Avena longiglumis | reverse complement strand
GAGTAAGACTCAAAGTCCGGCTACGGCGGAAGAAAGAAAGATAATGGACAAAGTCCCCTATGCTTCAGCCATAGGCTCTATAATGTACGCCAAGCTATGTACAAGAACGGATGTGGAACATGTTATTAGTTTGATTAGTAGGTACCAATCGGATCCAGGTTCGGAACACTGGATAGCGTTCAAGAATATCCTTAAGTACTTGTGAAGAACTAAGGATATGTTTTTTGTATACGGAGGTGAAGAAGAGATCGTTGCTCAGTGTAATGTAGACGCTAGCTTCGAGACCGATCCAGATGACTCTAAGTCTCAATCCGGATACGTATTTCTCATGAATGGTGAGCGGTTAGTTGGAGGAGTTCCAAACAACCCGTGGTGGCGGGATCAACAACGAAGGACGAATATGTTGCTGCTTCGGAAGCGGCTCAGGAAGAAGTTTGGATGAAAGAGTTCATATCCGAACTAGGTGTGGTTGCAAGCGCGTTGGACCCAATGGTGATCTATTGTGACAACAATTGTGCCATTGCCAATGCCAACGAACCAAGGTCTCACAAGTATTCCAAGCATATTAAGCGTCGGTTTCACTCCATCCGTGAACATGTCAAGGATGGAGATATAAATATTTGTAAAGTACATATGGATCTCAATGTAGCAGATCCGTTGACTAAAACTCTCCCTAGAGCAAAACATGATCAACACCAAAACTCCATGGGTGTTAGATTCATCAATATGTAACTATATTATTGTCTCTAGTGCAAGTGGGAGACTGAAGGGAATATGCCCTGAGAGGCAATAATAAAGTGTTTATTATGTGTATTCCAAGTATATGATAGATGTTTATTTTGCATGCTATAATTGTATTAATAAGCAAACATTAATACATGTGTGTTTAATAAACAAACATAAAGTTCCTAGTTATGCCTCTCTCATAAACTAGCTCGTTGATTAACAAGATGATCAAAGTTTCCTGATCATAGACATTGGATGTTGTTAATAACGAGGTCACAACATTAGTGTAATGATGTGATGGACATTCATCCAAAGTATAGAAATACGACCAAAGTCATTGAGTTTATATTGCTATAACAACTTAGGAAGTGATCCTAATCCTTAGACCCTGAGATCATGTCAATCACTAACACTAGAAGAGTTTCTTCATAACATCAAACATCACACCGTAACAGGGTGATTATAAAGATGGGTTCAGAACTAATAAAGTGTTATGTTGAAGTCCATGGATCGAGAGTGGAATTTGTTCATCCCGATGACGGATAGATATACTTTGGGCCCTCTCGATGATATCACATTGATTAGCTTGCAAGCAAGTGATTTGATCACTAGAATGTTATATCACGGGAACGAGAAAAGACTGCATGTCAGTAAAGAGATAAAACTAGGTATGGAGATACCTATGATCGAATCTCGTACATGTAATATATCGCGAAACAAAGGGATTAAGATACTAGGGTAAAAGGTTCCGACGATCACAGGAAAGTCATCGTTGAATGTGTGGGAGTCGGTATGGGTCTCCAGATCCCGCTTCTGATTATTGATCGGAGAAAGGTCTCGATCATGTCCGCATTATTCACGAACCGTAGGGTGGCACACTTAAGAGACACCGACATCCAAATGGAGCAAAAGTTTCATGCCGAAAAGAATAACAAGCGCAGGAATTTATTTCACTAGATACCGAAACAGGTTTTCGGGTGAAATTGCAAAAAGTGTTTTTGCATGTGAAATGAAATACTAGCAAGGGGTTATATGTGAATGTTTGTCATTAAATTAATTGAAAAAATTCTGAATAAATAAAAGGAGTTTTATTTAATGAGATTTTGCATTAAATTTGGTGGAAATTTAATGGGAATTTGACTGGGATTTTGAGTGGAGAGAATCGAAAGGATTTTTGTGAGTGGAGTGTCCACCCACATGAATGGGGGGAGGGCAAGGGGGCAGCCCCATGCGCCGTCCACCCCCTCGGGGTTTCCCCCTCTCCTATAAAAGGCACCCCTTCCTCACTTCTCACTCACTCCTCCTCGTGAAGGATCTCCCCCCTCTAGAATTTATCCCCCATGGTCTCGGACTAGCGAGATACATGTTCCTGGTGGCTATTGGGAAAGAAAGAGTTGTTCTTCCTCTGCATCGCTGGAACGAGGAGGCGGAGGTTGCTCGGTGTCCTGTACGTGTGTGCGAGCACGGATGCACTGCTAATTTGCGGTGCTAGGACTTCCTCTCGATCTTGAGAGCGGCAAGAGATCGTCTAAATCAACCACGAGTTTAACTCGTTAAGCTTTGTCGGTCTTCAAGGTATGTTCTGTACGGATATACATTTGCCCGTTGTTGTATCTAGTAGATAGATCTTGGTACATAATTTTTCCCATCGTAGGAAAAAAATTGTTTTCTATGCTGCGAACCCTACAATTCCTTGCTAATTTTGGATCCTTTTAGTTTATTGGTATCCTCTTGTGTTTTATTTAATGTAGGTAGTAGTGATGATCTCATTTGTGTGCATTTTACATTCAAAATCAAAATTGTATATAATATACTCCCTCTGTTCCTTTTTATAGTGCCTATAGTTTTTTAAGAAAAATTCCAAAATATAAGAAATAGTGCGTTGTACAACTCTTTTGGACAATTTTTAAGGGAGTTTACATAAATTAGATAGTGTTCCATGCCTCCTGCAAAATCCTCTATTTTATCACGTGAATTAGCCACGAGAAATCCTAGCCAAAACTATTTTAATTTTCTCTCCACATGTGTTTCTTAATTTCCGTGCCAGAAATTATAGGCACTATAGAATGGAATGGAGGGAGTACTACTTATGGGTGAGCTCTCCTATATTATCTAGAACAATCCTTTTATGCTTCTTTGTTTGGTCCATATCGTGTTTTATGTGCTTAGAAGTTCAATCTTTTTTGTTTTGGTATTTTGTGCCATCATGAAAAGTTTGGAGAGTTTTGGTTTCTTCTTGGAACCTTGCTCTTTTTGGGAGTTGGTTTTGTCTCATTCCTTGTTTCACGTTTTGAACATTTTAGAATGAGATAAATCCTTGAGCATTTGTGTTTTTATCTATCTTTTGCTCTTTGGCTTTAGCCTAGTTCATTTGTTGAACTTGTGGTCTTTCATGTGTTGAATTGGTTCTTTGATACAATTTTGACACAGTCTATCATGTTACACTCTTGTGTGTGCCATCTCGGTTTACTTGGTACTTTGTTCAAATTGTATCTCCTTTGGTTCTTGAAAGCCTTGTGCATGCATATTTACTATATGTTTCTATTATGGCATGCTTGCTTTCTTTGATCCAATATATAGGGGAAACTCCACCAAATCCCATTGGCTAAGTTGTGCATGAAATTCAATTTCATATCAATATGCACATATTTATGTGGAGTCCCTCCTATGTATTGTAGTTTATCTAACTACTTTGGGCCCAATATGTTTGGGGACAATTTTGTACTTAATTGTATTTTAGGTGCATTGAAGATATATTGTATGCGTGTGTCTCAATCTTGAAGAAGTGGTGTGTACATCAAAATTGGATGCAAGATATAGGATGTGCGACAAACTCATATCTACTACAACCTACCAATTATATCTTGGTAACAAGTATCTCTTTTTCATGCTCATATATCTTGTGTCCAACCGTTTCTCAGTTACCTTCTAGCATGAATTATTGTATTTATATTTGTTGTGGTTCTAGCCTTGGAGTTAAGAGAGCTCCCTATTTCAAATGTCTATAAGCTGAGATGAGTGCATATAAATGGGACTATACAAAATCAAGCATATGATTCACCAATCTCAAATATGTCAATCTAGCAATTTTATTGCATATCATTTCCTCAACTTCTCCCATGTGCAATAGTGAGATTTTGCTAGTTGAATTTTCCTTGTGATACTTGTTTCCTTTCTCCATATATTCCAACTATCTCCTTTTCCCTTGGTGATACGTCCAATTTGCATCACCATTCTATATCATAATTTGCCTTTATCCATTGGTATATTTCATATTAAGAGGTGCTATTTATGTCTTTTCAGCTATTTTTGCATATTGGATGATTCTTGGAGGATGAACTGTCGGAGTCAGGATTCTGATGGAAAAAGCGGTGTTTTGATGCAATTTCGTGAAGATCAGAAAAATACCAGAAAAACTACGGAAAATCCTATTTTCCCAGAAGACAAAAAATGCTAGACGGGGAGGCGGAGATGGGCCACAAGGGCCCACAGCCCCTAGGTGTGGGCCACCCCTAGGTCGCGCCTATAGGGGGTGTGGCCCACCTATCCCACCTCTGACTCCGCCCTCTCGCCTATATCTTCTCCTCGAAACCCTAATACACGAGGGGTGACCATAGAAAGATTTCGCCGCCTCTGCGGGGCAGAAAACACCGAGCGAGAAAGAGCTCTCCGGCAGACAGATTTCGGCCAGAGAAATTCCTTCCCAGAGAGGGGAGATCGTCGCCATCAACACCATCATCAAGCCAGACTTCATCGGTATCATCATCATCCACAACATCATATCCACCAGCACCATCATCACCACTCCATCCCGATGTAACAATTGTGTTGAATCTTGCATAGTTCTTAGAGGAAACTTTCCCGGTGTTGACTACTATTGTAGTTGATGCTTGTGAGTGGAACCATTGGATTATTGTTTATGTTCAGATTGTTATTCATCACCATATCATCTTTGATCTTGATCCATATGATGTCTCATGAGTAGTTCGTTTAGTTCTTGACGACATGGGAGAAGTCATGCTGTTAGTAGTGGATTTGTGTTGAGATATTATTCAATGGTTTAGTATTTAAGTTGTGGTGTTATTCTTCTAGTGGTGTCATGTGAACGTCGACTACATGATACTTCACCATTTATGGGCCTAGGGGAATGCATTGTGTATATGTATACTAATTTTGGGGTTGCCGGAGTGACAGAAACCTGAACCCCCATTAGGAAACCATTGCACAAGGGAGTGTAGGATCTCAGAGTTTAAGGTTGTGGTTAGGTTTATATATTAATTGCTTTCTTGTAGTTGCGGATGCTTGCAAGGGGTTTAATCACAAGTATGTATTAGTCCAAGTAAGGTCGGTACATTAGCATAGGTTCACCCACACAACACTTATAAAACCAAAGAAGACTACTCAGCAATATGAAGCGAAAGCACTTGCCAGTATTCCTATGTGTCCTCGAGAACGTTTGGTCCTCATTAGTATTTCCACCGGCTTATCCTTTTCTAAGAAAGGATTGGTCCACTTGCTGCAATTATTTGCTGTCTTTATTTACTTGCACGTTATTTCCTTGCTTTATCAAAAAAAATCTAAAAGTCTGTTTGCTAAGTATTTACAGAGATTTCCTGCTCCATACCACTAGTCAACACCTTATGTTCCTCGTTGGGATCGACACTCCTATTTATCGAAAGTACTACGATACACCCCCAATACTTGTGGGTCATTAAGACTATTTTCTGGCACCGTTGCTGGGGAGTGAAGCACTATTGAAGAGTGGAACTGGTAAAGGAAACTTCTACTGTGAGTATTGTTTTTATTCCTGTTTGTTACTTTGTTTCCAATATGGATAACCCACTTGGTTTTCTGTTTGGGAAAACTACTACCACTATTAGGGTAGTAGATGAACCACCGCCTGTTCAGATAGATCCTTTAAGATACCTACAAGTATTGTTGATTATGTTATGGATAATTATTATTTAGGGGATGGAACTGTCCATCCTGGTGATCATTTGCTTTTTATCCATGAATTATGCGGGTTGTTTAAGTGTGCAGGTATCACAGTTGAACATGTGAAGAAGAAGTTACTCTGTATATCGTTGAAAGGAAGAGCTGAAAAATGGTATAAGCTGCTGAAGAATGGACAATCCATGGAATGAGAGGAAATAGTACTTCTCTTTTATTCTAAATTCTATCCTCCCAGTGAGATTCATAAGGATAGGAATCTGATATATAACTTTTGGCCTCGTGATGGAGAGAGTTCAGCTCATGCTTGGGGGAGATTGAAGTTACTAATGCTTAAATGTCCTATTCATGAACTCCCTAACAATATTGTTATCAATAACTTTTATGCTAGGCTTTCGCTTCATGATAAAGATTTACTAGATGCTTCTTGTGCTGGATCATTCACGCGTATGAAGGAAGAAGCTAAATGGGATCTCCTAGACCATATTCAAGGGAACACTAAAGCATGGGAGAATGACAAAGGAATAAACTCAGGTATAAACTATCATTATGAATGCATTAAATCCTTTATGGGAACTGATGACTTCCGTGATATTAGTACTGACTATGGTCTTGATTCTCAAGTTCTTGCAAAATGTTTTAACGCCTTTGCCTCTTATATTCAAATTCCGAAAAAGGTGTGGGACAAGTACCATGATCCTTATAAAGACATTGTTACCTATGTTCCTGCTAGCATTGAAGTTTTTACTGTTGATCCTATTTTGCTTGAACCTTATGTTGAGAAAATCCCTTTTCTTGCTAAGGTAAAGGAACGTTCTATCATAGCTAATGTGGTTAGCAAAATTGCAAAGAAAACTGTGGAATACGATGAGCAAATAAACATTGAACCTGTGGTACTATTGTGAAAGATCTTGTCACTAAAAATATAGAGTATGAGCACATTGTCTTCTGTGAAGACGCTTCTAATATTGTATCTCATCCTAGAAAAGCTAGGAAAGATAGTGTCCATGTGCTTTCTGTTAGAATTGGTGATCATTGCTATTATGGTTTATGTGATATTGGTGCTAGTTCTAGTGTTATTCCTTATGAGCTTTACAGGGAGATTATGCATGAAATTGGTCCTCATGATCTTGAGGACATTGATGTGGTTATTCACCTTGCTAATAAGGAAACCATTTGCCCTATTGGTATTGTAAGAGATGTGTAAGTCCTTTGTGGTAAGATTAAGTATCTTGCTGATTTTCTAGTGCTTAGTTCAGCAGCTATTAAAACCCATCTATTATCTTTGGTAGACCTTTCTTGAACACTTGTGGAGCTATTATAGATTGTAAAAAGGAGAAAGTTTTAACTAAGTTTGATGCAGATTCTTATGAGTTTAACTTTTACAAATTTTCTAAAACTCCTTATGAAAATAGTTTGCCTAATGAAGATTTCAGGATCAAACAACTTGCTTCTATTGATCCAGTTTATGACCTTGGTCCTCTTTTTGATGATTGTAAGTATCCTCATTATGATGATAAAGTTGTTTCTTGTGACCGTTATATTGTTAGCTTTATTCAAAGTGCTACTGAAAGTTATTATGAGAGAGGGAAACATGGTTTTATGCATCTCAATAATATTAAGTTTCCCCATTTTATGCTGAAAGCTCTGGAGTTGCATTTATTTTGTCTTCCTATGCTAGTGGCCTTTTGTTTCAACAATTTGTTTTCTAATGAGTACCCCTTGCATAGGAAGTGGGTTAGACTCAAGTGTGTTGGATATTTTCTTCTTGATGCTCTCTTTCACTTCAAATCCATATCCCCTATGTGAGCATCTTTGAAATTATCAAGCCTAACTTAAAGTTATTAAAGAAAAGTACTTATTGGGAGATAACTCAATAGTTTTGTTGAGTATTGGAAGTTATTACCTCATCAATAACCGCTCCTTATCCTTTTTGTTTTGGTTTTTGTTTCAAATCAACTACTTTTGAGAAGTAGAGGAGATGTGAAAAGTGGCTGTCCTGGGACAGATTTTTGTGCTGCATTGTAAAAATTCGTGAAGGAGCTCAGTACATCGGATGGAGTTGTATTTTTCTGTGCTTATTATCCGAGTTATTATCCAACTTTCTTTAGTTTTGAACTTTTTGATTTGAGCAACATAAGTTTTTTGAAAAAATCAATCTTTACCTACTTGTCTGTTTTGACATATTTCTGCCATCATTTGCATTTTCCTCTTAAATTGATTCCCTTTCAGATTATTTTTGGGATTTTGGAAATTAGTTGCTACATTATCTTTTGTTTTGATGGATTTCAGTTGAAGTGTGTACCTAAAGGTTTATTGTTTTTGCATACACTAATGTTGCCAATGAGGTTTGTGTAAGGCCTTGTATAAAAGGAGTTTTTAGGAGAAGGAGAGAAGGAATCTGCAGAGTCCGTCTTTGAATAGGTAAAAGTGCTGCAAACTGAAGGTTCGCGAAAAACCTTTTTCTTTATATTTTTGATGTTTTTATGGCATACAGAAGGTTACAGGACGAAAGAGAGGAGGAAACGGAGTCCTGGGTGGCCACACCCACCCTAGGCGCGGGCCCCAGCTGGCCACGCCTGGAGGGGGTGTGAGCCCCCTGAACTCCGTCTCCGCCTCGTTTTCACACAATACCTACCTTATGCATTGAAACTTCATAATATATACCCCCGGATCCCCCGAGGTTCGTATACCATGTTCTCGTCGTGTTTTCATTTTGATCTGTTTCTGTTAGGAAATGTTATCAAGTTTAGAGCACCATGGTCTCCGCCAACAACAAAGGCAAGAAGCTCGTGGAGGACGATCCTCAAAACCCCAAGGAGGAGGAGATCTTGGTTGAGGATGAAGAAGGCATGAAGGAGGAAGAGCATCCGGACACTCACGCACCATTGCAAGCATTGGAGTGGTGGAAAACCCTACCAAGCTTAGGAGGACAGCACGGATGTCTACATGAGGGAGAACTCCGCGTTATACCCTCGCTCAATGGTCACTTCCTCACGCACCAAGAACCCCTTCCATACTCTCTTAATTGAGCAACAATACCAAAAAGGTACCAAAAGGGAATTTGCCCTCTATTTGGGATCTGCCTCGTTCTAACCATGCAGGGAAGGAACACACTAAGAAGGAAGAGTGGGGAAAGAATAACAAGGACTGGTATTCTCGGTCCGACATGATCATGAACCGCATTGAGCATAATTCGGAGTTGATTTGTACTCTAACCTTCGAGATTGAGGATTTGAGGGACCTGATTGAAGAGCTTATCAAGATAACACCACCACCAAAGGAGTAATTCATCATCAGGTTTGGCATCTCCTTGGCTTGTTCCAAGCTTGGGGGAGTGCCGCGGTATCTCATCATTATCTTTTATATTTTTACCTTTTTAGTAGATTCATATCTTTGGTAGAGAAGTTATCTTATAGGTTGGTTTGCATTGTGGAAGTATCTCTCCTTTAGTTGGCTATCTATGTATCCCTTGGTGTGTCGTGGTATTGCCGACGAGTACGCCATGGAGGGGTCCTCACAGTGCGTGTTTAGATACGTGGGTAAGGCGGGTTGGTTGGCAGTGCAGGTAACACAGCTTACCTAGGTTTAGATCCCACAACAGTGGCGGAATCCTACTCCTGCTATAAATCACTATAATGGAAATACGCCGAGTTACAGAGATTAGGGTCGCTGTGCGAGGTGTGTGTAAAACAATACTAGGTTGTGCCCTAAAGGCTCCCATAGGCCCGACTTATATAGTCGCCAGGTCCTAGGGTTACAGGGAAAAGTCCTAGCCGGACAGGTTACAGAGTTCTACACCGTCTATTACTAGTCTTATGTATCTTGCACTCCAAGGCTCCGGGTATGCTGGTGACTCCACCGTAGCCTTCCTTTATCCGGCATGGCCTCCCTTCTGGATCCACCTAACTGGGCCGCCCAGCAGGCCATAGGCCATGCTACCGACTATGGGCCACCCAGGTTATTCGGATAAGAGACATGCTATGAGGATACCCATATAGCATATCCCCAACAGTATCCCCCGGAGAACTCCGAGATCTTGCGCCGTCTTGCCTCTTCTCGTGGAATGCTCCGTCTAGATGGATGTCGGCAAATCGTCAAGCAATATCTTGTAGTCCTCCCAAAGAACCCTGCAAGGTTTTCTCCGTCTTCTATAAGTAAGTCGGAGAAATGCTGAATATTCCATCGTACGCTTCCGTTGTCCGATTAAATCCTTCCATGCCGGAATCTTCGATTGGACGGCTCATCTACAATTCCAGTTAAGTCGACGTAGGCTGTAGGTCAGCGACGCCTCGTAACTCACACATGCAGAGAATGCAATCATATCTGATTTTCCCGCGCGAGCGATACTCGCCGTTGGCGGCGGCGGTTGGAGACGTGGAGAAATTACCGCGCACGTTCATGAACACGTCGTCTACGCGGCAACCGTTCGATTAGCTGCACGAATCTTGACGCAGAGTAGGATAAATAGTAACCATGGGACACTTCCAATTTTTTCACCCCATTCTCTCGCGTCATCGTCTTCTTCCTCCAGCCGCACGCCTCCGCGAGCTCTCCGCGGAAAACCTCGAGAAAACCCTAGCCCCTCCCTCTGCACCAGTCGCTTCCTCCCAGTCCTCCATGGCCAGCAGCAGATCTTCCCCGTCGATGGCGGCGTCGAGCGAAGCCACGGCAAAGCCGGCGAGCTCCTGTTATCGCCACATTTTGGCCAAAGGAGGAGATGGGCCGTAATCAAGATGGGCTTGGAGGATACATATATGCAACGTATTGCTGGATCGGCCTTGTGCGTGGATTTGGGCTAAATTGCCCGTGTATTTGTATGTTATGGTAGGATACGTTTCGGTTTAAGTAAGAGATAGAGTTGTTAGGGTTATTCCAAAGATAGAAAGTCTCCGGACTATAAATATGTACCTAAGGTTATTGAGAAAGGAGGACGATCACGTTCACAACAAACACAATCTCGGCGCATCGCCACCCCTTGTTTCTAGGGTTTCTTTCGGGTAAGTGTCATGCTGCCTAGATCGCATCTTGCGGTCTAGGCAGTATCTACTTATGCGTTATTTAGTGTTACTCGTACTGAAGCCTTGTTGATGGCTAGTAATACCGTTATCATATATTTGTTTGGGCTAGCATCGGTACCTTTTTTGTTATGATTGCTTAGTTATGCTGCCTTTAGTTATTTCGATGCCTTTGCACCTTTTTCGGGTGTAAGGGCAGCATCTTGCTTGATCTTTATTTAGTTGATTTGATTTGTTATAGTTACGCCTTGTTTTCCAAGGTTTAGTTTGATATCCATGTAGTCAGGCCTTGCAAACGGGTTGAACGATCCAGTAGTATGTAAGGATATGGTTTGCCAATTCGAGAGGAGTTGTTCCGGGAATTGACTTTACGTCGGTTGTTAGGCCTTCTCTAGGGTTAGTTTTCTATCATCTTTTGTATCTACCAGGCTCAGTTACGTGTAGGATGTTCCAATTATGTGGTGAAAACGTTAAACTGTCGTAGATCGATTTAACTTGTATTGATGAAGCAAAATCCCATGTTATCATAGATCTAATGCAGAACCATGGGATAATCGGATCCAGGAGCCGATTCACAGGGAAACCTGGGAGCCGGTCGCGTGTCGAATTTTACGTATACTTGTTTGCCATGCAGGAAACTAATCGAAGCAATCCGTCACCTTCCTGACCAGGTATAGGTCGGTGTACGCCTCGCATCAGCCGGGCGTGTCGGAGTTTTGCGGGCCGTTGCGAAGGACCGAGCCCACCGGCGATTCTGGAGCCTCCGGCTCTTCGTGTTGCTCGTCGCTGCTCGCCGGTGGGTTTTGACAGGCAACACATTCTGTGTTATCGCCACATTTTGGCCAAAGGAGGAGATGAGCCGTAATCAAGATGGGCTTGGAGGATACATATATGCAACGTATTGCTGGATCGGCCTTGTGCGTGGATTTGGGCTAAATTGCCCGTGTATTTGTATGTTATGGTAGGATACGTTTCGGTTTAAGTAAGAGATAGAGTTGTTAGGGTTATTCCAAAGATAGAAAGTCTCCGTACTATAAATATGTACCTAAGGTTATTGAGAAAGGAGGACGATCACGTTCACAACAAACACAATCTCGGCGCATCGCCACCCCTTGTTTCTAGGGTTTCTTTCGGGTAAGTGTCATGCTGCCTAGATCGCATCTTGCGGTCTGGCGTATCTACTATCGTTATTTAGTGTTACTGCATCGAAGCCTTGTTGATGGCGAGTAATACCGTTATCATAGATTTGTTTGGGCTAGCATCGGTACCTTTTTTGTTATGATTGCTTAGTTATGCTGCCTTTAGTTATTTCGATGCCTTTGCACCTTTTTCGGGTGTAAGGGCAGCATCTTGCTTGATCTTTATTTAGTTGATTTGATCTGTTATAGTTACGCCTTGTTTTCCAAGGTTTAGTTTGATATCCATGTAGTCAGGCCTTGCAAACGGGTTGAACGATCCAGTAGTATGTAAGGATATGGTTTGCCAATTCGAGAGGAGTTGTTCCGGGAATTGACTTTTACGTCGGTTGTTAGGCCTTCTCTAGGGTTAGTTTTCTATCATCTTTTGTATCTACCAGGCTCAATTACGTGTAGGATGTTCCAATTATGTGGTGAAAACGTTAAACTGTCGTAGATCGATTTAACTTGTATTGATGAAGCAAAATCCCATGTTATCATAGATCTAATGCAGAACCATGGGATAATCGGCTCGAGCGATTCACGGGGAAACACAGGAGCATCGCGGCTCGAATTTTACGATACTTGTTTGCCATGCAGAAACTAATCGAAGCAATCCGTCACCTTCGACGGTATAGGTCAGGTGGCACATCTCGCATCAGCGGGGCGTGTGCGGAGTTTTGCGGGCCGTTGAGGGACCGTGGCCCACCAGCTTCGGGAGCCTCCGGCTCTTCGTGTTGCTCGCTGCTCGCCGGTGGGTTTTGACAGCAACACATTCGCACGCCCGTGGGACATTCAACAAGATCGCATCAACATCCGACTGCGATGGGGGATGACCACGCATCTGACGATGCACGAGGAGCACAAGGCGAAGTATGATGATATCAAAGCTCTCTTCGAAGCCGATCTCATCGGCTCTTTTGAGAGGACCCGTAAGCATGGCATCAGGTGGAAAGGGTTCTCGCCCGAAGGTGCTCTTGATGAGGTGGATCTGTCTGTTCCTTCAGAGGAGCGCACCAGAGCTCTGCGACAGGAAGTCAATTACATGGTGGCTCATTCTCTTCACCGCCATTCTGAGAGCCTAGTGAACGCTTTCGAGCGCATCGCGGTTCGCGTAGTTCAGGAGATCATGAAACATCAGTACTCTCCGTCGGGGCCTACTCTAGGGACTCACCAGGGAGAAAGACTGCTCCAGACCAGGCCACAGCTGCCATTCACGCTTGCAGCTCCGGAGCCACCAGGGGCACCGGCGTACGTCGTCTACAAGGTTGGAGGTGACCCAGGCGATTGCCAGTTCCTGTTTGAACCACCTAAAGAAATCCCACATGGATATGTGTGCACCTACGTGCCGGACTGCAATAGCCTGACGCGCACGAACCAGATTGCAACCGCAGGGATTTCTGGGGCAGGAATTTCTGGAGCAGGGGCGTCGGGAACAGGTATTTCTGGAGCAGGGATGTCTGGGATGGACGCTGATAAACAGGCATGGCTAGCCAAGTACGCCACCGGAACGAGTCATGAGAATTCAGCCCCTGCAGCTCAAACGGTGGAGCAAATCCGTACCATCCTGAGAGACCAGTTCGGCTTCGTGCCGAAGAGGAGGACAATCGGCTATTCCAAGCCGTACCCCAACGAGTTTGATCTGATTCCGCTGCCACCCAAGTATCGGCTCCCTGAGTTCTCAAGGTTTAGCGGATCAGAAGGGTCGAGCTCGATCGAGCATGTGAGCCGATACCTGGCACAGTTAGGCATGATTTCAGCATCGGATCAGTTACGCGTAAGGTTCTTTGCGCAATCTCTGACAGGACCAGCTTTTGGGTGGTACACCTCGTTGCCACCTGATTCGATCCAGACCTGGAAGCAACTGGAAGAGCAGTTCCACATTCAGTATCATTCAGAAGCTACCGAGGCTGGCATTGCAGATCTGGCGCAGGTGCGGCAAAAGCGGGGAGAAACGGTAGCCGGGTATATTCAGCGTTTCAGGACTGTCAAGAACCGATGTTATTCGGCTTGTTTAACTAAGAAAGAAGCAGTCGAGCTGGCAGTGTTGGGTCTCTCAGCACCTATCAAGGATCTGGCTTTCCAAGTAGAGTACAATTCATTGGCGCACATGGCCCAGAAACTGACAATGTATGAACAGTGCCACCCTGAGTTGTACCAAGACAAGTTCAAATGTCCGATAGGCCTGGTCGATACAGAAGAAGAGGATCCTATACAAGGCCAGGAGGTGGCCGTGGCTGAGTGGGCTCGGGGGGCAGATCCTATGTCCTGCAAATGGGTAAAGCAGCAAGGGCCTGCAAAAGGATTTGACTTCGATGTGAGCAAAGCTGAGCAGATATTCGATTTACTGCTGAAAGAAAAGCAGCTGAAGTTACCCGAAGGCCATAAAATCCCTACGGCTCAAGAGATGAACGGGAGACCATACTGCAAGTGGCATCACTCGTTCACCCACACCACCAATGATTGCAAAGAGCTACGTCGCCAGATCCAAACGGCGATAGAACAGGCCGTCGATCCTTGGGCAATCGCCATGAAAGTAGACACAAACCCGCTTCCGCGTCAACATGGTAGAACACAGCCACGAGGCGCCGCTGATTTCTCGTTCGATGTTAATATGGCGGGACCTGTACCACCATGGCACATATAAGGAGGAAGGCGCTCGGGGCAAAGAAAGAGAGGAGGCTGGTCCACGCGACCCGTTATGATGACAGGCGGTATTTAACCGAGGAGCAAGTGAGAAGCGTGAGATATCAGAAGCCACTCCACGCATCTCCTTAACAAGTATGAGCGTCAGTATGACCGACGTCGCCGGCGCGATAGAGATGATGAAGGATATGAGCACCTCGCTAGGGGAAAGTCAAAGGAAAAGGAAGGCGTGGATAAACATTGGGATTGTCCCTTCTTCAAGTATTGCTGGGATGCCGGAATGAGCCGATTGCCTACAATCGACAACTGCCCGGAATGTGGACAGCAGAAGGATGACACAGGTCCAGTTTCAGTGTTCAAGCGTCTAGGGCCTCTCCCGCCTCAGAACAGACAAGAGAAGTCATCTCGAGCAAAAGATCTCGAGGAGCCAAAGGGTGAAGAAGAAGAAGACAGATATCACCGGCCAAGGTGGTGTCCCGATGGACTCAGACACACCCAAAAGCGTAGAGTTCAGCGACTGCGTAACCTGGAGGAAGCCGAAGCACAGTACCTCCACGCTTTAAGGAAAGCACGGCCCGATCTGGCCGTGAAAATTCGGCAAACCTTGGAAACGGAGGCTCGTCCGAAAAGGAAAGAGTGGCGCCCCAAACCAGTAAAAGCCGATGCAAAGACATCGGCTGGCACAAACATGGTGTTCATACTTCCGTCAGAGTTTTGCGCTCCAAGAACCAAAGAACTACCAGTGGCACAGTTTGACTGCGGCCCACGGCTGGTCATCTTTGAAAAGCCACGAGAGAAGGGCTACAAACATCTGAAAGCCCTGTACCTGCGAGGTTATATCAATGGGCAGCCTGTCCGCAAGATGTTGGTTGACACCGAGCGGATCAATATAATGCCATACTCCATGCTACGGCGTTTGGGACGCTCACCGCAGATCCGATCAAAACCAACGTCACGTTAAGCTTCAACGGCCAAACTTGAAGCATGCGTTACGAGCGTGGATCTGACCGTGGGCAAAAAAAACCATCCCTACGTCATTCTTCGTCGTGGACAGCAAAAGCACCTACGCTGTCTTGCTGGGGAGGGATTGGATTCACGCTAACTGCTGCATTCCATCCATGATGCACCAGTGCCTAATACAGTGGGATGGAGATGAATTGGAGGTCATTCACGCAGATGATTCGATCGAGATCTCAATAGCTGGCATGAACATCTGGGAAGCAGAAGACCAAGAGCCGATCTCTGGATTCAGTCTAGACGGCTGTGAGCGCATTGAAGCTACAAAAAACGGGGTGAGGCTGGTCTTATCCACTGGCCTGATAGAGTAGCAAAGTCCACGATCGTACGTGGTATGGCCGATCCCTGCGATCGGCCACAAAAAAAAATCAGTAATCTTACAACAAACAGGTCATGCGATGTAGTAGGAGGTTCCCTGCCATTGTAGAGCACAAATAAGTTGTAAACCTTCCTTGACTAATGCAATCAAAAAGGGGGCCGATTCCGGCAATCGGCCCAAATTATCTTTGTTATCCTCACCAACTGTTTGGCCCGTGTTTAGCATCGATTTAGCAGGTGACGGAAATCTAGGGTATGGGTTTACCTCCGCTGATGAGCTAGAGGAGATTGACATCGGTCCTGGGGATAAGCCACGACCAACATTTATCAGCAAGAAGTTAGATCCGAATCTGCGGGGTCTGATGATAGCTTTGTTGAAAGAATATCCAGACTGCTTTGCCTACGACTATACAGAGATGCCCGGGTTAGACAGGAGCATCATTGAGCATCGACTCCCGCTTAAAAAAGGGTTTCGGCCATTCCAGCAGCGAGCACGACAGATGAAGGCCGAAATTTTGGAAGAAGTCAAGAAAGAGATTGAGAAAATGTTGACAGCTAGGTTAATCAGGCCATGCAGGTATGCTGAGTGGATTTCTAGTATCGTACCTGTAGAGAAAAAGGATGGCCGCTGGCGTGTTGCCATAGATTTTCGGGATCTCAATAGAGCTACTCCAAAGGATGAGTATCCGATGCCGGTAGCAGAGACATTAATCAACGCAACGGCTGGTCATAAGATCTTGAGCTTCATGGATGGCAATGCCGGTTACAACCAAATTTTTATGGCTCCGGAAGATATACACAAGACTGCATTCAGATTCCCAGGTTCGGTGGGGTTGTTTGAATATGTAGTCATGACGTTTGGACTGAAGAATGCCGGCGCCACATACCAAAGAGCCATGAATTACATTTTCCATGACCTGATCGGCAAGCTGGTGGAAATTTATATCGATGACGTGGTGGTCAAGTCTGCTTCAGTACAAGGACACTTGGACGATCTGCAACGCGTCCTGGACCGAACAAGAAAATTCGGGCTACGGATGAATCCAAAGAAGTGTGCCTTCGGTGTGACGGCCGGTCAGTTCTTGGGTTTCTTGGTCCATGAACGCGGAATTGAGATCGGCCTGAAAAGTCAGGAGGCGGTGCGAACAATGAAGCCACCTACCATGAAGAAAGAACTGCAGATCTCATCGGCAAGATCAACCGTCGGAAGATTCATCTCAATCATCGGGAAGAATAGAGCCGTTCATGGACCTGGTGAAAATTAAATCGATGAGGAGTTCACTGGGGATGAACAACAACGAGCCTTTGACGAGATCAAAGAATATCTAACGAAGCCGCCAGTGTTGGTTCCGCCCCAGCCGGATAGGCCGTTCTACATTTACTTGTCAGTAGCTGACACGTCCATCGCCTCAGTGGTGGTGCAAGTTTATGATGGTCTGGAGCGAGTTGTGTTTTACATCAGCAGAAGGATGCTGGATGCAGAGACAAGGTATCCTGAGATCGATAAGTTGTGCCTCTCGTTTTTCACACGCACCAAGCTGCGCCACATCTTGCTCTCAGCGGAGATTATCATTATATGCAAGTCAGATGTCATAAAACATATGCTGTCGGCTCCTATGTTGAAAGGCCGACTCGGCAAATGGATGTTTGCATTATCGGAATTTGATATCCGGTATCAACCCGCGAAAGCGGTTAAGGGTCAGGCGTTGGCCGACCTTATTGCTGAAAGAATCAACACTGATATAGCAGCGCTGTCTATACGAGCGTGGGCTATGTTTTTCGATGGATCGGTTTGTGATGATGGTTGTGGAATCGGCATTCTACTCGTGTCGCCCCGGGGGGCAACATATTCCTTCTCCATCAGGTTATCTACCCCTCGCACCAACAACGTCGCTGAGTATGAGGCGATACGCAAGGGAATGGAGTTGCTCATCGAAGCTGGAGCCGAAGCAGTGGAAATTTTTGGAGACTCCAAATTGGTGATTTCCCAACTCACGGAGGAATACAAGTGTGAGAGCGAGTCGCTCTTCCCATTATGGTTGCAATGCCGTGAGCTGATGGCACAGTTCCGGTACATAAACTTTAACTGGATCCCGCGATCGCAGAATACCGAGGCGAATGATCTCGCACAAATGGCTTCAGGCTACAAGGACGTAGCAGAAGGAGCTGATGTTCAAGTACAATTCCTAGAGGCGGACGACTGGAGAGCCGATATCTTCAATTACTTGAAAGATTCGGCTCGGGGGGCACCCAAACGGATAAGGTACAAGGCCATGAAGTATGTGATTATTGGGGACGACATGTTCTACAGGACTCTGGAAGGGTTACTGCTCAAATGTCTGGGCCAACCGAGGCCAATCGGCTCCTACATGAGGTACACGAAGGCGCCTGTGGAACTCACCAATCGGCTCACAAGATGAAATGGTTGATCAGGCGATCAGGGTTTTATTGGCCCACCATGCTTGAGGACTGTTTTAAATACTACAAAGGGTGTCAAGCATGTCAGAAATTTGGAAAAATTCAGATGGTACCCGCGTCAGCAATGAACCCCATCATCAAGCCTTGGCCATTCCGAGGTTGGGGCATGGATATGATTGGCAAGATCAATCCTCCATCAAGCAAAGGCCACATGTGGATTTTGGCCATTACGGATTATTTCACTAAATGGGTGGAAGCCGTCCCTATGAAGTCAGTAAACTCGAAGGATGTTATCAATTTTGTGAAAGAACATGTCATTCATAGATTTGGGATTCCCCAAACTATCACGACCGATGGAGGTTCGGTCTTCATTTCTCACGAGTTTAGAAAGTTCTGTGAGGACACGGGAATTAAGCTGATCCGATCATCTCCGTACTTTGCTCAAGCAAATGGGCAAGCTGAAGCGTCCAACCAGAGCCTTATCAAGCTGATCAAGAGGAAAATTGATGAGCACCCTAGGCGTTGGCACGAGGTTTTGTCAGAGGCTTTATGGGCTTATCGCATGTCATGTCATGGAGAGATAAAAACCTCGCCATACCATCTAGTCTATGGACAAGAAGCCGTATTGCCCTGGGATATTACGGCTGGATCGAGACGTGTCACTTTTCAGAATGATCTAACAACTGAAGAATATGCGGCCCTGATGAGTGACAGTGTTGAGGATTTAACTGATCTTAGGCTGTGGTCGCTCGAGAAAATCAAAGAGAACAAGGCCAAGGTAGCTCGTGCATATAATAAGAAGGTGAGACCAAAGGAGTTCCACGTTGGCGATCTGGTATGGGAAGCTGTATTGCCATTGGGGACTAAGGATGCAGCATATGGTAAATGGTCTCCAAATTGGCACGGGCCATACAGGGTCGATCAAGTTTTAAGGGGGAACGCGTACATGCTTGAGGAGCTGGACGGCATGAAATTCCTAGGGGCTGTCAACGGTCAGCATCTCAAGAAATATTTCCCAAGCATGTGGGATGATGGACAGTGAAATATGGGGGCCGATACATGAAATCGGCCAATAAAAAAACCCACCGGGCGTGCCAGAATGTGTTGCCTGTCAAAACCCACCGGCGAGCAGCGACGAGCAACATGAAGAGCCGGGAGGCTCCCAGAACTGCTGGTGGGCCCTGGTCCCTCGGGCAACGGCCCGCAAAACTCCGGCACACGTCCTGGCTGATGCGAGGGCGTGCCACCTGACCTATACCTGGTCAGGAAGGTGATGGATTGCTTTGATTAGTTTCCTGCATGGCAAACAAGTATACGTAAAATTCGAGCCGCGACCGGCTCCTGGTTTCCACGTGAATGGCTCTGGAGCCGATTATCCCATGGTTACGCATTAGATCTATGATAACATGGGATTTTGCTTCATCAATACAAGTTAAATCGATCTCTGACGGTTAACGTTTTCACCACATAATTGGAACATCCTACACGTAATTGAGCCTGGTAGATACAAAAGATGATAGAAAACTAACCCTAGAGAAGGCCTAACAACCGACGTAAAGTCAATTCCCGGAACAACTCCTCTCGAATTGGCAAACCATATCCTTACATACTACTGGATCGTTCAACCCGTTTGCAAGGCCTGACTACATGGATATCAAACTAAACCTTGGAAAACAAGGCGTAACTATAACAGATCAAATCAACTAAATAAAGATCAACTAAACCTTGGAACCTTGGAACCTTACATAAAAATCAACTAAACCTTGGAACCCGTTTGCTTGATCTTTATTTAGTTGATTTGATCTGTTATAGTTACGCCTTGTTTTCATCTTTTGTATCTACCGTGCTCAATTACGTTCCAATTATGTGGTGAAATGTGAAATGTCAGAGATCGATTGTATTGATGAAGCAAAATCCCATGTTATCATAGATCTAATGCGTAACATGGGATAATCGGCCACGATACTTGTTTGCCATGCAGGAACTAATCCGACTGTATAGGTGGCACACATCGACGGCCGCTGCTCGAGGGACCGTGGCCCACTGAGCCTCTTGCTCGCCGTGGTTTTGACAGTGCAACCATCGTCGTGCCGCCAGAGGGGCTGGTCATCCCCGCATCGGCGGTGATTGAAACCACCGGCGGTGACCACAAACTGGCGGCGCTGGATCCTCTGGACGAGGAGCCAGACTCGCACAAAGGCGACTGGCGCGGCTCGGACATCACCGGCCGTGCCAACCAAGAGATGGTCGCTGAGGGTTACCTCCCCGCGACGGAGGGACTCGCCTGGCGGGCGGCGCCGGCCGGAGAGGTGACCCATTCTCCCCAAGCCGGAGAGAAGGTATACCTCAAGGCGCAATTGGTACGCGACGTTTCTCTGCCCATCTCCCACTTCTTCCTGTCCGTCTTGAATCACTTCAAGGTCCAACCCCATAACCTATCCCCCAATAGTATCTTAGTGCTTAGCAACTTCGCGGCACTTTGTGAGGGTTACCTAGGGATTAGGCCTAGGTTAGATTTTTTGTATACTTCTGCACCGTCAAACGTGAAGCCGGACACAGTAGGGAGGATCTTAGGAACTGCGACACCATAAGCTTCAAGATCTGACCTGCCCGGCGGTTCCCCGACATTGTCGGCCACGAGTCGTGTAAGAACTGGTGGCGTACGTACTTCTACGGCCCCTACATTCCTTTGTCAGGCCGAGAAGCAACGTACCCGGACTTCGTGGATGGAGCCGCCACCGAAGTCTCCACATGGCGGTCCCATGCCTCCCTTCCCTCCGACCTCGACGCTTCTCACGCAATAAGGCGGATCGAGTGGTTCGTAGAGACGGTTCTAACCGGCTTGGACCTAGCCATGTGCTGGTTCATCAGGCGGATCCAACCTCTGCAGCACCGTACGAAGCTTATGCACGAGTACACCGGCGACCGAAGGGATACCCT
Source organism: Avena longiglumis (assembly GCA_030063025.1). NCBI lineage: Eukaryota > Viridiplantae > Streptophyta > Magnoliopsida > Poales > Poaceae > Avena > Avena longiglumis. Next base: position 131,350,577 of record CP125973.1, on the reverse strand, counting down.
CTGGATCTTCGAGGACAACTTCTCGAGCGACTCCGTCAAGTTCTGCCTTAAGGAGATCGTCAAGGTGAAGGATAAGAAGCGTGGCTTCACCCTCACCTACGACATGTTCGTAGACGGCAAGTGCCCAAAGGTAGGTATATATTTTCCGTGTATGACATTGCTCCAGGTTCTCCGTCTTGCCATTGCCATCTTATCTAACACGGTGATTTCTTACTTAACAGCTTAGCGATCTAGATGAGGACAACCTGACTGCCCAAATCTACGATCCCAAGATGAAGGAAGTCACGTCGTGTCCGACGATGATGTCCCGTTGGCGCGGAAGTGGAAGAGATCCACCTCTGACGCTGCCGACGGAGGCAAGAAGAAGAAGACGGAGGGTGGAGCCTCCAAAAAGAGTACTGCCGCCCTGGAGGCGGAAAAGAGAAAAGCCACCGGGTTGTTTGCCAAAGCGCCCCCCCTCCTAGTGTAAGCCTCTCATTCTCCGACATTGTCTTATTTACCTGTCTTATTCCCGTACTTATGCATTTTGCATGTTTCAGGAGGAAAGCCACAACCAGCCTCAAGAAGTCCTCCAAGACTCTTGGGGCTTCTAAAAACATTAAAGATATACTGCATCGCGACTCCTCCCCCGCCATCGCCCCTGCTACTCCTGCCGTCAAGCTCTCCTCCGCTCCGACAAGCTCCCAAGTCCAGGAGGCACCAGGACCTTCCGCCATGGAAGTGGATTCTGGCGCCTCTACCGAACTCGCTGTTGTCGGCGAGCAGGCGACGCAGGAGAGTGCTGCTCTCCAAATGGCTGAAGCTCCGGCTAAGGATGCCATCGGTAGCGGCAAGGCGGCGGTGGGAGCTGGTACTTCTGCCGGAGGCGGCGCCTTTGCTCCCCAGAAACCCATTGATTTCCCGAAGATTATTTACCCGGCGCTCATGCCGAGTAATACGACTATGGTTCCTGGAGGAGTGCCATCATCTCCGACGTGCGGTCTTGAGGAGCTACTCCGGCAAGCGGACATCTTGCGAGGAAACAGCACTGCCTTTGGCAAGCTGCTGGCCGAGAGTGCTACAAGCCTCAAGATCATTGCACTTGTAAGTTTTACTTTACCTTTTTCATTTCATATGAGCATCCCACTATAGCCCCCGAGGATGTAGACGGAAAACCATAGGTTTTGCATCTATATGCTCTAAGAGTGACTAAGTTAGAAAAACTCTCACTGCATCCCCCAAGCATTTAGATGGAATGAACTATTCCGACTAGATGCTTTAAGAGTAGCATACACAGTGTTCATAATTTTCAATGCTGTATCCCCCAAGCGTCTAGTTGTAACTGAATTAGTTCCAATTAGATACTTTAAGAAAATCTAAGCATTTTCCGAGTTAAAACTTCATACTGTAGCCCCCGAGCGCCTAGATGGAAAATCTCCGACTAGGGGCTCCAAGCAGCCTAAACCACGATTTAACTTTGTATTTGTTGCCACGGAATGAGAATGCTCGGCGAGGTATGGCCAACGACAAGTACCATAAGATGCGCGCAGACCTTGAAGCTGAAAAGGGTAAAACTGCCATCTTGAAGGAACAGATCATCAAAAACAAGAGTCTGTTTTCTTTTTTGCGCATTTCCATCTTAGTTTGTGCCCATACTCTCCGAGTACTCACTGTGTACATGGGTTTTTCTGACTTGCAGAGCATGTCGCCAAGGCCAAGGATATTGTCGAGCAGTCCAAGCACATACAGGAGATGGACAGCGAGAACAAGATCCTGAAGAAGGAGAGAGAGGAGATGTTGAAGATGCACGAGGATTCCATAAAAGCCCTGCAGGACTCCGCCTCCGCTGAGATCAATCGCTTGAAGGAGGAGCTTGCGATCCTAAAGGATCAACAAGCTGCCGATGAGCAAAACCTTCGCCATAGCGAGGCGTTTAAGCTCCTCCAACAAGAGAAAGAATCCTTGGCGGACTTCGTCTGGCAGGCTAAGGCCAGCATCTTCAGTAAGTGTCCTCCGCCTTGTAGTTCTGTAGTCTGGATACTTAGAATTTTTGAACTCATGCAATCATTGTCGGAATTTTCAGCGCCCCTGGGTTTAACCCGCTCGCCTCCTTCGGACAAGGAATGCATGATTCTTGCCGGCAACTTCATCAACACCACCATCACCCAAGCCAAGGAGATCGCCCAGCCCCTGTAGATTTATATCAAGGCCTCGGACTCTGTGGTGAAGTACTCGGAGATCTTGCGCCGAGCTCCCGAGCGTGTTGCAAGCTGGAAAGCTTCATGTGCACGGGCTGGCGCAAGGATGGCGCTGTCCATGGTGAAGGCACACTATGAACATGCCGACATCGACACGGTAACATCTGGTATCCCCGACGTGGATGATGACGGCAAGGAGATTGATCACGAAGCCATCCTGTCATCACTCGCTGGTTATCACACTAGAGTCGCCGAGTTGGTGTACGTTGACGTCTTCGTGCCCAGGAACTTCATCGACAACGTCGACTAGGATTCCTCCGAGTATCATCACAGTGCCGACATTGAGGGTGAATCTCCGGATGGTGATGATGCGGCCTCCAAGTCCCCTGCACCCAAGGAGTGAAAAAACACTTTGTAATTTCTGTTTCACCTCTGGAATGTGTGCGGGAAAAAACTTGTTGATGTAATCTTAAGGCGGAAAACAATGGTCGTTATATCCTGCTACTTAAGAATTAATGCCCAGTATGTATATATTTTTTAAGCAAGTGCTGGCTTATCCATTACTTTGGTTTTTATGCTTGACTTTTCGTGAGTCAGAAGACTCGTTGTCGGAACCATGCGCTTAGGTGATGATGCCCAATGGCACCGTCAATAACCTGAGCACAAAATCGCCGACAATAAGTGCCAAAAGTCACTACTCCAGAATCCACATAAAAACAACAAAGAACGTGTAGACCAGAAAACTTAAGCTAACGCCCGTAGGCGGAATTTTTACAAGTGCAATCGCAAAGCTTGTGCATAAAGGTTTATATGATCCAAAAATGAACACTAAAGGAGGTAAAAGACTCAGCAATATGAGTAAACCAAAGAGCTTTATTTCATTGATCATATAAGAGGTACACGATTAGATAAAAATGCTAAGTGTTGAAAGGTCGTAGCTGTGCTATGTTCCATGGCCGATCAAGATCCGGGTAGTCATCATCCGGGTCATGTCGCTTACGCTTATGATCCTCGTTGGGTCTATCCTTGAGCTCACGATTGTCGACAAGGTAGTAAGACCCACTGAGCAGCGCCTTGCTTATGATGAACGGTCCTTCCCATGGCGGGGATAATTTGTGTGACTTCTTCTGCTTAAGTCGGAGCACCAAATCCCCCTCTTTAAACGAGCGATGCCGAATGCGGCGACTATGGTAGCTGCGTAGCTTCTGCTGGTAGATGGCGGATCTTTGGCATGCCAAAACGCGCTCCTCCTCGAGAAGGTCCACATCTAGGCGTCTGGATTCTTCAGCGTCATCTTCATCGTAGGCGGCAACTCTTGGTGCATCGTGGAGGATGTCGGAAGGTAGGATGGCTTCTGCTCCATATACCATGAAATAGGGGGTGTAGCCGGTGGATCTGTTGGGTGTAGTTCGTAAACTCCACAGCACAGATGGTAATTCTTCCGCCCAGGCTCCAGCTGCTCTATGTAGCGGTGCCTCAAGACGTGGCTTGATTCCCTGTAGAATTAATCCATTTGCTCGCTCAACTTGACCATTGGATTGTGGGTGTGCCACAGATGCAAGGTCAAGTCAGATGTCTTTGTCCCAGCAATAGGCCTCCACTTCTCCGAGTGACAAGTTGATGCCGTTGTCGGTGATGATGCCATGTGGGAGACCAAATCTCACCACTAGATCTCGGACAAACCTGAGGGCAGTTGCCCCATCAAGCTTTCTAATGGGTTTAGCTTCTATCTATTTGGTGAATTTGTCAACTGCTACAAGCAGATGCGTAAACCCACACGGTGTCGTTTTTAACGGCCCCACCATGTCTAGCCCCCAGACTGCAAACGGCCAAGTTATTGGTATTGTTCGCAATTCTTCAGCAGGAACATGTGGTTGTCGGGCATAATACTGGCATCATGTGCATGTCTCTACCAGCTTGTCGGCGTCCGCCTTCGATCGACGGTAGAATCCTTGCCGGAAGGCTTTCGCGACCAACGATCGAGGAGCGGCGTGATGCCCGCAATCTCCGAGATGGATTTCGCGTAGGATTTCCATACCTTCTAGCTGGGAAACACACTTTAGGTATACACCGGTAGTGCTCCTTTTGTAGAGTTGCCCATTGATTATGGTATAACCCTTTGCTCGTCGTACTATCTTCCGTCTTTCAACCTCGTCGTCGGGCAAAGTTCCGTGTTCGAGATATTCCATGAACGGTTTTGTCCAAGCCGGAGGGATCTTTGTCACCATGTTGACGAAAGAATCAGCTCTATCCGGGTTATCGATGTCGGCGCCCTTCACGGATGGTGTGCGTAGATGCTCTAGGAAAACTCCTGGAGGAATTTGCTTGCGCCCTGATCCAAGTTTATATAATAGATCAGCCGCCTCGTTTTGCTCCCTAGGCACATACTTGACTTCATAGCCCAAGAAGCTCTTGGCTATCTCGTCCACTTCGTCACGATATGCCGCCATCATAGGGTTCCGCGCATTCCAGGTGCCAGCCACCTGCTAGGAAACCAAGTCAGAATCTCCACAGCAAACTATGCGCTTGATGCCAATATCCTTGGCTACACGCAGTCCGTGAATGAGTGCTTCATACTCCGCCATGTTATTTGTAGCCTCGAAGTGGATCTGCAGAACGTAGTGTAGCTTGTCTCCTTTTGGTGACTGTAGCAATACACCAGCCCTCGAGCCGTTGAGCAACTTTGATCTGTCAAAGTGCATCACCCAATACTCTGGTTCTGGCAACGGAGTGGCATCTGGAATCTCCGTCCAATCTGCAATAAAATCCGCCAAGGCTTGTGACTTGATAGCGTCGCGTCTCTTGTAGGTGATCTCGAAGGCGGCAAGTTCAATGCCCCACTTCGCGACCCTTCCTGTAGCATCGCTGTTGTTGATAATGTCGGACAGTGGAGTCTTGCTCACTACTGTGATTGGGTGCTCCTGAAAGTAATGCCTTAATTTCCGAGAAGCAAGGAATACTCCATAAGCTATCTTTTGGTAGTGCGGGTAACGCTGGTTGGACTCCGTCAAGACCTCGCTTACGTAGTAAACTGGTCGTTGAACTCCGTTCTCATAGCCTGGTTCCTTCCGCTCTACCAAGACGACGATGCTGATAACTCGATTGGTTGCCGCCATGTAAATTAACAGGGGCTCGCCAGGCTCGGGTGCTGCAAGGATGGGTGCTGAGGAAAGAATCTCCTTGAGCTGCTTCAATGCCGCATCTGCCTCGTCCGTCCATGTGAATTTGTCTGCCTTCTTCAGCAACTTGTACAGCGGCAGAGACTTCTCTCCAAGTCGGCTCACGAACCGACTAACTGCTGCAACACAACCTGTTAGTCGTTGGATGTCCTTTAGGCATGTCGGACGGTTTATGTTTAAGATGGCCTTGATTTTCTCCGGGTTGACCTTGATTCCACGCTGGAAAACTATGAAGCCCAACAATTTGCCGGCTGGAACCCCGAAGACGCACTTCTTAGGGTTGAGCATCATGTTGTATTTCCGGAGATTATCAAAGATTTCTTTTAAGTCGGAGATTAAGTCATTTGACTTTTTAGACATCACCGCAATATATTCCACATAGGCGTGAACGTTCCGACCAATTTGTTCGTGAAGGCAACGTTGCATTGTCCGCTGGTATGTAGCACCTCCGTTTTTTAGCCCAAAGGGCATCGTGACATAGCAAAATGTGTCGTAAGGGGTAGTGAACGAAGTGGCCAATTGGTCTGACTTCCTCATTTTGATTTGGTGGTATCCTGAGTATGCATCGAGAAAACACAAAAGTTCCGAGCCAGCCGTCGAGTCAATGACTTGGTCAATGCGAGGCAAAGCAAACGGATCTTTGGGACACGCTTTGTTCAAGCCGGTGTAATCAACGCACATTCTTAATTTAGTAGTTCCCTTTTTGGGGACGAGTACAGGATTGGCCACCCATCGGGTGTGAAGGACTTCTCGGATAAAACCATCCTTAAGTAACCTAGCTATCTCTTTGCCAATGGCATGTCTCTTCTCATCTCCGAAGCGTCGTAGAGGTTGTTTCACTGGTTTACATTTTGGATCTATGTTTAAGCTGTGCTCGGCAAGTTCCCTAGGTACACCTTTCATGTCGGCAGGTTGCCAGGCAAAGATGTCCCTATTCACACGGAGGAACTCGACGAGCGCGCTTTCCTATTTGGGATCCAGGTTCGTCCCAATGGTGACGGTCTTGGAGGCATCGCCTACCACAAGTTCCACCGGCTTGGTATCGATGGCGGCCTTGAACGCAGGAGCAGAGTCGGAGATCTGCTTCTTCGACGCGGGCATCTCTGAGTCATTGACCTTGCTCTGGATCTCCTTGAATTCTTCGTCAGAGGGGGCTTCTGCAATGGCTGCTTCATTGATCTCGCAGTCCCTTGCCTTGGTAAAGCTTCCGAAGACGGTGATGACACCGTTCGGTCCAGGTATCTTGAGCTTGTTGTAGACGAAGCATGGCTTGGCCATGAACGTGTGGAATATGCTGCGGCCGAATATGACGTGGTACATGCTCTTGAAGGGGACTACCTCAAAGGTCATGCGCTCTTGGCGGTAATTATTAACGTCGCCAAAGGCTACCTGAAGTGTGATGCACCCAAGGGACCGAGCCTCCCGGCCAGGCACTACGCCATGGAACATGGTGTTGGTCCACCTTAGGTTTTCCTCCGTCAAGTTCATCTTCTGCAGTGTATCCAGGTACATGATGTTGATGTTGCTTCCACTATCCACCATGCACTTGGTGAACTCCACGCCGTCAATCAATAGGTTGATGACCATGGCGTACTGGTTCTCCGTGGGCACAAGGTCTGGGTGGTCCGTTCTGTCCCAAGTGATTGGAACCTCCGACCAGCGCAGGTATTGGGGAACTGGGGGGAGAGTATCCATCAGGATCCTTAAAGAGGTCTTCTGTTGTCGGACGGTGGGGGTGCCAACGAAAGTGTGGTAGACTGGGGCCTTCTTGGCGAAGGGGTTATTGCCCTTGTCGTCGCTCTTGGCGGCGTGCTTGGGGTCAACGTCCTCGTCCATGTCACTTGAATCCTTGGACTCCTCCTCCTTCTTCTTCCCCTTGCCCTTGCCTCGCGATCTGTTCTTCCGACTTCGCTTATAGCCGGACTCCGGGTCTTCCTTGAGGTTGTTGACGAACTTGCAGTGTCGATTGGTATGGGTGGCCTTGCCATTGGCGTCGAGGTGTACGAGGCACGGCATATCGCGGTACTCTTCGTAGGTTTGGGGAACGCCGAGCGGCGTCGAGTTGGTTTCACTTCCTCGCTGCTTCCCACGACCTGCTCCCCTTCCTCGGCTACATTGTCCGCCTTCGCCTCGTCCTGCAAAAGTCATGGCGACCATGTCGGTAGATTGCTTTTCTTCTGGAGCGGTTTTCCGCTTTGTACTGTTGTTCCTCCGAGCTTGAGTTGGAACGGCCGTTGCCGGCAAAGATCCACGAGCATCGTCGTCGGCAACTGCGAACTCACTAGCTAACTGAATCATCTGATTCAAGTCAAGATGGTGATTGTCCTGCAAGCGCTTCAGCTTATGTCGGAGCAACGTGCCCCTTTCCAACCCACCGTTGAAGGCGGACATGGCGGTCTGGGCGTGCACTCCTGCGCAGGAATTCTTCATATCCATCCAGCGGGAGAGGTAGGCGCGAGATGTCTCGTCTTTCTCTTGCACGCACCGCTATAGATCGCCCACCGTGCAGGGACGCTTGTATGTACCCTCAAATTTCTTGGTGAATGCTTCTTGCATGTCCAGCCAGTTGTAGATAGATTTCTCCGGCAAGTCGTCGATCCACTGACGGGCTGTGCCCGCCAACATTAACGGGAGGTACTTGACGGCGACGTTGGGGTTGCCTCCGGCAATCTCCACCGCATTACCGTAGTCCTTCAACCATGTGGCAGGCTTGTCGGTGTCGTCATAGGGCTTGATGGTCTTGTCAATCCGGAAACCTTTGGGGTAAGTTGTGGACCGTATTGCAGGTCCAAAGCAACGTGGTCCCAGGCATGATCCTTCCTGGGCCTCGTGAATCTTATCGATCCGCGAACGTGCATCGTACGGCTCTGGGTTCTTCTTCTTTTTGTCAACAGGGGATGGGTTGCGCGAACGACACGGGCCTCCTCTGCCATGGTGACTGCTTGGCGGCGACGGAGGCAGAGGTGGCGGTGGGTTAGCCTTCTTGCTGTTACCCTCCTGCGACGCTTCACGCCTGTCACGGTTGCTTGTCGGACGCGGAGGGTCATGGCACGACCTGCTCTTATGTCCTTCGTTGTGCTTTTGGTCATGACGGGTCTGCTCCGTGTTGTCGCGGATGACAATGCCACACTGCTTTGGTGGGGGCATATCCATGCGATGGTGAGCCTTGTAATCTTCCTGACGTCGGGGGGATCGGGGCGGTGGCGATGGGCGGCGAGGTTGGGCTCTTTCTCCGTAGTCGGAGGATATGGGGATAGCATCCTTCCTGTTGCGCGCATCCCTCCATCTTTGTTCTGATGAACCCGCCCGCGATCCGACATCCTGAGGAGATCTGTCCCTTGGCGGTTTGTACTAGCTAGATCGGCAGAGCGCTGGGTCAGACTCAAGCCTCTGAGAGGTGGCCTTTTCCTGCTGCTTTACCGCCTTGGCCACTAGGTCATAGACTTGTTCCACTGCCTCAGGCGATCTATCCTGCTCCAGAAGGGTCTTGGCGACGGCGAGGTTAACGAGTGGGGTGGGCTCACCTGCTTGCCTTCACTGTCAATGTATGGCTTGGCCTGTGCCGGCTTCGAGGGAGCCCATCCTAGGTTACGCCATACACCAGGATTGTTGATGACGCGAGCCGGAGCCTTCTTAGCCTTCTGCTGCTGGAGCAGAGTCTTGTACTCGGCCTCCATTGCTCTAGCTTTTTCGATGGACTTCTGCGCGTTGACCAGATCTCGATCTAGTTTAGCGCCTTGCTCTGCGATGGATTGCGCTTCCTCCAGCAGTTGCTAGCACTTCTCGTCAAGCTGAGTCACGTTCCGAATATGATCAACAGTTAGTGGCTCAACGAGGAGATTGCCGTACGTCACTCTATCAGCTGGAGTAACATGGGCTGCTGCCGACGTAGATGCTGGAGGCGGAAAGTTTGTCGTGTTGTTGTTGCTTGGACCGGTGCCGAGTTCCTGCGGCTGCTCCACTGGATTAGGCGGGGGAGGCATGACTCTTGCGTGATCATCGTCAACAGCAATAAGTGGCCCCTTCCCCTTATCCAGCGCCGTAGGCGGAGCTTGCCCGGGTTGGTCTTCGTTCATCGCTGCCCCAATGGTGACGAACACCCCTCGGGACATGACGGTGTTATTAACTTGTTCGTCACGCGAGTACTCCTCCTCCATCTCCTGCATAACGGAGTCTAGCTATTCTGGACTGAAGTCTATTTCCTCTGACTCTGCACTGAAATCAGCATAAAGCGCGTCAATGACAGAGTCCGAGGGTGCCCGGACTTCCTCGATGACGGGCGGTGGGGGTGCAACGGCCTCGACGATGACTGGAGGCGGTAGCGCTGCCGCGACGATGGCGGCCGGAGACGGTGGTGGTGGCTGAATCGGGGGTGCTCCGTCAATGAGCGCAGCGTGTCGAGCCGCTTGACCTCCGCGTAGTTGTTGACGGTGTTCACCATGCCTTCGAAGGTGAGGCATCCTGACGCCTGTTGCCGCCTTAGAGAGTGTCGGAGAAGCGTGTCGTGGTCCAGTCCTTCCACAAATTTATAGATGGCATCATCATTGGGGTAATTGGCCAGTTCGGCCTGTATACGGAGCCACCTGGCAAGGTAGTCACGGGGGTTTTAGCCCTCTCTCTGAACGCAGCGCGCTAGATCGAAGATGGTGACCACGCCGACGAACTTGGATCTCTGCTGTCTAGACGCACGGGAGAAGCCAGCGGATTTGCAGTGATCTTCCACCTTTATATCCTGCACAGGGGCGGTTTAGGTGGGTCTTGAATTTTTCCAATCTTTGCCGGCAAACTCCGAGGAGAGATCCGACATTGATCCTTCCGTGAACGTATCATGCCCGTAGGCGGTCCGTGCGGGTCTTGATGCTCCTCCGACTTCCAGGGAACTAATGCCCGAGTTGGTCTCGCCGATGAAGAGGTGGATGTCTCCGATAGGAACGATCGAACACCGCGTAGGACTCGTCTTCGCCGGGATCCAGAACTCGTCGGGGGGGGGGGGACGATCGGAACGTTGCCGGAGAAGAGAACATGACCGATGGCTACGGTTTCGACGATTCCCGCGAAGATCTTGGTCCTCGCCCCTGAAGAGCCTGAAGCGCCTCTTGCCCCACGGTGGGCGCCAACTGTCGTGGTATTGCCGACGAGTACGCCATGGAGGGGTCCTCACAGTGCGTGTTTAGAGACGTGGGGTAAGGCGTGACGGTTGTGGTGCAGGTAACAGCTTACCTGAGTTCAGATCCCACAACGGTGGCGGAATCCTACTCCTGCTATAAATCACTATAATGGCAATACGCCGAGTTACAGAGATTAGGTTCGCTGTGCGAGGTGTGTGTAAAACAATACTAGGTTGTGCCCTAAAGGCTCCCATAGGCCCGACTTATATAGTCGCCAGGTTCTAGGGTTACAGGGAAAAGTCTTAGCCGGACAAGTTACAGAGTTCTACACCGTCTATTACTAGTCTTGTGTATCTTGCACTCCAAGGCTCTGGGTACGTTGGTGACTCCACCGTAGCCTTCCTTTATCCGGCATGGGCCTCCCTTCTGGATCCACCTATGCTGAGAGGATTACTTCTCATGCATACAACCCATTTGAACCAAAACTTGTGCCATTTGTGTCCATCATATCTAACTATTAGCATTATGGTTATTCCAAGCAAATTCTCAAGCTTCATCTATCTTTTGAATTCAAAGATATTTTGTTATGTGAAAACTAGTTAGTTAAGCTCTCACAAACTTGATGGCGCACCTTATTTTCTTGCCCCTAATAAACTTGAACCATTGTGTCATCGAAGTTGTATATGCTTGCATATATACATTGGGATTAGCAGAACCGTGCTGTCACGAGGAACGCTTTCAACACTTATGGATACATATCCAGTTGATATCATGCTCTTTTGTTTGCGGATGTCATCGGTGTGAAATAAAAGGGAAGCTTGTAAATCCATGGATTTATGTATGTGTGCTAAGAAATGCCTGGGCCGCTAGCCTAAGCCATGCCTAATCATGGTGGAAACTTGCAGCATAACCATAGTGAGCAATCTGTGAAGCATCTTCAATAAAAACCTATGCAAATAGCAAATAAAAAGATTGATGAGATGCTCACCGTCTGCTTGCCTTGTCATTTTGATTAAGGGATAGATCATGTATCATGTGCGAGGGGTACCCTGTTGGCGGTTCTTTATGATACACATGTACTTACAATGACAAGAACTTACCGGTAACTAAAGTTGAGTAGCATGAGGAGCTGCCCTCGTACTCAAGGGACATGAGATTGCCAACTTATATTTCGTCAAGCATATACTTCATCCTTGTTCACTTTAACCTTAATCACCTCAAGATGCTTATGATAGGGGCAATGAGATCTCAAAGCTAGTAAGTACCATAACCTTTTGAAAGCTCTTTATGAACTTGAAATCCCTGCTGCCCTCTATGAAGGTCCTTTCTTCCACTTCTAAGTTGAGTCAGTAAACCTATTCCTCTCCATCTCCAGCAAGCATTTGAGTTGTTGTGTTTCAAGTATTCATAATTGACTTCTTGTAGTTGCGGATGCTTGCAAGGGGTTTAATCACAAGTATGTATTAGTCCAAGTAAGGTCGGTACATTAGCACAGGTTTACCCATACAACACTTATAAAACCAAAGAAGACTACGCAGCTATATGAAGCGAAAGCACTTGACAGTATTCCCATGTGTCCTAGAGAACGTTTGGTCCTCATTAGTATTTCCACCTGCTTGTCCTTTGCTAAGAAAGGATTGGGCCACTTGTTGCAATTATTTGTTGTCTTTATTTACTTGCACTTTATTTCCTTGCTTTATTAGAAAACCCCTAAAAATCCGTTTGCTAAGTATTTATAGAGATTTCCTGCTCCATACCACTATTCAACACCTTCTGCTCCTCGTTGGGATCGACACTCCTATTTATCGGAAGTACTACGATACACCCCCTATACCCGTGGGTCATCATTTGGTGATAGTTGTAATGTATGGGGTGTGTTAGTGTTTGAAGTTCATTAATGTACAATAAGATATATTTGAGCCCTTGGTCATGCTTTCAAGAAACAATCTTATTGGTATATGCTATGAGTTAATTTTGTTTTTCATATGCTTTCTTGTATATCTTCCTTTTTTGTGCTTGTATCTTTATGGGCATATGATGTTGTGATGTTATCCACTTAGAAACATATACAACATATGAGAAGAGAATTTTAGTTGAGATTTTATTCCTTGGATACCACCTTTTATTCCTTTTGATTCTTCGGTGGCTTCCAAATTTATTTGCTTATGAGTGCTTGTTCCTCTTGTTTGCATCTTAGGGCACTCATATTTGTTCTCTCATGCCTTATTGTTAAATGAATTTGATGAGTGATGATTCCATGATTATGCACTTTGTTCCCAAATGCAATTAATATAATTGGTACATTATCTTTGGGGAGCTCATCTAATTCATTTAATAATGCTCATTTGTCTTCTTTCTCATTTGTTCTGCCTTAAATGTTTATGGGGGAGTGAGGATTCCATATTTCTGCATTTTTTATGGAAATGCAACGATTCTAAAGTGTCCACAAATCTTGGGGAGATTCTTTATTTAATTTAAGCATTTATTTGATCTTTCATTTGTTGTGTTTTAAATGCTTATGGGGGAGCGAGGATTCCATGTTTATGCATTATGTATGATAATGCAATTATTCTAAATTGTGCACAAATATTGGGGAGCTTCTCTATTTTTCATATAAAACACTCTTTTGCTCTTATCATAATATCTCGTTATTTCCTTTTTTGGATTCATTTGTTGTTTCAATTGGTTTATTGGATCTTATGATTGCTTGCATCATTTGTTGATGCTTCTTTATTTTATTTCTTTTGGCAATCTTTGGGTCCTCGATATAGTTCTACTTGACATATATATACCCTACGGGTGCACAACCATGGCATACCCACTCCAGCCAGGCCCATGCAAGAACACACAGCCCATGAAGATTTCGGGTGGCCCAAGCCTGTGGCGGTTTCGACTCCTTGGAAGACAAGTCTAGATTAGATAGAATTTCAAAGGGTATCAACCCTAATCTGTAACCGACTTGACCTGTCCTGAGACCTGGCCTATCTGTATAAAGGTCGGGAGGGTACGGCGAGAAGGATCTCTCAACTCACCTCATACACACCTCACGCCAGATTGCATCTGCACACCCCTGTAATCTTCGATTCCTCCATAATCAAGAGCAGACAAGCAAGATTAGGGTTTTCCCTCCGGGGGCCTAAACCTAGGTAAACCTCGTGTCCCCGTGTTGCTTGCCTGTTAACCGTTCCACGACTTCCAGCATCCCCATCATCTCCAAAACCCAAGTCCATAACAATGGGCATTAACGGGTCGAACCCTCATTAATTGGCGTCGTATGTGGGAAACGGGGACGCTGATCGTGCGATCGTGACAGTTCCATCCGGAGCGATCTACGATTCATCGGAGACGTAGAGTCATCTCCTCTTCAGCGCCTTTGATTTCACCGCCCACTCGCCGACCACCCTGAAGGATTTTGAGTCCGTCGGCGACGGGCTCGAGATGCTGTTTGGGAGCTTCTGCTTCCAGGTGGGGCAGACCGGCACCCTCCGCCTCCTAGAGCGGGTTCCACCACCATCCATCAGGCCCGCTTCATGGGTCCCACCCATCAGCGCGTTGCATGCATCGACACTGAAAGGCGATTCAGATGATAGCAGAAGCTGCAAATCCGATCTGTCCGGTCCCCCTTCAGCTGAAGGAACCTACGGTTCCAGATCTGAAAGTTGCGTCAACAGTAACCTACTCCGCGAGCGCTACCTATGTGTCGTCATCAACAATGGAGTGGACCCACCGCTAGGTACGAGTGCCAATCCACCACCCATCCCCCTCCCAACCCGCAGGCTGGGAACGGAGGAAACGGAGGAAACTCGGCTAACAGAGCCAACGAAGGCGGCAATAACAGCCATGAACAGATCAACCTCAACGAGGAAGGCTGGATCCAAGCACGCGAAGCCATGGTAGGCAACAAAATCCTACCTGTGGATGCCTCCCGAGATCTACTGATGGCCTACCACCTCCTAATCGATGAGCACCACCGGCAGGTGAAGCTAATGGAGGAGCTCGAAAAGCGTCAGAAGGCAGCTGCGGAATCCAGCGTGCGGCGAGCTGCGCTCTCCGCCGCTGACAGATCCACTTCACATGGCAACAATGCCAACAAGTACCGCTCCCGTATGGAGTGCATGGATCCTGTCGCACGACGTGAGGTCACTAGGGCCCTCAACACGTCCTTCATGACGATGGACTCGCACGACAATGTCATGCCAAAAACACCGCAGGCTACGATCATGGCAGCCACCACTTATCTCGCGTCCAACCCGCCTCCGGCGGGCGACCCAAAGAACGCAATGCATAAATCTGCGCTAGCAGGCCTCAGAATCTTCGGAGCTGCGCTCCATGACGAAACTCCTGCAGAGCCGAAGAAAAAAGTTGCGGTCAAGTTCACTCGAAGCCGCACACCATCATTTGAGAAAAAGGAGCACGACCTGCCCCGACGCCACCGAAGCCCACAGTACCGTAGCAGCAACTACGACGCTCGCAATGCGCTCACCCAGCGCAAGATTGAAAAATCACGCGCTAAGCGCGCGTGATCAACTGAGTCCGAAGAGGATGACGATAGAGAGCTGTACGGAGCCAGATGCTTCAGCAGATCCATTCGGCAAACGCGGATGCCAAAAAAATTCAAGCTCCCTTTGGACAATCTGAAGTTCGACGGCACACAAGATCCAAAGGCTTGGCTCGACGATCACCTGTCATCGGTCAATCTCCACAGCAGAAACAAAAACACCGCCTTACAGTGCCTTCAGCTGCAGCTGACAAGTGCAACCAGGGTCTGGCTCAACAACCTATCGTCCAGCTCCATCTGAAGCTGGGAAGAGCTGGCGTACAGCTTCATTCGCAACTTCAAGGGGACCAGCAAGAGGCCAACCTCAATCGAAGAGCTACGGGCCTGCACCCAGCGGGCCAACGAGTCCATCCGCTCGTACATGCTACGCTGGTCCCTCATCAAGAACTCTGCCGCACACATCTCCGAGGAAAGAGCAATCGACGCCTACAAGGACGGTGCCAGGCGCCCAGATTTCAAGGAGGAGCTTGCGCGCGTCAAGCCCAAGACACTTGACCACCTCATGGACATCGCCAACCGATGGGCAGGTGGCGAGGATTCCGTCAACCGAGCGCATTCAGATGACGAATATGACCACGGCCGCGTGCGCGAACGCCGCAGCAAAATAAGATCGCGCGTCTACGACGATCGCGATGGAGTCGACATGGTTGCGCCTGGATACGCCGATCGACGCGATGACGACAACCGCAACAGCGGATACCGCAGCAACAACTACCGCGACGGCAGACGACCCACGCAAATGTGGCAACGTCGCAACCGCGATGACGAGCCTTCGACATACGACAAGCTGTCTGGTCCCTGCACCATCCACTTCTACATCGACAAACAAGATGGTAAGAAGAAGGCCAGCCACATGCTCAACGACTGCCGAGAGTTCCAAAAGCTCTGCGAGGGCCTCATAGTCTGACCGTGAACCCTGTATTCGGACCAGCACCAGTGACATTGCCCACGGATATCCTCCACCACCACCCGGCGGACCGTCGCAGCCGCCGGTCGCACCAGCACCAAACAACGGTGCAGATGGGTACCCTCAGTTGAAAGGAGCATTGATGATCTAGAAGGGGCGCCCAACCAACATGGTGTAGAAGAACATCACCTGCCAAGTCAGCCTGGCCGTGACCTCCCCACCAGCCATAACTGAGTACCTCAGTGGCATACCCAGTCTAGGCCCACGCAAGAACACACAGCCCATGAAGATTTCGGGTGGCCCAAGACCATGGAGGTTTCGACTCCTTGGAATACAAGTCTAGATTAGATAGAATTTCAAAGGGTATCAACCATAATATGTAACCGACTCGACCTGTCCCGAGACCTGGCCTATCTATATAAAGGACAGGAGGGTACGACGAGAAGGATCTCTCAACTCACCCCATACACACCTCAAGCCAGATTGCATATGTGCACCCATGTAATCTTCGGTTCCGCCGTAATCAAGAGCAGACAAGCAGGAGTAGGGTTTTCCCTCTAGGGGCCTGAATGTGGGTAAACCTCGTGTCCTTGTGTTGCTTGCCTATTAACCGTTCCACGACTTACAGCATCCCCATCTTCTCCAAAACCCAAGTCCATAACAATGGGCATTGACGAGTCGAACCCTCGTCACTACTTCCTCCCAAGTATTCATAATTGGACATGTGCGAATGCACACCTTTGGATGAATTATCACTATATTGGCCTTCCAGAACTTGTCACCCATTTTGGCAATCGATGCCAATGGGGGAGAAGTTGTAGAGGGTTTAAGGGAAGTCGGTTTATGATTTTATTTTGTTCTTAAGCATTTGCCTCACATGCTCTTGCATCTTTGTTGTTGCTTTGCATGTGGTATATATAGATGAAACTCCACCAATGATAATGATTGACAATATATGCAATGAAACTCAAGTTCATCACACATGCATAGATTGTGGGGGATTTTGCTCTATATATGGTGATGGTACCAATATCACATACTTGTGTAGTATTTCATATTGGTGCTACCATTTTATTGTTAAATTCCTTATATAAACCCTCTCAAAGGGATTGTCATCAATTACCAAAATGGGGGAGATTGAAAGAACATGTGGGCCCCCATGTGTGGTTTTGGTAAATAATGACAATCTATATGGACTAATGCATGAATCAAGTTGTACTTGTAGGAATTGTCCATAGGCAATGCCTGAACCATATGTTGGCTTCAAGCTTTGGAGAATAAGAAGAAAGTGAAGAGGATCTAGTGATGACCAAGGTGTTCAAGGAGTGATCCACATATTGGTCATGTGAGAGTTGAGCCTATTGAAAGGGTGTCTTGAAGAAGATAGAGTTCATCATATGTATCTTCAAGACATAATCCAAATAGTGTTAGAAGAAATGTTGTGCAAGATAAAGATGTGTGATGTCTACTCACTTCTATTCTTGTAGACAATTGTTGGGCCTCCAGGTGCAGAGGTTTGTAGAACAGCAGCAAGTTTCCCTTAAGTGGATTACCCAAGGTTTATCGAACTCAGGGAGGAAGTGGTCAAAGGTATCCCTCTCAAGCAACCCTGCAATCAAGATACAAGAAGTCTCTTGTGTCCCCAATACACATGTCAGGTGTATAGGTGCACTAGTTCGGCGAAGAGATAGTGAAATACAAGTGGTAACAGTGCCAGAAAATAGCTTATGGCGTGGAGGAAGACTAAAGCAAGCAAACATGCAACAGATCTAGTAGCAAACTATGTTTCAATGCTTAGAAACAAGGCCTAGGGATCATACTTTCACTAGTGAACACTCTCTCATATAAATATCCTCTCTTCATGATACTACTCTTAACTACTCTCCGGTTGGACACTCTAATCCATTGTAGGGCTATAGCAGTACTCCTCAAAGTTTGCCTTCCCCAATCTAGATAACCCCACACTATCACCTTGAGTGCTAGATGGTTCCAACAAACACCACAATTTCATAGAGACATCCAAATCCAAATATAACTAATAACAAATATTCAATCTAGTCAAAGTGCCACACATAGTATGCACTCTGTCACTTTCACACACGTGGGGAAAAGCATAGATCTATTAAAGCACAAAGAGTATTTATGTAGACTCAAGCCTAAGTGCCACCATGGCGTGCACGCTGTCACTTTTCACACACATGGGGAGAGCAGAGATCTAATGAAGCACTTGAGTAGCAAGGTAGATCTACTAGATTACAAAGCTCATGACCACAACAAGATCATGCATAGAGAGAGAGAGATGAACACATAGCTACCGGTAGATCCCTTAGCCTCGAGGAAGAACTACTACCTCCTCATCATGGGAATCAGCAACAGTGATGGAGATGGTGGTGGAGATCTATGGAGATGGCTTTGGGGGCACTTCCCCATCCCGTCAGAGTGCCGGAACAGAGCATTTCTGTCCCCCGAATCTCCCCTTCAGTGGCGGCGGCGCTGCTGAGGTTTTCATGGATTTGTTCCGGATGACTTAGGGATTTTGGGTCGAAGTCTTCTTATAGGTGCAGGAGTCAAGGTCGGTGGGGTTCCAGGGGCCCACACCCACTGTGAGCAAGCCTAGGGTGGGACCGCGCCTAGGGGTGCGGCCACCCTGTGGCCCCCCTCCGGCTCTGCTTCGTGGTTCCGTGTTGCTCCGGGAAAATAATGACTTTGGCTTTTGTCCTGCCCAATTCCGAGAATATTGATTTTCTGCCTTTCTGGAACCAAAAACAGAAGCTCACTATATGCATAGCTTTTTATTGAGGATGCTTCATAGATAGCTCACTATGGTGATGCTGCAAGTTTTCACCATGATTAGGCATGGCTTAGGCTAGCGACCCAGGCATTTCTCTAACACAAAATACAAACTTCATGGACTTACAAGTTCCCTCTTTATTTCACACCGGTGACATCCATATACAAAAGAGCATGATATCAACTGAGTACAAAGTACAAGTGCAATGTTGAAAACATTCCTCGTGACAGCACGGCTCTGCTAATTCCAACGTATAAGTGCAAGCATATACAAAAAGTTGTCATAATGGTAGGGTCAAAGAATATAAAGTGTGCCATCAAGTTCGTGAGGGCTTTAATCACTAAGTTTTCACATGACAAAATAGTTTTTAATTGGAAGATAGATGAAAACAAGAATATACTTGGAATGGTGTAACACACCATGCATAGGAGTTTATAGTGTACACTTTGGAAAAACTTGGTTTCTTGGGAGTTGGAAGCATGAGTAGAACTTACTCATACAAGTGGAGGCTAGCAAAAGACTGGGAGCAACCAACTAAGAGAGTAATAATGGCCATGATCATGCAGAGAGACAAAACATTACTAATCAAAGCATAGAGTGGTACTACAAGTCAAGGACTAAATGATCATAGAGGCTAATAGTGACTTGTAATAGTCATAACATGGTGTAAGCATGTGCCAAGTCAACCCAAGCAAAGCATCAAAGGAGAATACCACAATACTATGCTTTTGCATGCTAAACAACACATGATTCCTTCAAGGCACATTAAGCAATCCCAATTGTTTGGAACAAGTCATGCTATAGAAATAATCACTAAGCATAAGGTCAAAACAACATCTAGCATGACATGATAAAGTCTAAGTCACAGTCAAAGCAAGCTCCTCTTGTACTATTAAGCATGAAGCTTCCTACTCTTTTCCAACACCAATCGACTTATTTGAAACAACTTACAAAGATAATAATCAATAAAGATCAGTGAGCTTGTCTCACAAATCCACAAAGAATAACTAAAAGGTTCTAAGCAATAATCACAAGAAAACTAAGGCTAAACACAGTGCAAGCAAAAGTGAACACTCACAGAACAATTAGAGTGAAAACTAGAGTGTTCTAGGCAATAAAAACAGAGTGTGTCTCTGTCCACAAGAAGTGTGGTGTAACCAACCAACTTACTCAAGCAAACTAAGAAAACAAAAACCAAAAACGAAAACTAAGACTCTCCGAGAACAACACAACAATGCATGAAATAATAAAAACGAAGTGTCTAGAAAGACCTGAGATTTTTATTGATGAAGAAGGGGGTGCCTTGGGCATCCCCAAGCTTTGAAGCTTGTACCTTTTAAATATTTCTTGGGGTGACACGGGGTGGCATCCCCAAGCTTGAGCTTTTGTCCATTCTTCATCTCATTACATCATTCTTTCTCTACACCTGAATTTTTTTTCCTTCATACAAAGCTTCACACAATCTTCATTAGCAACATTAGTTTATTCAAAAGATATTAGACCTTAGACAAAGCTTTGGAACAGCAAGACTTTTCACTAAAAACATAAGCTACTGTAGCAACTCCTTCAAAACTCTCAATTCCCCAAAAGAGAACTCAAAAAGGAATCAATAAGAAGCAAATGCAAATAATGGCAGAAATCTGTCAAAACAGACCAGCAGGTAGAAACCTATTTTTTCAAAGACCTTATGTTTCTCAAATAAAAGAGTGTTGAACTATTGAAAGTTATCTAACATACTGGGGGATTTATTCGTAAATTATCATCTCAATCCGAGTTACAGAGACTCCTCACTAATTTTTATGGTGGAGGACAGAAATCTGTTTCGGGACAGCAACTCCCTAAATCTTACTTCCCTCTCATTAGAGGTCATTATTGGCACAAAAAGCAAACAAAAAAGATAAGGAGATGTCATTACAGAATTAATAGCTTCCAAGACTCAAGAAAACTCTTGGGTTATCTCCCAACAAGTACTTTTCTTTAACGCCTTTAAGTTAGGCTTGATAGTTTGAGAAGATGCTCACATAAGAAATATGAATTGAAGTGAAAGAGAGCATCAAGAAGCAAATTCAAAGAACATTTAAGTCTAACCCACTTCCTATGCATAGGTATTTTGTAAAGAAACAAGTCTTGAAATCACAAAGCAACAAGCATAGAAAAGCAAAACAAGTGCAACTTCAAAATTTTCAACATAAAGAGGGGAAACTTAATATTGTTGAGATACATAAAACCATGTTTCCCTCTCTCATAATAACTTTCAGTAGAAACATGAATTGGCTTAACAATATAACTATCACATAAAACATTCTTATCATGAGCCACATGCATAAAATAATTATTACTCTCCACATAAGCATTGCCATTCTTTCTAGTGAGAGCAAATTCAACAAAATAGCTATCATTGTTATTCTCATCACCATAATCATCAAATATAGGAGGCATATTGTAATCACAATTAATTTTCTCCTCAATAGTATGTGGACTGAAAATATCATACTCATCATTGTAATCGTCATATATTGGAGGTAAAGTATCATCAAAGTAAATTTTCTCCTCTATGCTTGGGGGGCTAAAAATATCATTCTCATCAAAAACAGCTTCCCCAAGCTTAGACTTTTCCATAGCATTAGCAACAATGGTGTCCAAAGAATTCATACTAATAACATTGCTATTATCATGCAAACAAAGTTCCATAGGTTTTTAATTTTCTCTTCAAACACTTCATGTCCTAACTCAAGATAAATGCTATTGAGCTCTCTAATTTTTTTTTGGTGTTTTCCATTAAGACTAACTAGTGAAAACAAGAAACAAAAAGAAAAAATTGCAAAATATAAAGGAAATAACTTTGAGCACTCACACCGGAGGATGTGAGTACCTTTTACCTACCTCCCCAGCAACGGTGCCAGAAAAGAGATTTGATGGAGCTTGACGTGGAGGAAAGGTAAAAGGCCAAATCTTCCCCCAGCAACGGCGCTAGAAAAGAGCTTGATGTCTACTCACTTCTATTCTTGTAGACAATTGTTGGGCCTCCAAGTGCAGAGGTTTGTAGAACAGCAGCAAGTTTCCCTTAAGTGGATTATCCAAGGTTTATCGAACTCAGGGAGGAAGTGGTCAAAGGTATCCCTCTCAAGCAAGCTTGTAATCAAGATACAAGAAGTCTCTTGTGTCCCCAACACACCCAATACACTTGTCATGTGTATAGGTGCACTAGTTCGGTGAAGAGATAGTGAAATACAAGTGGTAACGGTGTCAGAAAATAGCTTATGGCATGGAGGAAGACTAAAGCAAGCAAACATGCAACAAATCTAGTAGAAAACGGTGTTTCAATGCTTAGAAACAAGGCCTAGGGATCATACTTTAACTAGTGAACACTCTATCATATAAATATCCTCTCTTCATGATACTACTATTAACTACTCTCCGGTTGGACACTCTAATCCATAGTAGGGCTATAACAATACTCCTCAAAGTCTACCTTCCCCAATCTAGATAACCCCACACTATCACCTTGAGCGCTAGATGGTTCCAACAAACACCACAATTTCATAGAGACATCCAAATCCAAATATAACTCATAACAAATATTCAATCTAGTCAAAGTGCCACACACACGGTATGCACGCTGTCACTTTCACACACGTGGGGGAAAGCATATATCTATTAAAGCACAAAGAGTATTTATGTAGACTCAAGCCTAAGTGCCACCATGGCGTGCACGCTGTCACTTTCACACACATGGGGAGAGCAGAGATCTAATGAAGAACTTGAGTAGCAAGGTAGAACTACTAGATTACAAAGCTCATGGCCACAACAAGATCATGCATAGAGAGAGATTAACACATAGCTACCGGTAGAGCCCTTAGACTCGAGGAAGAACTACTCCCTCGTTATCATGGGAATCAGCAACAGTGATGGAGATGGTGGTGGAGATCGATGGATATGGCTTCGGGGGCACTTCCCCGTCCTGGTAGGGCGCCGGAATAGAGACTTTCTGTCCCCCGAATCTCCCCTTCGGTGGCGGCAGCGCTGCTGAGCTTTTCATGGATTTCTTATGGATGATTTAGGGTTTTTGGGTCGGAGGCTTCTTATAGGCGCAGGAGTCAAGGTCGGTGGGGGTCCAGGGGGCACACCCCCTATGGGTGCGGCCTAGGGTGGCCCCGCGCCTAGGAGGGTGCGGCCACCCTGTGTCCCCCCTCCGGCTCTACTTCGTGGTTCCGTGTTGCTCCGAGGAAAATAATGACTTTGGCTTTTGTCTCGTCCAATTCCGAGAATATTGATTTTCTTCCTTTCTGGAACCAAAAACAGAAGAAAATAGGCAATTGGCACTATGGCAACTTGTTAACAGGTTAGTTCCAGAAAAGATACAAAATCACCTCAAAGTGTGGACAAAGCAAAGCAAAGTAGATATAAAACAAGCATGGAGCATCAAAAATTATAGAAACGTTTACGACGTATCAATGTGCCATATGTAGAAGATCTCATGCTTGAAGATTGCCATCCTCGGTTATCATGGATCGATGAATACAAGGTTAAAGCAAAGGTTTCCCCATGTTGTATGGGGGAGGAACTTGCAAGTCTTCATCAAGCGAGTGCGTGAAAGAGAAATCAAGAAAGGTTTTCCATCTTGAGAAGGAAAATATCGTCTACATCAAGATCAAGTGGAATATGCGCAAGACAAAGGTATGATCTTGATAGGGTTTCCTTCTTACCGGTCTCGTGGTGATAGTTGGGGAGACCTGTTTATAGGATAGATAACCGTACTATCAAGAGGGGCTCTCAAGTGAGTAACTCGATCATATCTTTCGAAGAGATCTCAAACCTTTGCATACATAGCATCATCCTTTCTTGGTTGTTATTTGGATATTATCCATGTGAGGTTCTAGAGCTCGTGGTAATATTCATAACAAGCCCTAGTGCATCAAAACAGATTTCCCTTTTATATAACTTTTTGCGTTTTTGATCTTGGAGGTTTTATCGGTTTGTATTTTAGAGATATGTAAAACCTTTCATTATTTGTTTCTTACTCATGCGAGGATTTAGATCTCGTTTTAATCTCCATGACAAGCTCTAGTTCATCGAAAACGGATTTCATATGCATTCTCTATTACGTTTTCGATGTTAGAGGTTTTACCGGTTTGTCTTTTTGAGAGAGGTTAAACCTTTTGTCATTTGGTTCTATCCTCCCTTTCTATACTATGATGTTTTTCTGTATGATCTTGTAGAGCTTATTGTCCTCTTTAAAACAAGCTCAAGATCATCAAAATCGGAGTTCATATACAAAAGTTATGGTTGTTTTCATATTGGTCTTTCTGCCAGCTTTTATAAGACCGGAGACCCCGGACTAAATCTCCGGTCTATCTCCAGACTGCATATATACTGTCCTCCAGATTGTCCTTGTTTGGCCTGGGTGCACCAAAGACTCCGGTCCCAATCCAGAGACTCCGGACCGGGCGACTCTTGGGCCTAACGGTTGGATTTCTAGGGACCTATTTAAAGGCCCCTTCTTCCCCCAATGGTTACCTAACCATTCTTGCAAGTTTTCCTTTCCATTGTTGACTTTCTTGAGCTTTCTTCCCCTCAACCCCTCCTATGATTCTTGCATATTCTTGAGGGATTTGAAAGAGGAGATCTAGATCTATAACCCCACCAATCAATCTCTCCTCTAAGTGAGGGGAACATATTGGGATCTAGATCTTGGAGTCTTTGGTGGATTTCCTCCATTGTTCTTCCTCTCTTATTCCACCATAAGGTTTTTTAGCTTTGGTGGAATTTGGGAGAGAATGATTTGAGCACTTCTTGTGTTCTTGCCATTGCATTAGGTGCATCGGTTTGAGTTCTTGGTAAGGATTCGATTGAGTGAAAGTTGAGAATCTTTTTACTCTTGGGTTCTTGGAACCCTAGACGGTTTGGTTGTTTTGCAGGTTTGAGGATTACTTGGGGCCTCCAATTTAGTTGTGGAGCTTTTCCCAAGCTTGTTTGTTGGGAGCCTCCAATTGAGTTGTGGAGAAGTGCCCCAACCTTGTGAGAGGTTCCGGACTGCCACCGACAAGTGCACCGATAGTGGAAGTGTGGATCGATCCCATTGGGGTGAGATTCACCGGACAACAAGGGAAGCCTTTTGTGGCGTTGGTGGTTTGATACCACCCCCTCTCCAAACGAGACGTACTCCATGTTGGGAGGAACTTGTGACTAGAGTTTGACTTTAGGCTTCTCCTTCTCCTGCAAGCTTCGTATCATTCGGCTCTTCCTCGCATAACTCGGCTCTTCCTTCACCTGTATCAAGATTACTCGGGCTAACCCGGCCGAATTACGCAGTATCTCGGCCGGGTAATGCCTGGCTATCATCATAAGGGTCCTGCTCTTTCATATATCAGCCGACCTCTACAGGATTCGGCCGACTTAGACTGTAACTCGGAAACTAGACAGGGAACATCCTTTCGTCTTTCCCCGTCTTTACCCTATCCGAGGTCACCTCCCCAACATTAGTCCCCGAAGCTGGTATGGCCCCGCTGATAACTTCGGCCGGGCCGTATCAGTTTCATGATGTTCGTTTCCCAATGTTTCCGAGTTATCTTTTTCTCGTTCGAGGTACCAGCATATCTTCTCGCGTACGCCTCGTCCTACGTGTCATACTCATCATTGTCTGTCTAGTTTTTTGTTCCTCTGTAATATTTACTGACAGGCTACAGTTATTACTGTGCCTGTCGCGTCGACGCTGCGACGCCTCGCATGCCGTTCCCATCAGGGATCGTGGCCTTCTCTTTCATTGTGTGGTCGCCTGTGTGGCTCCACATAGCGGCGTGCGGTCGTGCGGCATACACGATCTACACAGATAACCGCCACACCCATGATCCCACTACCTCTCAGGCGGCGCCATTATAAAGAGGGGCGCGGGGCTGGGGGGTTCACTTTCCCCCTCCTTTTACATGCGCCCTTCTCCTTCCTCTCGCCTTTGCCCCCGTTCGTGCCTCCGCCGCCGTGCGCTCATCTGGATCTCCGACGGCAGGGACCTCACCGCACTGCTCAGTCGACCTTTTTCCCGTTCGCTTGCTCCGGCGTCGTCGCCGGTGAGTTCCTCCGGTCCTATCGCCTAGGCTCTCCTCTAGACATTTCTGCTTTTCTTTTGTTCTTGCGCGGCAGTTTATTCTCTGCTCCGCCACCTTTTTCGCGTAGAACCACGACGGGGCCTTGCAGTTCTAGGTTTTCCTCCGCCGCTATTTATCCCTCCGTAAGTCTCTCCGGCGACCCCATGTCAAGCTCCGTCAGCGGTGCCCTCATTGAGGATGACGATGCTGCGTCTGGGCCCGAGCGGGGATCGTGGCAGGGCTCTTCCGTCACCCGCCGAGAGGTTGAGTGGCTAATCCGGACTCGCCGGATTCCTGCCGAGGTAACTTGTCGCTTACCCGGCAGTGAATCCTCTCCAGTTCTTAGGGAGGGCGAATACGTAGTCTTCATGTCACATTTTGCTCGCGAGTTTGGTCTCCCTCTCAGCGATTTCGCTAGGGAGTTCCTTGATTACTTCGGCCTTCAGCCGCATCATCTTCCTGCTAACGCTATCGCCTCCCTTTCTGCCTTCATCTCTACCTCGGAGGGATAAGTCGGCCTATGGCCGTCTGTGCATGTTTGGTCAAAGTTCTTCCAGATTCGATCCAACGTCGTCCCAGACAAATCTCTGCAACCCTCCGAGAAGTTGCTCACCCAATGTGGAGCCGCGTCCATTACACCTCGGAGGAAATCCGAATTTCCTCGCGTTGCAGGTCTAGAATCATGCAAGAAGTGGCATAAGTCTTTGTTTTATGTCAAGAACTCTGGAAATGAGGATAAGATTCGGCTCCCTGCTTTTTCCATAGGCCCTCCTTCCAAGAAGAACTGGACCTATAATCCGAGGAAGAGTCATGCTCTGGCCGAGGCTTTTGAGATTCGGCTGAAGGAACTGATCCGCTCCGACTCTGTGTGAGGATCTGATGACTACCTTCATCAGCAGCCGGATGTGCCCCTTCCAGAAACGCACACACAAGCTCTGCTACATGAGCGGTCCTCTCGATCCCAACCGAGTCTCGACGGTGGAGCTGGATAACTACCTCATCTTCAAACATGTCCGGGCTATCTTTAAGACAGAGATGTCGGAGGACTGGGCCTGGGGATTGAAGCCGTTCACCCGGGAGCATCCCCCTCCCGAGGTGAGTTTACGCATTTGTGTTTTGCTTCCTAATCGCGTCCGTTACTCTTTTTGCTAATTTTTCTCTTTCTTGTCCTGCAGACATTTGAGGAGCAGAAGACTGGGGATGCCGAGGTTTTGTCACTCCCGTGGCCCGCGGATCGGAATACTCCGGACAGCGGGGAGCCGGACTCAGAAGAGTTCGTTCCCAAGTCGGATCTCGCTCCGGCTCGCGCTCACGGCAAGACCCCGGCCAACGAGGAGGAAGGTGATTCAGACGAGGTCCAAGTTCTTGAGGTAGTTGCCGCAATGCCAATTTCTTATGCATTTCCGGCCTCTACTTTCTCAGCTAATCCGGCCGGTCAGGTTCACAACGCCGAGCCTCTTGACTCCCGGCCTACTGTTACCTCGGGGAAACGCAGCGCTCCAGCCGGTGCCTCAGAAGCGGCTCCCAGGAAACAAATAAGGAAATCAGCCCCGCACCCTCCGAAGCGCAAAACTATGCCCGGGGTTACTGGGTGAGTTGCTTTTGTTTGTATTTCTTGTTTCTCTCTTTCTGCTTTTTGACCTGATCGTCTTGTCTTTGCAGGGCTCCTCTTTCTATTAAGCCCAGCGGTCCTAGCATGATGAGTCGTCCGACTCGGCTGCCTTCTCCTCCGCCTCCTAAGGATACCAGAGTTCCGAGTCCTGTTCGCGCTGGTTCTCCTCCTGCTCCGAGTCAGACGTCACCTCGCCAAGATGCGCCTGATATTTCTGCTGTTGATGCCGATACAACTCGGCCAGTAGATACTTCTACTGAGCCTGCTGCCTCCTCCGTGAACCCTGAAGTTTTGCCTGAGGTCCCTTTGACCCCCGCAACCCCTGCTGTTACTCCGATTTCAGCCGAGGATACCAATATCTCGGCGCCCTCAGACACCGTAATCCCTCCAGCTCCTAAAGATGTTACTCCAAGTGCCGAGGTAACGTCTCCTGCCGATACTTCTCCTAAGGCAAGGAAGATCGTTGTTACCAAGCCTCCGTCCTCTCAGAAAGGACTTGCTAGCTCATCTCAGCCTACAATTGCTGATGCGCTGCGCAAGGGGGCTTCCTCTGTCAAGAGCACTGTTACCCCGGCTGCTGATACACAGCTTGCTCTCCCCAAGAGTCCGGCGGCGGCGGTGGTTACCCAACATGTCCGAGGTAAAGTTCTGACTCGCACGGAGAGTGGGAACAGTCTCGGCTCGTTGGTCTAGTATGCCAACAATTGGAACGCTGCCGATCAGCTCGAGGGTAATCCAAGCAGCCAGCCGTTTCAACTCTCCGATATCAGTAGCCGCCTACATCAGGCTGCCAAGATCGTTCTTGAAAGTGATAAGATGAATGAGGTAATTGTTTTTATGGAGTTTTGGTTAGTCCTCCTGATGCTATTATATATACTCTAGTCCCCGAAGCTTGCAACCGAATAACTTGTTATTCGTTTGGAAGTTTTATAATACTTTACTTAGTTCAGTTTTTGTTAGGGTTCGAATATCCAGCCACCTAGATCCGAATTGAGATTTGCTTGATTTGGATCTATCTGAGCTTTGAATATCCAGCCACCTAGATCCGAATTAATCTTTGATTGATTTGGATTTGTCTGAGCTTTGAATATCCAGCCACCTAGATCCGAATTAAGCTTTGCTTGATTCGTATCTTTCTAAGCTTTGAATATCCAGCCACCTAGATCCGAATTGAGCTTTGCTTGATTTGGATCTGTCTGAGCTTTGAATATCCAGCCACCTAGATCCGAATTAAGCTTTGCTTGATTTAGATCTGCCTGAGCTTTGAATATCCAGCCACCTAGGTCCGAATTAAGCTTTGCTTGATTTGGATCTGTCTGAGCTTTGAATATCCAGCCACCTAGATCCGAATTAAGCTTTGCTTGATTTGGATCTGTCTAATCTTTGAATATCCAGCCACCTAGATCCGAATTAAGCTTTGCTTGATTCGTATCTTTCTGAGCTTTGAATATCCAGCCACCTAGATCCGAATTAAGCTTTGCTTGATTCGGATTTGTCTTAGATTTGAATATTCAGCCACCTAGATCTGAATTAAGCTTTGCTTGATTTGGATTTGTCTTAGCTTTGAATATTCAGCCACCTAGATCCGAATTAAGCTATGCTTGATTCAGATCTGTCGCATGTTCGAATATCTTATTGCTATTTGTTCTGTTGCTTAGGTTGCGCATGATCGGCGTATCGCCGAATTCCAAAGGCTGCTCTTTGCCCATAAAAATTTGCAAGAGAAGTACGAGAAGGTCATTCCCGTGGTGAAGAAAGCTGGTAGGTTAACGAGCTTTCGCATTATTCCTAAAATTCTTATTGCTTTGGAAGTGGGGTGTTAGCTGACTTTGCTGGTGAATAGGTAATATCAACAATCTTAATATCTGTCTTGAAAATAAAGTCAAGGCCCTGGAAGGTTAGTTACTCTTTGTCTTTCACGCATATCTATGTGAAATATGCGCCGGGTTTCTCTTAACCCCTCTGGCTTCGGTATAGCCGAGTTACAAACTTTTTCAGTGTCACACCAAGAATGCATACCCATGCCTGATATGATGCTGCATTTTTTAGAACAAGCCGCCACTCACTCGGCGCAGATGAAAGATAAAGATGACGAGATAGCTCGCTTGCGCGCCGAGGTGGAGTCCCTCAAGCTTTCTCAGAAGTCTAAGTTAGAAAAGGTCGACCAGGAGTTCTCCGAGGAGAAGAATCGGCTAGCTCTGCAATTGCAGAAAAATAAAGAGCTCCTCGAGGCTTCCGAACTGAAGACACGGGGGATGAGCGAGGAGATCGCTCGCTTTGAGAAAATCAAGAGTGACTGGGCTAAAGATCTTCAGATAATGCTGAGCTATATTCACCATAAGTTTCTGACCTCGGCCGAGTTATTTTTTCCCTTTCTTACTGCTGATCGACGCACCTTTGTTTTGCGCAGACCATTTTCCAGAGGCTAAACCCGTGAGCTCTAAAGCGGTGATCAATGCTCGTGTGCGCTGAGGCGTTCCTGCTGATGCGGACTCAGAGTACTCGATGGAAAATTTATTGGTTGTTGTTGGCGCTGTTGTTGGTCCGATGAAGATTATGGGCAGGGACTTGGTGCAGGCAACTATCCGGGCCTACCATGTTCTCTGGCCGAATACTTCTGGGACTCCTGACATTGATGAGGTCAAAGTATTGGTGGAAAGATTAATGGCATCTGAGAGACAGCTAAGTCTTTGGAGGGAATCCGCCGGACGAGCTGGTGCTGATATGGCTCTCACAGTTATTATGTCATGGTATGAGGATATCTCCCTTGATACCCTGATAAATTTGCGCACTGGTTCCCGTTGGGTTGAGGACCCAGACTTCGTCGCTCTCCGGCAAGCTCGTGCCTTCCAGCTTGTCGAGTATGCAGACGTGCATACCTGGAATGAAGGGCCGAGCTTCCTTCCTAACCCGGAAGACGAGGTCGAAGTTGAGGATGCCTCTGATGATAACTCGGCCGAACAGGGCGAAGATGAGGGTGACTCGGCTACCTCTGGTGATTCCAATTCGAGCTCGGATGGTAATGGCGATGCGCGATCCTCCTCCAAAGGGACTGGGCATTCCACAGCACAAGCTGACGTTTCTCAACAGCCTCGGGCTTCCCTCGAAGTCGCACCTGGCTCTGTGGAGGGCGAGGCAACTTCAGCCGAAGTGCCACCTACCTCGTAGTGCCCAGCTCCTGACCAAGTCACTGCCTCTTCAGTTAAAAAACTCCAAGTCATTTCTTATCCCTGGTATGCCGGGCATATGATGTACGTCAAACATTTGTCCATCTTTTGTGCGGTATGAAACTCTTTTTGCCTTGAGCCGCTGAGACACAAGTGGTTGTAATCGTCTTTGTTTGAATTGGTCCTATTTGTCAGAATCCTTGCTTTGGCAGTTTTCCATTTCTTGAGTTTGGAGTGTATATTTGCCTTTGCTCTACCGTAGTTCGGCGTTCAATATTGCCTGACTATTGATAAGTTTCGTAGCGTGGCTGCGGTGTTTGGACTGTTAATCTAGGTGTAGATCTCGAAGGCCGTATTTGGGGAGAATAAAATAGCATCACTCTGGGTGCCGAAGTTTGGTACTCACTCTTGTAATACAGGATACCCATACTTAGAAATAATATAGGGTAGTCCCCGAGCCATTACTTAAGGCATCGAGTTTTAATGCATAAACCGAGTTTAGAAACAATATAGGGCAGTCCCCGAGTCACTGCTCAAGACGCCGAGGTATAATATATAAAACAAAAAATAAAAAACAATATATGGCAGTCCCCGAACCACTACTTTGGGCGCCGAGGTCTGATACATAAACCAAACTTAGAGATAATATAGGGCAGTCCCCGAGTCACTGCTCAAGGTGCCGAGGTTTAATACATAAACCAAACTTAGATATAATATAGGGAAGTCCCCGAGTCACTGCTCAAGGTGCCGAGGTTTGATACATAGCACAAAATCAAAAACAACACATGGCAAGGCCCGAGCCACTACTCAAGGCGCCGAGGTTTAATACATAAACCAAACTTAGAGATAATATAGGGCAGTCCCCGAGTCACTGCTCAAGGTGCCGAGGTTTGATACATAGCAAAAAATCAAAAACAACACATGGCAGTCTCCGAGCCGCTGCTCTGGGCGCCGAGGTTCAATACATAGCGGATGCTCCATCCTGAAGCGCCACTTTATGATGTGTGGTACATGACTCCTATGAGTAAAATGGACAAAGTAAAGCTACGTTCCATGGTCTTTTCGATTCTTCGCCGGCTTTGTCTGCCTTGTTCTTTCCTGGTGACTGAGCATCGATTAGGTAGTACGCATCATTGTGCAATTCCTTGCTCACGATGAATGGTCCTTCCCATGGAGGTGATAGTTTGTGCATGCCGACCGTGCGTTGCATCACCGGAGAACCAAATCTCCTTCTTTAAACACTCTTGGATTCACCTTCTTGTTGTGATATCGTCGCAAGTCCTATTGATAGATAGCTGATCTTGATAGCGCCAGTTCTCTGGCTTCTTCTAGCAGATCGACATCATCTTGTCGAGCTACTTCATTTACTTCAGCGGTTGTATACTGGGTAACCCTTGGCGAGTCATGTATTATGTCGGCTGGAAGCACAGCTTCTGCCCCATACACTAGAAAAAATGGTGTATAACCTGTTGATCTGTTTGGGGTAGTCCTGAGGCTCCATAGTACTGCTGGCAGTTCCTCAATCCAACATCCTGCCGACCTTTGCAGCGGTTCGACGAGTCACGGTTTTATTCCGGACAATACCATTCCATTAGATCTTTCTACTTTCCCATTGGATGTTGGGTGCGCCACAGAGGCGACATCTAGTCTTATGTGCTTTTCTTGACAGAATCTAGCGAAAGCTCCTTCTGCAAAGTTTGTATCGTTGTCTGTAATGACACTGTGTGGGTAGCGATATCTTAAGATAATATCTTTGAGGAATTTTACTGCTGTTGGCCCATCACATTTCTTTATTGGTTTTACTTCAATCCATTTTGTGAATTTGTCCACCGTGACTAAGATGTGGGTCATCCCGCCTTGGGCCGGCTTAAATGGTCCCACCATATCTAAGCACCATACAGAGAATGGCCAAGTAATTGGTATCGTTTTTAACTCGGACGATGGCATATGTATCTTGTTGGCGTATCTCTGGCAACCATTACATTTTTCGACCAGTTCTTTGGCCTCTTTCAACGTTGTTGGCCAATAAAACCCATGCCTGAATGCTTTGGCCACTAAAGCTCTGGATGAGGCATGATGACCGCATTCTCCTTGATGTATATCTAGGAGGATCTCCTGGCCTTCCGCCGAGCTCACACATTTTTGCAACACGCTTGTGACGCTCCTTTTATATAGCTCATTGTTTATGATTGTATAAGCTTTAGCTCTTCTCAGTGTCTGTCTTGCCAGTACCTCGTCATTCGGCAAAATCGCGTCTCTGAGGCAAGAAAATATGGGTTGCGCCCATGTTGGTATGATTTTTTCTGGGGTAATCTCGCTATCTATTTCCATATTTTCTACTGACATAATTACCTCGGATTTCCCCATATCCGTCCGTGCATCGGCCGGGTTCATTTTTGGAAATTCCGAGTTACATTCCTTGTCAACTTCCATCGGCACACTATCTTCGCTTGATTTTGCCGGAATAAAAATAGATTCGGACGCCGGTGATGGTGTTATTTATGGTTTCCTCAGGTGCTCTAGGGAGATGCCTGGGGGAATCGATTGTCTGGTTGATCAGAGTTTTGACAATGTGTCGGCGGCGTCGTTTTCCGCCCGAGATACATGATGAAATTCACATCCATCAAAGTATCCACTGAGTTTTTGCACATGAAATCTATATAAGGCCATATTGGCATCTAACGCATCCTAATTGCCTGAGACCTGTTGTACTACTAGATCTGAGTCTCCGTAGCACAAGTTTCGGCGTATGCCAATTTCTTTTGCCACCTTTCAATCCATGGACGAGTGCTTCATATTCGGCGACATTGTTTGACGCGGCAAAGTGTATTTGCAACACATATCTCAGCTTGTCTCTTTTTGGCGAAGTTAATACTATTCCTGCCCCCAAACCATTTCTTAGATTGGAACCATCGAAGTGCATCTTCCAATAATTCAGATCTGGTAATGGTGGCTCATATTGTACCTCGGCCCAATCCACGAAAAATTCGGCCACAGCCTGAGATTTGATTGCATCTCGCCTATCGAATTGCGGAGCATAAGGTGACAATTCAATTGCCCATGTTGCTATTCGGCCACTTGCATCTTTGTTGCTCAGTATGTCGGCTATGGGTGCTTCACAAATCACCTTGATGGGGTGCTCTTCGAAGTAATGTTTAAGTTTCTT
This sequence comes from Avena longiglumis, assembly GCA_030063025.1. Classification (NCBI taxonomy): domain Eukaryota; kingdom Viridiplantae; phylum Streptophyta; class Magnoliopsida; order Poales; family Poaceae; genus Avena; species Avena longiglumis. The sequence goes on along the minus strand of CP125973.1, from coordinate 131,316,830 downwards.
TGCTGACATGTACACCCCATATGCCATCTTCTGATAATGTGGGTAATTTTGTTTTGAGGCTGATAGTACCTCGCTTAGGTAATACACCAGCCTTTGTAAAGATTTATCATCTTCAATTCGTTCCACCACGATCACCGCGCTCACTACTCTGTCTGTGGCTGCTATGTAAAGTAACATAGGCTCTTTCGACAAAGGAGAAGCCAAGACTGGCGCTGTGACCAACATCTTTTTCAATTCATGGAATGCATTGTCTGCTTGTGGTGTCCAAATGAACCTATCAGATTTTTTCATCAACTGATAAAGTGGTAATTCTTTCTCTCCCAGCCGACATACAAATCGGCTGAGCGAGGCTAAGCAACCTGTGAACTTCTGTACGTCGTTTAGACATCTCGGCAATTCCATCCTTTCCACTGCTTTTATCTTAGTTGGGTTCGCCTCTATACCTCGGCTGGATACGAGAAAACCGAGCAGTTTTCCCGCAGGCACACCGAAAGTGCATTTTTCTGGGTTAAGTTTCATTCGGAACCTTCTCAGGTTTGCGAAAGTTTGTCGTATATCCTCCAGTAGAGTTTTGCTTTCTTTGGTTTTGATAACCACATCATCTACATACACTTGTACATTCTTTCCTATCTGGTCATGTAGACATTTTTGCATACATCTCTGATACGTTGCCCCCGCGTTACGCAGGCCGAATGGCATGGTGCGATAGCAATAAGCCCCGCACGGGATAATAAACGCAGTCTTTATTTGATCGGCCGGATTTAACGGTATCTGGTGGAAACCAGAATACGTGTTTACAAATGACAATAGCTCACAACCAGTAGTCGAATCAATGACTTGGTCTATTCTAGGTAAAGGAAAAGGATCTTTTGGACACACCTTGTTCAGGTTCATGTAATCGATACACATTCGCCATACAATGGCTACGTCTGGATCATCCTTCTTATTTTCCACTAGCACCGGGTTCGATAGCCAATCCGGATACAGCACCTCCATGATGAACCCAGCCGCAAGGAGCTGAGCTATTTCATCCCCTATTATTTTTCTCCTGTCCTCGGCGAAGCGGTGGAGAGGTTGCTTCACCGGCCTTGCTCCTGGCCTTACATTCAGAGAGTGCTCAGCCAACTCCCTCGGCACACCTTGCAGATCCTGAGTTGACCATGCAAAGATATCCCGATTCTCACGGAGGAAGTTGGTGAGCTCGCTTTCCTATTTAGCATCTAGGCCGGCACAAATGGTGACAATGCGCTCTGGGAATTGCTCATCTATCTGGAAATTTTTTGTTTCTTTAGTCGGCTGAAAGGATACACTTCCATGTGGGTTGGCTAATGCCGGCATATTCAGCTGTGCCGACTAAGCGAGGGCTGCTACCTCCTGAATCCTTCTTTTTTTCTCTTGCTATTACCAATGATTCGCCAGATTTGACCCGGCAGAAGCACATTCCATTGACTTCCTATAATCCCCTGCAACTGTTATCACCCCTTGTGGTCTGGGTAACTTCATTTTCAGGTAAGTTATGTGGCAGCTGCCCATGAATTTGGCCAATGCTGGCCGTCCGAGTAGAGCATGATAGAAACTCTCTAGATCCACCACTTCAAACTCTAAATTTTCTGCTCTGCAGTTATCTCTTGTGCCGAATAACACATCCACTCGAACCTTTCCAATGGGTTCGCATGAAAGCCCTGGAACTATCCCATGGAATGTGGTCCTCGTGGACTGCAGCATGTTCTGCGATATTCCGAGTTTATGCATTGTATCTTTGTACATGATATTGATACTGCTCCCATTGTCAATGAGTACTTTTGAAAATTTCACATTAATGCTCGGTCCGACAAATGTCGGATCTAACACAAGTGCATACGACCCCGGACTCGGCATTATCTTGGGGTGATCCTTTATGCTCCAAGTTATTTCTTGATCCGACCAAGGCACATATCTTGGTACTGCCGGCATAACTGCATTCACTTCCATATGCCGGCGTTGTATACTCTGCTTGTCTTGTTGTTCTGTTGTGAACACGCAATATGACTGATGATGTTCTCCGTAATCATTGCGTCCATTGTTTCCTGGATTTGTCCTTCCATCCGGACCTTGGTTTATCACTTGATGCACCACATCTCTCCGGTCCGAGTTTTCATACCTCGGGGGAGGAAGCGGTAACATCAGTTGTTGTGCATTTTCTCCAATCAACTGTGGCTGATGCTGCTGATGTGCCTGGAGAGGTGCTGCCTGTATGCCTGCGGGGTTACCCATTGCATTTTTCATCCATGCACATTGGCGGGTTGTATGGTTGTCCGGCCTAGCCGGGTTTGATGTGTGAAACTTACACAGCTGATCTAACATAGACTCAAACGTGTACTTCGGCCTCTCCTGCCATTGCTTCTTTTGCTCTAGTGTCCACTGTCTTTTCCCCTCATTCCTTGGTGTCCATTGCTGAGGGCCATTCTTTTGCCGCTGACTATTTCCGTGACTCGGCTGATCTTGCACTACTGCTGCCACCTGAGTTGAACCAAATCTATAATCTGGTCTTTCTTCTCTTCTTCTTCCTCTGAAGTCATTGCGCCTGGATGACCCGGCCACATATCTTGCATATTGATCTTGATGTTCTCGATGATCTGCCGACATTAATTCTGGTTGTGTCGGATCCCCCAATGCATAGGAATCCGCTATTCTGATGGTTTCTGCCAATGTGGTTGGCATATCTCTTTGCAGTCGCTGCCATAGCACACTGGCATAACGGCATCCTTGAGCGAACCAAGCTATTGCTTGTGATTCTATAACTCCCTCACACGAATTTCTCAAGTTACACCACCGAGTTAAAAACTCTATGTCTGTCTCATTCGGCCTTTGCTTGCACATGGCTAGCTGTTGTGGCCTGTTTGGCCTCTTGTAAGTACTAGTGAAGTTGCTAACGAACATTTCTTCAAAATCCAGCCAACAGTTGATGCTGCCTGCTGGCAGATTATTCAGCCATACTCTAGCTGGTCCTTCCAACATTTGCGGGACATATCGCACTGCCCATCATAAGTTTCCGCCTGCTATTTTTACTGCAGTGGAATAATCGATCAACCAATCTTGTGGTTTGGTGCTCCCATTATATGTTTTTGTGCCTCTTGCCAGCTGAAAGTTCGGCACAGGTGGTTCGCCCATGATCCGTGGTCTGAAGCATGTCAGACCCGGTGGACCCTGTTCTTCTAGCAACTCGGACCGGTATAGCCGGTCTAGCTTTACTCTGGCATCATTTGACGGCAAATATCTGTACAGAATTCTCTCTTGCATTCCATAGTGGTTATTTCCACCATGAATCTCATATTCCATCTCAAAATAACCATCATTGTATCTTTCATTCACCTGATTGTGGCGAGCTGGTCTCGCTTCTCTTTCCTGCCGAGGTTCATGTCTCGGCTGCGGGTTGGGTGGGGGTTCTCTCCTTCCTTTGACCGGGATATTGTTCTCTTGATTCCCTCTTCCGAGTTCTCCTCTTCCGAGATCTCCATTGCCTCGGCTTCCATTGCCTTTCTCAGCACGGCCGGGGTTTCTCTCGCCACTGTTACCTCGGCTTCCCTTGCCTCTGTTCTCATTTTCTTTTCCGGCTATCGCCGGATCATATGGAACAATTTGCTTATTTCTCTTTCCCGAAGTTACCGCTCTGTCCTTTCGTGCATTGTTCCCGGGTGAAGATGCTGCTGCACAGATAAGGCTGGTGCTGCCCCCGCCGAGTGAACCATTCGCGAGGCACCTGGCCTTGCCAGGTCTACCCTGAGCATCTCTTCATTCTGCTGGTTCGCAATGCGTACCATCTCATTCACACTCTCTTGCTATTTTGCCGGGATTCGTCGGTCAATCCTTCTAACTCTAACGCAGCGGCATTTGTCGCCCTTAAGTTCTTTGTCGGGGTACTATACCTCGGCAAGCCTAGATCAACTGATTCTGCCTTATGAGAATCATGCTCCTTGTTGATATCATCTATGAGGTTTTTTCCTCTCAATCTCAACTCGTCAACCCGCTCGGGGGCGACGTCAAGCTTGTTTGCCCTGGCATATTCTCGCAGGGTCCTGTTTAAGGACTCCCGCAAAGCCGACACCTTTCTTGCCTCTACCAGCACTTTCTGCCTGGTCTCTTCTAACTCTGCCTGAGCATTAGCCGGATCAAGTATCGGCGCTACAGGTGTAGTCAGATTATCTATAGTTGCCTGAAGAATGTTTTTTGGTCTTTCCAGAGGTGGCCCCCTTACCCTTGGTGCCTTTGGGGTTGTCTCCTGCACCTCGGCCTGGTTGGCCACTGAAGGAATTACCTCGGTGGGTTGTGGAGCTATCTGCCTGGGAGCCACCTGCACAGCCGTCGTCGGATCCCTGCTTGATCCGGCGCCCGCATGCACCCTGGTTGCGACCATCACCTCGACGCTGCTGACAGAACGCACTCCGCGCGGACTGTTCGTGGCTCTAAGGGGTGGTTCTCCTGCAACAACAAATTGGTGAGGATAAATGCCGGAGACGTCGACGCCGACGTAGATCTGGTGCATGCCCAAGTTGATGAAGACACCGTTGCGCGGAGGGGTTTTTCCCTTGAAGCTGTCGGCGTTGTCGCTGACGTAGTCACAGAGATCAAGTCTCCGGACTAAGCCAGAGACAATGCGCTCGCCAGTGTTGATGAAGTTTCCCGTCCGGATCATGACTCCAGCTAGCACCGCTGCTGGCCCCATGGTGGGCGCCAACTGTCATGGTGGTGGCACGGCAGATGCCATGGGTAGGCTAAAGTATGGGGCCAATGGATGCTAGAGGGATCTGGGGAGGGAAGATGTAGTTGATTCTACACACAAAATACTAAGGTAAAGATCTTTATTTCTCCTTCCTTGGGCTACAAGTGCTCCTTGAGCTGTGTACAAGAAGAAAGAGAGAACTTTACCAGCCTAACGGTACTAAATGAGCCGATGCCCTTCTCAGGGTCCAAGCCTCCCCTTATAAAGGGTAGCCCTGGGTTCCTCTAGGGCTGGCGTGGCAAGCATATTCGAGGAATATGCTTGTCCCAATATAGTAACTCCGCGGCCTCCTTTCCGTGTCGCCCCTCTAATGACGGCAAGGTTCCAGAGGGCCCCTCTGCGTGCCTCGGGCTTCAGGACTGTCACCTCCGTGACCTCCTTCTGCCCCTCTGTCGCTCTGCTCCTTTGTCCTTTGTGCTTGGCTCTGCTCAGATTCTCCCTAGCTTGTGACTAGAGTTTGACTTTAGGCTTCTCCTTCTCCTGCAAGATTCGTATCATTCGGCTCTTCCTCGCATAACTCAGCTCGTCCTTCACCTGTATCAAGATTACTCGGGCTAACCCGGCCGACTTACGCAGTATCTCGTCCGGTTAATGCCTGGCTATCATCATAAGGGTCCTGCTCTTTCGTATATCAGCCGACCTCTACAGGATTCAGCCGACTTAGACTGTAACTCGGAAACTAGACAGGGAACATCCTTTCGTCTTTCCCCGTCTTTACCCTATCCGAGGTCACCTCCCCAACAGTTATCTCTATATCCGAGCTCTTACTTATGCACCTTACTTTGTGATAGCCATCGTGCTTGAAGTATATATCTTGCTATCACATAGTTGCTTGTCTTGCTTAGCATAAGTTATTGGTGCACAAAGGTGAACCCTAGTTGTTCTAGGTTTTGTGCTTAACAAAATAAACGCTAGTTTAATTCCGCCGTATTTGAGCCACTCTCGGAAAAGTTTTAAACCTCCTATTCACCCCCCCCTCTAGGAGGCATCTATATCCTTTCACTTGCCACTCTTGGTATCTGAGACCACCAACTTCCTCGAGCCAAGCTTCCAACACACGATATAGGCTCTGACCATGCCGAGGCAACACTAAGGAGCCCCTGATGCCCACTCCTCGCCATCCTCATGGCCCAAAGATATGGGAGCCACCACCGCGTGCCGTTAAGATGCCCATGCAGTCCACCTTACGGGGCCACCGCCCCGGCACGCGAACTCGTGCCCATGTAGCGAGGCCCATTTGTGTGACGTGTGAGGCAGATGAATTAGGTAGGTTGGAACCAGAGGGTGGCAACAACGGAGGAGGCAATCCTCCACTACTGTCGATGGTTGCCAACCAGACGCGGTACCATGAACACACCAGGCTAAGACATGCTTGTAGGCTATGCTGCATCACGGTGGCCGCCATCGCACCGCTACCCTCGTGCTCTAGCCACACCACCATAACCATCTCCAGGAGGCGGCAACATCGTGAACAAGCCGGCCCACCCAGATGGGCCCCGTAGCCCTAGATCTAGCCAGCGGAGCACCGCCTGCCCACCACCTCCGCGTTGATCCGACGCTGCCTCGACGCCACCGATCTGCCCCAAGCCGAGCCGTCATCGCGCCTGAACTGCACCGTCATTTGGCCCGGAGATACCCCGACCACCCTCCTAGCGCATGCGCCCGCGACAGACGAGGATGAAAGGAGGGAGGGGAGAGGAGGTGTTCTCTGTCACCCCGAGGAAAGGAGGGTAGGGCGAGAGGAGGGTGGGTGGGTGATGGGGGTATGGAGTGCGTGTGTGCGTGCTCACGCACACGTGTTTGTTGGGTAGGAGATGAAGTTTGAGTGGATACGGCCAGTGGCGGACACAGGAAAAAATTGAGGGTGGGCATGCTTCAAAAAAAATTGCACTAGCCGTGGAATCACGAACTAGAGGGGGTAGCTATGCACATGGTAGTTGTCATTAGATTTGCTTTAAAATCTGATCGATTGCTAGTGGCATGTTAACCCGAATCTTATGAGCATTTGTTAACCGGTCACTAATTTTTGACTTGTGCTATTAGATTCCTAGCGAGAGAATCTTGACTAAAATCTAGCCAGATCCATGACCCACTTCACACCCGACGAAAGCAAAAATACATACTCATCACCCATGCTATTTATCAACTTGTTTTTCACAAGATTCATTGTATAAAATACCATTTCAACACTAGTCGTAGCCATGGGAAAGATCAATATGTCATCCGGACGGCGATCAACGAAGGTTGCGCGCCGATGCCATCGACAGGCCGCCACCTGCGCACGCTGAAAACTGAGCTGGTCGACTGGGCCGTCCCTGTCGACGAGGACGTCTTCGTCCTTAAGATGGCGATGGAGCGGTCTTTCAACGACGTGCTGCCGATGGAGGAGTCGGACGCCTGCGCCTGGTCCAGGGTCGACTAGGAGCACGAGGAGGCCAACCACATTCGGTGGCATCATGAGCAGGTCGAGCGTGAGGCCAGCCGCTCCCTCCTTGGACTTGTGGCGCTACGACGCGGTCTTCTACCATAACTTCGGCATGTGATCGGCCTTCGGCGGCATCGGCATCAGCAAGCCCTAATAGTATTTCTAAGTTTTTTAGCCTAATGTAGTCAAAATTCAGGTGTTTGTCCGAATTTGACGTAATATGTACGAACTCACACAAATATTAATGGAATCACATATATTCATCCAAATTTCGCCGAGTTTAATTGAAATTTAGCCAAAACCGGAAATTTGGACTGAGAACGCGAGTGAGGAATTGGACGTTCACATATCAAAAGTTACATCCGTTCGACGATAAATAGCGTCGGATTTCAGCCTAGAAACACACAACGAGTGGAGGTGGTCTATATAACAATATGCCCTTTTTTTTAGAACTATAGTTGCTCTTCATTAATCAATGGTCACGATTCGATTGCTCTTTGTCCATGTTTGGTCAACAAAAAAAGCCTAACTACCTAACTATATAAAAATATTATGAATATCCAAAATTTTCTCTAAAAATCTGGGTCGGTCACAGCCCACCCGGCCCTACCCCTGGCCCATGGATACGGCCATACGGGAGCTGGGCCTCTCCAATCATTCTGCCTCGCCCGTATAGATTGCTGCTTCACCCGCACTCGTATGCACGATCACCACGTCAGGGTACGACCACGTGATATGCGTGGTAAGCAACCACGTCAGGGTACAAGAGTAATTTCCCCATTTTAATTCATGGCGCCGTGCCATATTTAATGAAGTACTCCTGATGCCGGCGGACGCCGCGCCCGAGTGCAACCCGAGCCCCGAGGACGAGGCCGGCCGCCCGCACCATGGAGAAGCGAGCTGGAGCGGCTGAGCCGCTGCTACTCCCGGAGCTCTCCGGCGGGCACGGCCGCGGTGGGGCGTCGGTCTCCAGCGCGGTGTTCAACCTTTCGACGAGCATCATCGGCGCCGGCATCATGTCGATCCCGGCAGCGATGCGCGTCCTCGGCGTGGTCCCCGCGCTCGTCCTCATAGCGGCCATCGCCCTCCTCTCCGACGTCTCCGTGGAGTTCATGCTGCGGTACACGGTCTGGGCCAGCGCCCCGCCCTCTTACGCGGTGGTCATGGGCGACGCGTTCGGCCGCGCCGGCGCCGCCACGCTGAACGTCTTCGTCGCCTTCACCACCGCCGGCACACTCGTCGTCTATCTCATCATTATCGGTAAGCCCTGGCGACGATGTGCTGCTTTTGAGCTTTGGTCGATCTACATATATATTGCCGAGTGTGCACCATGGCACGCGCGCGCCTGCTGATCGCATCGAGAATTTATGGTCATCGTCGTCGCAGGGGATGTGATGTCCGGGAGCGCGGGGGCAGGCGAGGAGCACGCCGGGGTGCTGGGCGAGTTGTTCGGCTCGCGGTGGTGGACCGGAAGGGAGTTCGTGATACTGGTCACGGTCGTCGTCGTTCTGCTGCCGCTCGTGCTCCTCCGCCGTGTCGGTGAGTATTCGTCTATGCCAAAAGAAAATATTACACGCGTATGCAACTAGATGTGTACTGAACTAACACTAATGCTAAATTATTATTCTTAGACGATTTGCTTGCGTTTAGGAAATACTTTGTGTATTGGGTACTCCTAGCTTCGTGTAGAGAACGTGATAGCATGCTAGTAATATTTTTATCAGAAGAAACTGATTGCTAGATTAGTGAGTTGGTGATCAGTTCTGCATTCTTATCCCGTCCGATTTGACATGGAAGATAAGATCTTCTACACATGTGGGGCTCGATCAGACGTCAGGTATGATTCGAAGTACAGTAGTACTGAAAAAGAAAGGTAGCCACATACGAATGAATTGTCACTAGATTTACTTGGCCTGATTCCGTACTCCTCCCTCTGGAAACTTGAAAGGGTTAATTGTTATTTAATTAAAACAGTGGCGATCCAAATATTTTTTTAACAAAAAAAAATATATATTAATATCGCGAAGATACGTGCACTTAGCGTCTACACAATAAAACATCCAAAGAGACCATGAATGCACACAACGAAGAACAAAGTAAACAACAAAGAAAACAATAAACAAACACCCTGCTCGCAACAGAAACACTCTAACCACCACTGAGTAGAACACATGTATTATAAACTAGGCTCCCTAAAAACAAAGCCTCCAAAAAGAGAACAATGTACAAGCGTTATCGCCGCCTGATCGAAAATCTTGGATTTTCACCTCCAAAAAGACCGAGTTTCCAAACTAATGCCTTTAGCAAGGCCATTGCCAGGTATACCTAGGTGTTTCTTGGGTCAGGCCAGGCTTGGGTCGGGCCGGAAGAATCTTGCCTGCACATTTCCTAAATTTTCTGTCCAGGCCCGGCCCGAACTGCACAAATACGACCAGGCTGTCGGCCTATCGGGTCAGGCCTTCCCTATTTTCACCATTCTCTAGGCCCGAGCCCGCCCCGAATAGCACACGGGCCTCAAAACTGTTGTCTAGGCCTGACCCGTGGGCTAGAAAAGCTTGGCCCATCGGGCTTTTATCGGGCTGTCCATGCCCAGCAATATTGCTAGGTACAGCCAATAAAAGTCAAATCTTGGATTTTCACCTTGGAAATCATGGCTTGGTATTCGATGAGCACCACAAAAAATGCAATCTACCTGTGTTTTCACCCCCACTTGACAAGGTTGCTACTGCAAATTACCCAACACCCGACACATAGGAAGAACATGTGCCGCATTATCTTCTTTAGAACCAATATCTTTCTGCCAAAACATCCTCCAATAGCAGCCACCATGCCTTTCTCCATCTCTACCAGATCTATGGAAATCTATATGAAGACATGTCTCATGGTACCAAATGGTAGACGAAGCATTGCACCGTGCCCCAGAAGGGTGTGCACAACTGCATCGATTCCGCTCTAGATCTCTAGTAGCATCATGTGCCAAACTACGGAGATCGCTGCGAGGAAGATCGGAACTCGACTGTGGCCCAATCGAAGAGGTGGAGTTGAAGCAAATTGATGACTTGACGATCTAAGAACAACATGGCCAAACCACCCTTATTCTGCCAGGCCAGCATCCCCACACCATCGGTCGGCTTCCCACGATCAGATCGAGGGAATTGGGCCCATGTGACAGCGACACGAGGAGGGCTACAACGTACCCTATGCATGCGCAGGAGCATCGTAGCCATAGGTCATGTGTCGCCGCCTCTAGAAGCACCACCGCATGCCCACCCCTTTCTGCCCCATCCACGCCTCCTTATAGCACGCCACAGACGCCGTGCAAGGGCGAGCGCTGCCGCCCCGCCGCCAAACCTCCACATGTCGCCCTAGAGACGTACCCCCGTGCGAAGAGAGTCCGATAGGCTACGCGATCCCTCCCGTTGGCGACGGCAGCAACCGATCGGGTAGATCGGGCGCCAGCCTTCTAGGTTTTTTGGGGGTTCTTCGGAGCCACCCTCGTCTCGTGAGTCTTTTTTTCTTGAGTTGGCCAGGTAGTCGGTCTTTTAGACCTTTCACAATGGGGTGTATCTTAGCACGTTATCCTAGGAGAAATAAATTGTTAAAAGACAACTTCTCCAGTTTTTTAAATGGTGTATCTATATTTAATGATTTAGATAACATGCATGCATTTGATTGGTCTAACCATGTTTTTTGCTTATGGTTTTGTGCAAAAGGTGTGTTGCCGTAGCGCTAGAGCCTGCCGGGAGAAAAGAAAGTCTCATGGGTCTCTCCGACTCTGATTAGTGTTTCAACATCAATCTCTTTTCTCGTGAACTATAGTGTCACATAGGCAAAGTGCCTAGGATACACCGCTAAGAACCATTCATTATGAACCGCCTTAGACCTAAACAAATGCATTAATCAAGCACATAGATTAATCTATTAATTGTTATTTAGATTAAACCAGTGGCTATCCAAACTTTAAAGGGAGTAGTTAGGGTTTAGGGTAGTACCTCTATTCCGGTTTATAAGGCAAATACGTATATCAAAAAAATAATTTGATCGTAATTTGTTTAATAATATATAAATCATATGTCACAAAAATTATACCATTAGAAGCGTATTTTAAATATGAATCTAATGATATATTTTTTGTTAAATATAGTTTATATTTTATTGATTAAATTTACTGTTAAACTATTTTCTCGAAATACGTATTTGTCTTATAAACTAGAATGAAAACCGCATAGGAAATAGAGTAATCTTAATCGTTTTTGTGTTTAAGTTTGGATGAGGGTGGAACGCTGAACGAAGTGGAGTTTGCTTTAGCGCTTCAGCTTAGTTTTGATCTACCGGACATTAAGATGAGTGGTACTTAGAGCATGACTAACGGTTTATGTAAAAGCGGTCAAATTCGTAAAAAAAGGTCTTTTACAATTTTGAAAAAAAACTCGGCACAAATTAATACATGTAAACCTCGTCAATCCATAAAAAATAGGCCTTTTATGGTCTTGAATAAAAACTCGGCACAGATTAGTACATATAAACCTCGCCAATCCGTAAAACTTTTTATAGACTTAGCCTGTATTCGCGTCCGTGTCCTCTACAAGTAGGGGCTCGAGGCTAGTTTAAGGGTTGGCCTGTACTCGGTCAACGCAAGCTTTTAAGGCCAAATGTCTTCGGAGATCCGCCGTACTCGCCGAAATCCGGCGAAATTCGTCGCATTCAGGCATCCTCTGCCGTCTCCAACCACACACACATACCTCATGTGAGCTTCCGACCCAACTCCCCTACTTTGCCCTCTCGGTTTATGTACCGTAGCCGGCCTTGGGGCCCTCCTTCGCCGTCTCCACTATTACAGTCCATGTCGAGCTCACATGTGGCCTCGGGCAAAGAGCAACGGCCTTGGGCGCGGCCTCGGCCTCGGCTGGGAGTAGGTGGCCTTGGACGGGAGTGATGGCGCGGCCTCGGGTAGGGAGCGGTGGCGCGGCCTCGGCGGGAGCGGCGACGCTAGCGAGCGGCGCGGTCGGGTAGATAAGGATACATACCACGAAGAAGATGATTGTAAGAAAAAAAAAGAAATATTATGTTTTATGGGTTAAGTTTACAGGAACTGTTATACACCAGGACTCTTTAACCCGTAAAATGAGAATACCGCACCACTTATTCATGTTATTTTAGAAACACAGTACAAACGTAGACGCTCATAATGCGTGCATATACTCACCCTATGAATACATGCACGCACACCCTACCCCTATAAGCACCTTCGAGAGACTGAGCCGGTGGGTCTTCAGATTGACGAAGTCATCACAGGCGCCTCGCTATCGACGGGAACGTCGTCTCCCACTGAAAGAATGTTTCGCCTTTATGAAACACCAAAGTGTCGAACCTGGGGTTTGAACTCTTATGGGTTGGGGTATCACTGCCCTCCTAACCATCCAACCACGGGTTGGTTCTCTCTTATTCACATTTTAAGGACCGACGTTTTAAGGGGATTGTTAGTCTTGCTCTTAGCATGTACGCACGGGACAAACCGTAGATACAGAGTAAATAACCAATTTAAGCTATACATTAGTGCAATCAAATAATGGAAATCTAGGCTATGTTACCTTGGGGTTGGGATTGTCTTCATAAATACCATTGAGCCATGATACTCTGAAGTAGTCATCATATTCTCTTACACCCCCATGAGACACATGAACTCATCCTTTAACATCTTGAAGCATCGTCAAAACTTGTCTCAAGGGTTAATTGGATTGTTCACATTGAAATAGTCTTTGTCTCGATCTTGGGCCTCTCTTGGAGATTTCCTTACTCTTCTCTCGCTTTATCATATAAACCATGGAATCCAAGAGCTCGGGAGTCTCGCTATGGCACCTCATCGGTTCAATGTGGCCTGAATAGGAAAACACGCTCCAACGTGCCTCACATCATTGTAAAAGTGGGCTCCTTTATCATACAAATTTAAAAAAAAATGAGTAATCTAAGGGTGTGTTCGGTAACAGGATGAAGTAGAATGGAATGTCATCGCTTCGTTCCAGTGTAATGGAACGGTTCCATCCTCATGTTTGGTTTAGACGAAAAGGTAGAATGTAATGGTTCTATTTTTCGTTTGATTGGGAGCAAGAAAGTGGAATGGAATGGCTAGAATTGGGTTCAACTCACCTTTTTTGTAGATATGGTGAGGATACCACCAAAAATATAACACCATACAATGCATGTGGTGTACTATCATAGATAACTATAGTAGACATATGAACAAAACAATTGTATATGTAATGAACAAGACAGCACAATCCTTCTGGATTTCATGAACAAAACATATTGAAAAAACATCGGCAGCATATATCACCATATACTGCTATAACCTTCCATGATTTTTTGCAAAACTTGATATTTTGCTTCCAAATCTGAGTGTACACTCAGATTTGGAACCTGTACCCTCGTCCCATTACCAAACATTCGGAGTGGACAGGGCACATGATAACACAAATCACAAATCGATGGCCATGAAATAGCAGTCGTCGCCTCTCTCACTTGCTGCCGCCGCCGCCTCTCCCGCTTGCTGCCGCCATCGCCTCTCCTGCTTGCTACCATAGCCGTCCTCGCTCTCTCCTGTAGCCGCTGCCACCGCTGTCGCTGCCGCCTCTCCTCGCTACCACCGCCGACTCTTCAGCCCTGCTCCCGCATGCAGCCGATGCTCCCTTCCCAGTAGTCTCGATGCGGCTGTCTCGCCGGCGAGTGGATGCGTGGGGTTAGTGGCGGCACAACGAAGGAGAGACACGTGAGGGCAGAGGATTTCTTCCGCTCGGGTGAGGATAAGGCCTTGTTTTTGCTCCGCACGGTGATGATTAGCGATGCGTTTGGAGAACCACTTCGTTCCAATTCTCTTGCCCAACCAAACATAGGAACGGGCCTAAAGTATAGAATAGTTCCATTACATTCCACCCCATTCCACTATCAAACACACACTAAAGGAGAAATGAATTTATACATGTGTCAGACTGAAGAGAACGATTCCTTTCTCCGGGATCATTTCATTGATTGGAAAGAAAATCCTGTGCTCCTTTTGCAATCAATGAAAATAAACATTTCCCAAGACAAAAAGAAGGTCCTCGTAGAAGCATGAGCTTCTCTTCGAGCCTTTTATCTCCAGCACAATCTCATCACTTAGAGCATCACTAGTAGTATCCTTAAACCATTAAAAGTTTAAGGGTCAAGAATTGGTAGTTTTGTGCACATGTGAGCCGTGAAAAACAGGGGTCATAGACTAGAACCCTCAAACCCTTAAAACTAAGGGTCGAGGGCAGAGACTAGAACCCTCAAACCCTTACAACTTAGGGTTTGAGGGTTCTAGTATTTTCCTCAACCCTCAAACCCTTATCACAATATCATTGCACATATCACAAATATCACTAGGAAAACACAATTCATCACAATTGTCACTTCAAACAAACTAGGAAATGAAGATCATAGATGCATGGTTTAATAGTTTACATCACAAAATCATCATCTTCCCCCTCTCGTTGGCACCATCACCAAAAAGTTGCAACACGGCACCATTTCCTAGAGCACTTCCACCTCGGCGCCATCAAGCACCTCCATAGGCACCGGTGGTGGAGTCCTCCACACCGCCATCGCCACCACCACTCATCAGAGTGTCACCTCGAAGAGAAGAGGAGGCACGGCGGAATATCCTATTCCTCTCCGTGATGTCCTCCTTGTACTCCTTCCACCACACCAATTTCTCTGCATCCATGTCCTTCTTGGACATCATCATGTGATCCCTCTCTTCCACCATGAGTTCTTTCCATGCCTTTGCTTATTTCACCGCAAGCATCCTCTCCTCCAAGTCGGCCTTGCGCTTGGCTTCTTCACGCTTGGCGGCCGCAGCGCTCCTCGTCCCAACCACCGACGGCTTCCGAGCGCGACGGTTCGGAGGCGACGACGCGACGAGCGAGGCAACGGTCGGGACGACGACGGGGGCCGAGGCGATGGATGAGGCGATGACGTGCTGCCCCGCATGCCTCCGCTTGGCCCCGACGTGGGTGGCGGCCACCACCGTCGCCACTTGCGCCGCGGAGCCGGGGGCAGGGGCGCTCGGGACGGGGGCCGGAGCCGGCCCGGTCCATGGCGGCGGCTCCATGGCGGGTGATGAGTGCAGCAGCACTTCGTTGGGTGACCCCAAGCGGAAGGTATGATGCAGTTCAGCATGCAAGTTTCACTCAGTAAGAAACCAAGGTTATCGAACCAGTAGGAGGAAGAAAACGCCCCAAAGGTGCTGCAAGCAACGTGGACACATGCACAACACAAACTCAAGACTTTGCCCCAACTAACAGTGAGGTTGTCAATCTCACCGGTTGCTGTAACAAAGAATTAAACGTATGGTATGGAAGGTAATGGTTTGCAGCAAGTAAACAAGTAACAGTGGAAGATGTATCAATGGTAAAGATTGGACCAGGGTCCATAGTTCACTAGAGGTGCTCTCCTTAGATAAACAACATGACATGAAGGGTAAACAAATTACAGTAGGGCAATTGACAGGAACTGAGCAAGGCATAACAATGCAATTACTAGTCAGAAAGATCCTATGAGATTCGATTGGACAATACAACAAGATACATAGACCGTCATCCAACTGCATCTATGACTAGAAGTCCACTTTCGGGTTATCATCCGACCCGCCTCCAGTATTAAGTTGCAAGCAACAGACAACTTCTTTAAGCAAAGTGTGTAAGGTAAACAGTCCACATGTTTCATGAACAAGAGACCGTTGTTTTCTCCCTAGTAGCAACAACACATTTACAACCGAAGAAATTTATGTCACTTCCCTTGGAAACTAAAGGCATGAACCCAGTATCGAGCATAAATACTCCCTCTTGGAGTCACTAGCAACTACTTGGCCAAGATAGCTACTAACAACAGAGAGCATGCAAGATCACAAACAACACAGATATGATAGTATCATAAAGACAACACCATTAATCAATCTGACATGGTAATCTCAATATCCATCGGATCCCCGCAAACACAACATGCATAATTACAAATAGATTAGATCTTGATCATGAACGAAGCTCATAATATCTATACATGAAAGCACAAAGGAGAAGATACAACCATCTAGCTACTACATGGACCCATAGTCCAAGGTGGAACTGCTCACGCTTCATACCGGAGAGAAGGCCTCCGGGATGATTTCCCCTCCAGCAGGGTGCCGGGAAGAACTTCAGATCCCCTCTGATCTAGGGACGACGGTGGCGGCGGCTACAGAAGGTTTCGTGGAGTTTTGATCGGGTGCCTAGGGTTTCTGCATCGGGGGCTTCTTATAGGCGAAGAGGCGAGGCTGGGAGGCGGCCAGGGGGGCCACACCCCACCCAGGCGCGGGATGGGTCCACCCGTGCCTAGGGGGTGCGGCCGCCCTGGTTCGATTCTCCGTCTCGTCTTCTGTCTTTGTGTCCCCCACGGTAAAATATTGACTTCTGCTTTTGTCCCGTCCAATTCCGAGAATATTGATTTTCTGCCTTTCTGAAACCAAAAACAGAAGAAAACAGGCAACTGACATTGTGACAACTTGTTAATAGGTTAGTTCCAGAAAAGATATAAAAACACCTCAAAGTGTAGACAAAGCAAAGCAAAGTAGATAATAAACAAGCATGGGGCATCAAAAATTATAGATACATTTACGACGTATCAGCGGGGCGGGAGCAGCAGGGGGCGGGAGGAGCCGGGGCGGGAGGAGGCCGGGGCGGGCGGAGGCGGCGGCGGCGGCCGGCGGCGCGGGATGGGAGGCGGGTGGGGATTTTACTTCGCGCCCTCGCGGTGAAGTGAGGTCGGGTCAGGGTAGGGGTTGGCTCCTCCAACCCTCACTTCTACAGGCTAGGGGAGGGGTTGAGAGCTCGGCCCTTAAATATTTTTGAGGGTTTAAGGATCTAGGGGTTCTATTCTACATGAATTGGACCCTTAAAACTGCAAAAAAAGGTTGGATATGGGTTTAGGGGCTCTATTAGACATGCTCTTAATCTCCTTGCACGCGGTTGTGCAACCTGGGTTTTTAGATAGTGGTTGATTGCCCTGAACTGATAGGTACTACTTTCTTCTTGCCATCCTCTTTTTATTACGATTCACATTGTGAAGGCAAGTTTTTCGTTTTGTCCTCCCCAAATTGAGAATATCTATGACTTCATGTAATGGAATCGTCCTGAGCAGGTGAGCAGATGCGCAAATGCGTACAACTTTCACGCTAGTTTCTCAGTCTTCTTGGACCTTTTATTTAGCATTGAAAACATGCACCGCAATTGCTGCATCTTTAGTTGACCATTGCTTCCCAGTTTCCGATTGTTCGACAGAAATGGAACATTTCACAAACTAATAATCTACCCTACTGAAATGCTTTGCGGATGTGTTCATCTGGTACACAATTTTGCAGATTCACTGAGGTTCACGTCGGCTGTGTCCATCCTCTTGGCGGCAGTCTTCATGCTCATAACCATGGGGATCGCGGTCTATACTATCTTGAGTGGCACCGCGAAGATGCCGCGGATGTTCCCTGACTTCTCCCGCCTCTCCTCCCCGTTCGAGCTCTTCACCGCCGTCCCCGTCGTCGTCCTCGCCTTCACCTTCCACTTCAACGGTATTAGAACGAACGATCGATCGCGCCATATATAATTCACAGTTTTCATATTGTTTAGCAGATAGCGTTGTGGCTCATCGATCGGTTCTACCTTGGCAGTGCACCCCATCCGCGCTGAGCTGAGCAAGACGTCCGACATAACGTCGGCGGTGCGCATCTCCCTCGTGCTCTGCTCCGTCATCTACGCGGCGGTGGGCTTCTTCGGCTTCCTCCTCTTCGGCGACGACACCATGCCCGACCTGCTCGCTAATTTCGACAGCAGCTCCGGCTCCGGCGTCCCGCAGGCGCTCAACGACGCCGCGCGCCTCAGCTACGCGCTGCACCTCATGCTCGTCTTCCCGCTCCTCTACTACTCGCTCCGTGTCAACGTGGACGAGCTCCTCTTCCCGGGCCGCCGGCCGTTGGCCACGGACACGCGCCGGTTCGTGACGCTCACGGCCGCGCTCATGGCGGCGATCTACGTGCTCGCCATCGCCATCCCCAGCATCTGGACGCTCTTCCAGTACACGGGGTCCACCTTCGCGGTGTGCATATCGCTCATCTTCCCCGGCGCTATGGTTCTCAGGTGCGCCATTGATCAACTGGCCGCTCGTATCGATCATCGACGATTTTATTTCTAATCCGAAGTATCCAACACGCACCTCTGAAATTTCGCAGGGATGTTTACGGAATAGCGAAGAGGAAGGACAAGGCAATGGCGGCAACGATGATCATTCTGGCGGTGATCACCAGCAGCATCGCCATTGCATCCAACATCATGAGCTCCATCGGTGGCGATGCAGAAGGTGTTCGCGCGGTAGACTGCTGCTAGCATGTACTGTAAAAGAGTTTTAGACAGGTCAAAATTCTTTCACTGCTTGTACGTAGCTTTTGTACTAGCTACTACTAGGGCTGCCGCTGCAAGTCTGTGACGTTCCTCTGCTGTTCGTTTTTCTCGGGGAGGGATTGGTCGGCCGTTGTTGTATTGTATATTGTATACTATCGATCGGGGATACATTACTGTACCAAGAACACTGGTAGAAAATGGGCTAATAGTCTCAGTTGATATCATACTCTTTTGTTTATGGATGTCGTCGGTGTGAAATAAAAGGGAATCTTGTAAGTTCGTAAAGTTATGTATGCGTCTGTAATGCTAGCCTAAGTCATGCCTAATAATGCTATAAACTTTCAGCATCACTACAGTGAGTAATCTATAAAGCATTCTTCTTATAAAAAATGATAGAGATTAAGAAAAAGAACAAAAAATAAGAAAAGAGGAAAGAGAGAAAAAAAACACAATTTTTCCATGGTAAATAAGAAGATTGCTGAGATGCTCATTGTCTGTTTGCTTTGTCATTTTAATTATGGGATAGCTCTTGTATCATGTGTAAGGGTACCCTTTGGCGGTTCTCTATTATATACATGTATTTACTATGACAAGAACTTACCGGTAACTAAACTTGAGTAGCATGAGGAGCGGTCCTCGTATATAAGAGACATGAGATTGTCAACTTATACTTTGTCAAGAATATACTCCAAAGTTTGTTCACTTTAACCTTAATCACTTCAAGATGCTTATGATAAGGGCCATGAGAGCTAAAAGCTAACAAGTACCATAATTTTTGGAAGCTCTTTATGAGACTTGAAATCCCTGCTTCCCTATTATAAAGGGTCTTTCTCCCACCATAATATTGTGTCTCCATCTTCTATCCTTAGGCACCAATTAAGAGAGCATAGTTGTCATTCTTAGTTCTATGTGCATTGTCTCAAAACTTATTGATTGATTCATATTGTTGATATTGCTTCCTCATGAACTATTTATATTTAGTCACTCTTATGAACTTTAAAGGTGTCCTATGCATTTATTTGCTACTCCAAGAGGGACAAGTTGAATGTCACTATGTTATGTTTTCTATATGTAAAACAAAAAAAACGTCTTTCAATACATTGTTATTCATGATCTTTGTTTGTAACCTTTCATGTTGCATGCATAGTTACTTTTTCTTATTGTTAAAACTTCTTCTTTCATGCTCATGTTTAGAGTGCTTTGATCTCAGCTTTTAATGCTTGCAAATGGTTTGATCTTGATTTTGATGGTGCATGTCACCTCAAATATTATTTTTTATCACTTACCTACTCAAGGAAGAGCAGGAGTTAAGCTTGGAGATGCTTGATACGTCGTAAACATATATATTTTTTAATGTTTCATGCTTGTTTAGTATCTACTTTACTTTGTCTTCATTTTGAGGTATTTTTATATGTTTTTTGGGACTAACCTATTAACAAGATGTCACAGTGTCAGTTGCCTGTTTTCTTCTGTTTTTGGTTTCAGAAAAGGCAGAAAATTAATATTCTCGAAATCACAAAAAACAAAGTCAATATTTTACCGTGGGGAACACGGAGCCAGAAGACGAGACGGAGAATGGCCTCGAGGGGGCCACACCCCCTGGCCGCGCGGCTAGGCCTGGCCCACGCCTGGGGGTGCAGTCGCCTCAGGCATCCCCTCGGCCTCCCTCTTCACCTATAAGAAGCTTCCGATACCAAAATCCTAAGTACCTGATCAATCTTCCACGAAACAGTCTATAGCCGCCGCCACCATCGTCCCTAGATCAAGGGATCTAAAGCTCTTCCCGGCACCCTGCCAGAGGGGAGAGATCATCCCGGAGGCCTTCTTCATCACCATGCCAGACTCCTGTATAAAGTGTGAGTAGTTACACCTTGTACTACGGATCCATGTAGTAGCTAGATGGTTATTTCTCCTCATTTGTGCTACCATGTTTAGATCTTGTGAGCTCCGTTTATGATTAAGATCATCTATTTGTAATCATGCATGTTGTGTTTGCAGGAATTCGATGGATATTGAGATTACTATGTCAGATTGGTTAATGATTCTATCTTATTGATTCTATCATGTCTGTGTTGTTTGTGATCTTGCATACTCTCTGTTTCTAGTAGCTATCTTGGCCAAGTAATCTCATGAAGGGCCTCGAGGGGAACATTTTAACACTAAATATACTTAATCTTAGGTCAAATCACAGACTTCCCGGTTTGTCAACCATCCTAGCACTACTCAATCTCCAGCACGCTTAACTTCTATGTTCTATCTGGATGTCCTTGCACGAAGCCCATTAGTACTTTGTTGTCAACACTTCCATATCAATCTTATTAGCTCATATCAATATGTCTCACGTCTTTATGTTTCGAAACTACAAATAACTATTTAAGTAAACAATAATAAATAGCTAATAATAATATTTTAATCCAATAAAAGTAAAAAAAACTAATTAAAATAATATTTTATTCACATTTTTGCCATTTATTCATTTAATATGGCATAAATAATATCTTCAAATGCATAAATCAAAATTCAACAAATAATATATCCATTATTATCAGAAAAATGTAAGGAATCCAAATATGGCATAAAAAATTCTTAAAAATATATAATTTTTAAATAACTTTTTTCCCTTTTGCATTTTAAAAAATCTAAAAAAATCGCAAATGGCCTAAGGCCATCGAAAGCGAACTCCAATTTTTTTCCGCACATTTTGCTAGGTCATACGTTTTTTACAGCATATGCAAAAGTTATAGCCGTTTGAAATTTTCATGACAGTTTTTGGCAAAATATATCGAAATTCATGTTTGTTATTTTTCGTAACAATTTAATCACTTAATATAACTACAGTCTGAAGGATTTTATTTTTAGAATTTTTTATAATTTTGTGGCATGCTTTTGAAACTAGAAATGGTGATCTTAGGGGGTGCGGTGGGAAGAAATATCCTACCGTGGCAGGATTTTTGCCCATTTTTCTGCCGTGGCAGAACTAGTCGAAGTTTTTTTGCCAATTCTTTTTAGTCCTGGATGATGTCTCAAACCAGGACTAAACCTCCATCTTTAGTCCCGCTTTGTGTCTCCAACTGGGACTAAAGTGTGTTGTCCACGTCCGCACCTGTCTCCACCCCTTTAGTCCTGGTTTGTATTACCATTCGAACTGGGACTAAAGGTTGCCGGCGTCTAAGCTATTCGAACCGGGACTATCCTAACACACCCGGCAATAATGCTCTGGAGGGATCTGATATGTCCAAAACGTATCTACTTTCCCGAACACTTTTGCTATTGTTTCTCCTCTAAACTTGTGTGATTTGGATACAACTAACATGGACTAACACTATTTTCTGCAGAATTACCTTTGTGTCTAGTTTTTGTGCAGAAAATCAACTATCAGAAAAAATCACGAAAAATATGCCAAAAATCCTATTTCACCAGAAGACTCACGGAGCCAGAACACGAGACGGAGTAGGGGCCTGAGGGGCCCTGATACGTCGAAAACGTATCTATAATTTTTGATGCTCTATACTTGTTTAGTATCTACTTTGCTTTGCTTTGTCTATACTTTGAGATGTTTTTATATGTTTTCTGGAACTAACCTATTAACAAGTTCCCACAGTGCCAGTTGTCTGTTTTTTTCTGTTTTTGGTTCCAGAAAGGCAGAAAATCAATATTATCGGAATTGGACGGGACAAAAGCCAAAGTCAATATTTTACCGTGGGCGACACAAAGCCAGAAGACGAGACGGAGGGGCGCCACAGGGCGGCTAGACCCCCTAGGAGCGGCCTTGCCTGGCCCACGCCTGGGCAGGGTGTGGCCCCCCTGGTGGCCCCCTGGCTCGCCCCTTCGCTTATAAGAATCCCCCGATGCAGAAACCCTAGGCACCTGATCGAAAACTCCACGAAACCTTCTGTAGCCGCCGCCACCATCGACCCTAGATCGGGGGGATCTGAAGTTCTTCCCGGCACCCTGCCGGAGGGGAGATCATCCTGGAGGCCTTCTTCTTCATCATGCTAGCCTCCAGTATGAAGCGTGAGTAGTTCCACCTTGGACTATGGGTCCATGTAGTAGCTAGATGGTTGTATCTCCTCCTTGTGCTTTCATGTATATATCTTGTGAGCTCCGTTCATGATCAAGATCTAATCTATTTGTAATCATTCATGTTGTGTTTGCGAGGATCCGATGGATATTGAGATTACTATGTTAGATTGATTAGTGGTTTTGTCTTATTGATTCTATCATGTCTGTGCTGCTTGTGATCTTGCATGCTCTCCGTTGTTAGTAGCTATCTGGCCAAGTAGTTGCTAGTGACTCCAAGAGGAAGTATTTATGCTCTATAGTGAGTTTATGCATCTAGTTTCCAAGAGAAGTGACAGAAATCTCTTCGGTTGTAGATGTGTTGTTGCCACTAGGGAGAAAACAACGGTCTCTTGTTCATGGAACATGTGGATTGTTTACCTTACACACTTTGCTTAAAGCAGTTGTCTATTGCTTGCAACTTAATACTGGAGGGGGTTCCGATGATAACCTGAAGGTGGACTTCTAGTCATAGATGCAGTTGGATGGCGGTCTATGTATATTGTTGTATTGCCCAATCAAATCTCATAGGATCTTTTTGTCTAGTATTGCATTGTTATGCCTTGCCTAGTTCCTGCCAATTGCCCTGCTGTAATTTGTTTACCCTTCATGCCATGTTGTTTATCTAAGGAGAGCACCTCTAGTGAACTATGGACCCTGGTCCAATATTTACCATTGATACATCTTCCACTGTTTACTTGCTGCAAACCATCATCACCTTCCACACCATACGTTTAATCCTTTGTTACAACAAACCGGTGAGCTCGACAACCTCATTGATTCGTTGGGGCAAAATCTTTAGTTTGTGTTGTGTAGGTTTCCATGTTGCTTGTAACACCTTTGAGACATTTCCTTCCTCCTAATGGTTCGATAACCTCGGTTTCTTACTGAGGGAAGACTTGCTGCTGTGCTCATCACACCTTGCTCTTGGGGTTTCCAGCAGCGTCCACAGCGATCTTGGGCGCCATCAGCCCACACCCCTGCGCTTGGGCGGGCATGGCCACGCCTGGAGGGGGTGTGGTCGCCTCAGGCACCCCCTCGGCCTCCCTCTTTGCCTATAATTTCCCTTCTGACCTAAAAACTCAGGGGGGCGATGTTTCTCCAGAAAGAGTTCCGCTGCGCTGCCAACACCAGAAACCGCGATTCGGAACCAGAAACTCTGTTCTCGCATGTGGCGTCCTGCAAAAACCACTACTAGAAAATCGCGTTGTTTTTGTGCATTGCATCATCATGACCGCATGCTCATGTCATCATGCCACATTGCATTTGAGCATCGTCATGTCATCTTGCATTTGTTTGCATAAAACTATCTTCGAAAAATCTATTTTTGTCTTCTGAACGCCCCGTCCTTATTCAAACACAAAACCCGGGTCTCCGGAATATTTTGCTTTGTCTACCAACGGTTTTCAAAAGGCCCCATTTTAAATATTAAAATATTTATTTTATTTTTAGGGGCAGCCGTACCGGGCCGATCCGACCCAGTCGGCCACCCCCAGTACAAAAACCGGACTACCTAAACCCTTTTCCTACCCCAACCTAATCTACCCACCCTTCCTCCACCTCATCCCACCCAATCGGTGCTCGCCACCTCAGCTATCCTCCCTCCATCCACCCAACCACCACCTGCCACCTCACCAACCCCCTCCCTTTTCCCTCCACCTCATCCCCACACCACTCCCCGCCACCACCATACCCCAGCGCGCAGCCGCCTCTCTCCCCTCTCTGTTGGATCCCGGACCCACCTTCCCCACCTACACCTCGTCCTCCCTGCCGGCTCCCGCTCCTCTCTTCTCCCTCTCGCCCACCAGCTCCTCGTCGCCGACCGATCCGTCCTCGCCCGGTCGCATCGCCCCGCCTCCAGTCCGTGGCCGTCGGAGCCCCTGCGCCCTCCACCGCCGTTCGACCTCGACCCGACCTACCTCGCCGAGCCTGCGGTCCCCTTCCTGTGGCTCCGTCCTCGCCTGGGCGTGAGCCCCCTTCAACCGCTGCCGCCGGCGTCGTCCTCGACCTCGCCCCTAAGGCCATGCCCTCTTCTTCCTGCGCCTCGCGCTTCCGCCGCCGGCGAAGGACTCGTCTGCATCGCGCGTGTGACTGCCGGCAGCGAGCCCCGCCGCTGCTTCTTCCTCCACCCACCGGCCTTCCTCGGCCCGGCCCGCCTCGCCATCGCAACCTCGAGCCCCCCGCATGGCCTCCTCTGTCCTCGATCCGCGCCCTCCCCATCACGCTCGCCCGTGCTCCTCTGCCGGCCTCCGTCGTCGACCTCTCCGGCCGCCGCCTCTGCTTCGACCCAGGCGCCACCGTCGTCGTGGTCTCTCCGACGACCCCTGCCGCTCCTCTGCTGCCAAGGCTGCCTCCGGTCTCAACCTTCATGCAGCACCCGCAGGCCGACCCCGTGTCCTCGCTGCCAGCACCTTCCCAGGAACAGGCCTTCCTTCGTGAGCTTCCCGGCGCCCATCGCTGTGGCCGCGACCGCCGCCGTGCTTCACCATGCCCCGGCAGAGCTGCCGACCCTGTCGCACGCGCCTGTGCCCACCTTATCTGGAGACCAAGGCCCTCTACTCGTGTCCCTGGCATGTTCAGATGCTGTAAGCACCAAGTCTGAAGGGGTGCTACTGATGTTTCAGTATGGACACAAAATGTCTCGTTGCTAAGAACCATGGACGCTAAAGAACCGAAGACCCCAAACCCGAAGGTCGATCTTCGTCATGGACCAGCAAGATCTCCTTCACGGACGACCCCGAGCCCCTGGCGCGCCAAGTTCCTCCTGACGGATCCGAACACCTCGAGTTCCCTTCACGGAATCTAAAGGTCGTTGTTCCGAAGACCGATCCTGTCGAACCCCCTCGGCGAACCCCAAGATCGCTGATACCCAATATGTGATTACCTTTCCAAGACCCCTATTTTTATAATATATGACATATACTTGTTGCATTTAAATTGTTCATGTTGCATACATGTTTTGTGGGTGTTTGGGGGGCTTATGTCGACTCACCTAAATTAAATATGGGGTCCATATGTGGGCGAATCTAGTCTAATATTGGCTCCCTTTAAATTTGTGTAGCGAACCGATACTATGTTTTGCCATGTTAAGACAACATTTAAATTGCGGGTTATCTAAACAACATAAACCTATTAATTAATTGTCGGGACCCTGGTTCCGCTTAATATTGCCTAGTCGCATCGCATCCTCGCCATGTCATACATCATACATGCATCATGCCCGATCTTCTGCCGTAATATTAAATAGTGCATCCGGTGTTTCTTCTAGTGCTTTGCTTCTTCACGGATTAGGCCGATGAGTTGATGCACAGTGACGCCTGTTCTTGGATGAACCTTCGACAATGTTTTCGGCAGCACCTCCCCTTTCTACCTATCTTACTTTTATAGTATTTATTCCTCCTGTTGATCTATTGCTATCTGTTGCGTTGCTCTAGTTTTCGTGCGTGATATCCCTTGCAGCCTTATATTGCCTTGGACACATCCTATTACCATTGTTTGGTAGATAGTTGGACTTGCGCGTCGTAGTCGCTTGCTCAAGTCTTTGTGCGTGTAAAGCCACAGCTTGTTGGAGTATTGCCGCATGTTTAATGTTGGAGATGATCATGGTTTTAATTCTTTAATAACTAAAATTGAAAGTAGGTAAATGCAGAGGCACCGTGGGTAATAGACAATATTTGGATTTTAACAGCTCCTTTGGTATCCCGTAGGACCCCGAGTTCTTGACACCTGTTCCGAGATCGAGCGCGCTAACCACAGGTGGGGTGTGTGGGCACCCCCATCGATTAGTACCTGATTTCAAAGTACTGTACCGGGGGCCACAAAGTAGTTTGGGGCTTTATTACTATCCTGTACTTATGCCATGCTTTACCGCTTTATTTACGATTGCGCGTGGAGCGCATGTACTGTTTAGGTAAGCGGAGTGTTTTCGCGGTATCGACAAACCAGTCACACTTCGGGTTCCCATCGTTCTGACCATTGACGCAAACCCGAGTCCGTCTCGAGACCGGCCGACCGTTGCGGGTAGCTTAGTGGGTGGCCCCATGTGCTTGCTTTGGGTCTGGGAAACGTCGTGTCCGAAACCCCGTCGACATACCGTTGGGTGTATGTTTTGTGATCTTGTACCTACCTGATCTGACAACAAGGGTGTAGGTGCGTGTGGGAACTTTGGTGCACCCCTGCAAGGTTAAATCTTTTCGAGAAGCCGTGTCCGCGGTTATGGACGACTTGGAGCACAGTTCTCGATCATAGACAACTATAACTAAAGTTTATTGTTATAATTTTACTTGTATCCGATATGACTAGTAATCAGCTCCACTACAATGGAATGGCTAAATAAAAGTGCCAACAACTGCTGGGTTTGGGGTTGTCTCATGCTAATTGTATTTGACTAGTAAGTGTTGCAACTACAACGGAATGGTTAACTAAAAGTGCCCACTGCTTATTATATCAGGATTGCTATCTATACCTGACTAGTAATTGCTGCAACGATAACTGAATAAATAAAATTGTCAACTGTGTGAGTTCCTCGGTTGACTTCCTCGTTTGGTCTCGAGGGGGAAATACCAGGATGGGTATGTTTGATGGTAGTATCAGGTTGGTTTCGAATAGGTCCTTCTTATCTCTCTCTGATAGCCGACGGTTGTATCGAGTCTCTATAAGTTGTTTAGTGCATGTTGCGCTGCCGCTTCAGTCCACCATACCTATGTAGGCGAGGACCGCCGAATTCTAGTCTCGCCGTGTACTGGCCTCAGTACTGACCGCTCTCTTTTTCCTTTGCCTTTGTCGGCACCCCTTTTTGTTTAAGCAGGTTTTGAGATCGACGTCGTTAGCAGGGTTACCCTTCCGGCTTGGCCTGGGCAGGGTTATGGACGCCATTGGTTATTCTTCAGGGCTCTTAGCTCAATTTGCATCTTGTCCGTACTCGGATGCTATATCGTTTTAAAGGTGATTTGGATCTTTGTATTGTATATCTGTATTCTTGACTCTTTGAGTCGTTGTTATATGTGTTCTGTGGGTTCCATCGTGGACTATTGTGTAATGATATTACTTCATTTTCCACCCGCACGAAAGTGCCTGGTGGGCACCTTTGGATCGTTTCTATGTGGGTTTGGCAGGAATCGCTGAAACTTGCATAGGGCCGATTCCGAGGGTGTTACATCGCACCTTGCCGGGACGAGGAATTTGGCGGGGATCATCACCATCATCAACAACAATGCCTCTTGATGACTCCTTGTTGACGTGGAGCGCTTCGTCGGTAAACCCCAAGAGCAAGGTGTGATGCAGCACAGCAGCAAGTCTTCCCTCAGTAAGAAACCGAGGTTATCGAACCAGTAGGAGGAAGGAAACATCTCAAAGGTGTTGCAAGCAACGTGGAAACCTGCACAACACAAACTCAAGACTTTGCCCCAACGAACAGTGAGGTTGTCAATCTCACCGGTTGCTGTAAGAAATGATTAACTGTACGGTGTGGAAGGTGATGATGGTTTGCAACAAGTAAACAGTAACGTTGGAAGATGTATCAATGGTAAATATTGGATCAGGGTCCATAGTTCACTAGAGGTTTTCTCCTTTGATAAACAAGCGTGCCATGCTGGGTAAACAAATTACACCATGGCAATTGACAGGACTGAGCAAGGCATAACAATGCAATACTAGACATAAATATCCTATGAGATTCGATTGGGAAATACAACAATATACATAGACCGCCATCCAACTACATCTATGACTAGAAGTCCACCTTCAGGTTATCATTTGAACCCCCTCCAGTATTAAGTTGCAAGCAACAAACAACTGCTTTAAGCAAAGTGTGTAAGGTAAACAATCCACTTGTTCCATGAACAAGAGACCGTTTTTTTCTACCTAGTGGCAACAACACATCTACAACCGAAGAGATTTCTGTCACTTCCCTTGGAAACTAGAGGCATGAACCCACTATCGAGCATAAATACCCCCTCTTGGAGTCACTAGCAATTACTTGGCCAAGATAGCTACTAACAACAAAGAGAATGCAAGATCATAAACAACACAGACATGATAGAATCAATAAGACAAAACATTAATCAATCTTACATAGTAATCTCAATATCCATCGGATCCCCGCAAACACAACATGCATGATTACAAATAGATTAGATCTTGATCATGAACGGAGCTCACAAGATCTATACATGAAAGCACAAAGGAGAAGATACAACCATCTAGCTACTACATGGACCCGTAGTCCAAGGTGGAAGTACTCACGCTTCATACCGGAGGCTGGCATGGTGAAGAAGAAGGCCTCCGGGATGATATCCCCTCTGGCAGGGTGCCGGGAAGAGCTTCAGATCCCTCCCGATCTAGGGACGATGGTGGCAACGGCTATAGACGGTTTCGTGGAATTTTGATCGAGTGCCTAGGATTTCTGCATCGGGGGCTTCTTATAGGCGAAGAGGCGAGGCAGGGGGCCACCAGGGCGGCTGCACCCCCTAGGCGCGGGGTGGTCCCACCCGCGTGGCTAGGGGGTGTGGTCCCCTGGTGAGCCTCCTCCATCTCGTATTCCGTGTTGCCCACGGTAAAATATTGGCTTTGGCTTTTGTCCCGTCCAATTCCGACAATATTTATTTTTTGCCTTTTGGAACCAAAAACAGAAGAAAACAGGCAACTGGCACTGTGGCAACTTGTTAATAGGTTAGTTCCATAAAACATATAAAAACACCTCAAAGTGTAGACAAAGCAAAGCAAAGTAGATATTAAAAAAGCATGGAGCATCAAAAATTATGGATACGTTTTCGACGTATCAAGCATCCCCAAGCTTAAATCTTGCTCGTCCTCAAGTAGGTAAGTGATAAAAGAATAATTTTTGAGGTGACATGCATCATCAAAACCAAGATCAAACCAATTGCAAGCATTGGAATCTGGGATCAAAGAACTCTAAACATGTGCATGAAAGATGGAGTTCTAACAATAAGACAGAGTAACTATGCATGCAACATGAAAGGCTACAAACAAAGATCATGAATAACATGCATTGAAAAACGTTTGTTTGTTTCACATACAGAAAACATGTCATAGTGCATTCAACTTGTCCCTCATGGAGTAGCAAATAGATGCATAGGACACCTTCAAAGTTCATAAGAGTGACTAGATACAAGTAGCACAATAACAAGCAATATCAACAATATGCATCAATCAATAAGTTTTGGGACACTGCACATAGAACTAAGAATGACAACTATGCTCTCTTAACTGGTGCCTAAAGGTAGAAGGTGGAGACTCAATATAATAGTGGAAGAAAGGCCCTTCATAAAGGGAAGTAGGGATTTCAAGTTTCAAAAGGAGCTTCCAAAAATTATGGTACTTGTTAGCTTTCATTCCTCATTGACCCTATCATAAGCATCTTGAAGTGATTAAGGTTAAAGTGAACAAACTATGGAGTATATGCTTAACAAAGTATAAGTTGGCAATCTCATGTCCCTTGAATATGAGGGACATGAGATATGCTACTCAACTTTAGTCACCTGTAAGTTCTTGTCATATTAAGTACATGTGTATCATAGAGAACCGCCAACAGGGTACCCCTTGCACATGGTAAAGGATCTATCCCATAACCAAAATGACAAGTCAAGTAGACAATGGGCATCTCAGCGATCTTTTTATTTACTATGTGCATAGCTTTTTATTGAGGATGCTTCACAGAATGCTCATTATGGTGATGCTGCAAGTTTCCACCATGATTAGGCATGGCTTAGGCTAGCGGCCCAGGCATTTCTCTAACACAAAATACATAACTTCATGGACTTACAATCTCCCTTTTTATTTCACACTGGCGACATCCATAGATAAAAGAGCATGATATCAACTATGTACAAAGTACAAGTGCAATGTTGAAAAAGTTCCCCATGACAACATGGTTCTGCTAATTCTAACATATAAGTGCAAGCATATACAACATAGATGACACAATAGTTCAAGTTTATTAGGGGCAAGGAATATAAAGTATGCCATCAAGTTCGTGAGGGCTTGAATCACTAGGTTTTCACATAAAAAATACTTTTTAATTGGAAGATAGCTCAACACAAGAATATACTTGGAATGATGTAACACACCATGCATAGGAGTTTATAGTGGACAATTTGGAATAACTTGGTTTCTTGGGAGTTGGAAGCATGAGTAGAGCTTACTCATACAAGTGGAGGCTAGCAAAAGACTGGGAGCAACCAACTAAAAGAGCAATAATGGCCATAATCATGTAGAGCGACAAAACATTACGAATCAAAGCATGGAGTGGTACTACAAGTCAAGGACTAAATGATCATAGAGACTATGGTGCCTTGTTCATAGTCATAACATGGTGTGAGCATGTGCCAAGTCAACCAAACAAAGCATCAAAGGAGAATACCACAATACGATGCTTTTGTATGCTAAAACAACGCATGATTCTTTCAAGGCACACTAAGCAATCCCAATTGTTTGGAACAAGGCATGCTACAGCAATAATAACTAAGCATAAGGTCAAAGCAACACCTAGCATGTCATGCTAAAGTCTAAGTCACAGTCAATGCAAGCTCATCTTGCACTTTCAAGCAAGAATTGTCTACTCCTTTCCAACACCAATCGAATTATTTGAAACAACACAGCGAGAACGGGGGTCCAAACTACTTTATTCAAGCAAAGCAAACGAAAACTAAGACGCTCCAAGAACAACACAACAGTGCATGAAACAATAAAAACGAAGTGTCTAGAAAGACCTGAGCTTTTTATTGATGAAGAAGGGGATGCCTTGGGCATCCCCAAGATTTGACGCTTGTAACTATTGGATATTTCTTGGGGTGACACCGGGGTAGCATCCCCAAGCTTGAGATTTTGTCCATTCTTCATCTCATTACATCATTCTTTCTCTACACCTGAAATTTCCCCTTCATACAAAACTTCACACAATCTTCATTAGCAACATTAGTGTATTCAAAAGATAATAGACCTTTGGGTTTAGCTTTGGAATAGCAAAAAATTTCACTAAAAACACAAGATACTGTAGAAACTCCTTCAAAAATCTCAATTCCCCAAAAGAGAACTCAAAAAGGAATCAATAAGAAGCAAATGCAAATAATGACAGAAATCTGACAAAATAAACCAGCAGGTAGAAACCAATTTTTTAGAAGACCTTATGTTGCTCAAATCAAAAATTGTTGAACTAACTAAAGTTAGCTAACATACTAAGGGATTTATTCGTAAATGTTCAGCTCAATCCGACTTATAGATACTCCTCAAGAATTTTTATGGTGGAGGACAGAAATCTGTTTCGGGACAACAACTCCCCAAATCTTACTTTCCTCTCATTAGAGGTCATTCTTGGCACAAAAAGCAAACAAAAAGGATAAGTAGAGGTCATTACTGAAGTAATAACTTCCAAGACTCAAGGAAACTCTTGGGTTATCTCCCAACAAGTACTTTTCTTTAACGCCTTTAAGTTAGGCACAAGAAGCAAGAAATCAAGTATTTTCAAATGAGGAAGCATTAATATCAAACCTTGCTTTCAAAGGAGGAGAAAAAGGCAACTTCTCTCTCCTCATAGGGAAGTGTTCAATACCTTTCTTGAATGGAAATCGATATTTAATGGTGCCTTCTTTCATATCAATGATGGCACCAATAGTTCTAAGAAAAGGTCTTCCCAAAGTAATAGGACAAGAAGCATTGTATTCAACATCAAAAACATAGAAATCAACAGGGACATAAGCATTGTTAGCCATAATTAGAACATCATTAATACTCCCCATGAGTTTCTTCTTAGCATTATCATCAAGTGGGACATCAAAATAACAATCTTCCAAAGGTGGCAAATCAATCATTTCATAAATCTTCCTAGGCATAATAGAGACACTAGAACCAATATCACATGAAGCTTTGAGATCAAAGTCATTCACTTGCATATTAATAATGGGTTCCCAACTATCTTCTACTTTCCTAGGAATAGAAGCTTTGTGTTTTAACTTTTCTTCCTTAATCTTAACAAGAGAATCTGTAATGTGTTTGGTGAAAGCAACATGCATATCACTAGCATCATGACTTCTAGCAAGCTTTTGCAGGAACATAATCACTTTAGAAATATTGCAGCCATATATATCAAAATCAAACTTAGCATCACCAGTAGTAGACTCATTAGGCTTAGGCATTGTAGGAGGAGGAATAGGGACTTCTTGTGATTTAGTGGTATCCATTCTAGTGATGGTGCACACACTATTGTTTCTATGAATTTCAGCTTCCCTTTCTCACTTAGCATGAAGTTGGGCTAACAGTCTAACATTTTCATCAATAGTAACTTGTATGGCATGAGTGGCAGCAAAGGTACTTTCCATGGTTTAAGATTTAGCAGCCATTTTATTAATCAGGGAGGACTGTGCTTCTGACAGAGAGGAAATATTCTTCTCAGCACTCAAATTTTTTGACTATAAACTAGGAATTTCTCTATTCAGATTCTCAAGCTGATGACTAATATTTTTCAAGATAACAGATTGTTCTTCCATAGTTTTAGTGAATATCTTGTTTTGCTCATATTACATCTGCATCAATTTTTTAGTGGATCTTTCAACTTCTAGAATCCTATCTTCACTAGGCATTACAGATCTACCATGATAAGTAATTCCATTATTAGGAGGATAAGACCTATAATTACCATAAGTATTGTTGCCAAATTTTTTGTTTCTAATGAAGTTCACATCAACTTGCTCTCCTTGAGCAACCAAAGAGGCTAAGGGAACATTATTTGGATCTAAAGGAGCTTTCCCATTAACAAGCATAGCCATAATAACATCAATTATATAACTCAAAGAGGAGGTTTCTTCAACAGAATTTACCTTCTTACCATGTGGAGCTCTCTCAGTGTGCCATTCAGAGTAATTAACCATCATATTATCAAGGAGTTTTGTTGCAGAACCCAAAGTGATGCCCATAAAGGTACCTCTAGCAGGTGAATCCAATAGGTTTCTTGAAGAGAAGTTCAAACCCGCATAAAAAGTCTGGATAATCATCCAAGCAGTGAGTCCATGAGTGGGACAATTCTTAACCAAAGATTTCATTCTTTCCCAAGCTTGAGCAACATGTTCATTATCAACTTGTTTAAATTTCATAATGTCACTTCTCATAGATATAATCTTAGAAGGAGGGTAGTACTTTCCAATAAAATCATCCTTGCAGTTAATCCAAGAATCAGTACTATTTCTAGGCAAGGATAGCAACCATTCTTTAGCTTTTCCTATCAAGGATAAAGGAAACAGCTTGAGCTTAATAATATCTCCATCTACATCCTTATACTTTTCCATTTTACAAAGTTCAACAAAGCTATTGAGATGGGCAGCAGCAGCATCAGAACTAGCACCAGAAAATTGCTCTCTCATCACAAGATTCAACAAAGCAGGCTTAATTTCATAAAAGGTAGCATCAGGAGCATGTGGAGCAATAGGAGTGCTAAGGAAATTATTTTTGTTTGTGCTAGTGAAGTCACATAACTTGGTGTTCTCAGCAGAGTTCATTTTGGCAAAAGTGGAGCAAGCCCAAAACAGCAGCAGCTAGAGCAGGAACTAATTTTTTTGTGTTTTTGATAAGAGAAAGCAAACCAAACTAAACTTTTTTTTTGATTTTTTTGATAAAAAGAGGCACACCAAACCAAGCAAAATAAACTAAGCAAACTAAAAACAAAGTAAAGAGAAAGGTTGAGGAGGACTCCCCTTGTGATGACGTCCTTAGCCTCCCCGGCAACGGCGCCAGAAAACTTGTTGATGACTCCTTGTTGATGTGGAGTGCTTCCTCAGTAAACCCCAAGAGCAAGGTGTGATGCAGCACATCAACAAATCTTCCCTCAGTAAGAAACCGAGGTTATCGAACCAGTAGGAGGAAGGAAACATCTCAAAGGTGTTGCAAGCAACGTGGAAACCTGCACAACACAAACTCAAGACTTTTCTCCAACGAACAGTGAGGTTGTCAATCTCACCGGTTGCTGTAACAAAGGATTAACTGTATTGTGTGGAAGGTGATGATGGTTTGCAGCAAGTAAACAGTAACAGTGGAAGATGTATCAATGGTAAAGATTGGAACGAGGTCCATAGTTCACTAGAGGTGTTCTCCTTAGATAAACAAACATGGCATGTTGGGTAAACAAATTACAGCAGGGCAATTGACAGGACTGAGCAAGGCATATCAATGCAATACTAGACATAAAAATCCTATGAGATTCGATTGGGCAATACAACAATATACATAGACCGCCATCCAACTACATCTATGACTAGAAGTCCACCTTCAGGTTATCATCCGAACCCCCTCCAGTATTAAGTTGCAATCAACAGACAACTGCTTTAAGCAAAGTGTGTAAGGTAAACAATCCACTTGTTCCATGAACAAGAGACCGTTGTTTTCTCCCTAGTGGCAACATCACATCTACAACCGAAGAGATTTATATCACTTCCCTTGGAAACTATAGGCATGAACCCACTATCGAGCATAAATACCCCCTCTTGGAGTCACTAGCAACTACTTGGCCAAGATAGCTACTAACAATGGAGAGCATGCAAGATCACAAACAACACAGACATGATAGAATCAATAAGACAAAACCATTAATCAATATGACATAGTAATCTCAATATCCATCGGATCCCCACAAACACAACATGCATGATTACAAATAGATTAGATCTTGATCATGAACGGAGCTCACATGATCTATACATGAAAAGCACAAAGGAGAAGATACAACCATCTAGCTACTACATGGACCCATAGTCCAAGGTGGAACTACTCACGCTTCATACCGGAGGCTGGCATGGTGAAGAAGAAGGCCTCCGGGATGATCTCCCCTCCGACAGGGTGTCGGGAAGAGCTTCAGATCCCCCTGATACGTTGGAAACATATCTATAATTTTTGATGCTCCATGCTTCTTTAGTATCTACTTTGCTTTACCTGTCTACACTTTGAGGTGCTTTTTACATGTTTTCTGGTACTAACCTATTAACAAGTTGCAACAGTGCCAGATGCTTGTTTTCTGCTATTTTTGGTTTCAGAAAAGTTAGTAAAGAAATATTCTCAGAATTGGACGGGACAAAGGACAAAGTCAATAACTTTTCGTGGGGAACAAGAAGTCCAGAGGAGAGACAAGGAGGCCGGCCAGGGGGGCCAGACCCACCCTAGGCGCGGGTGGGCCCTACCCCGCGCCTGGGTAGGGTTTGCCTGCCCCGGTGGCCGCCTCGGTCTCCCCCTTCGCCTGTAAGAAGCCCCCGATACAGAAACTCTCAGCACCCGATAAGAAATCCACGAAACCGTCTGCAGCCGCCGCCACCATCGTCCCTAGATCGGGGGGATCTGAAGCTCTTCCTGGCACCCTGTCGGAGGGGAGATCACCCCGGAGGCCTTCTCTTCGGTATGATTTGTGAGTAGTTCCACCTTGGACTATGGGTCCATGTAGTAGCTAGATGGTTGTATGTCCTCCTTGTATTTTCATGTATAGATCATGTGAGCTCCGTTCATGATCAAGATCTAATCTATTTGTAATCATGCATGTTGTGTTTGCGGGGATCCGATGGATATTGAGATTATTATGTTGGCTTGATTAATGGTTATATGTTTATGATTCTATCATGTCTGTGTTGTTTGTGATCTTGCATGCTCTCCGTTGCTAAGTGGTTATCTTGGCCAAGTAGTTGCTAGTGACTCCAAGAGGGAGTATTTATGCTCGATACTGGGTTCATGCCTCTAGTTTCCAAGGGAAGTGACAGAAATTTCTTTGGTTGTAAATGTGTTGTTGCTACTAGGGAGAAAAAAACGGTCTCTTGTTCATGGAACATGTGGACTGTTTAACTTACACACTTTGCTTAAAGCAGTTGTCTGTTGCTTCAACTTAATACTGGAGGGGGTTCGGATGATAACTTGAAGGTGGACTTCTAGTCATAGATGCAGTTGGATTACGGTCTATGTATATTGTTGTATTTCCCAATCAACCTCATAGGATCTTTCTGACTAGTAATTGCATTGTTATGCCTTGCTCACTTCCTGTCAATTGCCCTGTTGTACTTTGTTTACCCTTCATGCCATGTTGTTCATCTAAGGAGAGCACCTCTAGTGAACTATGGACCCCGGCCCAATCTTTACCATTGATACATCTTCCACTGTTACTTGTTTACTTGCTGCAAACCATTACCTTCCACACCATACGTTTAATCCTTTGTTACAGCAAACCGGTGAGCTTGACAACCTCACTAATTCATTGGGGCAAAGTCTTGAGTTTGTGTTGTGCAGGTCTCTGAAGGGTTTCGCGGCATAGTAAATCAAAATTTTCTACGGATGCGAACAAAGGGAAGACAAGATCTAATCTAGGAGATGCAAACAACAAGAGAGATTGGATTAGATCTTCATACCCTTGAAGATTCGCACAGCGGAACGTTCGTCGGAATGTGGGTGATGTAGTCGTACTCGCTTCTCCTCCTCGCGATCCGGTCCGATCTAGCACCACAAGTGGCGATGCCTCCGTGAGATGCACACGTGCAGCACCTCGACGTCTCCTCCTTCCTTGTTCCAACAAGTATGGTGGAGATATGTGTTGGATCTACAACGCGACGGCGCGGTGCAATTGGTGGAGAGTTTCTGCAGCAGGGCTTCGCCTACACGCAATCGGGAGGGAGAGAGAGAGGAGGGCAGCAGGGCGACTGGCTTGAAGGGAAGGTGTGTGGGGTGGTGTGCCCCCAGCCCTCTTTATATAGAGGGGTGGGGAGGCAACCCTAGCCCCTCCCTCAAGCCAAGGCCGGCGGCCAAGGAGGAAGAGTGGGGGGCAAGGAACCCCCCCCCTTCTAGAAGGTCCAATCTAGGGTTTATCCCCTCTTGGCCTGCTGGGCCCTATGGGGCCTTGTGCCCCTGTCCCAATGCGGCCAGGGAACTCCCTCATAGGCCCATTCCCCCTCCCGGAAGGTGGGGCCACGTTGGTCCCCTTCCTGAAGGTTCTAGAAGCTTCCGGTACAATACCGATTAACCCGGAACAATTTCGAACTCCAAAAACTGCACTGCCTTATATGAATCTTATTCTCCGGACCACTCCGGAACCTCTCGTGATGTCCCGGATCCCATACGAGACTCCGAACAAAAACTCATAAACCAATCATCCAATCTATCCTAGCGCCGAGACACGTTAAGTGTGTGACCCTTCGGGTTCGAGAATATGCAGACATGATCTTCTATCAATAATCAACAGCGGGGTCTGGAAAACCATATTGACTCCCACACATTCATCGATGATCATATCGGATGAACCACGATGCCAGGATTCAATCAATCCCATATATATATTCCCTTCGTCTCGCGATATTTTACTTGCCCGATATTTGATCGCTTGCAGTCATACCTAGTTCAATCTCGTTCACAGCAAGTACTTTACTCGTTCCGTAATCCGATATCACTTTGTGATTAACTCCTTAACCACATGCTTGCAAGCGGTGTTGATATCGATTACCGAGTGGGCCCGAAGTATATCTCTCCGACTTGGGAGGGACAAATCCCATCTCGATACATACAACCCAACAGATACTTTCTGATCACCTGAGAGACACCTTTATGATCACCCTCTCATAGGATGACGTTTGATGACCTCAAAGCTTTCTTCCGATACCAGGGAGTTGTATTATCTGATGGTCTAAGGAATACAATATTTAACATAAGAAAAGCTTCCCAAAGATGAACACTATGACACGATCTAATTGCTTCGCTTAGTTTGGGTTTGTCCATCATATCATTCTCCCAATGATATGATCTCATTATTAATCGACAAATCATGTCCATGGTTAGGAAACCTTAACCATCATTAATCAATGAGCTAGTCCATAGAGGCATACTAGGGACACGGTGTTGTTTACAAACCACACAAGTATTAAAGTTTCCGCTTAATACAATTCTAGCATGGAATATAAACATTATCATGAACAAGAATTATAATAATAACATCTTTATTATTGCCTCTAGGGCATAATTCCAACAGTCTCCCACTTGCACTAGAGTCAATAATCTAGTTTACATTTGGCAACAATCTCACACCCATGGCACTGAGGTGATGATCATGTTTTACACGTGGAAGAGGTTTAATCAATGGATCTGCGACATTCAGATCTGTATGTACTTTACTAATCTTTAGATCTCCATCTGCTATATAATCTCGGATTATATGAAACTTGCGGTTGATATGCTTGGTCTTTGGATGATATCTTGGTTCCTTAGTGAGTGCTATGGCACCAGTGTTGTCACACAATATCTCCAGTGGGTCCAATGCACTTGGAACCACGCCAAGCTCAGTGATGAAGTTCCTGATCCAAACTCCTTCACTTGACGCTTCTACAGCACCCATGTATTCCGCTTCTACTGTAGATCCCGCGATCACGCTTTGATTGCAGCTTCTCCAGCTCACAGCTCCTCCATTCAAAATATACACGTATCCTGTCTGAGATTTAGAATCATCCTTGTCGGTGTCGAAACTAGCGTCGACGTAACCTTTTACGACGAGCTATTCATCACCCCCATAGACTAAGAACATTTCTTTAGTCCTATTTAGGTACTTTAGGATGTTCTTCACGGCTGTCCAGTGTTCCACTCCTGGATCACTTTGATACCTGCTCGTCAAACTAAGAGCATTCGACACATCCGGTCTAGTACACATGGCATACATGATAGAACCTATGGCGAGGCATAATGCACTTTGCTCATAGCTTCCTATCATTTACCTTAGCTGGACACCGAGCCTTGCTCAATATCTTACGACAACATAGGCACGAACCTTTCTTTGCCTTATCCATTCGAACCTTTTTCGAACTTTGTCTAGGTATGTACTGCGGCTTAAAGCTATCGAGCATCTTTGTCTATCTCTATAGATTTTGATGCCCAATATATAAGCAGCTTCACCTAGGTCTTTCATTGAAAAACACTTGTTCAAATAACTCTTCACGTCGTTAAGCATGTTAATGTCATTTCCAATAATCAATATGTCATCCACATATAGTACCAGAAATGTCACCGAGCTCCCACTCACTTTCTTGTAGATACAAGCTTCGTAGCAATTTGGAACAAATCCAAAGCTCTTGATCACTTGATCAAAACGAAGGTTCCAACTCCGAGATGCTTGCTTCAGTCCATAAATGGAACGCTAAAGTTTGCATACTTTATCAGCATCCTTAGGATCGACAAAACCTTCGGGTTGCATCATATACAACTCTTCATCAATGTTGCCATTGAGGAACGCAGTCTTGACATCCATCTGCCATATTTCATAATCATGAAATGCAGCAATTGCTAATAAAATCCAAATGGACTTAAACATCGCTACGGGAGAGAAAGTCTCATCGTAGTCAACACCTTGAACTTGTCGAAAACCTTTCGCGACAAGCCGTGCCTTATAGACGGTAACATTACCATCCGCGTCCGTTTTCTTCTTGAAGATCCATTTGCACTCAACGGCCTTTCGGTTGCTGGGAGGGTCCACCAAAGTCCATACTTGGTTTTCGCTCATGGATCCCAATTCGGATTTCATGGCTTCTAGCCATTTCTCAGAGTCTGGGCTCATCATCGCTTCCTCATAGTTCGTAGGTTCACTGTCTTCTACTAACAAGACAGTCAAGACAGGGTTGCCGTACCACTCAGGAGGGGCACGCGACCTTGTCGACTGCGCGACGTTCGATGAGACATCGTCCAAGCTTCATGATCCGTGTCATTAGCTTCCTCTATTGTTGGTGCGGGCGATCTTGGAACAATTTCAGGTGCTGCGCTACTCTCCAATTTAAGAGAAGGTTCAATAACCTCGTCTAGCTCTACTTTCCTCCCACTCACTTCTTTCGAGAGAAACTCCTTCTCAAGAAAGGAACCGTTCTTTGCGACAAACACTTTGCCTTTGGTTCTGTGATAGAAGGTATACCCAATAGTTTCCTTAGGGTATCCTATGAACACGCATTTCTCCGCTTTGGGTTCGAGCTTGTCCGGCATCAACTTCTTGACGTAAGCTTCGCATCTCCAAACTTTAAGAAACGACAACTTAGGTTTAGCACCAAACCAAAGTTCATACGGTGTTGTATCAACGGATTTAGATGGAGCCCTATTTAAAGTGAATGCAGCGGTTTCTAATGCATAACCCCAAAATGATAACGGCAACTCAGTAAGAGACATCATTGATCGGACCATATCTAATAAGGTTCGATTCCGGCGTTTAGACACACCATTGCGCTGTGGTGTTCCGGGTGGCGTGAGTTGCAAACGATTCCGCTTGCTTTAAGATGCGTGAGAAAATCATAACTCAAATATTCACCTCCACGATCGGATCGTAGAAACTTAATCTTTCTGTTACGATGGTTCTCCACTTCATTCTGAAATTCTTTGAACTTTTCAAATGTTTCAGATTTATGTTTCATTAAATAGATATACCCATATCTACTTAAGTCATCGGTAAAAGTGAGAAAATAGCGATATCCACCGCGCGTCAAAACACTCATCGGTCCGCATACATCGGTATGTATGATTTCCAACAAGTCCGTTGCCCGCTCCATCATATCGGAGAACATGGTTTTGATCATCTTGCCCATGAGGCATGGTTCGCATGTGTCAAATGATTCAAAATCAAGAGACTCCAAAAGTCCATCATAATGGAGTTTCTTCATGCGCTTTACACCAATATGACCTAGGCAGCGTGCCACAAATAAGTAGTATTATCACTATCTACTTTGCATCTCTTAGCCTCAATGTTATGGATGTGTGTTTCATCCCTTTCGAGATTTAGAAGAAATAAACCATTCACAATAGGTGCATGACCATAAAAGATGTTACTCATATAAATATAACAACCATTATTCTCCGATTTAAATGAATAACCGTCTTGCAATAAACAAGATCCAGAAATAATGTTCATGCTCAACGCAGGCACATAATAACACTTATTAAGGTTTAAAACTAATCCCGAAGGTAAAACTAAGGAGAGCGTGCTGACGGCCATCACATCAACTCTTGATCCATTGCCAACGCGCGTCGTCACCTCATCCCTCGCAAGCTGCCATCTATTCCGTAGATCCTATTTCGAGTTACAAATATTAGCAACTGAACCGGTATCAAATACCCAGGCACTACAACGAGGGCTAGTAAGGAAAACATCAATAACATGTATATCAAATATACCTTTGATGGTGCCAGCCTTCTTGTCCGCTAAGTACTTCGGACAGTTGCGCTTCCAGTGACCCTTGTCCTTGCAATAGAAGCACTAAGTGTCCGGCTTAGGACCAGGCCTGAGCTTCTTCTCAGCAGGGGCAACGCGCTTGCCGCCGCCTTTCTTGAAGGGATTCTTTGCACCCTTACCTTTCTTGAAGGTGGGGGGCTTGTTGACCATCAACACATGATTATTCTTTTGATGTCCACCTCCGCTACTTTCATCTTAGCGA
Organism: Avena longiglumis; assembly: GCA_030063025.1. Lineage (NCBI taxonomy): Eukaryota > Viridiplantae > Streptophyta > Magnoliopsida > Poales > Poaceae > Avena > Avena longiglumis. The sequence goes on along the minus strand of CP125973.1, from coordinate 131,274,728 downwards.
AGAGCTCAGTGATCATATCAGTGGAACCAATCTGATTGTGAGCAACTACAAAACTTTTGTAGCTAGGAGGGAGTGACTGTAGAACTCTGTCAATCTTGAGCTCCTCTGTAATCTTGCAGTCCAGTTGCTCAAGGCGTTGAGTGTATCCCGACATCTTAATGGCGTGCTCACTAACGGAACTCCCTTCCTCCATCTTGTAGTTAAAGAATTTCTTAGAGATCTCATATCTCTCAGAACGGGCCTGAGTCTGAAACATAGTTTTCAGCTCCTCAAGAATCTCAAAGGGCCCGGCGAACTCCTTAAAATGATTTTGAAGATCCGATTCCATAGCATACAACATGGCGATCTTAATCAAATCATAATCATCCTTGCGCGACTGATAAACAGCTTTCTCATCAGCCGGCGCATCTATAGAAGGGGCGTCACCTAGCGCTTTCTCAAGGACATAGTCCTTTTGTCCGCCAGCGAGAATGATTCTCAGAATGCGGAACCAATTGGTGAAGTTAGACCCATTGTTTCTAAGCTTTTCTATCTCAGCAAAAACGTTGAAGTTGAAGTTGGACTTAGCCATTTGATCTACAGTATTTGCAAGTACAATTTAGACTATGTTCATGATAAATAGTTCAACTTTTAATCAAATTACTAGATGAACTCCCACTAAATTCAACATCCCTCAAGTTGTTTAGTGAACATGATCCAAATTCACCACACCTAATCCGATCTTCACGAGAAGAGATGTGGTTTCAATGGTGGAAAACGAAGTGTCGATCATATCATTCATATGACTCATGCTTAACCTTTCGGTCCATGTGTTCCGAGGCCATGTCTGTACATGCTAGGCTCGTCAAGTTAGACCCAAGTATTTCCGCGTGCGCAAAAATGGCTTGCACCCGTTGTATGTGAGCGTAGAGTCTATAGCACCCGATCATCACGTGATGCTTGGACACGACGAACTTTCGCAACGGTGCATACTTGGGTAGAACACAGTTTTATCTTGATCTTTAAGTGAGGAATCATCTTATAATGCTACCGTCGCGATCTAAGCATAATAAGATACATAAAAGGATAAACATCACATGCATATAACTTTATGTGACATGGTATAGCCAATCTTCGCGCAATGATCTCCATCTTGTGCGTCAAGCATGATCTCCATCACTCCACCATGATTGCCTCCACCACGAATAGCAACTACAACTATTGCTAACTACTTAGCGATAAAGTGAAACTATTACATGGCGTATAAGAAGTTGACACACAGGTCATACACAATTATAAAGACAACCATATGGCTCCTGCCGGTTGTGTACTCATCGACATGCAAGTCGTGGAACATTACAAAACATGATCATCGCATACATTATACACATCACATCTTGGGCCATATTGTATCACAGAAAACACTCCCTGCAAAAACAAGTTAGACGCCTCTACTTTGTTGTTGCATGTTTTACGTGGCTTATGGGAGTAGCATGCTAAGAACGATTCTTACCTACGGAAAGCCACAACGGTGATATTATGGTTGCGAAACTCCGGTGTAAATCCCATGACAACTATAGTGAGAGAAACTGACATCCACCAGCCGCATGTCACTACAAGGAATCTGGCTATATATGACCCTCAATTTTCGTCACAGAATCGTCATAGTAGTCCGTTTATGACGATTCTATGACGATTTTGAGATCGTCAAAAGCTGGGCGTCGCAAATGAACTATAACGACGTTTTTGATAAAATCGTCATAAACGTCTATGACGATATTGAATCGTCGCGCGTCTATGACGATCCAATATCGTCATGGAACTTCTAGCCAGCTCCGGATCCTACGTGGGCGATCCTACGTGGCAAAATTGTGACGAAATGAAATCGTCTTAAATCAAAATCAGCCCATCCATTTTAGTTGCTTACTTGGGCTAAGCCCAATAATTCGCTTTTCTTTTTCTAGTCGTCGGCCTTTTATGGTGTGTCTCTCTCGGGCCTTAGCATTTTATGGCCTCTTTTCTATTTTGGACCTCGGCCTTTTACGATACATTTACATTTGGGATAGGCCCGCTTTTAGGTTTCAATTTTCATACATAATCGAGTACATCAATTATTTTTGATAATCAAGAATATAACGATATTTTCATTGTTTAAATCAAAGAATCTTGATATACAAAATAATAATCCAGGTTTGAAAATACAACAAAAAATGAATATGCATAACTCTATTACAATATTTCTGATGTTCAAATGGCAGATACTGATATACAAAATAATAATCCAGGTATAAAAATACAACACAAATTGAACCTTCCATCATAATACAAAGGTGCAATGAATGTAAAACCACTACAGGACCATATCCCTTGAACAGGTAACATCCATCGACGGCCGAGAACGAGGAAACAAAGCATATCCTTCCCCAACCAAACTCGACTCAAAGCTAGATGCCCTTGCTATTGCATTATCGGACCTCTCCCTACACAAACAACACATCAAGTTGCTAGCGCTTATGGTATATCAAATAACACAGCATGCATGCTTCCAAAAAAAATTAATCAGACCATAACTATAAAATAGAACTTTACCATGCTATGAAACAAATATGTATCTATCCTGCAGAACAACATTCAAAACATAAAATGCACCTGTATAGCCTATGAGCAGCTAACTAATAGTCCTAATTTAGGTATCATATCAGACAATGATACATACATGAATTCAACTCAAATTTATAATGCATGAATACTAAGATATTATCTCAAGGTTTTCAAAAATATTAAGATGATGCATTACTCTAGCATAACCAAAATAGAAGCATCAGATTACATAGATACAACAGAAGAGAGCCAATAAACATCGATTCGGACATCTCTTTCTCCACGAAGCTATCGTGTGGTCGGAGAGGTTATAAAAATTTAATATGGGCACTATAGAGACTATTCGAGACATGCATCGGGATATACGGATACACAATAAGTATTGAGACATGCATCGGGATATATACTAGTACTTCAACCGCAATGAGATATGTTAGTGAATCACCACTTCAACAAATGACAAATATGTATTGGAGTAAACCATTTGGCAAACTAATTCTACTATTATTCCCCAAGTAGACACGTAGTAGCATCACTAAGTTCTATAGTTTCTATTTCAGCGAAGACACCGAGTATGGGTGGTGGAATCAAATTTAAAGCGACAAATGAGCACCTAGTCACGACACAAATCCAATGAACTCGAAATTTTAGTTATCCGAGACTACAATGTTGCTGCTGGCCGATGGATACTAACTTGGTGAGCATGCTGGTGGTGAGATCGAACATGAACAAGATCGCCACGGCGTCCTTGCGGCGATCGGGACATGGTCGGATGGCTATACGCATCGAACATTCAGATCCCGACCAACGCAAATCACAATTCAATTTGGTGCTGCATCACTGCGACTAGTAGGAGTACCGCCACATCCCGGATGTTGAAGGCGAGCCTGGCGCCCGAACGGCCAGCGTCTTGTCCATGAGATTCGGGCCCGTCATCTGCGGCCGTTCTGCTCCTCCCATCTCCCACATACTTAACTGCGAGATCAATGGCCACCATGGAAAAGAATGGTCGATTAAATGAATCGACAGGCTACATGTTACTGAAAGCTGAATATGGTGAATTTGTGATGCAGTTCAAGGCTGGTCCACACTTTGGTGGTCAAAACAGGGAGTTGTGAAAGAAATTGCTCTAGCATTGTTCTATGAGAACGAAATGCCTGTGTAGTAGGTCCGTTGTACCAGTAACATACATAGGAATTAATTACTAGTTAGGCTTTGAATAGTAAGAAAAGCACAGGCAACAAACATAACCGCCCGCAATAACAAACCAGTTGATTAATCGGCAAAAACTAGGAACGAGAAGAGGAGCTGCAAGAAGCTGATTACCATGAATAGTCTAAACTTTGACTTTCAACTCAACAAATAGACCGCTAGGAGTCTAGGTCGTCTCAGGTTCTCGCCGGCAGCACTAGCAGCTCCTGTGCTTCTCGCCAGCAGCACGCAGGAGGCAAAACATAGAGAAAACAACCCTCAATATCTGCTAACAACAACAGAACACAGGAGAGCTATGATGATCTCTAGGCAGCATTTTATGTAACTAGCAGTACATGTACTCGACAGTCCAACACAAACAACATTAGGAAACTAAGTTTAAGTTGAACACAAACAATAGCAGGAAAAATTCAATTAACAAAATGGTCTAATATGAACCATTTTCTGACTTTTATTCTACTTGGCACATGATACTTCTTGTTGCACACTATCAGTGCAGAGAAATTTGGCAGTGCCACAAACATTCACTACATGAAGTTGCTCATCTACCAATGACTCTTGATATTAACCTGTCATGACATTACATGATAAGAATGAACTATGATACAAACAAAAATACAGGTGTCTCTTAAGATCTACAACTATTGATAGTGATCAAGAAAAAAGGCACAAAAATAGTTAAGTATCATATAATTATTATCACAATCATGCATTGAATTCAGGAAAGGCTACAGATTAATCTCTTGACATATATTTGGACAATCACAAGAACAACAGTAGTAATAATTCAAGTTAGCACACATAAACTCTATCAGCAAAGCCATTTACAAAGTAGCATTTACAAAACAAATCTTATGATACAGAGAGAAAGGTGAAAGAGAGGGGGAGACATCAATGAGCAGTGGAGGCGGACAGATCTGAAACCAGTCTACTGGCCAGACCTGAATGAGGTAGGTGCATGTCCATCTCATCCACCACTAGTCTCCAGAATGTTTATTCACAGAGACCAGGATATCAAAAGTTCCTGGATGTTCAAACTAAAACCAGTATCTCAGTGGTCCAAAGAAAATATGACTCAGGTAGGCATACAATCTAGAAGAGGTAAGATAAGGTAGGCTATAGCACATGGCATGGCAAAACATGGGGTGGGTAAGGGAGGGAGTACCTTTTGCAGGGCGCCATCAAGGTCGGAATCGAGGACGTCTCCCTCGAGCAGGGGCTGGACGAGCTCCACGCCGACCATGTCCATCCCGTCCACTTCCTACTAGCAGCAAGGAATAAAAATTAACCATCCTACTAGCAGCAAGGAATAAAAATTATTACTTAACAAGCAGCACTAACATGACTCTTAAGCGAAAGCCACAACATTGAGGCCATGTGACATAACTACTATAGGCGCCATTCACATTCACCGTGTTCACTAACTATGTTTCTTCCATCATCAAACAATAGTAGTTGTGTGACTTTATTCAGATTTGGCATAAGAATATGATTATTAGTTAATTACCAATCATTATCCACACAAAAATCTAGTATGACTAAAGGCCTAGTTTCCAATACATATTGCTAGAATTATCTTGACTAACAGCTTGTAATTAACATTGTATGGGATACAATAGGCAATGTTCAGCATGAGATCGAATCAATTAATAATCATAATATGATCCAAATATAGTAGTATCCTATGATGGTAGTTATGTTAGATAGATGAAATCACAAAACATATGCAAGATGGGGACCACTTGGTATATTGTATACGATGATGCCAAATATAATTGATGGAGGCACACAAATATCATAAATAGGTATGCACAGATTATGATTGAAACCTTGCGATGGCAGATCAAGAATTACTCTCTTGCATGGTAGGATACAAGTTTTATAAACAAGCATTTGCATTATAACATTGTGCATATATATGCAACTGAATTAAATTTCCTATGGTCCTATTAGCATATCACCGAATTAAACATGCTACTACCAAATTAAAACCTGTATTAGTTAGACCTTGTGAACAAGCAATACTAACATAGGACCAGGGAAAAGAATCCAACGACCTAGAGCTAGGACCGGAGAAGGAACCTGAGATCTGGCGAGCTCGCACGGGGAAGAGGTTGTTGTGCTGACATCGGTGAGAGTGCCTGCAGAGAGAATACAAATGGACTGAGAGAGAAACCAAGATAGAGAGTGGGGGAGAAGGGACATAGATCCGGCCTTCCTGCTACATCCGGCGACCCTGATGACCAATCTGGCGGCCCCATGGATTCATCCACCCAAGACCTCACAATTGCTTGTGACGCGTGCATGAGTGGGGCTCCTTGCCGAGAACCTCCGCGTTGGCCTTCTCGTTGTAGTGGTAGATCTCGTCCAGCGTGTTTGAGTCGACGGTGTTCGCCGGGATGTTGTTCTCCAGCTCCCACATCTGCATCGCCACCTTGGGGATGGCGAAGAAGTCAACGACGCCCACCTACACAAGCCGCCACGAGGAAGCAGGGATCCGGCGATGATTCAAGGATTCGAGGAGGGTTTGGGCAGCGGCACTGGTGGTTGGAGGAGGGAGGATAAAGAACATGTAGATGGAGAGGCGGCAGCGCAAGAGGAGCAGGGCGACTGCGGGTGGAGGATGGAGTTGATCATGGGAGGGGAAGGGGAAGCGGCGGCGTGGATTGGATCTGGGGAGGACGGGAGGTAGAGGTGGGGGTGCAAGAGATGGTTAGGGTTTGGAGGGGCTGGGTCAGGATCCTACGTGGAGCGGCAAGATGCCAGGTCACCGATCCACAACAAGTTTCCACACTTCACCATCCTAGCCGTTTATTATGTTTACATCCTATGGCTGATATTGACCCTCTCTAATATCTCAACTTGTCTAGAAATTATGACGATTTTGTCCATAGAAATTACGACGTTTTTCACGAAATCGTCATAGTTTCATAAGGATTTGGCCCTCCCAAATAGCTTACGACCATCTAGTGTAGAATCGCCATAAATTTATGACGATTTCATTCAGGGTCACTACCAAAACGTCATAGTTTGACACATTCCTTGTAGTGTGTGTGGAACAAGCCACACGTCAAGTGCGGAGCCGGTCTCGCGAACGGCGTCGCGTAAGGTTGGCCTGGACCGCTTCAATATCACTATCCCGCGTCATAAGAAGAACACAAACAAGAGGCTTGCAACAGAAAACATCAACGCCCGCAACAACCATGTTGCGTTCTACTCGTGAAACACATCTACGCATAGATCTAGCTCTGATACCACTGAAGGGTTTCGCGGCATAGTAAATCAAAATTTTCTACGGATGCGAACAGAGGGAAGCCAAGATCTAATCTAGGAGATGCAAACAACGAGAGAGATTGGATTAGATCTTCATACCCTTGAAGATTCGCACAGCGGGACGTTCGTTGGAACGTGGGTGATGTAGTCGTACTCGCTTCTCCTCCTCGCGATCCGATCCGATCTAGCACCACAAGTGGCGATGCCTCCATGAGATGCACACGTGCAGCACCTCGACGTCTCATCCTTCCTTGGTCCAGCAAGTATGGTGGAGAGATGGGTTGGATCTACAATGCGACGGCGTGGTGCAATTGGTGGAGAGTTTCTGCAGCAGGGCTTCGCCTACACGCAATCGGGAGGGAGAGAGAGAGGAGGGCAGCAGGGCGACTGGCTTGAAGGGAAGGTGTGTGGGGTGGTGCGCCCCCAGCCCTCTTTATATAGAGGGGTGGGGAGGCAACCCTATCCCCTCCCTCAAGCCAAGGCCGGCGGCCAAGGAGGAAGAGTGGGGGGCAAGGAAACCCCCTCCCCCTTCTAGAAGGTCCAATCTAGGGTTTATCCCCTCTTGGCCGGCTGGGCCCTATGGGGCCTTGTGCCCCTGGCCCAATGAGGCGAGGGCACTCCCTCATAGGCCCATGCCCCCTCCCGGAAGGTGGGGCCACGTTGGTCCCCTTCCGGAAGGTTCTAGAAGCTTCTGGTACAATACCGATTAACCCGGAACAATTTCGAACTCCAAAAACTGCACTGCCTTATATGAATCTTATTCTCCAGACCACTCCGGAACCTCTAGTGATGTCCCGGATCCCATCCGAGACTCCGAACAAAAACTCATAAACCAATCATCCAATCTATCCTAGCGTCGAGACACGTTAAGTGTGTGACCCTTCGGGTTCGAGAATATGCAGACATGATCTTCTATGAATAATCAACAGCGGGGTCTGAAAACCCATATTGACTCCCACACATTCATCGATGATCATATCGGATGAATCACGATGCCAGGATTCAATCAATCCCATATATATATTCCCTTCGTCTTGCGATATTTTACTTGCCCGATATTTGATCGTCGGTACCGTCATACCTAGTTCAATCTCGTTCACAGCAAGTACTTTACTCGTTCCGTAATCCGATATCACTTTGTGATTAACTCCTTAACCACATGCTTGCAAGCGGTGTTGATATCGATTACCGAGTGGGCCCGAAGTATATCTCTCTGACTTGGGAGGGACAAATCCCATCTCGATACATACAACCCAACAGATACTTTCCGATCACCTGAGAGACACCTTTATGATCACCCTCTCATAGGATGACGTTTGATGACCTCAAAGCTTTCTTCCGATACCAGGGAGTTGTATTATCCCATGGTCTAAGGAATACAATATTTGACATAAGAAAATCTTCGCAAAGATGAACACTATGACATGATCTAATTGCTTCGCTTAGTTTGGGTCTGTCCATCATATCATTCTCCCAATGATATGATCTCATTATTAATCGACAAATCATGTCCACGGTTAGGAAACCTTAACCATCATTAATCAATGAGCTAGTCCATAGAGGCGTACTAGGGACACGGTGTTGTTTACAAACCACACAAGTATTAAAGTTTCCGTTTAATACAATTCTAGCATGGAATATAAACATTATCATGAACAAGAATTATAATAATAACATCTTTATTATTGACTCTAGGGCATAATTCCAACAGTCTCCATGTTGTTTGCAACACCTGTGTGACGTTTCCTTCCTCCTTCTGGTTCGATAACCTCGGTCTCAACTGAGGGAAGACTTGCTACTTGCTTCTTCACACCTTTCTCTTGGGGTTTCCAACGAAGCTCTTCCACATCAAACACCAGGCGCCATCAAGCTTTCTGGTGACATTACTGGGGGAATCTACTTCAACCTCTTCCACCTCGTCAAGCGCTATCAACAAGTTTTCTGGCACCGTTGCCTGGGAGGCTAAGGACGTCTTCACTAGGGGAGTCCTTCACTTCCTTTCTCTTTACTTTGTTTTTAGTTTTCTTTGTTTCTTTTGCTTGGTTTTGTTTGCCTCTTTACAAAAAAAATTTAGTCTAGTTTGGTTTGCTTGCTTTATTCAAAAACACAAAAAAATTAGTTCCTGCTCTAGTTGTTGGTCTGTTGTTGCCTTGCTTAGTCATGCTTTCTATCAATGGATGGTTTCTTTGAAACTACTTCTTATTTTCAAGGTGGGTTCACGGAATAACAAAAGTATTATTATAAGGAACACCGTTTGTCACAAAAAGGGAAACACTTATGGGAACAAATTGATAAGTTGAATACTATTGCTAGAGACGCATACTCTACTTATAATGTTACTTATTGCTTTGATAAGTCGTGTTGCTGTAGGAGGTATAAACACATGCCTTTTCAATGTGAGTATAATGATAATGTTACCATATCTTCTTATGTTAAAGGAAATTATGGCTTTTATGATGTGGAACAAATTGAAGAATTTATTGCTTTCAAGTGTGCATTTGAACTTGCTAGTTTGCTTGAAAATACTGATGTTGCACCTTATGAATGTGAGGTTTATGAGATACTTAAATTTTGCTTTGATAATTACAAGGAAGACAATGGCTATATTCTTGAATATTTTAATAAGTGTTTTCCACAAATGGAAGAGACTAATGCCTTGCAGGAGCCTATGGAAGAAGGAATTGTTGAAACTGGAAGCTCATTAGATGAAAAAGAGGAGGAGAGTGATGAACAAAAGGAGGAAGAATGGATCTACCCATTCCTACCTTCTAATGAGAGTAACTCTTTATCTCTTATATTATTTGATTGTCCTCCATGCTTACCAAGGGAGGATGAATGTTATGTTCCCGTGGATCCCTTTGAAATATCTACTTTGGGTAAAACCTGTGAAGGTTTTAATCCCACTATTCTTGAGCTTAATAGAAATTATGTGTTTGTATATCATGAAAAGCATGCTTTATGTGATATCTATATTGTTGAGTTTATTCATGATGCTACTGAAAATTATTTTGAGAGAGGAAAATTTGGTTGTAGAAGTTTTGATGGTATTGAAACACCTCTCTTTGTGCTAAAAGTTTTGAAGTTACTCTTGTCTTATCTTCCTATGCATGTCACTTTGTTCTTCATGAATTTATTTGTGTACAAGATTCCTATGCATAGGAAGAGGGTTAGACTTAAATGTGCTTTGAATTTGCTTCTTGATGCTCTCTTTGACTTCAATTCATATTTCTCATGAGAGCATCTTCTCAAACTTTCCATGCCTAACTTAAAGGCGTTAAAGAAAAGTACTTGTTGGGAGATAACCCAAGAGTTTCCTTGAGTCTTGGAAGTTATTGCTAGCGTAATGACCTCTCCTTATCCTTTTTGTTTGCTTTTTGTGCCAAGAATGACCTCTAATGAGAGGGAACTAAGATTTGGGTAGTTGCTGTCCTGAAACAGATTTCTGTCCTCCACCAAAAATATTCGTGAGGAGGCTATATAACTCGGATTGAGCTCAAAATTTACAAATAAATCCCACAATATGTTAGCTAACTTCGTTAGTTCAACACTTTTTCATTTGAGCAACATAAGAGGTTCGAAAAAATTTGTTTCTACCTGCTGGTCTGATTTCTGCCATTATTTTCATTTGCTTCTTATTGATTCCTTTTTAAGCTCTCTTCAGGTAAATTGAGTTTCTTTGAAGGAGTTACTTCAGTATCTTGTGTTTTTAGTAAAAAGCCTTGCTGTTCCAAAGCTTTCCCAGTAGTCTAATATCTTTTGAATAAGCTAATGTTGCTAATGAAGATTGTGTGAAGTTTTGTATCAAAGAAAAAATTTAGGCATAGAGAGAGAATGATGCAATGAGATGAAGAATAGATAAAAGCTCAAGCTTGGGGATGCCACCATGGTGTCACCCCAAGAAATATCCAAGAGGTACAAGCGTCAAAGCTTGGGGATGCCCAAGGCATCCCCTTCTTCATCAATAAAAAGCTCAGGTCTGTCTAGACACTTCACTTTTATTATGTCATGCACAGTTGTGTTGTTCTTGGAGCGTCTTAGTTTTCGTTTGCTTTGCTTAGTTTGTTTAGTTTGCTTGAATAAAGAAGTTTGGACCCCCGTTCTCGTTGTGTTGTTTTGCAAATAAATTTGCTTGGTGTTTGGAAAGGAGTAGTAAGTTCTTGCTTGAAGTGCAAGAGGAGCTTGCATTGACTGTGACTTAGACTTTAGCATGACATGCTAGGTGTTGTTTTAGCATTATGCTTAGTGATTATTGCTATAGCATGTCTTGTTCCAAACAATTGGGATTGCTTAGTGTGCCTTGAAGAAATTATGTGTTGTTTTAGCATGCAAAAGCATAGTATTGTGGTATTCTCCTCTGATGTTTTGCTTGGTTTGACTTGGCACATGCTTACACCATGTTATGACTATGAAAAGTCGCCATTAGCCTCTATGATCATTTAGTCCTTGACTTGTAGTACCACTCTTTGCTTTGATTAGTTTGCTATGTTGCATTGCATAATTTTGGACATTATTGCTCTCTTAGTTGGTTGCTCCCAATCTTTTGCTAGCCTCCACTTGTATGAGTAAGTTATACTCATGCTTCCAACTCCCAAGAAACCAAGTTATTCCAAAGTGTCCACTATAAACTCCTATGCATGGTGTGTTACACCATTCCAAGTATATTCTTGTTTTCAACTATCTTCCAATTAAAAACTATTTTGTTATGTGAAAACTTAGTGATTAAAGCCCTCACGAACTTGATGGCACATTTTATTCTTTGCCCCTAATAAACTTGAAACATTGAGGCAATTTTTTTGTATATGCTTTCACTTATAAGTTGGGATTAGCAGAACCGTGCTGTCACGGGGAACGTTTTCAACATTGCACTTGTACTTTTTGTACTCCGTTGATATCATGATCTTTTGTCTATGGATGTTACCGGTGTGAAATGAAGTGGGAACTTGTAAGTCCATGGAGTTTGTATTATGTGTTAGAGAAACGCCTGGGACGCTAGCCTAAGCCATGCCTAATCATGGTGGAAACTTGCAGCATCACCATAGTGACATATATGAAGCATTCTTCTTATAAAAAAGAGAGACACATTGAGAAAAGAGGAAAGAGAGAAAAAAGCACCATATTCCCATGGTACATAAGAAGAATTGCTGAGATGCTCATTGTCTGCTTACCTTGTCATTTTGGTTATGGGAAAACTCATGTGCCATGTGCAAGGGGTACCCCATTGGCGGTTCTCAAAGATATGCAAATACTTATAATGACAAGAACTTGCCTGGGACCTAAGTTGAGTATCCATGAGGTGTAGCCCTCATAGTCAAGGGACTTGAGATTGCCAACTTATACTTTGTCAAGCATATACTCCAGCTTTGCCACTTTAACCTTAACCACTTCAAGATGCTTATGATAGGGGCAATGAGGGCTGAAAGCTAACTAGTACCATAATTTTTGGAAGCTCTTTTTGAAACTTGTAATCCCTGCTTCCTTTACAAAAAGGCTTTTCTTCCACCATTATTTGAGTCTCCACCTTCTACCTTTAGGCACCATTAAGAGAGCATAGTTGGCATTTTGTGTGCAATGTTCCAAAGCTTACTAGTTGATGCATATTGTGTTATTACTTGCTATTGTGCTATTTGTTTCTAGTCACCCTTGTGAACTTTGCAGGTGTCCTATGCATTATATTGCTACTCTATGAGGGACAAGCTGATTACCACTATGCTATGTTTTCTGCATGTGAAATAAACAAATGTTTTCAATGCATAGTATTCATGATCTTTGTTTGTAGCTTGCCATGTTGCATGCATAGTTACTATGTCCTATTGTTAGAACTCCATCTTTCATGCACATGTTTAGAGTTCTTTGATCCCAGCTTTCAATGTTTGCAAATGGTTGGATCTTTATTGTGAGGGTGCATGTCACCTAAAAATTATTCTTTTTATCACTTACCTACTCGAGGAAGAGCAGGAGTTAAGCTTGGGGATGCTGATACGTTGGAAACGTATCTATAATTTTTGATGCTCCATGCTTCTTTAGTATCTACTTTTCTTTACTTGTCTACACTTTGAGGTGCTTTTTACATGTTTTCTGGTACTAACCTATTAACAAGTTGCAACAGTGTCAGATGCCTGTTTTCTGTTGTTTTTGGTTTCAGAAAAGTTAGTAAAGAAATATTCTCAGAATTGGACGGGACGAAGGACAAAGTCAATAACTTTCCGTGGGGAAAAAGAAGTCCAGAGGAGAGACGAGGAGGCCGGCCAGGGGGGCAGACCCACCCTAGGCGCGGGTGGGCCCTACCCCGCGCCTGGGTAGGGTTTGCCTGCCCTGCGGCCGCCTAGGTCTCCCCCTTCGCCTATAAGAAGCCCCTGATACATAAAATCTCAGCACCCGATCAGAAATCCACGAAACCGTCTATAGCCGCCGCCACCATCGACCCTAGATCGGGGGGATCTGAAGATCTTCCCGGCACCCTTCCGGAGGGGAGATCATCCCGGAGGCCTTCTCTCCGGTATGCTTTGTGAGTAGTACCACCTTAGACTATGGTTCCATGTAGTAGCTAGATGGTTGTATCTCCTTCTTGTGTTTTCATGTATAGATCTTGTGAGCTCCGTTCATGATCAATATCCAATCTATTTGTAATCATGCATGTTGTGTTTGCGGGGATCCGATGGATATTGAGATTATTATGTTGGTTTAATTAATGGTTCTATGTTTATGATTCTATCATGTCTGTGTTGTTTGTGATCTTGCATGATCTCCGTTTCTAAGTGGTTATCTTGGCCAAGTAGTTGCTAGTGACTCCAACAGGGAGTATTTATGCTCGATAGTGGGTTCATGCCTCTAGTTTCCAAGGTAAGTGACAGAAATCTCTCCGGGTGTAGATGTGTTGTTGCTACTAGGGAGAAAACAACGGTCTCTTGTTCATGGAACATGTGGACTGTTTACCTTACACACTTTGCTTAAAGCAGTTGTCTGTTGCTTGCAACTTAATACTGGAGGGGGTTCGGATGATAACCTGAAGGTGGACTTCTAGTCATAGATGCAGTTGGATTAAGGTCTATGTATATTGTTGTATTGCCCAATCAACCTCATAGGATATTTCTGACTAGTAATTGCATTGTTATGCCTTGCTCAGTTTCTGTCAATTGCCCTGCTGTAATTTATTTACCCTTCATGCCATGTTGTTTATCTAAGGAGAGCACCTCTAGTGAACTATGGACCCCGGTCCAATCTTTACCATTGATACATCTTCCACTGTTACTTGTTTACTTGATGCAAACCATTACCTTCCACACCATACGTTTAATCCTTTGTTACAACAAACCGGTGAGCTTGACAACCTCACTGATTCGTTGGGGCAAAGTCATGAGTTTGTGTTGTGAAGGTCTCCATGTTGTTTGCAACACCTGTGTGACGTTTCCTTCCTCCTTCTGGTTCGATAACCTCGGTCTCAACTGAGGGAAGACTTGTTGCTTGCTGCTTCACACCTTGCTCTTGGGGTTTCCAACAAAGCGCTTCCACATCAAACACTAGGCGCCATCAAGCTTTATGGTGCCATTACTGGGGAATCTACTTCAACCTCTTCCACCTCGTCAAGCGCTATCACCCCTGATCTAGGAACGATGGTGGTGGTGACTACAGACGGTTTCGTGGAATTTTGATCGGGTGCCTAGGGTTTCTGCATCGGGGGCTTCTTATAGGAGAAGAGGAGAGGCAGGGGGCCACCAGGGCGGCTGCACCCCCCCAGTCGCAGGGTGGGCCCACCCGCACGTCCAAGGGGTGTGGACCCCTGGTGAGCCTCCTCCATCTCGTATTATGGCTTCATGTTGCCCATGGTAAAATATTGACTTTCACTTTTGTCCCATCCAATTATGAGAGTATTGATTTTTTACCTTTCTGGAACCAAAAACAGAAGAAAACAGGCAACTGGCACTATGGCAACTTGTTAATAGGTTAGTTCTAGAAAACATATAAAAACACCTCAAAGTGTGGACAAAACAAAGCAAAGTAGATAGTAAACAAGCATGGAGCATCAAAAATTATGGATACATTTCCGATGTATCACCTCTCCATCAACCATCCATGTTTCCCCCATCCATGAGTGAGTAATCCCTCGCTGTAGGCTATGGGGATGGTAGGGATTGGATGAGTTCTATCATGTAATCGAATAAGATTGTTAGGGCATGGTGCCTAGTATCTCTATTAGTTCTATTTGACTTTGTTGCAATTTGTTGTGCTTAATGCTTGTCACTAGGGCCCGAGTGCCATGATCTCAGATCTGAACTTATTATTGATTCATTATGATAATATTGTTTGTGATCTTATCTACAAGTTGTGTACACATATCATTGTCCGGATCCAAAGGCTCTGAAGTGACAGAAATTGGGACAACCTGAGGGGATGGCTGTGATGTGAGGATCACATATGTTCACGGAGTGTTAATGCTTTGCTCCGGTGCTCTATTAAAAGGAGTGCCTTAATTGCCAGTAGATTCCCTTGAGGCCTTGCTGCAACGGGCTGGCAGGACAAAAGACGTTGTGCAAGTTCTCATTGCGAGCACGCATGACTATATATGGAGCACATGCATATGATTGTTTAGTACTTGGATGCTTTATCTTATTTATCTGCAATTGCCCTAGATCTTGAGGTTACGTGTTTAGTCTCGTCCATGCAACGCCCGTCCATCCCTATGCCTACCGCACTCATATCCTATTGTTTGCTACTACTGTTACTATTGCTCTTGTTCTCGCTCATTGTTACTTACTATTGCTACTACAAAGCTGCTCTTGATAAACTCGTGAGCAAGACTATTTCCAGGTGCAGATGAATTGACAACTCACTTTTTAAGTCTTATAAGTATTCTTTGGCTCCCCTTGTGTCGAATCAATAAATTGGGTAATACTACCCTCGAAGACTGTTGCGATCCCCTATACTTATTAGTCATCAAGACTATTTTCTGGCGCCGTTGCCGGGGACCATAGCTTTATTTGTAAGTTCACTTGGATCTATTATTGTTCACTGCTATTCCTTTCATCATGGGGAAGTCTCGTGATGGAAAGTTTCCTATTTTACTATCCACTACAAGAAGAGGTACGATTCTAAGCACCTCTGCTGCTCTTGATTCACCGTCTGTTATAAGTAAGCTTGTTACACCACCACCACATACACATGCTACACACGCTGCTACTACTGCTGAATATGAATTTGCTTCTGATACTCATGATGTTACTTCTACTGTGGTTGATGAGAGTGGTTCATTAGGTCCTTTCCTAGATGCTACTATTGCTAGAACTATTTTGGGAAACACTGAAACTCCTAGGGAAGACACTATTACACCTGTTAGCTCACCTGAGTCTAGAGAGAGAGATGATATTAATGATGGTTACATTGAAATGACTGATGAATTTATTGAAGAGTACCAAAACACACATGGTGCTAGTGCTATTAAGAGTCTCCTTGAGAGACATACTATTATACCTAAATTGTCTCCTGATGCCAAGTTTGCTACCTCTCCCAAAGATATTAAAGATAAAGATTATGATTTCTCTCTTGATTTATCCGATATAAACATTGTTGAGAAAGAACCTTTCCGTGGGACTGAAAATGAAAGTGTTGTGACACATATGAATGAGCTTTCCACTATGAGTGCCTTATTCTCTGATGATTTTAAGATGCGCAAGTACTTTGTTATAAAGATCTTCCCTTTTTCACTAAAAGGAGAAGCTAAAGCTTGGTTTAGTAGATTACCTCCTGGATCCATTGATAGCCCTGATTGCTTGATTGCTTCTTTCTTTCAAAAATATTTTCCTCCTAGTGCTAGACATGCTGCTTTGCAGAAACTTTTTGATTTTAAACAGGGAGAAGAAGAGAAATTTCCTGAGTCATGGACAAGGTTCTGTGCCTTGATTCATGCACATACTAGATGCCCATTGCCTAAAAATGAGCTTCTTGATATTTATTATAATGGACTAACTAATGATTCTAGGACATACCTAGATAGTTTTACTAATTGTGTTTTCAGGAAAAGAACTCTTGCAGAAGCTAAAGAATTAATAGCTAAAATAAGCAAGAATTATGATGATTGGACTTCAACTGAGCTAAATACACCTGAGCCTATTACTCCTGAACCAATTGTGCCTGAACCAGCTCCAACACCAACACCAAGGAAGAGGGGAGTGATTGCATTAAATGATGAAGTGATGAAAAAATTTAAGAAATGTCTTAAGGAGAAAGGTATTAGATCTGAAGATGTGAAGAATGTACCTCCTATAGAAGGATTATGTAAGCCAATTCCCCACTCATCCACTACTAAGGTACACTCTCTCCAACACTTTGATGAAGGTGATATTCCCTATGGTAAACCTCATGATCAATGCTTAGAGGAACTTGATATTTTTATTGTTAAACAAGGTAATTTTAATAAACAAGTTCAGAATCATTTATTGGAAAACTCTAGAGATATAAATGAGTTGGAAGATATTGTGGAAAGAACTACTAATGGTGTTAAAATTCTTTGTAAACACTTTCAAATGGTTCAAACCCAAATTTATCAACTTGCTAAGGTGCAAAAGGATATGCTAGTTAATGCTTCAGGAGATAAACATGCTTATGGAATTAGAACTAGGAGTGGTACAACCACTCAAGATCCTTTATATCCTGAATGACACCCTAAAAGAATTGAGCAGGATTCTCAACAAGCTGAAAATAGTGGTAGTCCTCGTAAGAGAAAGAAAAAGAAACATAAAACCGTTGAGGAACCTCCTGAACTTGTTGTAGATCCTAATAGTATATCTGTCTCTAATGCTGAAACTGAAAGTGGTAATGATAAAATGATGCTCCTGATAAGGAAGAAGTTGAGGAAGAACCTGAGAAGCACACTAAGAACACTAGGTACACTAAGGAAGATTTTATTGCTAATAAACATGGTAGTGAAAGAGAACCTTGAGTGCAGAAACTATGCCTTTTCCCAATAAGAAACACAAGTCAAAGGAGGAAGAACACTATAACAAGTTTTGTGAGTGGATGAAACCTTTATTTTTGCAAATTCCTTTGACTGATGCTATTAAGTTGCCTCCTAATTCAAAGTATATGAAGGATATTGTCTCTAATAAAAGGAAGATTCCTAATGAAGAAATTTCTACTTTGCTTGCTAATTATTATTTCAATGGTAAGGTTCCAAAGAAACTTGGTGATCCAGGTATACCAACTATTCCTTGATGTATTAAGAATAATTATGTTAGAACTGCTTTATGTGACTTGGGAGCTGGAGTTAGTGTTATGCCTTTTTATCTCTACAAGAGACTCCAACTAGAAAAATTGATACCAACTGACATATCTTTGCAAATGGCTGATAAGTCTACTACTATTCCTATTGGTATATGTGAAGATGTTCCTATTCAAGTGGCTCATAATTGCTTGGTTTTAACTGATTTTGTTGTGCTTGAGATGCCTGAAGATGGTAATATGTCTATTATTCTTGGGAAACCCTTTCTTAATACTGCAGGTGTTGTCATCAATTGTAATCAAGGAAAAGTAACTTTTAATATTAATGACAAAGAGCATATTGTCTATTTCCCCAAGAAGATTGACAATAGCTATTGCCTGAATTCAATTGAAAGTATTGAGAGCATCAAAGTATGAGAAATATATTGTCCCATTCCACAAGAAAGTTTTGAAACTATTATGATTGGGACTATTGCTATCAATTTTGAGGTAACATAATCATTTAGTGAAATGCAAAGTTTTATTTCATATGAGATTGTTTTGGTAACAAGACTTGATCAACCTTGTTGACAAAGGGATTTTAATGAACAAAACAATGCTTTCACAATGGTTATACTTGCTCACTTTTATTTTTCCCCCTCTCCAATCTTTGCTCTTGCTCTTGTTAGCTTTAGTTTTGCTAGTTGTTTGATTGTTAGAGTGTCTTAGAACTTTTGTAGTTTTGGTTTTGGTTTGATTTTTTATTTTTCAAAAAAATCTTTTTCTCCGAGAAAATCAATTTTCATAAGCTGAAAATTGGCCAAAAATAAAGTTTCCTGAAAAAATTCTAGAAAATTCATATTAATTTTTTCCTCGAGAAAAGGGGCAGAGGGACACCTGGAGTGGCCCAGGAGGACCCACCAGGCCAACACACCCCCTGGTGGCACGGCCAGCCCTAGGGCGCGCCTGGCCTGGGTGGGGCCCACCCGTGGCCCTCCAAAGTGTCTCCTCCCAGCCACTTCTTTCTCTCTCCCGAAAAACACCGAAAAACTTTCTCAAGCTCAAGTTCTTGATGTTCTTGCTCCCGATTATCGATCTCCTTGCTCAGCCCATATTTGCTGATGATTTTTTGAGGGATTGCTCCTTGGTATGTGCCTCCTCCGCTTGTCCAATTAGATTTTTGATTGGTAAACTGTATCTTGAATATTTTGCTACTGTAGGTGACAGGTTGTGTGATCTTGCATGCTTGTTCTATGCTTAGAGATTTCATTTTTATGCATGTTTAGTCCTCTAGCAAGTTCCTATATTAGTTCCTCATCATTTATCAACTTGGAAATTGCTTGGTTTGATGTTTGTCTAAAAATTTCAGAAAAGGGGTTATGGACAACCACACCTTTGGAGAAGTGTTTGAGAGTGATGCACCTAGGAGGACACGGCCTTCAAGATCATCCTCCCGAGCTAGGCCATCATACAATGAGGATCTCATTACACCGTGTTTTGGCAACGAGGGAAATGAGGGGGATGCACACCCTTCTACCTTCCCTTGTCTTACCTTTTTGCAGGTTGCAGGGATTCTCAGACTAACTAGTTATATGCAGGATGAGAGTGAGCAATATGCTATGCTCACCAAAACTTTTGTGGAGAGTTTCTCTTTTTCTAACAACCCTTTCAGGTCAGATGTGTCATTCAAAATCTATAATAGGCCTATCTCCATGACATTGAAGAAATTTTGCGAAATATTGGGTATTGGCATGGCTGGGACAGTGAAGAAGATTAAAGCTCGACCCGCTGATTTGTTGGAGCTCTACCGCGGGGTAACAAATGATGATGACCGCATAGCCCAGCGCGGGAAGATAAACTATTATGAGCAAGACTATTTTCAGGTGCAGCTGAATTGACAACTCAGTTGTTAAGGCTTATAACTATTCTTTGGCCCCCTTGTGTCGAATCAATAAATTGGGTAATAATACCCTCCAAGACTATTGCGATCACTTATACTTGTGGGTCATCAGGCTCTGGACGAAAGCCATGTTTTCTACTAGTGGAATCTCTTTGTCACAAATCATAATCATATACTGCTTCCGTCTCGAAAAAGTTGTCGAACATTTATCTAGATTCACATGTATATATACACTAAAAAGAAACTCTAAGTGCATGCATATTTTGATAAATCTATGACATCGCTTAAAAATGATAAATCTATGACATATTTTTTGGCATGAAGAGATAGGTGATAGCCTAGTGGCTGATGCTCGCGGTGTGGAGCTAGGCAGGTGTGGATCCAGCCTGCCCAGTTTTGGGTCCTAGCTATTGCAATACTCAAAAAAATGAGTTTCAGTTGAGGCATACTTAAATAAAGGAAAACGCTTCGCAGCCTCCGAAGGATCGCATCGTTCCCTTCCTACGGGTCCAGCGCGTGCCACGTGCCCCCAAACCTGGCTTAACATAATGACGCCATGATCCGCATCTCGCGCATCTTCTTTCCGTCTCTTCCATCCACTATCTTCTAGCCGACAACCCCATTCCCACTATTTCCTGCCTCCCTCTCTAAACCCTCCTCCACCCCATCCGTGGATGACCTGCAGCCCCGGCCCGCGGCGGCGGCCGCCACCAACACGAGGGGCGAGGGAGCACAGCAGCCTCCGAGCTGGCACCGTGTTATTCACCGAGACGTTGAACCGGCGACACGAGGCATGTCCGGGGATGTAGACGTCGGCCCTCATAGGCATACTGGTGCTCGGGTGACTCCAGCTCTTGCCAGCCATCCACCCCATCACCCTGCCAACCACGTTTCCAAACCCCTCGCGTTGTCCCATCCTCTTCCATGGTTTTTTCTTGCTGATGCAAGTACGCTGCCACGCTAGCATTGTTGCAAATGCCGGCAATCGCTGCTACAAAAGTCGGTCACCGATGCTACATGGTTCGCCGCTGCCTCGCTGCTTGCTGCAAACGCTGGTAGCTTCTGATACAAAAGCCGTTCACCGGTGCTACATGGTCCGCCGCCGCCTGGCTGCTTGCTGCAAACGCCGGTAGCTTCTGCTACAAACGACGACGACCGTTGCTACAAAAGTTGCTCGCCCATCGCCTCCTGGCTGGCTGCTTGATGCAAACACCGATAGCTTCTATTACAAACATTGGCCACCACTGCTACAAAAGCTTATCGTCGGTGCTTGGATGCTTGCTTCAAAGGTTGGTAGCTTCTTCTACAAAACACCGGCCACGGCTGCTAGAAAATCATTCGCCAGTGCTGCAGTCCCGCTGCCGCTGGCAGCTTACTACAAACGCCTGCAGCAAGAGCTGTGAACCCTGGCCATCGCTGCTAGGAAAGCTGGTCGTTTGTGCTATCAGCCCTCTGTAGGAAACTAGGAACTGCTACCATCGACCATGGTGGAGGCTACAAAAGTCCGCAACGACGATGACGACAATGGAAGCTGTGACCGGAAATGGTGGTACTGCGGCCAACGACAGTCTAAGCCGCGATTGCGGACGGCGGTGCTCTAACGACTGCGAAATATAGAATATCATCATTGATGGAGTGAAATACATCTCGCTCAATATAGCAAACCATGCTATAATTCATCCAATCATCACCCATTTTATTCCTCAACTCGATCTTGATAATGTTCATAGCTGAGAAAGCTCTCTCCACTGATGCCGTTGCAACCGGTAAAATCAATGCCAACTCAACGAGGCGATACACCAAAGAAAAAACTACGTGTCTACCGTTCTGAACCATCTTGAGAGCAAGATTACCAAGGTCATGACAACTCACAAAATCTGAATCACCTCTAACATCAACAATGAATGTCTCAAGTTGATTTCTAAGGAGAAAAGAAATCTCATACATGGAGAAGTCATCAGTATACATCTGAGCAAGTTCAACAAGTTTGTGTTTATCAAAATTAGCAAATGAGTTCTTTGGATCAAGACAAGCAATGCACCTCAACAATTGAGTAGATTTTTTAGCAAAGCGGTTATTCAACTCAACAATAATTTGGTCATGGACAATATTGAATATTTCATATCTAAAGCGATGATAGTAGGTTACCATTGTACTTCCACGACCCCTTGAGCGACCTCGAGCGGGTATAGTATCATCCATGTTTGGCACTACAATGTTATATTTGATACAAAAGTCAGGTGTCTCTTTGAAGAGTTCATCCCAACCATTTTATCTAATACCTTGAAGCTTCTCCAATGTTACACCAATCAAACTCACAACACGAACAATGTTTTGATCTTTCTTTTGCAAACAATGTGACAACTCATTAGTTTTCCCAATAGTCTGATCATAAGATGCAATATGAGAACAAATTCAAAGCTCTCCATCTGAGAAATCAAACCACCCGCTGTGGTTCTTTGTGTAAGAATTTCTCCATCATCATGATCATTCTCTAATACATGAAGAACAGTTTCCCACATCATAATGAATCTACACAATGTTTTATGGTGTGTGCCCCACATTGTATCCCCGGGTTTTACAAGGTTCGTTGCTTGGTCTTTCCCTCTTCCTGAAAAATTGACCCAGACTCCAATTGACTCACAATAATATCATGTTGATGTTGGGGGACTTCATCATGTCTTTTACAAGAAGCATTAACAGTGTTGACAATTAAAGTGGTGTGGTTAAAAAAATTCAATACAGAGGAACAACACTTGGCAACAGCAACAACCACTAACTGCAACTGATGGGCAAAGCAATGGATGTAAAATGCATATGGATTTTCATCCAATATCAACCTTTGCAACCCATGAAACTGCCCCCTCATGTTAGAAGCTCCATCATACCCTTGCCCTCTCAATTTAGACATAGACAAGCCCTGCTTAAAAAACATACCATCCAAAGCTTCCTTTAGTGAAGCGACTTTCGTGTCAGGAACATGCTTTATCCCAATAAATCTCTCAATAACATAACCTCGTTTGTCAACATACCTACATAAAACAAAGAATCATAGGTAAAGAATCAATTAACTAACATGTAAATGACAAAACAACAAACAAGCTACTAACCTTAAGACCATAGCCATTTGCTCCTTTATAGATCCATCTCCAGACTCATCAACAAGTAGAGCAAAATTCCTACCTCCAATATCGGAGATAATGGATTTGGTGGTCTCTTCCGCACAAGCCCGACATATATCCTTTTGTATCTTATGAAAAGTCATCAAATGGTTCCCACCGGCACTATCAAGCAAAGTCCTAGCATTAGGATCTTTTTCTTGTACCAACTCATCATCTCCAAAAAGTTCCCCTTATTCTTTGAGCTCGGAGTCTCATCATGACCATGGAAAGCGAGTGCTTGCAACATAAGAAATCTGACAACACATAAAATAATGATAAGAAGAGCTTTGTATTCTTGTTGATCCTTTTCGTTCATTTGTTCCATCACATGTGCCATAGATTGCCTTTGATTTTTAAAAGCCTCATAACATTGTCTAGCTTTATTGTGAGCACTACCGATTTTACCAACATGCTCACCAAGAAAACTAGGTCCATCTTTCCAATTTTTAAAACCCGCCTTTGTGAATGATTCAATGCGAAAGTTGTGTGCTTTAGGTGGCTTAAAAAGAAAGCAATAGAAACAAAATGCCGCATCTTTAGCAACACTATACTCCAACCAATCGTGGTGGTGGCACGGCAGATGCCATGGGTAGGCTAAAGTATGGGACCAATGGATGCTAGTGGAATCTGGGGAGGGAAGATGTAGTTGATTCTACACACAAAATACTAAGGCAAAGATCTTTATTTCTCCTTCCTTGGGCTACAAGTGCTCCTTGAGCTGTATACAGGGAGAAGAGAAGAACTTTACCAGCCTCACGGTTTTAAAATGAATCGATCCCTTCTTCAGGTTCCAAGCCCCCCTTATAAAGGAGAGCCTTGGGCCCCTTTAGGGCTGACATGGCAAGCATATTCGGGGAATATGCTTGTCCCAATATATTAGTTCGGCGCCTCCCTTTCCCTGTCGTTCCCCTAACGGCGGCAAGGTTCTAGAGGGCCCCTCCTGCACGCCTCGGGCTTCAGGACTGTCTCCTCCGTGACCTCCTTTTGCCTCTCTGTCGCTCTGCGTCTTTGTCCGTAGCGCTTGGATTCGCTCAGATTCTCCCTAGCTTGCAGCTAGGGTTTTACTTCAGCTTCTCCTTCTCCTGTGTAACACCCTCAGAATCGGACCTATGCAAGTTTTGAGCAAAATTCGCCAAACCCGCATAGAAACGATTCAAAGGTGCCCACCAGGCACTTTCGTGCAGGTGGAAAACGAAGTAATAACATTACACAACAGTCCTCAATGGGACCCACAGAACAGATATATATACAACAGCGACTCAAAGAGTCAAGAATACAGATATAAGGTACAAAGGTCCAAATCACCTTGAAAATGATAGAGCGTCCGACTACGGACAAGATGCAAATGGGGCTAAGAGCCCTGAAGAATAACCAATGGCATCCATAACCATGCCCAGGCCAAGCCGGAAGGGTAACCCTGCTAACGACGTCGATCTCAAACCTGCTTAAACAAAAGGGGTGCCGACAAAGGGCAAAGGAAAAAAAGAGGCGTCGATCGAGGCCAAGACACGGCGAGACTAGAATTCGGCGGTCCTCTCCTACAAAGGTATGGTGGACTGAAGCGGCAGCGGCAGCATGCACTAAACAACCTATAGAGACTCGATACAACTGGCGTCAATCGGAGAGGGGTAAGAAGGACCTATCCGGAACCAACCTGATTCTACCATCAAGCAAACCCATCCTGGTGTTCCCCCTCGAGACCAAACGAGGAAGTCAACCGAGGAACTCACATCGTTGGCAGTTTTACTTATTCAGTTATAGTTGTAGCAATTACTAGTCAGGTTTAGATAATCATCCTGATAAAGTAAGCAGTGGGTACTTTTAGTTAACCATTCTGTTATAGTTGCAACAATTACTAATCAGATAGAGATAGCATGTTGTAAACCCGAAACCCAGCAGTTGTTGGTACTTTTAATCAGCCAATTCCGTTGTAGTTGCCATACTTACTAGTCAGGTACAATGGTCGCAAGCGACAATCCAAACAAGCAATTGGTGGGCAGTATTATTTAGCCATTCCATTATAGTGAAGCTGATTAATAGTCATTATAAAGTCAAATTTATAGCAATAAACTTTAGTTATGCTTGTCTATGACCGAGATACTGTGCTCCAAGTCGTCCATATCCGCGGACACGGCTTTCAGAAAGTTTTACCCGGCCGGGGTGCACCAATAGCAACACACGCTCGATCAACCTCGGAAAAACCAACTCAAAACCCAACGAGGCTTTCACGACTGAACAATCACATGATTCAGAAATATTTCAGGGGGCCACCCCTTGAAGTCTACCATAGCAGTAAGCTAGCTCGAGACGGACCCAAGGTTTGGGTGGGCCAGTGAGCATCGGGAACCCAAAACTGAGCTTGTCGACACCGCGAATCGTGTCCCGATCCTAAAGTATAGTGTGCTCCTCGCACAATCGTAAATACATAAGTAGCATGGCATAAGTACAGGATCGTAAATAAAACCTCAAACTAGTTTGTGGCCCCAAGAAATAAGACGAATCAAGCTCGCTCAGGGGTCCCATATACCTCCCGGATGTGGATAGCGCGATAAATCAAGGAACAGGTATCAAGTACTCGGGGTCCTACGGGACACAAGTGGGCGTTCGGAAACCAAATATTTTCTATCACCCACCGATGCCTCTGCTTATTTCAATTTTAGTTGTTAAACAGGAATTAAAAAGAACGATAAGTAAAACTATGATCATCTCCAACATCAACATGCGGCAAAACATCAACAACTGTGGCACTTGACAACACGCAACAGTACTTGAGCAAGCGACTACGACGCGCAAGTCCAACTATCTACCAAACAACAGGTAATAGGATGTGTCCAAGGCAATATAAGGCTGCAGGGGATATCACAGGTACGAAAACTAGAGCATCGCGACACAGATAGCAATAGATCAACAGGAGGGAATAAATACTATAAAAGTAAGATAGGTAGAAAGGGGGAGATGCTCGCCTGAAAACATTGCCGGAGGTTCAACCGAAGATCGGGTCGATACTCGCATCAACTCATCGGCCTAATCCGCGAAGAAGCAAAACACTAGAAGAAACACCGGATGCACTATTTAAGATTAAGGCAGAAGACCGGGCATGATGCATGTATGATGTATGGCATGGCAAAGATGCGATGCAATTAGGTCATATTAAGCGGAACCGGGGTCCCGACAATTAATTAGATGGTTCATGTTATTTAGAACCCCGCAATTTAAATGTTATTTGAACATGGCAAAATAAGTTTCCGGTTCGCTACACAAATTTTAAATGAGGCCAATATGAGACCAGATTTGCCCGCATATGGGCCCCATATTTAATTATGAGGTGAGTCGGCATAAGGCCCCCAAACCACACAATGTATGCATGCAAGAATGACAATTAATGTGCAACAGGTTTTATGTTTAGCATTTATAAAATAGGGCTCGGAAAAGGGGTCACACATTGGGGTTCGGCGACCTTGGGGTTCCGGGGTTCGGGGTCCAGGGTTCGACGGATGCGTTCTCGGACTCCGGGATCGTTCTCGGATAACTGGGTAGATCTTGTCGCTTCGCGAAGAAGGACTTGGTGTGGCCTCGGGGCGCATCGGACTCGCCTTGGTTGGTGTCGAACTTGTCGGGCTCGCGTAGATCTCGTGGGGTCCGTGATTCGGGTCGGTCTTGGCGTCCGGGGGGAGTACTTGTCGCGTCTGTTTCCTTCGGTCGAAGAACTTGGCACGCCCGGGTTCGGCCTTCGGGGTTCGGTCATCTGATCCATGAGGAAGCACTTGGGTGACACCATGTACATGTACATCCTTCGCAACCATCGGCATCGAGCCGGTCTTGCCAGTGAGCTGCCGTGTGCAAAGATCTTGACTTTTTCCCGTGGGTTCTAGCGTCCATCTTGAGCGTCGAGGATGTTGTCCCGGTACTATCGACTCCTCGAGCAGCGACCTTCTCGTCGATACTCCATCGTCTACTCTGGTGCCGCGCCGGCCAGCGCGCATGGAGACCTTGGGGCGTCGTGGCTCGCGCAGGTTATCTCGACGCAGCGGAACGCGCCGTTGCTGAGCTGCACGAGGCGGCGGGAGCCGAGCTCTCCCTCGGAGCAGTAGCCTCAGCAGCCATGACCGCGTTTGACGTTCCCTTCCGGAAGCTGCATGTACTCCAAGGACGGTTCATCGGGAAAGGCCGAAGCCGAGGAGGACCGCCACGTCGTCCACCAACCAGAGCTTGCCGCCGTGGGAGACGCGCCGGAGAAGGTCCTAGAATCAGCGCGGCTGCGAGAGGAGGGATACCGACGATGGGAGGAGGCTCGGGGGCGCGGCGGCGAACGGGCGGAGGGTCGGCAGGTTGGCGCGGCGTGCCGGGAGGAGGTCGATGGCACGCAGGCGCGAGGAAGGGGACCTCGCGGGCGGCCCGGGCGGTTGGTGAGGATGGTCATGGGCGCCGGAGGAGGGAGGGGCCACGCGCTGATGGCCGGACGCGAGCGGTTGGTGGAGATGGTGCGAGGCAGAGGCGAGGCGAGTGCGGCGGAGGAGGCGGCGAGGCGGCAGCGGAGGAGGAGAGGAGCTGGCGCGGTGAGCTCAAGGCAGCGGGAGTTGGTGGCGAGGGCAGGCAGGAGGAGGAGCAGCGTGGGGATTGGGGGCGAGCGGCCTTGGAGAGCGGCGTCTTGGCGCTGGTGGTGTCTTTGGGGAGGCGGCCTGGCTGCGGGTCGGCGAGCGAGCTAAGCGGGGAGGAGGGTGCACGCAGGAGGTGAGAGGAGGAAGAAGACGGGCACGGGCGGTGGGAGGCGGCGGGTGGGCCTGAGGTGGGGCCACGGGGCCAGAGAGGAGAGTGGGCAGGGGACGTGCTGGCGGTGTGCGTGCGTGTGATGCGTGTGTGGTGGATGAGTGGGTGCTGGGCTGGGTTAGGTGGGGCCGGTGGAGGGGTGGGAAGAGAGAGAGAGGCCAGGGGCTGCTGAGGTGGCAGTTCCTGGTTGGGTGGAGGGGGAGAGAGGGTGAGGTGTCACTAGGGGATTGGGTGGGGTGATGTGGCCAAAGGGGTGTGGGTAGATTAGTTGGTAGCTTTAGGATTTAGGTTGGACCGATTTAAAAATCCTGGGGGTGGTCGTTCGGGTCATTCGGCCCGTTCGACTGCCCCACTAAAATAATTAAATGTTTTATTTAATTCCAACAAGCCTTTTGCAAACTATTAGCAGACAAAGTAAAATATTCCGGAGACCCGGTTTTTATATTTGAATAGAGGTGGGGCGTTTTAGAAAACAAAACGGGCTTTGCGAAATAGTTTTATGCAAACAATGCATGATGATGACGATGCAATGCACAAATTCAACGCGATTTTCTAGTAGTGGTTTTGCGGGATGCCACATCCTGCAAGATTCGTATTATTTGGCCCTGCCTCCCGTAGTTTGGCCTGTCCTTCATCTGTATTAAGATTACTCGGGCTAACCCAGTCGACTTACGAAGTATCTCGGCCGGGTAATGTCTTGCCATTACTATGAGGGTCCTGCCCTTTCCTACCTCGGCCGACCTCTATATGATTCGGCCGGCTCAGACTATAACTCGGAAACTAGACGGGGAACATCCTTTCGTCTGTCCCCGTCTTTACCCTATCCGGGGTTATCTCCCCAACATTAGTCCCAGAAGCTGGTATGGCCCCGCCGATAACCTCGGCTGGGTCATATCAGTTTCATGACACACGTCCTGTATTGTTTCCGAGTTATTCCTTGCTCGTTCGAGGTATTATCGTATCTTCGCCAGACGCCTCGCCCCACGTGGTCATCCCCATCATTGTTTCTCTAGTTTTTGTTCCTCTATAGTGTTTACCGACAATACGCCATTACTACGCCGCCACGCCTTGCTGACGCCTCGTGTGCCGTTTCCGTCGGGGATCGTGACTTTCTTGGTTACCGTGTGGCCCTTGGTGTGGTTCCACTCTACGACGTGTGGTTGCGCGACGTACACGATCTATACTTCCAACCACCACAGCCACGATCCCACTATCTTGCCAACGGCTCGGTTATAAAGAGGGGTGCGGCGTTGGAGGAATCACTTTCCCCCTTTCGTTCGCCTGCGCCCTTCTTCTTCCTCTCGCTTCGCTACCGTCAGCCTCCGCCGCTCATCGAGAACCTCCGACGGCGAGGACTCCGCCATTGCTCCGCTCGCCTCGTCCGTGTTCGCTAGCTTCGGCGTCGACGCCGGTGAGTTCTTTCCGGCCGCGTCGCCTAGGCTTTTTCCTAGATTTCTCTGCCTCGATTTTGTATTCGTGCGGCGGTTCCTCTGCTACTCCGTCGCCGTTCCTGTGCAAAATCATGACAGGACCTTGTAGCTCTAAACTTTCCTCCGCCGCTAGTTCTTCCTCCGTCGATCTTTCTGACGTGCTCATGTCTAGCTCTTTTAGCGGTGCCCTGATAGAGGACGACGATGCTGGCTCTGGGCCCGAACGAGGCTCATGGCAGGGCTCCTCCGTCATACGCCGCGAGATCGAGTGGCTTATCCGAACTCGGAGGATTCCCGCTGAGGTCTCCTGTCGCTTACCCGGCAGCGAGTCCTCTCTAGATCTCCAGGAGGGCGAGTATGTAGTTTTTATGTCGCATTTCTCGCGCGGCTTTGGTCTCCCTCTTAGCAATTTTTCTAGAGAGTTTCTCGACTACTTCGGCCTTCATCCGCATCATCTTCTTGCAAATGCCATCGCTTCTCTTTCTGCTTTCATTTCTGCCTCGGAGGGGTACTTTGGCCTATGGCCGTCCGTGCATGTCTGGTCGAAGTTCTTCCAGATTCGTTCTAACGTAATTCCTGACAAGTCTTTGCATCCTTCCGAGAAACTGCTTACTCAATGTGGAGCAGCGTCCATTACACCTCGTAGGAAATCCGTATTTACTCATGTTACTGGGCTAGAGTCCTGCAAGAAGTGGCACAAGTCCTTCTTTTATGTTAAGAACACAGGAACGGAAGACAAGATTCGGCTCCCTGCATTCTCCATTGGTACGCCCTCCAAGGTGAATTGGACTTATAATCCGAAGAAGAGTCACGCCTTGGCTGAGGCTTTTGAGATTCGGCTTAAAGAGCTGATCCGCGCCGGGTTACGCGGCGAAGATCTGATGGCTACCTTTATCAGTAGCCGAATTTGTCCCTTCCAGAAACGGACACACAAGCTCTGCTACATGAGCGGTCCTCTCGACCCCAACCGAGTCTCGACCGTGGAGTTGGACAACTATCTTATCTTTAAGCGCGTCCGAGCCATCTTCAAGACGGGGATGCCTGAGGACTGGGCTTGGGGGTTGAAACCGTTTACACGCGAGCGTCCTCCTCCCGAGGTAAACTTAATCAATAGCGCTCTGTTTTCCAATTGCTTTCGTAACAGTTTTCGCTAATTTCCTTTTACTTGTCTTACAGAGGTTCGCAGAGCAGAAGAATGAGGATGCCGAAGTTTTGTTGCTTCCGTGGCCCGCAGACCGGAATACCCCGGATACTGGTGAGCCGGACTCGGAAGAGTTCGTCCCTAAGTCGGATCCTGCCCCGGCTCGCGCTCGTGGCAAGACCTCGGCCTACGAGGAGGAAGGTGATTCGGACGAGGTCCAAGTTCTTGAGGTAGTTGCCGCAATGCCTATTTCTTATGCATTTCCGGCTTCTAATTTCCCAGCTAATCCAGCCGGTCAGGTTCACAACCCCGAGCCTATTGCTGATGCCTCAGAGGCGGTTCCCAAGAAACGAACGAATAAATCCGCACCGAATCCTCCCCGGCGCAAGATCATGCCTGGAGTTGCAGGGTAAGTTCCCTTCGCTCATATTTCTTGTTTCTCTCTTTCTGTTTTTTAACCTGATTTCGCTCTCTATTTCCACAGTGCTCCACTTTCCGTTAAGCCCGGGGGTTCGGGTATGACTAGCCGCGTGACTCGGCAGCCGTCTCCTCCGCCTGCCGAAGACACCAGGGTTCCGAGTCCTGCTCGTGCAGCATCTCCTCCAGTTCCGAATCGATCACCCTCTCACCATGATGTGCCTGAGATTTCTCTTGTTGACGTTGACTCCACTCGGCCCTCCGAGGTTTCTATGGAACCAGTTGTCTCCTCCGTGAATCTGAGCGTTTCTACCGAGCCTCATTCTACCCCCGCAGTTTCTATAGTAGCTCCCGCCCCGGCCGAGGACGTTAATATCCCGGTGCCTTCTGCGACTGTGATCTCTCCGGATCCCAGAGAAATTGTTCCTATTGCCGAGGTATCAGCTCCTGCTGATGCCTCTAAAGCAAGTAAAGCGGTGGCCGCCAAGGCCTCCACTTCTCAGAAAGGTCTTGCTGGCTCTTCTCAGCCGAGTATCGCCGACGTGCTGCGCAAAAGAACTGCTTCCACCAAAACTTCTGTTACTCCGGCTGCCGGTACCCAGCTTGATCTTCATAAAAGCCCTGCTGCCGTGGTGGTTACGCAGCAGGTCCGGGGTAAAGTCCTAACTCGGACGACTAGTGGGAACAGCCTCGGCTCGCTTGTGGAATATGCCAATAATTGGAATGCTGCCGATCAGTTTGAGGGTAATCCAATCAATCAACCATTTCAGCTTTCCGACATTCGCG
Source organism: Avena longiglumis (assembly GCA_030063025.1). Lineage (NCBI taxonomy): Eukaryota > Viridiplantae > Streptophyta > Magnoliopsida > Poales > Poaceae > Avena > Avena longiglumis. The sequence goes on along the minus strand of CP125973.1, from coordinate 131,242,871 downwards.
GCCGCTTGGATCAAGCTGCCAAGATCATCCTGGATACCAACAAGATGAATGAGGTAACTGCTGTTTTGCAGAGTTTTGATTAATCCTCCATATGCTATTATACATTCTAGTCCCCGAAACTTGCAGGGAACTAACTTGTTATTTGCTTGGAAGTTTAATAATGCTCTATATAGTTTAATTTTGACTTTAGGGTTCGAATCTACATTCGACTAGATCTGCCTTAAACCTTGCTTGATTTTCGTTTAGTTGATCTTGGAGTATCCAGCCACTTGGATCCGGGTTAAGTTTCGCTTGACTCGGATATGTTTTTGTCTTCGAATATCCAGCCACCTAGATCCGGGTTTAGTTTTGCTTAACTCGGATCTGCTTTAGCTTCGAATATCCAGCCACCTAGATCCGGGTTAATTTTTACTCAACTCAGATCTGTTTCAGCTTCGAATATTCAGCCACCTAGATCCGGGTTAAGTTTTACTCCACTCGGATCTGTTTCAGCTTCGAATATCCAGCCACCTAGATCCGGGTTAAGTTTTACTTAACTAGGATCTGTTTTAGCTTTGAATATCCAATAATCGTTTACTCCATTGTTTAGGTTGTACATGACCGGCGGACTGCCGAATTTCAAAGATTGCTTTTTTCGCACCGAAAATTGGAGGAAAAATATGAGAAAGTTCTCCCTGTGGTAAAAAAGACTGGTAAGTCGATAATTCTTTTCGTCATTTTCCACATTCTTATTGTTTTGTATGCGAGATGTCGGCTCACTTTTTTGGTGAACAGGTAATATCAATAATCTCAACATTCGTCTTGCAAAGAAAGTCAAGAGCCTGGAAGGTTAGTTTCCCTTTTACCTTACACCTTCGCTTTTTTAAAATGTGAGCTAAGCTTCTTTTATCTCTTTTGGCTTTGGTAAAGCCGAGTTACAAACCTTTGCAGCATCTCACCAAGATTGCACGCCCATGCCTAATGTGATGCTGCATTTTTTATAACAAAGCGCTACTCATTCGGCGCAGCTGAAAGAAAAGGATGATGAAATAGCTCGCCTGCGCACCGAGGTGGAGGCCCTTAAGATCTCTCAGAAATCCGAACTAGAAAAGGTCGATCAGGAATTCTCCGAGGAGAAGAATCGGCTAGCTCTGGAGTTGCAGAAGAATAAAGAACTCCTCGAGGCTGCCGAACTGAAAACTCGTGGAATGAGCGAGGAGATCGCTCGCTTTGAAAAAAGCAAGACCATCTGGGCTAAAGACCTTCAGATAATGATGAGTTATATTCATTGTAAGTTTCTTAGCACGGCCGGATTATGTTTTTCTCTTTGTACCTGCTGCCTCCTGACGCATTTGTGTTTTGCGCAGGTCATTTTCCAGAAGCTAAGTCTGTGAGTTCTAAAGCGGTTCTTGCAGCTCGTGCGCGCCGAGGTATCCCTGTTGACGTTGACTCGGAGTACTCGATGGAGGATTTCCTTGTCGCTGTCGGCGCTGCAGTTGGTCCGATGAAGATTATGGGCAGGGACTTGGTGCAGGCAGCTATCCGAGCCTACCATGTTCTCTGGCCGAATACCTCGGGGACTCCTGATATCAATGAGGTCGAACTGCTGGTGAAAAGATTGATGGCATCTGAGAAGCAACTGAGTCTCTGGAGGGAATCAGCTGGGCGAGCTGGCGCTGATATGGCCCTTACTGTTATCATGTCATGGTATGAAGACATTTCTCTTGATATCCTGAGAAATTTGCGCACAGGTTCCCGTTGGGTTGAGGACCCCACTTTTGTTGCTCTTCGTCAAGCTCGCGCCTTTCAGCTCGTTGAGTATGCCGACGTGCATACCTGGAATGAAGGTCTGAGCTTCCTCCCGAACTCGGACGATGAGGTCGTAGTCGAGGATGCATCAGACAATAACTCGGCTGAACAAGGTGAAGGTGAAGATGATTCGGCTTCTTCCGGTGACTCCAGTTCGAGCTCGGATGACAACGGTGACGCGCGATCCTCCTCCAAAGATACTGGGCATTCAACTGCGCAAACTGATGTTACTCAGCAGCCTCAAGCTTCGGCCGAAGTCGCACCTAGGTCTATGGAAGGCGAGGCAACCTCAGCCGAGGCTCCGCCTATCTCGGAGCATCCAGCCCCTGACCCAACTACTGCCTCTCCAGCTGAAAACCTTTAAGTTATTTCTTGTCCCTGGTATGCCGGGCGTACGATGTACGTGGAACATTTGTCTGTCTTCTATATGACCTGAATTTCTTTTGTCGTGTACTGCTCCGACATATATGTTTGTAGGTGTTATAACTTTGTTTAAGTGGGTTTTCGTTCGAATTCTTGCTTTGATGACCTGCGATTTCCTGATTTTAGGATGTATCTTTGTCTTTGTATTCTCGTGGTTTAACCAATTAATCTGGGTGTGAGTTTCGAATATCGTACGAGATTGAGCTGCTCTTATTCTGAGTATCGAAGTGTGATACCTTCCTTGTACCAAAGGTTGACTACTACTTGGGAACAATATATGGCAGTCCCCGAGTCACTGCCTATTGCGCCGAAGTCTAGTGTGTAAACCAAATTTCAGAAATAATATAAGACCGTTGCCGAGGTGCTGCCCAGGGTGCCGAGGTTGAATACGTAAGATGAAGTCCAAATAAGATATGGCAGTCCCCGAGTCACTGCTCTGGATGCCGAGGTTCAATACATAAGATGAAATTGAAATAATATATGGCAGTCCCCGAGTCACTGCTCTGGATGCCGAGGTTCAATACATAAGATGAAATTGAAATAACATATGGCAGTCCCCGAGTCACTACTCTGGATGTCGAGGTTCAATACATAAGATGAAATTGAAATAACATATGGCAGTCCCCGAGTCACTGCTCTGGATGCCGAGGTTCAATACATAAGATGAAATTGAAATAACATATGGCAGTCCCCGAGTCACTGCTCTGGATGCCGAGGTTCAATACATAATATGAAATTGAAATAACATATGGCAGTCCCCGAGTCACTGCTCTGGATGCCGAGGTTTAATACATCATTGGTTCTTGACTTTGAGATACTATGCTATGAGTAAAACGGACGAAGTAAAGCTACATTCCATGGCCGCTTCGTTTCTTCGCCGGCTTTGTCTGCCTTGTTCCTTCCAGGGGATTGAGCGTCGATTAGGTAATAGGCATCATTATGCAATGCTTTACTCACGATGAATGGTCCTTCCCATGGAGGTGATAGCTTGTGCATACCGGCCGTGCGTTGCACCAGTCGGAGGACTAAATCCCCTTCTTTGAATACTCTTGGATTCACCTTCTTGCTGTGATATCGTCGCAAGTTCTGCTGATAAATAGTTGATCGTGATAGCGCCAGTTCTCTGGCTTCTTCTAATAGGTCAACAGTATCTTGCCGAGCTACTTCATTTATCTTTGAAGTTGTATATTGAGTAACTCTTGGCGAGTCATGTAGTATGTCGGCTGGAAGCACAGCCTCCTCCCCATATACCAGAAAGAATGGTGTATAACATGTTGATCTATTCGGAGTAGTCCTGAGGCTCCACAATACTGCTGGTAATTCCTCAATCCAACATCATGCCGACCTTTGTAATGGTTCAACGAGTCGCGGTTTTATTCCGGACAACACTAATCCATTAGACCTTTCCACTTGCCCATTAGATGCTGGATGAGCAACAGAAGCAACATCTAATCTTATGTGTTTTTCTCGGCAAAACCTAGCGAAAGCTCCTTCTGAAAAGTTTGTGCCATTGTCTGTAATAACACTGTGTGGGTACCCATATCTTAAGATAATATCTTTGAGGAATTTCACTGTTGTGAGCCCGTCACATTTTTTATTGGTTTGTTTTCAATCCATTTTGTGAATTTGTCCACCATGACCAATATGTGGGTCATCCCCCCTCATGCCGGCTTAAACGGTCCCACCATATCTAGGCACCACACCGAAAACGGCCAAGTAATGGGTATCGTTTTTAACTCGGACGACGGCATGTGTATCTTGGTTGCATATCTCTGACAACCATTGCATTTTTCAACCAACTCTTTGGCTTCCTTCAACGCCGTTGGCCAATAAAACCCATGCCTGAATGCTTTGGCTACCAAGGCACGAGATGAGGCATGGTGTCCACATTCTCCTTGATGTATATCTAAGAGGATCTCCTGGCCTTCTGCCGAACTTACACACCTTTGCAATACACTTGTGACGCTTCTTTTATATAGCTCATTGTTTATGATTGTATAAGCTTTTGCTCTCCTTACAATCTGTCTTGCTAACACTTCATTATTCGGTAACATCGCATCTTTAAGGAAAGAGAATATGGGTTGCGCCCATATCGGTGTGATTTTTTCTGGTGCGGTCTCACTTTCTATCTCCATGTTTTCCGCCAACATAGATACCTCGGCTTCCTTCACAATTATGCTTACTTCTGCTGTCCTTTTCTTGGATGGTTCCGAGTTATATTGCTGATCTACCTCCATCGGCACATTATCTTCTGCTGAACTTGCCGGAATAAAGATAGATTCGGATTTTGGTGATGGGGTTATCGATGGGTTTCTGAGGTGTTCCAGGGCAATACCCGGTGGAATTGATTGCCTGGTCGATCCCAGTTTTGACAACGTGTCCGCGGCATCATTTTCTGCCCGAGGTATGTGGTGAAATTCACACCCTTCAAAGTATCCACTGATCTTTTGCACATGAAATCTATACAAAGCCATATTACCATCTAACGCATCCCAATTGCCTGAGACTTGCTGTACTACTAAATCCGAGTCCCCATAGCATAAGATCCGGCGTATGCCAATCTCTTTCGCTACTTTCAACCCATGTACCAGTGCTTCATATTCGGCTACGTTGTTTGATGCAGCAAAATGTATTTGTAGGACATACTTCAGCTGGTCCCTTTTGGGTGAGGTTAACACTATTCCTGCCCCCAAACCATTTCTTAGTTTGGAACCATCGAAATGCATCGTCCAATAATTTGGGTCTGGTAGTGGCGGCTCATACTGCACCTCGGCCCAATCTACGAAGAAGTCGGCGACCGCCTGAGATTTGATTGCATCTCTCCTATGGAATTGTGGAGCGTACGGTGACAACTCAATTGCCCATTTTGCTATTCGGCCACTTGCATCCTTGTTGCTAAATATGTCGGCTATGGGTGCTTCACAGATCACTTTGATGGGATGCTCTTCGAAGTAATGTTTAAGCTTCTTTGCCGACATGTACACTCCATAAGCCATCTTCTGATAATGCGGGTAATTCTGTTTTAAAGCGGATAACACCTCGCTCAAATAATACACCGGCCTCTGTACCGACTTATTATATTCGAGTCGCTCTACGACGACTACGGCACTCACTACTCTGTTGGTAGCCGCTATATAGAGTAACATTGGCTCTTTTGATAACGGAGAAGCCAAAATGGGTGCTGTGACCAACATCTTTTTCAACTCATGAAATGCACTGTCCGCTTGTGGAGTCCAGATGAACTTATCTGATTTCTTCATTAGTTGATAGAGTGGTAGTGCCTTCTCTCCCAGCCGACATACAAACCGGCTGAGCGATGCTAGACATCCTGTGAACTTTTGTACGTCATTTAGACACCTTGGCAACTCCATTCTTTCTACCGCCTTTATCTTTGTTGGATTGGCCTCTATACCTCCGCTGGATACGAGAAAACCGAGTAATTTTCCTGCCGGCACGCCAAATGTGCATTTTTCCGGATTAAGCTTCATTCGGAACCTTCTCAGGTTCGCAAAAGTCTGCCATATATCATCCAGTTGCGTTTTGCTTTCCTTGGTTTTGATGACCACGTCATCTACGTATACTTGTACATTTTTTCCTATCTGGTCATGTAGACATTTTTGCATGCATCTCTGATACGTTGCTCCTGCGTTTCGCAGGCCGAATGGCATTGTGCGATAGCAATAAGCCCCGTACGGGGTAATAAACGCAGTCTTTATTTGATCGGCCGGATTTAACGGTATTTGGTGAAAACCAGAATACGCGTCTACAAATGACAATAACTCACAACCAGCGGTCGAATCAATGACTTGGTCTATTCTAGGTAATGGAAAAGGATCTTTTGGACACGCCTTGTTCAGGTTCGTGTAATCGATACACATTCGCCATACAATGGCTACATTCGGATCATCTTTCTTCTTTTCTACTAGCACTGGATTCGACAACCAATCCGGATACAACACCTCCATGATGAACCCGGCTGCGAGGAGCCGAGCTATCTCATCCCCTATTATTTTTCTCCTGTCTTCGGCGAAGCGGCGAAGAGGTTGCTTCACCGGCCTTGCTCCTGGCCTTACATTCAAAGAGTGCTCAGCCAACTCCCTCGGAACACCTTGCAGGTCCTGAGTTGACCATGCAAATATGTCCCGATTCTCACGGAGGAAGTTGGTGAGCTCGCTTTCCTATTTAGCATCTAGGCGTGCACCAATAGTAACAATACGCTCTGGGAATTGCTCATCTATCTGAAACTTCTTCGTTTCCTTTGTCGGCTGAAAGGAGACACTTCCATGCGGATTGGCTAGTGCCGGCATATTCAGCTGTGCCGACTGAGCGAGGGCTGCTACCTCCTGAATCCTTCTTTTTTCTCTTGCTATAACCAATGATTCGGCCAAATTTGACCCGGCTGAAGCACGCTCCATTGACTTCTTGTAATCCCCTATTACTGTTATCACTCCTTGTGGTCCGGGTAGCTTCATTTTCAGATAGCTTATATGACAGCTGCCCATGAATTTCGCCAACGCTGGCCGTCCGAGTAAAGCATGATAACAACTCTCTAGATCCACCACCTCAAACTCTAAATTTTCTGCTCTGCAGTTATCTCTTGTGCCGAATAACACATCCACTCGGACCTTACCAATGGGTTCACATGAAAGCCCCGGCACTATCCCATGGAAAGTGGTCCTCGTGGATTGCAACATGTTCTGCAATATTCCGAGTTTATGCATGGTATCTTTGTACATGATGTTGATACTGCTTCCATTGTCAATGAGTACTTTTGAGAATTTCACATTGATGCCTGGTCCAACGAATGTCGGATCCAACACGAGTGCATATGATCCGGGATTCGGCATTATCTTGGGGTGATCCTTTATGCTCCAAGTTACCTCCTGATCTGACCAAGGGACATATCTTGGTACTGCAGGCATAACTGCATTTACTTCCATATGCCGGCGCTGCACACTCTGCTTGTCTTGCTGTTCCGTTATGAACACGCAATAAGACTGATGATGTTCTCTATAATCATTGCGTCCAGTATTCGCTGGATTTGTTCTTCCATCCTGGACTTGGTTCATCACCTGATGTACCGCATCTCTCCGATCCGAGTTATCGTACCTCGGGGGAGGAGGCGGTAACATCGATTCGCGGCATTTGCTCCACCAACCGGTTGATGATCTTTGATGTACTTGATGGGGTGCTGCCTGAATGCCTATGGGGTTTCCCATTGCATTTTTCATCCATGCACATTAGCGAGTCGTATGGTTGGCTGGCCTGGATGGGTTTGACGTGTGAAATTTGCACGGCTGATCTAACATAGATTCGAACGTGTACTTCGGCCTCTCCTTCCACTGTTTCTTTTGTTCTGGGGTCCACTGTCTTTTTCCTTCATTCCTTGGTGTCCACTGCTGAGGACCATTCTTCTGCCGTTGAGTTGCTCCGTGACTCGGCGGATCTTGCGCTACTGCCGCCACTTGGGCCGAATTATATCTATAATCCGGCCTTTCTTCTCTTCTTCTTCCTCTGAAATCACTGCGCCTGGATGACCCGGCCAAATCTCTTGCATAATGGTCTTGTTGCTCCCGATGATCCGCCGACATTAATTCTGGTTGCGTTGGATCTCCTAATGCGTAGGAGTCCGCAATTATGATAGTTTCTGCCAATCTGGTCGGCATATCTCTTTGCAGACGTTGCCACAATACGCTGGCATAACGACATCCTTGTGCGAACCAAGCTATTGCTTGCGACTCTATAACTCCCTCACATGAGTTTCTCAGGTTACACCATCGAGTTAAAAACTCTCTATCTGTTCCATTCGGCCTCTGCTTGCACATGGCTAACTGTTGTGGCCTGTTTGGCCTCTTATATGTGCTGGTAAAGTTGCTGACAAACATTTCTTCAAAATCCAACCAACAGTTGATACTGCCCGCTGGTAGATTATTCAGCCACACCCTAGCTGGTCCTTCCAGCATTTGTGGTACATACCGTACTACCCATCGTAAGTTTCTATAACACCCTCTGAATCGGCCCTATGCAAGTTTTAGCGAAATTCACCAAACCCGCATAGAAACGATTCGAAGGTGCCCACCAGGCACTTTCGTGCGGGTGGAAAGCAAAGTAATAACATTACACAACAGTCCTCGATGGGACCCACGTAAGATATATATATAACATGACTCAAAGAGTCAAGAATACAAATATACGGTACAAGATCCAAATCACCTCGAAAAGAAGGAGCGTCCGACTACGGACAAGATGCAAATGGGCTAAGAGCCCTGAAGAATAACCAATGGCGTCCATAACCCTGCCCAGGCCAAGCCGGAAGGGTAACCCTGCTAACGGCGTCGATCTCAAAACCTGCTTAAACAAAAGGGTGCCGACAAAGGGCAAAGGAAAAAGAGGAGTCAAGACGAGGCCAAGACACGGCGAGGCTAGATCGGCGGTCCTCGCCTACATAGGTATGGTGGATCGAGCGGCAGCGTGAAGCACTAACAACCTATAGAGACTCGATACATCCGCGGCTATCGAGAGGGTGAGAAAGACCTATTCGGATCCAACCCGAGACTAACATCAAGCAAACCCATCTCGGCGTTTCCCCTCGAGACCAATCGAGGAAGTCAACCGAGGAACGCATACGCTGGCGTTTTACTTATCCGATTATCGTTGCAGCAATTACTAGTCAGGTTTAGATAGTCGCCCGATAAAGTGCAAAGGGGCACTTTTAGTTAGTCATTCCGTTATAGTGGCATCACTTACTAGTCGATACAATTATCATGAGATAACCCAAAACCCAAAGTTGTTGGTACTTTTATTCAGCCATTCCGTTGCAATAATTACTAGTCGATGCAATTGTCGCAAGCGTCAACCAAACAAGCAATTGTGGGCGTATTAATTAGCCATTCCATTATAGTGAAGCTGATTACTAGTCATTATAAGTCAAATTTATAACAAGAACTTTAGTTATAGTTGTCTATGATCGACCTTAATGCTCCAAGTCGTCCATAACCATGACACGGCTTCTCGAAAAGATTAAACCTGCAGGGTGCACCAAAGTATCCACAAGCACTTGACCCTTTTGCGATCGGTTAACATACACCCATCGGTATGTCGGCGGGCCTAAGTCACGACGTTCCTGCACCAAAGCAAGCACTGGGGGGCCACCCCACTAAGTACACCCGCAACGAAGTCGGCCGGTCTCCGAGACGGACTCAGGGTTTGCGTCAATGGCTGTGAACGACAGCAGGTCCCCAATCGGGGACTGTCGACACCGCGAAAACACTCCGCTTCCAAAACAGTACAGGTGCTATCTGTCGCACAATCGTAAATAAAGCAGTAAAGCATGGCATAAGTACAGGATAGTAATAAAGCCCCAAACTACTTGTGGCCCCCAGTACAATACTTTGAAATCAGGTAATTATCAATGGGGGGCCCATATCTCCCCACCTGTGGTTAGCGCGCTCGATCTCGGAACAGGTGTCAAGAACTCGGGTCCTACGGGACACAAGTGGGCGTTCGGAAAACCAAACCTTACCTATCACCCACCGATGCCTCTGCTTAATTCAATTTTAGTTGTTAAACAGAAATTAAAGTGAACAATAAGTGAACCATGATCATCTCCAACGTCAACATGCGGCAATTCTCCAACAACTGTGGTACTTGATGACAAGCCAAACACTTGAGCAAGCGACTACGACACGCGGGTCCAACTATCTACCAAACAACAGGTAATAGGATGTGTCCAAGGCTATATATGGCTGCAAGGGATATCACGGGAACGAGAACTAGAGCATCGCAACACAGATAGCAAAGATCAACAGGAGGGAAGTAAATACTATAAAAGTAAGATAGGTAGAAAGAGGGAGATGCTCGCCTGAAAACATGCCGAAGGTTCAACCGAAGATCGGGTCGACACTCGCATCAACTCAACGGCCTTATCCGCGAAGAAGCAAAACGCTAGAATAAACACCGGGTGCAATATTTAATACACGGCAGAAGATCGGCATGATGCATGTATGATGTATGGCATGGCAAAGGTGCGATGCATTTAGGTCATATTAAGCGGAACCGGGGTCCCGACAATTAGTTAGGTGGTTCATGTTATTTAGAAGGCCCGCAATTTAAATGTTGCATTATCAAGACAAAAGATAGAACCGATTCGCTACGCAAGTTTAAATGAGGCCAATATAAGGCTAGATTTGCCCGCATATGGGCCCCATATTTAATTATTAGGTGAATCGGCATAAGGCCCCCAAACCACGTGATATGCATGCGAGATGAATGATTTGATGTGCAACAATTATATTATGTTATGAAATTAGGGTTTCGGGAAGAGGTTCACACGTTGAGGGGTCTCGACGATCTTGGGTTCCGGGGTTCGGGGTTCGACAGGGTCCAGGGTCCAGGGTTGACGGGTTCGGCCTCGACGGAAGCGTTCTTGGAGCTCAGGGTTGGTCTTGGCGTTCGAGATGAGGTGCTTGTCGTCCGGGGATCCTCCGAGACTGTGCTGTCGACCTTGGGGTTCCGACTATGGTCGTTGGCCGCGAACTTGTTCAGCGAAGGTACGGCCTCCGGGTCCGGGTGGAAGAACTTTGCGCGCCCGAGAAACGATCTTGTCGCATCTGCGTCGACCACCTTGGCGTTCGGGAAGTAGTTCTCGGTGTTCCGAGGTCTTCGGGTCATGTCGACGGTCATGTCGTCTCCCGCGGGGTCCTTGGCGTTCCGGGAGGGAGTTCTTGTCGTGTCGGGGTCTTGGCGTCCTGGCGACGAAGGCCTTGAGGTTCCTCGGCACCAAGGTTCGGGTCCGGTCGTCGGATCGGCTTCGGGGTCTTCCGGGTCTCGGCGTTCCGTGGCGAAGGTCTTGATGGTGCCGGGTTGAAAACATCGGGTTTTCCGTGAACGAGATCTTGGCGCGTCCTGGGCACGGGAACGACGCCAAAACGGACGAGGCACGCGGGGCGCGGCCGAGGCTCGGGACACGCTGAACGGCGGGCCTCGACGGGACGACGGCAGCCAGCTGCCATGAGGCTAGCACATGGAGGAGGGCGGTCCTGGGAAGAGGAACGGAGGCACCGGGCGGCGGCAGGGCTTGGCGTCTTGGCGGCGGCGCGGCTCGGTCATCGGCCTTGGCGCATGAGGCTGTGCTGGAACTCAAGCGGGAAGGTGGATGGCGACGGTGGCGGGTCGAGGTGCGCGGAGGCGAGAGCGGCAGACGCTGGTCGCGGCCAGCGGAGGCGAAGGCAGGGAGCCTGAGGCGGCGAGGCGAGGTGGTGGAGCGGCGAGAGGCGGGAGCACGGGCAGCGGCGACCGGGTCGCGGAGGCGGCGAGCAAGGCTGGCGGGGCTGCCATGGCGAGGCCGGGGCTGGCTGGGAACTTGGTGGAGGCGTGTGGTGGCGTGAAGGCGGTGAGAAGCAGCGGCGGGAAGGTCTGGGGTTGGGGTCCGACGGTTGGCCGAGCGGGCAGGCGACGGAGAGGCGGAGCGACGCGGGCGGAGAGGAGGGTGGGCGGAGCTGGCCGGAAGAAGAGGGAGAGGAGAGGCAAGGCGAGGTTGGGACGAGCGAGCAGGCAGTAGGTGGGGGAACAGTGGGTCCCTTGGCAGGGGCGGTAGCGTGGTGAGTGGGGTGGAGGGTGGCTGCGGTGGCAGCGGTCCGGCAAGGCGGGCCAGGTGGGGGAGAGCAGGCGGAGTAGCGTGTGTGGGTCTGTGGGTGCGGGGTGCTGTGCGTGGCGGGTCAGGTGGGGCCTGTGGCAGGTGGGGAGTGTGTGAGCTGGCTGGGGAGAGGGGTGAGAGGAGAGAGAGAGGGGGTGGGCTAGGTGGCACTTTGTGGTTGGGTGGGAGGAGAGGAGAGGGTGAGGTGGAGGGATCTGATTGGAGGGGGTGAGGTGGCTGCTAAGGTGTGGGTAGAATTTTAGGTGAGTTTAGGATTTAGGTAGGGCGGGCAGGGCGGACCGATTGTTTTAAACTGGGGGTGGTCGTTCGGGTCGGGACGGCCCGTTCGACTGCCCCCGCTAAAAAAATAAAATAAATTTTTATTTGTTTAATTGGACCGTTTGCAAACCGCTCGCGGCCAAAACAAAATAATCCGGTGGCCCGGGTTTTGCGTTTGAAATAAAGATGGGGCGTTTAGAAAACAACACGGGTTTTGCAAACATAGTTTTGGCAAACAATGCATGATGATGACGATGCAATGCACAAATTCAACGCGATTTTCTAGTAGTGGTTTTGCGGGATGCCACAATTCGACACCACTAACAATGGATCTCGCCCTCGAGATCCGCCTCATGGTACCGGAAGAAAGGTCGGCGTTCTCCGTCTTCACGCTTTGTGTAGATCCTCGCGACACCACTAACAAGAGGTCGTTGATCCCGATCATCAAGAGAACACTCCGGAAACAACGGACGAAGTTAAAGGTAAGGCCACCTCTAACTTCATGGACGGAGTAAAATTGCATCGACCCACCATTCAATGTACATCAGCGAATGATAAGAGTAGTGGTATGGTCGCGACTCCATCCCGCACTCAAAGCATTACCCTGTACACGAATAGACAGATTATGCAACCAACCCTCAAGATTCCGACTGAAGATCTCGACGAGCGGGGTTCGGAAACAAAGGGGTGATGCAGACTCTGCATCGGATCTGATGTAGATGATGTCGTCGCGTCGGAAACACCGGAAGGCTCAAACAAGGAATACAGGATGGTAACACCGTAGACGGATTCATCAAGCAGCTTGAACACCGGGTGGTAGAGCACCGTTATCAAAGAAGGAAGCGGAACCCTAAAGGTACGACGGAACCCAACCACGAGAAATCCTGGACTCGAAGAGGAAGGAGAGAGCAGATTCAAAACGCGTCGAGTTGAGAGGGGAATAGCAGAGGGGTAAGGAGTAAAATCAGACCTAATCAGAACTATCCAACCGATTTTTAAAAATAGTTTTGACACTCTACTTCGGCCGTTAGCTAGGTTATCCTACAGGCTGGACTTGTGGGGTATCGCAATAGCTGAGCTCGATACCACTCAGAACACCCTCTCGAATCGGCCCTATGCAAGTTTTAGCGAAATTCACCAAACCCGCATAGAAACGATTGAAGGTGCCACCAGCACTTTCGCGGGTGGAAAGCAAAGTAATAACATTACACAACAGTCCTCGATGGGACCCACGAGCAGATATATACAACAAATGACTCAAAGAGTCAAGAATACAAATATACGGTACAAGATCCAAATCACCTCGAAAGAAGGAGCGTCCGACTACGGACAAGATGCAAATGGGCTAAGAGCCACGAAGAATAACCAATGGCGTCCATAACCTGCCTGTGCCAAGCCGGAAGGGTAACCCCGCTAACGACGCCGATCTCAAAACCTGCTTAAACAAAAGGGTGCCGAAAGGGCAAAGGAAAAGAGGAGCGTCGATCGAGGCGAAGACAGCGAGGCTAGAATTCGGTCCTCGCCTACATAGGTATGGTGGACTGAGCGGCAGCAAGCACTAACAACCTATAGAGACTCGATACATCTGGCGGCTATCAGAGAGGGGTGAGAAAGACCTATTCGGATCCAACCTGAGACTAACATCAAGCAAACCCATCCTGGCGTTTCCCCCTCGAGACCAATCGAGGAAGTCAACCGAGGAACGCACACAGTTGGCAGTTTTACTTATCCAGTTATCGTTGCAGCAATTACTAGTCAGGTTTAGATAGTCGTCCTGATAAAGTAAGCAGTGGGCACTTTTAGTTAGTCATTCCGTTATAGTGGCATCACTTACTAGTCAGATACAATTATCATGAGATAACCCAAAACCCAGCAGTTGTTGGTACTTTTATTCAGCCATTCCGTTGTAGTTGCAATAATTACTAGTCAGATGCAATTGTCGCAAGCGTCAACCAAACAAGCAATTGTGGGCAGTATTAATTAGCCATTCCATTATAGTGAAGCTGATTACTAGTCATTATAAGTCAAATTTATAACAGTAAACTTTAGTTATAGTTGTCTATGATCAGACACTGTGCTCCAAGTCGTCCATAACCGCGGACACGGCTTCTCGAAAAGATTAAACCCTGCAGGGGTGCACCAAAGTATCCACAAGCACTTCGACCCTTTTGCGGATCGGTTAACATACACCCATCCAGATGTCGGCGGGGCCTAAGTCACGACGTTCCTGACCAAAGCAAGCACTGGGGGGCCACCCCACTAAGTACACCCGCAACGAAGTCGGCCGGTCTCCGAGACGGACTCAGGGTTTGCGTCAATGGCTGTGAACGACAGCAGGTCCCCAATCGGGGACTGTCGACACCGCGAAAACACTCCGCTTCCAAAACAGTACAGGTGCTATCTGTCGCACAATCGTAAATAAAGCAGTAAAGCATGGCATAAGTACAGGATAGTAATAAAGCCCCAAACTACTTGTGGCCCCCAGTACAATACTTTGAAATCGGTAATTATCAATGGGGCCCATATCTCCCACATGTGGTTAGCGCGCTCGATCTCGGAACAGGTGTCAAGAACTCGGGTCCTACGGGACACAAGTGGGCGTTCGGAAAACCAAACCTTACCTATCACCCACCGATGCCTCTGCTTAATTCAATTTTAGTTGTTAAACAGAAATTAAAGTGAACAATAAGTGAACCATGATCATCTCCAACGTCAACATGCGGCAATTCTCCAACAACTGTGGTACTTGATGACAAGCCAAACACTTGAGCAAGCGACTACGACACGGGTCCAACTATCTACCAAACAGGTAATAGGATGTGTCCAAGGCTATATATGGCTGCAAGGGATATCACGGGAACGAGAACTAGAGCATCGCAACACAGATAGCAAAGATCAACAGGAGGGAAGTAAATACTATAAAAGTAAGATAGGTAGAAAGGGGGAGATGCTCGCCTGAAAACATGCCGAAGGTTCAACCGAAGATCGGGTCGACACTCGCATCAACTCAACGGCCTTATCCGCGAAGAAGCAAAACGCTAGAATAAACACCGGGTGCAATATTTAATACACGGCAGAAGATCGGCATGATGCATGTATGATGTATGGCATGGCAAAGGTGCGATGCATTTAGGTCATATTAAGCGGAACCGGGGTCCCGACAATTAGTTAGGTGGTTCATGTTATTTAGAAGGCCCGCAATTTAAATGTTGCATTATCAAGACAAAAGATAGAACCGATTCGCTACGCAAGTTTAAATGAGGCCAATATAAGGCTAGATTTGCCCGCATATGGGCCCCATATTTAATTATTAGGTGAATCGGCATAAGGCCCCCAAACCACGTGATATGCATGCGAGATGAATGATTTGATGTGCAACAATTATATTATGTTATGAAATTAGGGTTTCGGGAAGAGGTTCACACGTTGAGGGGTCTCGACGATCTTGGGTTCCGGGGTTCGGGGTTCGACAGGGTCCGGGGTCCAGGGTTGACGGGTTCGGCCTCGACGGAAGCGTTCTTGGAGCTCAGGGTTGGTCTTGGCGTTCGAGATGAGGTGTCGTCCGGGATCCTCCAAGACTGTCTTTGTCGACCTTGGGGTTCCGACTATGGTCGTTGGCATGAACTTGTTCAGCGAAGGTACGCCTCGGTCCGGGTGGAAGAACTTTGCGCGCCCGAAACGATCTTGTCGATCTCGCGGCCGACCACCTTGGCGTTCGGGAAGTAGTTCTCGGTGTTCCGAGGTCTTCGGGTCATGTCGACGGTCATGTCGTCTCCCGCGGGGTCCTTGGCGTTCCGGGAGGGAGTTCTTGTCGTGTCGGGGTCTTGGCGTCCTGGCGACGAAGGCCTTGAGGTTCCTCGGCACCAAGGTTCGGGTCCGGTCGTCGGATCGGCTTCGGGGTCTTCCGGGTCTCGGCGTTCCGTGGCGAAGGTCTTGATGGTGCCGGGTTGAAAACATCGGGTTTTCCGTGAACGAGATCTTGGCGCGTCCTGGGCACGGGAACGACGCCAAAACGGACGAGGCACGGGGCAGGGGCGCGTCGAGGCTCGGGGACACGCTGAACGGGCGGCCCGACGGGACGACGGGCTCAGCTCAGCTGGGCTAGCACATGGAGGCGGTCTGGGAAGAGGAACAGGCAAGGCGGCGAGGGCTTGGCGTCTTGGCGGGCTCGGTCATCGGGCACGGCTGCTCATGGAGGCGCTTGGGAACTCGGGCGCTGAGGAAGGTGGATGGCGACAGGTGGCGGGTCGGCCCGAGGTGCTGAGGCGAGAGGGCGAGGCGCGGTCGCGCCCGGCGCGGAGGCGGCGCAGGAGCTCGAGGCGGCGAGGCGGCAGGTGGTGGAGCGGCAGGAGGCGGGTGGAGCACCGGGCGACCGGGGT
The DNA here is from genome assembly GCA_030063025.1 of Avena longiglumis. NCBI lineage: Eukaryota > Viridiplantae > Streptophyta > Magnoliopsida > Poales > Poaceae > Avena > Avena longiglumis. The sequence goes on along the minus strand of CP125973.1, from coordinate 131,226,368 downwards.
CGCCGGAGGCGGCGACAGGCGGGCGGGCTCGCCATGCGAGGTCTCTGGGCTGCGGCGGCTGGGAACTTGGTGGAGGAGCGGCTGGTGGCGGTGAAGGCGGTGAGAAGCGTGGCGGGAAGGTCTGGGGTTGGGGTCCGACGGTTGGCCGGAGCGGGACGGGCGCAGGCGGAGCGACGGGCGGGCCGGAGAAGGGGCGGAGCTGCGGCTGTGAAGAAGAGGGAGAGGAGAGGGCGTGGGAGGTTGGGGACAGCGGAGGCGCGGTGGGGAACAGGGTGGGTCCTGCAGGCGGGCGGGCCAGCGTGGTGAGTGGGGGTGGAGGGTGGCCAGCTGGTGGCAAGGCGGGCCCAGCGGGCAGGGGGGGAGAGCAGAGCGGGTAGCGTGTGTGTGGGTGCGTGGGGTCTTGTGGTCGGGGTGGGGCCAGGCAGTGCAGTGGGGAGTGTGTGGTGGGGAGAGGGGTGAGAGGAGAGAGAGAGGGGGTGGGCTAGGTGGCACTTTGTGGTTGGGTGGGAGGAGAGGAGAGGGTGAGGTGGAGGATGATTGGAGGGTGAGGTGGCTGCTAAGGTGTGGGTAGAATTTTAGGTGAGTTTAGGATTTAGGTAGGCGGGCGGATGACGATTGTTTTAAAGCTGGGTCGTTCGCTCGGACGGCTGCTGACGCCCGCTAAAAATAAAATAAATTTTTATTTGTTTAATTGGACCGTTTGCAAACCGCTCGCGGCCAAAACAAAATAATCCGGCGGCCCGGGTTTTGCGTTTGAAATAAAGATGGGGCGTTTAGAAAACAACACGGGTTTTGCAAACATAGTTTTGGCAAACAATGCATGATGATGACGATGCAATGCACAAATTCAACGCGATTTTCTAGTAGTGGTTTTGCGGGATGCCACAGTTTCCACCTGCTATTTTCATAGCAGTGGCATAGTCAATCAACCAGTCTTGTGGTTTCGTACTCCCATTATATGTTTTCGTACCTCTTGATAGCTGAAAGTTCGGCACAGGTGGTTCGCCCATGATCCGTGGTCCAAAGCATGTCGGACCTGGTGGACCCTGTTCTTCCAACAACTCGGACCGGTATAGCCGGTCCAGCTTCACTCTTGCATCATTTGATGGAAAATCTCTGTACAAAACTCTGTCTTGTATTCCATAGTGGTTATTTCCACCATGGATCGCATATTCCATCTCGGAATAACCATCATTGTATCTTTCATTCACTTGATTATGGCGATTGGCCTCGCTTTCTTCTCGCCGGTTCATGCCTTGGTTGCGGGTTGAGTGGCAGTTCTCTCCTTACTTCAATCGGGGTATCGTTTTCATGATTGCCTCTTCCGAGCTCTCTTCTGCCGAGGTCTCCATCGCCTCGGCTTCCGCCGTCTTTCTCAATACGGCCGGGATTTCTCTCACCACTGTTACCTCGGCTTCCATTGCCTCTGTTCTCATTTGCCTTCCCGGCTATTGCCGGATCATACGGAACAATTTGCTTGTTTCTCTTCCGAGGTTCCGCTCCGTCCTTCCGTACATTATTTCGGGTGAGGATGCGATGCCACGGACAAGGCAGTCTGCTCCCTGAGTGAACCATTCATGAGGCCCCGCCTCGCCGGGTCTGCCCTGAGCATTTCTTCGTTTTGCTGGTTCGCGATGCGCACCAGCTCATTCACTCTTTCTTGCTATTTACGTGGGCCACGGTCAACCCTCTAGCTCCAAAGCTGGCATTTGCCGCTCTAGGTTCTTTGCCGGCATCAGCCTCATAAGCCCAAATCAACTGATTCCGCCTTATGAGCATCATGCTCTTTGTTGATATCATCTATGAGGTTTTTCCCCCTTAATCTTAATTCGTCCACCCGTTTGGGCGCGACGTCAAGCTTATTAGCTTTGGCATATTCTCGCAGGGTCCTGTTTAAGGACTCTCGCAAGGCCGACACCTTTTTGGCCTCTACCAGCACCTTTTGCCTGGTTTCTTCTAATTCTGCCTGAGCATTTGCCGGATCAAGTATCGGCGCTACAGGTGTAGTTAAGTTCTCTATCGTCTGTCCCCGTCTTTACCCTATTCGGGGTTATCTCCCCAACACTGCTCGCGTCTCACTGCTCGCGTCTCACGAGTCCCGAGCGCTCTTGGAGTCGAGGAGGCGACCACGACGTCCCGGGTCAATTTTTTTTCCGTAGATGGTAAGTAGGAATTTAGGTTGTGACCCGGGCCATGGCCCTGGTTGACCTGGGCCTAAGTCCGCCCTGTATACATGATTCTAGTGTATGATAAGCCTCACCAATCTAACAACGTGTCTCTCAGCAACGTCTTTTTTTCTAACTACGCCAGTCTGGAGACTCTGTGGAGTCTGAAATCCTGGCCTTGTGCGTTGCATCATCGTTCAGCTGCAGACTTTAGAGTGCTGACCACACTGTCAAATGCTGCGTTTTGTTGGTTAGCTTGTCCGATCTTTCGACGCTGCCATTGAAGTGGTTAGCAGCAAATTAAATAAAAATAACCTAAAGTCGTAACAAATTCAAAGATTAACCCTATTCGAAAAATAATTCAAACCGACTAACCCTTTTCTGCCACTCCGCTTGGCGCCAGTATCGATGCGCCACCTAGACGGCGCCAAGACGGCCACGCCGGTTGGGCCCGGCGCCGCTACTGCCACGCTGCTCGCGGTGTCTGGCCACAGAACGGGCGCAAGACGCACGCCGCGCGCCACTCGTCTTGGCCGCCACCGCCACGCTGCCATGGGCCCCACACCTTAAGTGCGGCGCTGGCGGGTGGCGCCAGACCCACCTGCTTGCCAGCTGGCCGGGCGCCGCGCCTGGAGCCCTAAGGTGGCGCTGGTCGGCCGACCTCTTCTCCTTTTCCTCTCCCCTCACCACTTAGAAATGGCGAGGAAGCGCAAGGAACGTAATGACGAGATTCGCAGGAAAGAGGAGGAACAGGAGCGCCGCGCTAAGGAGGCTCGTGCTGCGGAGAGGGAAAGGCTTAAATCAGCGGGCGTATGCTCCATGGAGGAAGAGGAAGAGAAGAAGAGGAAGGGCAAAGGACCTATGCTTTAGATTATGTAACGATGGATGATGTGTGTGAACTTAGTGTGATATTTGAACTATCTATGATTTGTGTGATATTCGACAAGCATGTCCTTTAAGCCTGGGAGGTGTGATATTTGAACTATGTATGATTTGTGTGATATTCGACAAGCATGTCCTTTAAGCATATTTGAACTATGTGTGAATTCACGCCCATATGCGGCGCCAGGGCCTGGGAGGTGTGCGGCGCCATGCCGGCTGGCGCGGCACCCTTTAAGCGTGCGGCGCCATGCGACACGGCGCCGCACGCCCATATGCGGCGCCAGGCTACCCTCGTGGCGCGGCAGGGAAACCTCCTGTCAACTCGACAGGAGGAGCCTGGGAGGTGTGCGGCGCCATGCCGGCTGGCGCGGTACCCTTTAAGCGTGCGGCGCCATGCGACATGGCGCCGCACGCCCATATGCGGCGCCAGGCTACCCTCGTGGCGCGGCAGGGAAACCTCCTGTCAATTCGACAGGAGGAGCCTGGGAGGTGTGCGGCGCCATGCCGGCTGGCGCGGCACCCTTTAAGCGTGCGGCGCCATGCGACACGGCGCCGCACGCCCATATGCGGCGCCAGGCTAACCTCGTGGTGCGGCAGGGAAACCTCCTGCCGACTCGACAGGAGGAGCCTGGGAGGTGTGCGGCGCCATGCCGGCTGGCGCGGCACCCTTTAAGCGTGCGGCGCCATGCGACACGGCGCCGCACGCCCATATGCGGCGCCAGGCTACCCTCGTGGCGCGGCAGGGAAACCTCCTGTCAACTCGACAGGAGGAGCCTGGGAGGTGTGCGGCGCCATGCCGGCTGGCGCGGCACCCTTTAAGCGTCTTGGCGCCACGGGCGCCAAGACGCCTGAGGAGGTGCGGCGCCCAGCGCGAGCTGGAGGTTGCGGCCGGTGACACGGCCAGTTCGGGAATGGCTACGCCGCAGACTGGATATTCGGGCGCCAGCGCGCAGTTGGGAGGTGTGCGGCGCCAGATGACACGGCACCGCAGGCACTCTTGCTGCGCCCCCTTGCCTGGCGCCGCAGGCCTGGAGGTCGATTTCTAACTTTCTAACTTTCTAGCTCTTCCTTCTAGCATGCATTTCTAACTTTCTAACTCCAGACGTGACTCAAGCATTTCTAACTTTCTAACATTATAACATGTTTCACTCAAGAATCTCTAACATTGTCTCAAACATAGAACATTGTCATAGGATTACATCACGATACCTCAAACATTGAACCAACATAGTCTCACACAACATTTTCCCAACATAGTCTCACACAACACTGAAACAACATAGTCCTCTCCAATGACATGTAGCAATCTTCTTCTAGCAACTACTTTCTAGCACGCTTGCTCTTGCCTCCTCTCGTCGGAGCAATCTTCTTCTGCCGCGGCTCGTCCTCTGGATCGGACTCGACAATAGGACGATTTCTTGGCCTTAGCTTGATTGCGGACCGTACCTTCCGTTGATACTTCTCCAATGACATGTCATCCGGCACCTCTTCGTCTTCGGCCTTTACAATAAGAGCAATGATCTCATTAGAGTGATACATGGAAATTCAAGAACGATGTCATCGGTGAAAGTTTATCTCTTACCGTGGAAGATTGCTCATCGTCGGGGCTGATTTCCTCTCGTGAAGTGGACTTTGTCGGTTCTTTGGACGACGTCGCAACAACCTCGGGATCCCGACAACCAAGCAAGTTCGCGAAGCGTCGTAGCTTTTGTGCCTGCTTCCTAACGAAATCCCTAAACTTGTTATTGCCCTCCTCATCCCTCGGGAACTCCAAAGCGCCCTCCAACTCATCCGCCTGCTTCTGGACCTCCGTGCGCTGCATTGCAAGCAAATCAATGACACATTACACAAATGCGACTAAGATAGTAACGGGAACATGAACTACCGACTTACCACAAAGTTCATCACGGGGGCAAAGGAGGTTTGCCGCCCTTCTCTAACATCTTGGTTGTACTCAAGGTTCCTTAGCTCGTCCCACGCAGGCAGCGGCTCTTCCAATATATCTTCCGGATATGCATCCGGTAGGAGCTTCACACGAGTGTTCTCTAGAAACCAATGGAGGTACTCGCTGAAAGCGTCCTCACAATGGGGTTTTGCAGCCGTTCTTTTCGATTTCTTAGCTTCTCTCACACATAAAAGAAATCTAGCTACGTGTTTCTGGTGAATCTTGCCCCAGTCAGTCTTCTTGCTCTTGAGCCTGTCCAATCTGTATGTGAATAAAGAGCAACTTTTGAAGCACGCACAACTATCATACATTGTATTCAAAAACATATATAGAACCAATTCTTACCGATGAAGAGCTTCGATTGTCACGTAATCCGGAGGTGTAGCGATAGAGACCAAACTGTCTCATAACCCGCTATGGATATAATGCTCAACAACCCACATGCATATCATGGGCACTCCATATACCATAGATTGCGTTCAGCGTCGCATGGGTTAAGACGGAACTCCTCACAACCAAAATTGTCCCTAGGACCATATACCTCCCATACAACCTTAATCACAAACAAGATAGTTTAATGAGAAGAGCACTTGCAAGGAATGCTAAACGGTGTATGTTCAGAAATTCTTACTTGCTCCGGGAGAAGGTTATCAAACTCATTGGTGTATCTCATGTACGCGTTTTGTAGGTCGGTTGGAGGCTTTGAGACCACGTCCCAATTGTAAGCCCATGTGGGCCACTTCAACCTTTCCCCGCCATCACTATAGGATTTGTAAGGCATACGTTTTGGCCTACCAACTGGAAAGCGTTCCCACATCCACACCGAGAGGAGTAGCAACGGACCACCGATATAAGCCTCAGCCCCAGTCCTTCGACAAGCCTCGTCCAGCTACACAAGAAAGCAAACAAACTTAGTCATGCATAAGTTCGAAGAACATATATAAAGAGGGGGAAAATAGAAACACCCCATTACCTGCCGGTACAAGAAGGCTAATGCCGCCGAACCCCAGCTCCATTTTTTATCCATCACAGTTAAGGCCTTCAGCTAGTGCCAGTGAGCCATGTTGCCCTTACCATCAGCAAATATAGTCTTCATGATGACATACCACACATACACACGGGCATATATAATAATCTCATCCTCGCTAGCATTCTCAGGACATGTACTAAAGTTTTGTGCTATCCACTTGAAAGTAGCACCGGCCGTGACTCTTAATTTCTCCCCCTTTGAGTTTATAGTGTCACCAGGACACTTACCACCGGTAAGGCCACACATCCGCTCACGCCAGCCGTCAGAGCCTGTGTTAATACACAGAGGATCCCCCTGGATAGGGAGTGCAAGGATCATGGACATGTCCTGCAGAGTGACGGTCATCTCACCGGTACGGAGGTGAAAACTATGCGTCTCCGGCCTCCATCGGTCGACGAGCGCGGTGATAGCAGCAGGGTTCATGTGCGGTGAACCACGATTGACCATATGGATGAATGGGAGCCTAGCGCTTTGATGTGCACCATGTACCGATCATCGTACCACGCATCATCTCTTGGAAATGCCCGTGATACCTAAGTCGTAGGGGAACAAGAGGCTGCACACATAGAAGCTCGGTTATAACATGTCCATCCAACTTGAGAAACATATAATGATTTCGAGGTTTTTTTTGTAACCTTGATCCCCTCGGCAAGAATGCGGCCACGGTGAACCTTGTCATACGACGGTTCAAGAAGCGACATGCCTTCTACGAACCCGGGTTGTACATGGGGCGGTGTACGGGCTTCTTCCGATTCCGATTCCGACATCCTAGTTAATTAAAAAAAGTAGAACTATATATGTGAGCATATTATAAACCAACTACTAATACGAATAGATTGCTATGTGAGCCAAATTATGTGGGCACCTCTACGTGAGCAATGTAGGCATCTACATTTTTTCAAACCATTATTCCAATGTGGCATCTCTATGTGAGAAAAATTATAAACCATTGTTTCTATATGGGCATCTCTCTGTGACTTAATTTTACAAACCATTGTTTCTATATGGGCAATGTAGCCAAGGTTCCAATAACAAAAACATACTATCCCACATTATTATCCACAACAATTACTACTAACAATTCCTACTACTTACTACTAACAATTACCAATTACTAATAAGCAAGAATATTGCCAAACTAGGGTTTCCCTTAGGACAAAATGAGAGATTTCTTGGACAAATACCTGGGGGATGTGGTGAAGAACAAGATCCACGGAGAGATTCTTCAAGATCTGAGCAATTGGAGGAGGGATTAGAGGAGGGGAGAATCAACCCTAGCCGCCATGTGTGTGTTCACCGAGGAGAGGAAAGAGGGAAAGGAGAAGAGGGTGGTGGGCCGACCCGGCCCACCTTAAGGGCTCCAGGCGGACGCCACCAAGACGGCCGCAAGACAGTGCGGTACACTTGCCAGCGCCAGACTTAAGGTCTTTGGGGCCATGGAGCCAGCGGTGGTGCCACAAGACGAGCAGTGCGGCGGCGTGGCGTCTTGCGGCCGTTCACGCCGAGCGCGTGGCCAGGCAGCGGCCGGGCCCCACCGCCACGCGTGTGATTTCTATGTTATGCATGGCGTGCCTAAGGGCATATCGGTTGAAGTAGATTCTTTTCTCTCAAAAACCCTTCCCAAACTGTATAAGCTTCTGGCGTGGCGACGGCGCCGGCCCTAGGTGGCGCTGCATCGATTACTGCTGTATGGAGTGGCAGAAAAGGGTTAGTCGGTTTGAATTATTTTTCGAATAGGGTTAATCTTTGAATTTGTTACGACTTTAGGTTATTTTTATTTAATTTGTCGTGGTTAGCTGTGTCGCGCCACATAAATAAAGCGAACAACGTAATATGCCGGTGTGACGGGTTCGGGGATGGACTCGTTTTGTTTTATTTTCGCAAACACAAAGTCAAGCTGGCCATTTGGATTTCTGGCCACGCTGGCATCCAGCTCAACCCCATCCCTGTCAGCACATAGGAAAACGGCAATTTTGTATGCTGCCTCAGAGTTGGCGATATGGAGATTAGACCAATGCCCATAGGCGGCTCCAATTGAATTGACAACTTCAATCAACCCGATGATGATTCCTATCCCTCCAAAGAGTCTCCAACTTATATTTTCAGGCGAAGGAAGTACTGTACTGTAATCGGTTTTCTGTGTTGACACGTTGACCAAAAGTACCTTAAAACTACCCAAGCTATTCCATGTGGCCGGCTGGTTCTGTGGGCGCGCGCGTGGGACCACCCGTCATGACTGAGACTAATCACGAGAGCTCGACGGACCAGAGTTACCATTTTGTTCAGCCAGAGCCAGAGCCCCTCCTTCCGCTGCGGCGCTACTCGTCCTCGTCTCAAAAGGAAACAGACAGCCAGAATCTGGCGACAAATCCCCGGCCCCGATAATAACGGCGCCACCAGCGCTGTAGTAGTTATCGCCCCCGTCTCCTCCTCGGTGGAGCCGCGCCGCGCCGCGCCGCAGAAACCCTAGCACAGCCCTCTCTCGGCCGGCTCCCGCGATGTTCCCGTCGGGCGCGGTGGTGGCGGCCGGGGCGGCGCCGGTGCGCCAGGTGGCCTCGCGGGTCGACAAGGCGACCAGCCACCTGCTCATGGGCCCCGACTGGGCCGTCAACCTCGAAATCTGCGACAGCATCAACGCCGACGTCTGGTGATTGCGCTGCCCCCTTCTCTGCCTCTGCTCTGTTCTTGTTCCTGAGTGCGAATTTAGGTGTGGTGTTTCGACAATTTTGGACTTCGCTTAGGCTTTGGCCGATTAGCCTTCGGTTGGTGTCGCTGGCCGGTTCAATTGCCTCGAAATTGTGGCCGATTTTAGGCATTACGATAAGATTTTGTCTGTTTCAGCATGCATATTTGACGGGGAAACAAGATGGTATTTAGCCTCTAGTATATAGGATGGAATGCTTTTAGTGGTGAACCAGCCCACTGATGATGAAAACAAAGCATGTACTCCCTCCGATCCATAATAAGTGTCACTCATTTAGTACAAAGTTTATACTAGTTTAGTACAAAATGAGCGACACTTATTATGGATCGGAGGGAGTAGAATTTTCAGGACTATAATCAAGACTAAAGAGTTAACAGAATTCATGATGCTAATCTTGTCCCACTTGCACTATAGTTGATTGTTATGTACTGAAAGAATGCCCCCAGTCTCTGTGCTACGCTACTGAGAACTGAGGCACATACATAGCCAGCTTGGAATATCACATTTGGACTTTGGGACTGTACCTTGCATCTGCTTCAGCCATTTATTTCAAAACAATTTTAGCTGGAGGCATATTTGCACCTTTTTGTTTATACTTATAAGGGACAGATGAATAGCTGTATTCCACTGGTAATAGCATACGAACAAAAATTAAGGATGTTCTAGTCCAAGTAGTTGTCTGCTTAACATGCCGATCTGTAAACATCTCAATCAGGCAAACAAAGGATGTGGTGAAGGCAGTGAAGAAGCGGTTGCAAAACAAGGACCCGAAGGTTCAATACTATGCTTTGACGGTATGCACTTCTATAATGCAGTGATGGTCACTTAAAAATGATTTTTGTAGAAAACCTTTTCTTTCAGTACATCAATTTCCACCTAGTTTGCGTTTATTGCAAATGTTGTTACTTTTCCTATGAAAATGTTATAGCTCCGTAGAAGTATGTACTTTGATATGCAATAAGATTTTGGGAATTATTGATCTTGTTCATACTGGCTACGAAAATGTTTCAGTTGTTGGAGACAATGATGAAGAATTGCGGTGAATATGTGCAGTTTGAAGTTGCCGAACAACATGTTCTTCAAGAAATGGTTAAAATAATCCAGAAGAAGGTTTCATTACTTCCCTCCTTCTACATGCACATATCCTTTCCTAAATTTGCTCAGACAAGAATAGTTTTTAAAATCGTTTTTTTAGCCTTAACAGTTCTGAATGGCATTGTATCTGCTTGTTTAATTGTGCAAGGCTGTAAGCTGAAAACACACTAAGTACTGGAAATATATTGGGTATGAAACATTTTGAACCTCATGCGGACACCAATCCTCCACTCTTGCTCACTTGTTTTTAGTTTGGTTCTCTCTAGTTCTTAAGTAGTGAGCTACTTAATCTAGACATGTCCTACTTCTAGTTCAAGATTACACACTTACCAGAACCCACCTTTTCCTATTCTACCGTATTAAAAGTTAATTTCATCGAGTCCTGTGCAGCAAAATATTATGTTTTGTCTCACCATCTTAACTTTCAGAGCTTTATTCTTTCTGAGTCGAGCCATGATTGTTTGAGCACCTTATCTCTGATTATTCCATAAAAAATGTTGACATTTGCACTATCTTTATTTAGAAAATGTCATTGTATTTGTCTTAATGAATATCCATTGCAAGTTCGTGCTTGTGATACATCCTATGTTAGTCTGTTTTCTACATTAACTGCGGGTGGCGGTAATAAGATTGTGATATTCTACTTGAATTCTTTTCAGAATGATATGCAAGTAAGGGATAAAGTATTATTACTTTTGGACTCCTGGCAAGAAGCATTTGGTGGACCTGCTGGTAAATACCGGCAATATCACTGGGCATATCTTGAAGTAAAGGTATGCACTAATCCCTGTTTGTTACCTTGGAAGTATAAGTATCTATCCCTTTACATGTACATCATTCCATAATCATGTTCAAATGTTCGACACATGTGGTTCATGTAATTATGCAAATGCATTTTTTTCTTGAAGTTAATCCTTTTAGACACAATTATATGCTAATTGTTAAATTATTTTACAGAGGACAGGTGTAGTGTTCCCAAGACGTCCTATAGATGCCCCACCAATACTTACTCCTCCTGCAACACACAATTCTCAAAACTATGGTTCACCCAGATATGCTGCTGGAAGTTTGAATGAACAAATGTCCTCTGATGTCGATACTCTAAGGTGATGCCCTTCTTAGTGGCATTGGACTCATTTGACTTGCTGAGTTACTCCATTTCCTGGACTTTAACCTTTCTCCCTGTCTATTACAGTTTAGGGGACTTGAATAATATTCGTAATGTGACGGAGTTACTAAGTGATATGGTGTATGCTCTGAACCCATCAGATCAAGAGGTAGAATTTGTTGGCTTATATCCATCACACAAATTTATTGAATTTTTTGTTTTTCTACTACAAGTTGATGAATGGTTTTTCAAATATCTTCTGAACACAGGCTGTTAAAGATGAAATCATCACAGATCTTGTGAGCCAATGTCGCTCAAATCAACAAAAGCTCATGCAGTTTATTAGTTCCACAGGGTAATGTTATCAAATTTTGTTCTGTAAATGTTGCTGTCTTTTTGTTCATTGTTCTTTAACAATGTCACTCATTGCTGTAGCTTAGATGTACATCATATATCATAGCACCGCAGTTAGCTTACAATGTGATACTTGATATTTTCGTTTACATTTTTTAGGAATGAGCAGTTACTGAAGCAAGGTCTTGAAATAAATGATCGCCTTCAAAATGTACTTTCGAAATATGATGCCATCGCTGCTGGCACTCATTTGGCAGTTGAAGCTCCTCCAAGAGAGACAGTTGAATCTCCAAGAGAGGAACCATTAGCAAAACCATCGCCACCTCATATTGTAGAAAAGGACATCCCTAATGAAGAGGAGGACGAGTTTGCTCAGCTGGCACAAAGGTATTGTCTACAGTATGCTACTTGTATTTTCCTTAACAAATATTTAAGCTTCATGCTTTATTCATCTGCAGAAAAAACAAATCTGTGATAAGTAGTGATGAGACATCATCAAGCACAAGCACTGCGGACCTTGCCCTTGTACCAATTGATCTGCCAAGTTCAGAATTGCCGCCTTCTGGGGCAAGCAATGCGTTGGTTCCTGTTGATCCAGCTCTTGTCAGTAGTAGTTATCAAACAAAAGAGCAGGATTTGATCGACCTTTTAAGCCTCACCTTGTGCACCCCTACCGATGAAAGTTCCACTGATTCTTCAGCACCGAGTCAAAATGGCCGTCAGCAACCTGCAGTTGCAGATGGGCAAGAAAACCCTACTGGTGTGCCACACTATCCTTCAACCAACCATCCAGACCCCGTAAACCAGGGATATACTCCACATATTAGCAACTACACTGCACCTTGGGCACAAACTGGACCATATCCATCTCAAGCCCCAGCGTACGCATCAGGATATCCAGCGCCACCATGGGCTACACCTCCAACTGTCAATTCCAATCCTTTCCAGCCAACTGGTTACCAAGAACAACTCCCTCCTATGTATTCACCTCCCATAGCTTCATATACCTCTCCTTCAGCATCCCAGCCAACGCAACAGTACAGCTCTGTGGGTTCCCCAACAAACAATGGTCTAACCATGCCTCAAGCTCCAACAAATGGAAATCAACAACCGAGGGATTCTTCAGCAGCGGCAAGCAAACCTTACTACATACTTGATAATTTATTCGGCGATTTGATTGACTTGAAGAGCTCCAGTGGTGGAAATAAGATGGGCACTAGTTTGGGTAGCTCAAACGGTGGCCAGCCTATGATTGGTGGAAAGAAATAAGTTTCTCTAAATGGTGATGGTTGAAGGTAGATTCTCTCGTGGTTGTTTACTCGATTCAATGTACATTTGGTGTATATCTCTTCTTTTACATGTTTAATTAGGTTGGTTGATTTCGTGGGTTAGAACACCGTTGATGTACATAAAATGATTGGTTGCATTGTTCTGGAGCATATTGCACTTGTCATGCACTTGCAACACATAAATATCTGGTGTTTCGTCTATATCTTTTCCTTTGTCACGGGAATGTCTGTTCTTTTGTTGTTTGCCTCATAAATAATCTCCTTTTTATAACTTCTAGTATCTATTGGGCTTAGTGAGTTTATTTTGAGGCCATCTTACGTAGAGTAGAGGTCGATTATCCATTTTGTGGAACAAGTTATTTTGTGGAATAAGTGGGAGTTGCTAACCATGACCGGGTTTGTTGTGGGTCAGGCCTGGTAGAACAATTTGCTGTGTTAGGACGAAAACTATTCTCCATTTCTGGGCTGCTCCTATACAGTGCTCATTTCTGGGCTGCTCCTAAAATGATGGCAGAAATTGAAGAGTACTAGGAAATAGGCAGAGGGGCAAGATGAAAAAAATGGGCAGTTGGTTTGACAGATGTACATGTACCGAAGCCAGAAATCTACAGATAGGAGATACGAGTGAATCACCATGGTCCAGGCCAAATAATCGTTCAAATATTAGTTAGTCTCATGAAGCTAAGTGAGGTGCGTAGGTAGAAAACGTAAAAGTAAAACATCATGCTAAACTGCCTACCATGCCAGAACGAAAGTACTCTTCATCCGTGTCTTTTCGTTTAGAAACCACAACCTAGTACCTTTTCCGTAGTCACTGGATGAAATTCACTTTTCTATTGCGTCCATCAACCAATTCAACAACTTTCATGTTCCATGCAAAAAAAAAAAAAAAAAAAACTTTCATGTTGTGCACCTTCAATGGCTCAATTTGGCAAACATTATTTTATTGCCAAAGAAAGAGGGGTGGAGGAGATCTCCGACTATATAGGTATACTCCTTGCTTATAGGTATACGAATGGAAATCAACAACCGAGTATTAGTTTTATCGATGCCATTGCAAAAGTTATTGCCAAAATGCTTGCTCTTAGGCCTGCGCTCCTTATAGATGACCTTGTCTCGAAAGCTCAAAGTGCTTTCATCAAGAAGAGAAGTGTCCATGACAATTTCTTGTATATCCACAATCTTGCTAGAAGGCTCCACAAAAGTGAAATTCTCTCACTTCTCTTCAAGCTAGATACTTGCAAAGCTTTTGATTATGTGAGATGGGAGTTTATTCTTGAACTTCTCAAAATGCATCGTTTTTTCGCCCAAGTTTAGCGATTGAATTGCCACGTTGCTTAGCTCCTCGAGAGGCCCTTCTTAATTAGGTGGCTAGCTATCCCATCAGGCATGGGAGAGCTAAGGCAATGCGACCGCTTTCCCCTCTCCTTTTTGTGCTCGCCATCGAACCCCTCCAAATTCTCTGAGTTTGCCACCCATCACGAGCTTCTCCACGAGATTAGAGGGCATGATGCCACCATTAGAACATCCCTTTTATGCGGATGATGCGGCCATTTTTTGTGTCTCCTCGCGGATTATATCCTTGCAGATTATATCCAAAACATCTCCAACATCCTTTCATGCTTTGGAGAAATTACCGGTCTTGAGACAAACTTCCAAAAAAGCATGGTGGTTCCCATTCTTTGTCAAAACATCGACCTTGATGATGTGCTCCTTGGTTTGCTGGTAGTTAGGACTTCTTTCAGTATGAAGTATCTATGTGTTCCCCTCTTGGTATGGCAATTAAAGGGGGTAGAACATCTACATGGCCGGCCGTGGTTACCTTGCCAAATTCATGCTCATATGGCAAGCTATCTTCCATCTTAGACCAATCAACATTCCCCCGGGTTGCCTCGCTAGCTTAAATAAGATTGATTGTGCTTTTCTTTGAGTCGATACTAAGGAGATCTCCGGTAGAAAATGCAAGATCAATTGGGAAACAATTTGTTGGCCTATGCATCTTGGCGATCTTGGAATTCTTCATCTTGAGATGTTTGCGTGAGCTCTAAGGCTTCACTGGCCGTGGTACGAGTGGACGGACCGCAAGAGACCGTGTAGATATGAGCACCCCTTGTGATTCCGTAGATATGTCCCTCTTTTATGCATCCACAACTATCACAATAGGCAATGGCAAGATTGCATCTTTTTGGGATTCCCCTTGTCTCAATGATAGAATGTCCATGGACAAAGACCATCAAGACAATGCTTGGATCTCTAAGATAAAAATGAACCTTGTCTTAACTATTCTGCACCTAAGAGAGTTTGTGCAACTTTGGGGGAAGCTATGCAATATGCACCTTCAAGAGGATGTGCCGATGTGGAATACTCAACTCTTTGGAACCTCACGGCCAATGGAGAATACTATACTACCTCGGCGTACAAAGCCATTTTTTTTGGATCCACAAACAAATACTTGGAAAAGGCAGTTTGGGAGGCATGGACTTCTCCTAAGATTAAGTTTTTGGCGTGGTTGGCTATCCATAATAGGCTTTAGACAAGCGCCACAGATCCACCTAGCACAACATCTCTTACTCGGGGCTCCCTCCTCCCTAAAAAAACCCTAGCCGCCGCCTCCTCTCCGTCGTTGATCGACGGGTCCTCGCCTCCTCCGCTTCCGCTTGCGCGGACGGGAGGGGGTGGGGACCCAGGACCTACGCTCGGCGTTTCAACAAGGTCCCTAAAGTTAGTGTTTCTGTGGTGTCGTGGTGGCGCAACTCAGATGGTAGTGGATGCGCTACATCGAATAAAGGTACCCCGGCTTCAACCCCATCTCGACGACGTTTGCGGCGTCGAGAAGCCTGTGGGATTTGGTCTTCGCCGGGTGTGTGCTCCGGCTTTGTGTGGTGTTGATCTTGCCGCCGATCTGGTCCTGGAGGTCTTGGAGTGGGGCGGTGCGGATTGCTGCTGGTTTGTGGTGGATGGTGGAGGATCCGGTCGCTTGATAGGCGGGGTGGCGTTGGCCCTTGATCCGGCGTTGAAGATGCTTGGAGGGCTCCTCCGGCCGATGTTTCTTAGCAGCAGGCTAGATCCGGTCTTATGGGGCTGGTGGTTATTGCGGCTCTTTAAAGCCTCATGGCTAGGGGTTTCTTCAATGTCAAAGTATGGACCAACTGCTGTTGATCTTCTTCTTCTCCGGCGACGGCGAAGGATTTGGGTTCTTAGTAGTTGCGGCGAGGACGGTTTGCAGTTTTCCAACCGTTTGTTTTCTCCTTGTTTTTTTTTGCTTGTATTGGTATCTTCCTTGTATTGTTACAGTTATAAATACAAGTAATATATGCCTATGTGCGTACAAAGTAAAAAAAAGGCTTTAGACGGCTGATCATCTCGAGAAGCGAGAGTGGATAAATTGTGGTTTTTATCCACTTTGCAACAAACCCAAAAAAGTGCCAAACCGCAAGGCAATGGCGTCTCTTACCATGCTCATATCTTGGGCAATTTGAACGGAGCACAATGAGAGAATCTTTTGAAATAAGTCTGCCCCACGACTATTCTCCTCAACACCATCAAGGCCAAAGAATTTTTTGGATAGCTGCGGGTGCGAAGAAATTGAATCTTGCAATGCCAGGACAGTAGTCCCTTTTGTGCACTTTTTTATTTCATGTTGTCTAAACTCTCATTTAATAACTTTTACCTCCATTTCAAAAAATAATACTCACTCCATCCGAAAAGAATGTCATAAATTTGTCTTATATTCACATAAATCTATACACTAAAACACATTTAGATACATGTAAATCCAGAGAAATTTGCAATATACTTTTATGAGAGTAATTCACTTTCCTCCTGTCATTCATCGCGCTCGGTCCTGGTCGTCCTGCATAAAACGAACGTGACCACGCAATATCTTCATTGTACTTTTGTGCACCCCATAGAGATTGCATGGAATTAGTAGCAATTAATGGGCAGATCTTTTTGTTTGAAATACAAAACTAAGGTAATTATCTTTGACTTAAAATGGAATCTGGACATCTTGCCATTTCCACACTATAAAAATCCAGCACTAATCTTGCTGCCGAACTTAATTTCCACAGCTAATTACAAACTGAATAAATAAATATACACAAAACAAATCGAAACCACTCCATTTCTATCTTCCCGAAGTTCGACAGAAAAAATGGCAACCTGCCCCGCACGCGCCTGGTTTGCGCTGCTCCCCGTCGCGCTCCTCTTGCAAACAGTAGCGCTCGCGTCGCTGGATTTCCGCCTCGGCGCCCGGTTCGCCGTGCATCTGCCTGCGCTCTACGATCCGGGATACACCAAGCGGACCACGGTGCTCGCAGCAGCAGCGGGCGAGCGGCGGCCTCGCGTCTCGGCCGCCGTGAGCGTGGAGGCCGGCACAACCAGAGGGTACTACCTGTGCTCTCTCGTTGTTCTGCTGGGCAACATCACGGTCTGGGCTTCGGATCGTCCCGTCCAGGAGTTCGCGGCGGGGCGTCTTTGCCAGCTCGAGCTCGCGGAGGATGGACAGCTGCGGCTAACGGATGGCGCCGGAGTCGCCGGGTGGTGGTCCGCCACGGCGGGGCTGGGCGCCAAGGTGATTGCTTCATCGTCTTCTCTTTCCATTGTTTTCCGTTTCTTTCTGGCTCGGTTCTTTGAGCTCTTGCGTGGTTTTCAAATTGTTGTTATGCGAAGAATTGTGATTTGATCAACACGATCGGGCTCCAGAAATGACACGATTTCTATAATAGGTTGCTTAGTTAGAGAAGAGAAAATAAAAATAAAAGTTTGTCTTTTCCATAGCTAAAACATGATCTTTTAAAAAAACAAGAGAAGACTATTTTCTCCATTAAGTCAAATCTCTTTAAAAAATACTCTAGCCAATGCAGGGTAAGAGAACTTGATAATTTAAGTTAAATTTTGTTTTCAAGGAAAAAAGTAATAATCTAGATGTGGTCGAGATAGGACATAACGAATGTTCATAAATGCGCGGGAAAGGACCGCCAAGATCTTTTTAAATGTTTTTACTTAAGACCTAAAAGTAAATCTTCTTAGTTTCCTAAAAAGATAAATCTTACTAAAAAGAGAGACTTCCTAATTTTCGTAGTTTGTCTGCATTTGTATTGAAAAAATACTCTATGGATACATCACTAATGGTTCATATACCCAACAATACCAGTAAATTTTATGGTGATAAGAATATGTTATACATAATATGTCATTACTTAGTATCATTACATAAAAATAGCTAAAATATGTTTTTTAAAGAGAAGACTATTTTTTTCCATTGTGTCAAATATCTTAAAAAAATACTCTAGCTAATGCAGGGTAAGAGAACTTGATAATATAAGATAAATTTTGTTTTCAAGGGTGAAAAGTAATAATCTAGATGTGGCCGAGATAGGACATAATGAATGTTCATAAAAGCGCGGGAAAGGACAACCAAGATCTTTTAAAATGTTTTTTACTCAAGACCTAAAAGTAAATCTTGTTAGTTCCCTAAAAAATTAAATCTTACTAAAAAGCGAGACTTCCTAAATTTCCGTAGTTTGTCTCCATTGGTATTGAAATACTCTATGGATACATCATTAATGGTTCAAATAAAACCCAATAAGACCGGTAAATTTTACGGTGATAAGAATATATTATACATAATATGTCATTACTTAGTACCATTACAAAAATAGCTAAAAGATGTTTTTTTAAGATAAGAGAGACTATTTTCTCCGTTGTGTCAAATTTCTTAAAAAAATACTCTAGCCAATGCAAGGTAAGAGAACCTGACAATATAGGTTTTTTTTCAAGACGAAGAGTAATAATCTAGATGTGGTCGAGATAGGATATACCAAATGTTCATAAATGCGCAGGAAAGGACAATCAAGATCTTTTAAAATGTTTTGTAGTCCCTCCGTCCTAAAAAGGATGTCTTAAGTTTGTCTAAACTTGAATGTATCTAGACACTATTTAGTACTCCCCCGATCCATATTAATTGACTTTAATTTGTTAAAATTTGAATGAACCTATATATTAAATAGTGTCTAGATTCATTCAAATCTAGTCAAATTTGAGTCAATTAATATGGGCCGGAGGGAGTATATAGATACATCCAAATTCAAACAAACTTGAGACATCCTTTTTAGGACGGAGGGAGTACTTAAGAACTATATAATGAAATAGTTGGGCTTAATGAAATAGTTGGGCTTAAAAAGTAAATCTTGTTAGTTCCCTAAAAATTTAAATCTTATTAAAAAGCGATACTTCCTAATTTTCGAAGTTTGTCTGTATTGGTATTGAAATACTCTATGAGTACATCATTAATGATTCGATATAATACCCAATAAGACCAGGAAAATTTATGGTGATAAGAATATGGTATACATAAGTATGTCATTGCTTAGTGTCATTACATAAAAAATGTAACAATTTAAAATGATTAATAAAATGGTTATGGAATGCTATTATAATCAATATACTCATATGTGGTAGTAGTAACACTTTTTTTTATTATGGATTGAGAGAGAGAGAGAGAGAGTATTTTTTTTATATAAGTAAGAAAAACTAAGGAAATGTTCAAACCTTTTTGTCTTTCCCTCCCGCGACACCTGTACAGACTCTGCATCTGGATTCCAGGACAGGCAACCTCGTTCTCCTGGACGACAAGAACCATACGATATGGCAAAGCTTCGACAAACCGACGGACAAACTCCTGCAGGGCCAGTGGCTCCGGCTTCCCTCGTACTTCACCACGTCCCTGACAAAGTTCTCTCCGGCGTTCTACAGCGTCGAGCTCGACGGCGACAGGATCGCCGCCTACCTCTACTTCGGACAGCGAAGGTACTCCTACTGGGAATTGATTCCCAGCCGCAACCGGACCATGGCATTCGCGGGAATGAGCGGGTCGGGTCTGACGATGTTCGACCGGCGGCGGCGACCGGTCGCCCAAATCTCGCCGGCGACGAAGAAAGAGCCGGTCAGGTTCCTGGCCCTGGAAGACGACGGCGACCTGGGACTGTACTTCTTCGACCGCCGAGACAACAAGTTCAGAGCCTCGTACAGGGCGCTGGCGTTCTGCGAGCGCCCTCTCGCCTGCGGCGTCCACGGCGTCTGTTCCGCCTCCGGGAGCTGCACCGACTTCTCCGCGCGCGGCGTGCAGCCGGCGCGGAGCGGCACCCTGATCTGCAACGTGACGGCCAACAATAGCTCTGTCGCGCACGACATGATGGAGATGAGAGGCGTCACCACCGTGCTCAAGGCCGCCTCGCCGCTCGCCAACGTGACGGTGCAGCAGTGCGTGGACCTGTGCCTGCGCAGCTGCTCGTGCGCCGCCGCACTCTACGTGGAGGACAACAACGGCATCGTCACGGCCAGCAGCGGCGCGTGCTCCCACTACGAGCTCACGGCGGGAGTCAGGGAGGTGATCGGCGGGAGCGATAGCCCAGGGTACAGATACTGGGTGAAGGTTCAGAAGGGGAGAAACTGCCGCGATGACGAAGAGGATTACAGTGCCACTAACGCTGTGCTCACCAAGATCCTGATCATCTTTGGGGCGGTCGATGTGATGGCCCTACTCTTGTTCGCGGGGCTCGGCGTGTACCATTTTTTCTGTATTCGCGAGCGCGCCGTCGACAAGAACGTCAGTGGAGAGGGAGAAGCAGCAGGTCACGACAGAGGAGCCGAGGAGCAAGATGGTAGTACTACAAATATTGGAGGTTAGAAGACTTGTAAAACTTGATGAATGATGAAACCAATCACAATTCAAAGCTACTCCATCCATTCGGAAATAAATGACTCACATTTATGTAGATTCGCATGTAGTAAGTACAACCTAGTTTGCACATGAAATTCAGGTCACCAGCAAACTACAAATTTCATAGAAAGCTAATTACTTTTGTTATGTTAGCAGTCGGCTGTTTTTCAATTCGCTAAAAGTCAAATTTGAAACCGTTGGATTGTCTTTGAGATTCGGTTGAGCTCTTGTCCTGGCGAGTTTCTTCCCTCAGCTTTCCTTTCACGAGATTGCTAGGGCATGTGCTTATGGTAATCATACTTAGTGTTCTTAGGGCACCACTCCATTTCCTCTTCATCTTCTCTTCCTTAATCACTATAGCTTGCCTTGGCCTTCAAGGCTAGTTCGGATTGAGCCAACAGGTGACCATGAATAAGAGCATTATTGGCGACTAATCACTTATACTGGTCCTTTTAATTTAGGTTTGACACAAAAGTAAAATGTCTAAATATGCAACTATGTGAATTTTTCTATATGACAAGCAAACAAGTAGCAAGTAAATAACGATACAACTAAGTAAATGATAGAGATAAATTGTAGACACTAAGATATATTCCGAAAGTTATATGAATATCTATCAATCCTATTAAATCCTAGGCCACGTTGTCACGGAACTCCTCATAGAGTCCTTGATTTGTCTGAAAACATGCTCCTATCTCCTGTTCAGCCTTTATGTGGAACAAACAACATATCTGTATAGCACCAGGGAAAACAAATCATATAGTACTCCCTTGTTTTTGTATGCAATGCCACTATCAAATAATCGCTCTATCCCAAATTAGGACGCATATAGTTTTTTAATCAAAGTCGAAAAAATTAAAGTTTGATCTACTATATAGAAAAAATATACACATCTATGATAACAAATGCACGTAATATAAAATATATTTCATGAAGGTTCTAACAATACTGTTTTGATATTATAAATGTTGACACTTTTTTCTACATAGTTGGCCAAATTTTAAAAGTTTGACTTTAGCCAAAAAACTATATGCGTTCTAATTTGGGATAGAGGGAGTATATACTATTATGCATCTATATAAGGCCACCAAACACTAATAGAGAAAATGATTAGATTTCTACCTCATAGGATAGTGCTCATTAATGCAAACCCTTGCATGCAACCATAGAGAGAAATAGTACCACATGCAACATGTTTAGTTAGCCCAAAACATGAGAACATTTTCACACAATTAGTCTTGCGGTTTATTTGTTAGCTGTATCTTCTTGGCATCTGAAATGTGAGTTTGTGTCCTTGTATACAAAAGGCAGAGGGGTAGCATTCTTTATTGCGCTATCACCATCTATCGTACTAAATGTTTTGGCACCATGCTAAATGTCTAAACATCCATTTAAATGACTCCAAAGTTTCATTGATAATGAAAGCAAAAGCAAACAAATACGTATCTCATGAGGCAAAACTCCAACAAACGGTTTGGATCATAGACTTTATTTGTTTGTCGATAATGTTGTAAAAACTTATACAATCACCACGTGACTCATAGTACAACCTTGACTATTGATCTCCCGAATATGCTTCTTAGTTCATTTTGTTTTTCCAACTCAAAGGAGTAATAAAATCCTGGATTTTCTTCTTGGATCTTGTTAAACAAATGCGCAATTTCCATCGTGTCACTGTTTCGTAAATCCTTATTGATTTTTCTGCCATAGTTGCTAACCATCTTCTTTGTGTATGGATGTTTAGTAATGTCTCCTCTAAGATATGTTCATTGCCCAAGCTCAACCGCAACGACACTCCATCCCAGTATGCAGACCGTATTACTAACAAAAAGGAACCGCCGAAGCCATTTGTAGTGCACTGCCTTCTTCAGATTGAGATACAGTTGTACCGTGAATCATTGCTGATGCCATGGCTAGTGTCTCCCGTCGATCTCCACTGATGTTGCCCTTGTAGACATGCCACCCCAAAAAGGTTTCGGGGTCCCCACCCCGGTTTGTGAGGTCCACCGTACACAATGTTGTCAAGGGACACATACCGTGTTTGGCCAGAGGTCCCCACAAGAGGAAGGCATCAGATCCCGCTACCTCCATCCACCAAGCGGGCTTTGCCCGTCAGTGTCCTCTCCTAGCTAGGGTTTTGTTCGAGCCCCCCTCCGCCGAGTGACTAGTTTTTTTATAAAAAAATACATCATATGTTAGGCATGCAAGCCATCTTATTAAAACCTTCCAGTCTTCTTAGGTACCCTGGTAAGGAAAAAGAGGGCATATGAAATTTGCAGCCCATCAGATAATCGTTACGTCATTTACAAGGGTTTACAGAATAAAACTAGGGGTTCATCAACCCAGTTACATGAAATTTTTGAATTTAAACACTCCCTATCTATCTGATGTGCCGCTGTGTTGATATCTCTCCCATAATGGTTGAACTCAACAGTTCTGATACCTCCCGCTTGTACCATGTGTCGTTCCAAACACGATTTTGTCTGAACACAATTGAATAACCTCTGTGGAGTCCGATTATGCTTCAACATTGTGAAGACCAAGGCTATTAGCAAGCGTGTGACCATGCATCATAGATAAAGCTTCCGACATTGCAACAGATGCCACATGTGGAAGGTAAGTGGAAGAGCCAGCTATAAACACTCAATGGTTATTCTGAATAATAGCAGCTGAAGCACTTGTCCCCTTGCTTTCCAGATATGCCACATCAACATTCAGCTTGACATAAGAGGCTCTTGGTTTTACCCACAGTCTCTTCATAGGTCGCAGACTTGAATCCGTAGACTTTGTAGATTTTGCAGTAATCGCACGAATAGACGCAACACAATGTTGAGTGGGTGGAATTCGTTCACCATGCGTGCGATGGCGCCTAAGCCACCAAATAAACCAAGCCGCTACTGCAACCAAACTATTCTCCTTCGTCAGGCTATTATCCGATAGAGTAGTCATTTGGTAAGTTGATTAGGTATTCCAGCGCTTGTGATATCGACCTCTCTCCTGAAGTGGCTTCTGTAATTTTATGCTACATGCCAGGAGTTTTCTAGATCAAAGCCGCAACATGGCATTTGAATAACATGCACTCCATATCCTCACTAGCCACGGTGCATAAGAGGCAAACTCCATCAGTTCCAATGTGCCTTTTGAAAATAATATCCTTAATCAGAAAGATACCATGAAAGACACGCCAACAATTTTTTTCACTTTTGTCGGTACATTCAGGTTCCACAGGTTTTTCTAGGTTGGGTTATTTAAAGGGGTACCCCTAATCAGCGATCTGCAAGTGACGTCGTTGAACTGATGTCTCCATTCGACATGATATGTAGAGCGAACAGAGAATAAGCCCGACTTTGTTCCATGCCACGCCAAAAAATCATCAAAGCCATTGATAGTAAGAGGAATTTGCAGAATTCTAGCTGCATCAATTGGGTGGAAAGTAGTCGTAATCAAATCTTGGTCCTAGCTTCCTATAATGGGGTCAATAAGATCACAAACCTTTGTTAGAAGACAATTACCACGTGGGGTGGTGATTTTTCGATTCGGACTTCCAGACAACCATGGATCCT
This sequence comes from Avena longiglumis, assembly GCA_030063025.1. Classification (NCBI taxonomy): domain Eukaryota; kingdom Viridiplantae; phylum Streptophyta; class Magnoliopsida; order Poales; family Poaceae; genus Avena; species Avena longiglumis. Next base: position 131,202,510 of record CP125973.1, on the reverse strand, counting down.
TCCAAATATCAATCAATTCACCATTTCCAACACGCCATATACAACCCCTTTTAAAAGTTTGTATCCCAGCTACAATGCTTTGCCAAGTAAAGGAAGACCCTGCCTTAGGTCCTGCTTTAAGAATATCTCCAGATGGATAGTACTTTGCACGCAAGACCTGGACACATAAGGAATTGGGCTCATCAATTAATCTCCATACTTGATTGGCTAGCATGGCTAGGTTAAAAGAGTGAAGGTCTCTAAACCCCATGCCTCCCTCCTTCTTTGGGAAACACAACTTCCACCATTCATACCAATGCATTTTGTTTCCATGGTCATCATCTTCCCACCAGAATTGAGAGATCACGTCCGTTATTCTTGCAAATATTCTTACGTAGAAGAAAAACCGACATAGCATAAACATGTATTGCTTAAAGAATTGCTAATAAGGATCTCCTTACCACCAATTGATATAAGCCTCTCCTTCCATCCTTTAATTCTTTGGAGCACCCTCTTCACAAAGTGTACAAACAGTCAATTCTGTCCGCCCCAATTATTTTCGGTAAACCCAAGTACTTATCCAAAATAGCCTCAGTATTAATATCCTGTGTGTTACATATCTCAACCTTAATATCCACGTGGGTATTGGGGCTAAAAAAACTACTAGATTTTACCACACTCACCATCTGTCCCGAGTTTGCACGATAGGTATCCAACACATGTTGCAACGAGATTGCATTATCCAAATCTGCCTTTAAGAGAATCAAAGAATCATCAACGAATAATAAGTGTGAAACTGATGGTGCATTCCTGCATATCTTGACACCTTCAATGCCACCGATCTCCTCCATGTGCAACAGTAAACTAGAAAGTCCTTCTACACATAACAGAAACAAGTTCGGGGATAGTGGATCCCCCTGTCGAATGCCCCTGGTAGGAATAAATTCCTCGGTCATTTGCGAATTAAACCCGAACAAGTAAGAAATTGAAGTAACACACTCCATCACCAAATCAATCCATTTTTTATCAAACCCAAGTTTGTCCATCATGTTGCGCAAAAAATTCCACTCTACCCTATCATATGCCTTGTGCATATCGAGTTTCACTACACAAAGCCCTGACTTGACATTCCTCTTGTTCTTGATTTTGTGAACACATTCATATGCCACATGCACATTGTCCATAATAATATGTCTCGACACAAACGCGCTTTGAGTGGGTGAAATAATATCTGGGAGGATCAACTTTAGTCTTCCCACAAGCATTTTTTAGATGATTTTATGGACTACATTGCAAAGCGAAATATGCCAGAATTGAGAGACCTCTTCCGGGTTATCCACCTTCGGAATCAACACCACGACTGTCCCATTCCACCCCTTAGGAATGATCCTTTCATTTATAGCCTTTAAAACATCAGCAGTAATATCGTTACCGACTAAGTGCCAAAACCTTTTATAGAAGATTGCATGTAATCTGTCCGGTCCAGGGGCTTTTAGATCGCCAATACTAAACACAACCTTTTTAACATCCTCCGTCGAGAAGGGAGGAAGTAGGTTGTCATTCATCTCGCTAGTAATTCTAGGAGCAATTTTCTCCAGGAACTCTGGGTCGGTCTGGTTATTATCGGAGGAAAATAAACTTGTAAAATATTGAAGGATAACCAGATTTAAAGCATCATTAGCTTTCACAAAATGACCCGATGGGTCCTTAATTTTCTTGATGTAATTCCTTTTCTTCTAAGCCGATGCAAAGTTGTGGAAATAAGCTGTGTTCTTATCTTTATTTTTAGCCAATCCGCACGCGCACTTTGGCTCCATTTAATTTCCTCATGCTCCAGTAATTTCTTAATCAGTTTTGTTAGTTCATTCATACGTTGCTCATCAATATCCACCAGAGGGCCACGTATTATTGTTTCCAATTCGCGTTGAGCTGCTCGGAGTTGCTTCTTGTGCTGCTTCAGGGTTCACAGATCCTATGCATGGAGCCTAGCATGCATGGTTTTCAATCTGGTAAGAATGTCGATCGCCGGCTAATCTGATGCCGCAACCATTCAATGAGCTTCAACCTCCTCCCTGAACCCTTCCTATTTAAACGATCTTTCTTCAAATCTCGAATGTCCTCTTTGTGGATTTGATTCTGCCTATGCATAGTACTCTATATCTAGCAGAAGTGGCCGATAGTATGAATACTCCAGCTGGATAATAGCCGATTGGTTATGCATAGGACTCCAACTTGTGTTAGTTATTCCTCTGTCTAGTCTCTCCCTCATCTGACCTCTATGCCAGATAAACCGATCTCCCACATAGCCAACATCCTCCAATCCGCAAGAATCCATAGCATCATGAAAAGCTTTAGTGTATTTTTCTGGTCTAATTCTTCCTCCCTCTTTCTCATGAGCATACATAATTTCATTAAAGTCACCCTAATTAACCAGGGTAGGTTATTTTGTTGGTGAATCTCCATCATTTTGTCCCAAGTTTTATATTTCTCAGCCCATTTAAATTCACCATACATCCCTGTAATCTCCACACTTTATTTGTATTCTCCTCTACATGAACATCAATATAGTTTTGACAAGCATATATTTGAGTAATCTTCACTTCCTTCTTTCAGAACATTAAAAGTCCACCTTTCCTCCCATCACTGGGTTGGATAATATTGAAGTCCATCCTTGTCCTCCTTCTAAGACACTCTGCCGGATATCGATCAAGGTGTGTCTCCGAAAAAAAAACACAACCTCCGGGGTATTGTGCCTCAACACATCTAGATGCGCTAGGACTGTCGTGGTATTACCCAACCCGTGGCAGTTCCAGACAATGATCTTCATTGCGACCGGACGAATTCCCATTGGGAACCCGCCGATCCTAGTGAAGAGGAGACAACCCCGTCCTTCTTTGGGTGTTCCTTTCGGTCCTTCTCTTTCTCAACATCCGCCCCTTGTGTTAAGAACTCACCATCCATAATCATATATGTGGGGCTAATATTAGTGCCCTTCGGGGTAGCTTCTTGATACGTCGGAAACGTATCTATAATTTTTTATGCTCCATGCTTGTTTAGTATCTACTTTGATTTTCTTTGTCTACACTTTGAGGTGCTTTTTACATGTTTTCTGGTACTAACCTATTAACAAGTTGCCACAATGCCAGTTGCCTCTTTTCTGCTGTTTTTGGTTTCAGAAAAGTTAGTAAAGAAATATTCTCGGAATTGGACGGGACAAACGTCAAAGTCAATTACTTTCTGTGGGGAACAAGAAGACCAGAGGGGAGACGGAGAGGCGTTCCAGGCCGCCCGCACCCCCCCTAGGCGCGGGTAGGCCCAGCCCTGCGCCTAGGAAGGGTGTGGGGACCTTGGCCACCCTCTTCGCCTATAAGAAGCCCCCGATGCAGAAACCCTAAGTACCCGATCAAATCTCCACGAAACCTTCTGTAGCCGCCGCCACCGTCATCCCTAGATCGGGGGGGGGGGGCGATCTGAAGTTCTTCCCGGCACCCTGCCGGAGGGCTGATCATCCCGGAGGCCTTCTCTCCAGTATGATGCATGAGTAGTTCCACCTTGGACTATGGGTCCATGTAGTAGCTAGATAGTTGTATCTCCTCCTTGTGATTTCATGTATAGATCTTCTGAGCTCCGTTCATGATCAAGATATAATCTATTTGTAATCATGCATGTTGTGTTTGCGGGTATCCGATGGATATTGAGATTATTATGTTGGTTTGATTAATGGTTTTGTCTTTATGATTCTATCATGTCTGTGTTGTTTGTGATCTTGCATGCTCTCCGTTGTTAGTAGCTATCTTGGCCAAGTAGTTGCTGGTGACTCCAAGAGGGGGTATTTATGCTCGATAGTGGGTTCATGCCTCTAGTTTCCAAGGGAAGTGACAATAATCTCTTCAGTTGTAGATGTGTTGTTGCTACTAGGGAGAAAACAACGGTCTCTTGTTCATGGAACATGAGTATTGTTTACCTTACACACTTTTCTTAAAGAAGTTGTCTGTTGCTTGCAACTTAATACTAGAGGGGGTTAGAATGATAACCTAAAGGTGGACTTCCAGTCATAGATGCAGTTGGATGGCGATCTATGTATCTTGTTATATTTCCCAATCGAATCTCATAGGATCTTTCTAACTAGTAATTGCATTGTTATGCTTTGCTCAGTTCCTGTTAATTGCCCTGTTGTAATTTGTTTACCCTTCATGCCATGTTGTTTATCCAAGGAGAGCACCTCTAGTGAACTATGGACTCCGGTCCAATCTTTACCATTGATACATTTTCCACTGTTACTTGTTTACTTGCTGCAAACCACCATTACCTTCCACACCATATGTTTAATCCTTTGTTATAGCAAACTGGTGAGCTTGACAACCTCACTGATTCGTTGGGGCAAAAGTCTTGAGTTTATGTTGTGCAGGTCTCCGCGTTGCTTGCAACACCCGTGTGACGTTTCCTTTATCCTTCTGGTTCGATAACCTCGGTCTCTACTGAGGAAATACTTGCTGCTGTGCTCATCACACCTTGCTCTTGGGGTTTCCAACGAAGTGCTCCACATCAAGCACCATTAACAAGTTTTCTGGCGTCGTCGCCGGTAAGGCTAAGGACATCTTCACTAGGGGATTCCTTCACTTCCTTTCTCTTTACTTTGTTTTTAGTTTGCTTTGTTTCTTTTGCTTGGTTTTGTTTGCCTCTTTCCAAAAAAAAACAAAAAAATTAGTCTAGTTTGGTTTGCTTGCTTTATTCAAAAACACAAAAAAATTAGTTCCTACTCTAGTTGCCACCTTGTTCTAGCTCACCATGTTGCTCCCCAAGTTCACCCTGAAGGACCTCTCTATAGGTAGTGGCTCCATAATTGGGAAAGAAAATATTGAAGAATTCTTTAATCATGTTAGCAAGCATGAGGATATTGAGTATAGATCTATAGTGGAACTTTCTCCTAATTATGAAATTGTTACAGCTTCTTTAGTTCATATGTTGGAGGCTAGGTTTGTTAGCCTTAACCCCATGATGCAAATTTTGTTCCTAAAACTAAAAGAAGAAAAGAATGTAGAAAATAGAGTGTTTATTCTTGAAACTTTACTCAAAGAGTTCCATGATGTTGTTAAGGAAGCCAAAAAGGTCTTTGAGCGTTTTAATATGCCAAGCTCATGTGTAGATGTTGTGGGTAATTCATATAAAACCAAGCCTAAAGATGAATTTAAGATACACATACCCTTTAAGCTTTTTGGGATGCATGAGGCCTTTGAAAAGAATTTTGATTGGATTGTTCCTAAAAATCCTTTTGATGAAAGTAGTAAACCAAAGAGAAATGAGAAGAGACCCTCCAAAACTCATTTGGATGAGATACCTTTTATAGTTGAAGACTTTGCAAGTATGGATGTTAATGCTTCTTCATTTGAAAATACTTGATTCTTCTTGCTTCTTGTGCCTAACTTAAAGGCGTTAAAGAAAAGTACTTGTTGGGAGATAACCCAAGAGTTTCCTTGAGTCTTGGAAGTTATTACTTCAGTAATGACCTCTCCTTATCCTTTTTGTTTGCTTTTTGTGCCAAGAATGACCTCTAATGAGAGGGAAGTAAGATTTGGGGAGTTGATGTCTCGAAACAGATTTCTGTCCTCCACCAAAAAAATACGCGAGGAGTCTCTGTAACTCGAACTGAGATGAAAATTTACAAAAAAAAACCCAGTATGTTAGATAACTTTAGTTAGTTCAACACTTTTTGATTTGAGCAACAGAAGATGTTTTAAAAAATCGGTTTCTACCTGCTGGTCTGTTTTGATAGATTTCTGCCATTATTTGCATTTGCTTCTTATTGATTCCTTTTTGAATTATCTTTAGGTGAATTGAGATTTTTGAAGGAGTTACTACAGTAGCTTCTATTTTTAGTGAAAAGCCTTGCTGTTCCAAAACTTTTCCAGAGGTCTAATATATTTTGAATACACTAATGTTGCTAATGAAGATTGTGTGAAGGAAAAATTTCAGGTGTAGAGAGAGAATGATGCAATGAGATGAAGAATGGCAAAAGCTCAAGCTTGGGGATGCCACAATGGTGTCACCCCAAGAAATATCCAAGAGGTACAAGCGTCAAAGCTTGGGGATGCCTAAGGCATCCCCTTCTTCATCAATAAAAAGCTCAGGTCTGTTTAGACACTTTGTTTTTATTGTTTCATGCACAGTCGTGTTGTTCTTGGAGCGTCTTAGTTTTTGTTTGCTTTGCTTAGTTTGTTTAGTTTGCTTGAATTAAGTAGTTTGGACCCTCGTTCTCGCTGTGTTGTTTTGCAAATAAGTTGCTTGGTGTTGGAAAGGAGTAGTAAGTTCTTGCTTGTAAGTGCAAGAGGAGCTTGCATTGACTGTGACTTAGACTTTAGCATGACATGCTAGGTGTTGTTTTGACCTTATGCTTAGTGATTATTGCTATAGCATGTATTGTTCCAAACAGTTGGGATTGCTTAGTGTGCCTTGAAGAAATTATGTGTTGTTTTAGCATGCAAAAGCATAGTATTGTGGTATTCTCCTTTGATACTTTGCTTGGGTTGACTTGGCACATGCTCACACCATGTTATTACTATGACAAGTCACCATATACTCTATAATCATTTAGTCCTTGACTTGTAGTACCAGTCTTTGCTTTGATTAGTAATTCTTTGTTGCACTACATGATTATGGCCATTATTGCTCTCTTATTTGGTTGCTCTCAGTCCTTTGCTAGCCTCCACTTGTGTGAGTAAGCTCTACTCATGCTTCCAACTTCCAAGAAACCAAGTTATTACAAAGTGTCCACTATAAACTCCTATGCATGGTGTGTTACACCATTCCAAGTATATTCTTGTTTTTCAGCTATCTTCTAATTAAAAACTATTTTGTTATATGAAAACTTTGTGATTAAAGCCTCACAAACTTGATGGCACACTTTATATTCTTTGCCCCTAATAAACTTGAACCATTGTGTCATCTATGTTGTATATGATTGCACTTATACGTTGGAATTAGCAGAACCATGATGTCACGGGGAATGTTTTCAACATTGCACTTGTACTTTGTACTCAGTTGATATCATGCTCTTTTGTCTATGGATGTCACCGGTGTGAAATAAAGAGGGAACTTGTAAGTCCATGGAGTTTGTATCCTATGTTAGAGAAACGCCTGGGCCGCTAGCCTAAGCCATGCCTAATCATGGTGAAAACTTGCAACATCACCATAGTGACATCTATGAAGCATTCTTCTTATAAAAAAAGAGACACATTGAGAAAAGAGGAAAGAGAGAAAAAAGCACCATATTCCCATGGTAAATAAGAAGATTGCTGAGATGCTCATTGTCTGCTTGCCTTGTCATTTTGTTTATGGGAAAGCTCCTGTACCATGTGCAAGGGGTACCTCGTTGGCGGTTCTCGATGATATGCAAATACTTACAATAAAAAAACTTACAGGTGACTAAAGTTGAGTAGCATGAGGTGTGGCCCTCGTATTCAAGGGATTTGAGATTGCCAACTTATACTTCGTCAAGCATATACTCCATCTTTATTCACTTAAACCTTAATCACTTCAAGATGCTTATGATAGGGGCAATGAGGGCTGAAAGCTAACAAGTACCATAATTTTTGGAAGCTCTTTTTGAAACTTGAAATCACTGCTTCCTTTATAAAAGGTCTTTCTTCCACCACTATTGAGTCTCCACCTTTGTAGCATCCCGGGTAAAACCACTACTAGAAAATCGCCTGCATTCACATCTATGCATCATCATGATATCTGCATGCATGTTTTAATCTAAAACCATTTTTGCTAAAAGCCTATTTTTGTTTTCTAAAGTATCCCCTTTCTATTTCAAATGTAAAACCCTCGGTCCGTCCGGATCTTTCGTTTGCCTAAAGTATTTTACTAAAAGTATATTGTAAATCTAAATAAAATAATAATAAAAACTATTTTTTGTGGGAGGCGGTCTAGCCGGTCGGGGCCAACCGGCCAAACCACCTACTATCCGGCCCATCTAAAATAAAACCCTAACCCTAAAAACCACCCTAGACCTACCCAGATCCCCAAGCCACTCCCCCACCCCGTCGCCGCTGTGCACAACACCACGCCTCCACCTGACGCACGCAAGCACAACTTCACACCACACACAACGCACGCGACCCGTTTCCTGCACACACCAGCACAAACGTCGTGTGCACAGCTAGCCACCAACCACTCCCTGATCATTTTGCAGCTAGACCCCTCCACCGCCTTGGCCAAACGCCATCGGGTCCTCGTCTTCCTCCCGAGCAACCAACGCGAGCACCGTCGCCCGACCTCGGTCTCCCTCGCGCCTGACCGCCGCCTTGCCTCGTCGGTTCCGTCCCCGACCGCCTCCCTCTCGCGCCGCCAGCGCCAAGTCCCCGCCTCCAGTCGCCCTCCTCCTCCTCTGTCTCCCTGACGGCGCCCTTCTCCGCTGGCCATGACCCCGTCGGTCCCCTCGAGCAGCGGCCGTCCACCCCCGCGCGTGCCCTCCTCGACGCTGACTAGACCTTGTCGCCTCCGGCCCGCGTCGAGCCCCATGCCGCCGCCGCCGGGGAGCTCGCCCCATCAGCAAGCCGGCCCCATACAGCGCCCCACGAGTCCCGCCGCCTCTCAAGCTCCGCCACCGCGACTCCCTCCTCGGCCACAGATGCTTCCCTGAGCCCGACCACCTCTCCATATTGTTGCCATTCAAGCCTCGTCTCGCTCAGCGCTGTCTTCCTCGCTACCCCTGCACGTCGGCTTCGGTTCCCTCTACGATGCGGCCCTGTCGACCCTGTACCACGCCTCTGCCACAGGCCCGTCTGCGTGTCCACAGGACTCCACCATATTGTTCCCCTTTCTCACCTGTTTGAGTTTGTGCTCTGTACCGCTGGCTCTCGCTAGGTTCTCCGGCAAGTGGATGTGAAGATGGTAATTCCCAGTTACTGATGATACAGTGATGTGCTGAAGCTCATTTAGTGGAGACTTCTCTTCTTGTGTTTTGCAAGTCAAGTTCATGTTGTCCCGGCGGTGTTTGCCAAGTTGAGATCCTCAAACCTGATGGTCGACATCACGGAACGCTGAGGTCTTCATCACGGAACAACAAGCACTCCGGCATGGATCTAGTGGCCGAGACCCCAAGCACCCTGATCCCGAGGATCCGAAGACCAATGGCGTCGAACCCCGAACCCTCGGAAACCCCAAGATCGCCAAACCTCCATGTGTGACCCATTTTCTCGAAGCCCTATTTTATTAAATGATATTGATCTTGTTGCATATTAAATGAACATGTTTGCATACATATTGTGGGTGTTTGGGGGTATCTAGATGATTCACCTAAATTAAATATGGATACCATATGCGGGCGATTCTAGTCTAGTATTGCTCCCATTTAAATTTGTGCATCGAACCGGTGATATAATTTTGCCTTGTTAAGACAACATTTAAATTGCGGGGTATCTAAACAACATGAACCATCTATTTAATTGTCGGGACCCCGGTTCCGCTTAATTTTGTCTAATTGCATCGCATCTTTGCCATGACATACATCATACATGCATCATGCCCGATCTTCTACCGTAGTATTAAATAGTGCATCCGGTGTTTCTTCTAGTGTTTTGGTTCTTCGCGGATAAGGCCGTTGAGTTGATGCGAGTGTCAACCCGATCTTCGGATGAACTTTCAGCAATGTTTTTCAGGCGAGCATTCTCCCCCTTCTACCTATTTTACCTTTATAGTATTTATTCCCTCTTGTTGATCTATTGCTATATGTGTTGCGATGCTCTAGTTTTTGTACCCGAGATATCCCTTGCAGCCTTACATTGTCTTGGACACATCCTATTACCTGTTGTTTGGTAGATAGCTGGACTTGCGCGTCGTAGTCGCTTGCTCAAGTGCTGTTGCGTGTCATCGAGTACCACAGTTGTTGGAGAAATGCCTTATGCTTTATGCTGGAGATGATCATGGCTTTAATTATCGTTTAATAACTAAAATTGAAGTAGGTAAATGCAGAGGCACCGGTGGGTAATAGACAATTTTTGGTTTTTAACCGCTCACTGGCGTCCCGTAGGACCCCGAGTTCTTGACACCTGTTCCGAGATCGAGCGCGCTAACCACAGGTGGGGTGTGTGGGCACCCCCATCGATTAGTACCTGATTTCAAAGTATTGTACTGGGGGCCACAAAGTAGTTTGGGGCTTTATTACTATCCTATACTTATGCCATGCTTTACTGCTTTATTTACGATTGTGCGTGGAGCGCCTGTACTGTTTTGGAACCAATGTGGAATGTTTTCGCGGTATCGACAAGCCCAATCACACTTTCGGGTTCCCAGTCGTTTACATCCATTGTCACAAACCTCTGGGTCCGTCTCGGAGCCGGCCGACTTCGTTGCGGGTAGCTTAGTGGGGTGGCCCCCATGTGCTTATTTGGGTCTGGGAAACGTCGTGTCCGAAAACCCGTCGACATACCGTTGGGTGTATGTTTTGTGATCTTGAACCTACCTGATCTGACAACAAGGGTGTAGGTGCGTGTGGAAACTTTGGTGCACCCCTGCAGGGTTAAATCTTTTCGAGAAGCCGTGTTCACGGTTATGGACTACTTGGAGCACAGTTCTCGATCATAGACAACTATAACTAAAGTTTACTATTATAATTTGACTTGTATCCGATATGACTAGTAATCAACTTCACTACAACGGAATGGCTAAATAAAAGTACCAACAACTGTTGGGTTTGGGATATATCATGCTAATTGTATCTGACAAGTAAGTGTCGCAACTACAACGGAATGGTTAACTAAAAGTGCCCACTGCTTATTATATCAGGATGACTATATATACCTGACTAGTAATTGCTGCAACGATAACTGGATAAATAAAACTGTCAACTGTGTGAGTTCCTCGGATGACTTCCTCCTTTGGTCTCGAGGGGGAAAATACCAGGATGGGTATGTTTGGTGGTAGAATCAGGATGGTTTCGAATAGGTCTTTCTTATCTCTCTCTCTGATAGCCGACAGTTGTATCGAGTCTCTATAGGTTTTTTAGTGCATCTTTGCTACGCCGCCATCCACCATACCTATGTAGGCGAGGACCGAATTCTAGTCTCGCTGTGTCGGCCTCGATCGACCGCTCTTTTTCCTTTGTCCTTTGTCGGCACCCCTTTTGTTTAAGCAGGTTTTGAGATCGACGTCGTTAGCAGGGTTACCCTTCCGGCTTGGCCTGGGCAGGGTTATGGACGCCATTGGTTATTCTTCAGGGCTCTTAGCTCAATTTGCATCTTGTCCGTACTCGGACACTGTATCGTTTTCAAGGTGATTTGGATCTTTGTATTGTATATCTGTATTCTTGACTCATGGAGTCGTTGTTGTATATATCTTTCTGTGGGTTCCATTGTGGACTATTGTGTAATGATATTACTTTGTTTTCCACCCGCACGCAAGTACCTAGTGGGCACCTTTGAATCGTTTCTATGCGGGTTTGGAGGAAATCACTGAAACTTGCATAGGGCCGATTCCGAGGGTGTTACAACCTTCTACCGTTAGGCACCATTAAGAGAGCATAGTTGTCATTCTGTGTGCAGTATTCCAAAGCTTATTAATTGATGCATATTGTGATATTACTTGTTCTTGTGATATTTGTTTCTAGTCACCCTTGTGAACTTTGAAGATGTCCTATGCATCTATTTACTACTCTATGAGGGACAAACTAACTGCCACTATGCTATGTTTTCTGTATGTGAAACAAACAACCATTTTTCAATACATGTTATTCATGATCTTTGTTTGTAGCTTGTCATGTTGCATGCATAGTTACTATGTCCTATTGTTAGAACTCCTTCTTTCATGTACATGTTTAGAGTTCTTTGATCCTATCTTTCAATGCTTGCAAATGGTTAGATCTTCATTGTGAAGGTGCATGTCATCTAAAAAATTATTCTTTTTATCACTTACCTACTCAAGGACGAGCAGGAGTTTAAGCTTGGGGATGTTTGATACGTCGGAAATGTATCTATAATTTTTGATGCTCCATCCTTGTTTAGTATCTACTTTGATTTGCTTTGTCTACACTTTGAGGTGCTTTTTACATGTTTTTTGGTACTAACCTATTAACAAGTTGTCACAGTGTCAGTTGCCTGTTTTCTGCTGTTTTTGGTTTCAGAAAAGTTAGTAAAGAAATATTATCGGAATTGGACGGGATAAACATCAAAGTCAATTACTTTCCGTGGGGAAAACAAAGTCCAGAGGGGAGCCGGAGAGGCGTGCCAAGGAGCCCGCACCCCCTAGGCGCGGGTGGGCCCTGCCTCGCTCCTAGGAAGGGTGTGGGGCCCCTGGCCACCAATGGATATTGAGATTATTATGTTGGTTTGATTAATGGTTTTGTCTTTATGATTCTATCATGTCTGTGTGTGTTTGTGATCTTGCATGCTCTTTGTTGTTAGTAGCTATCTTGGCCAAGTAGTTGCTAGTGACTCCAAGAGGGGGTATTTATGCTCGATAGTGGGTTCATGCCTCTAGTTTCTAAGGGAAGTGACAATAATCTCTTCGGTTGTAGATGTGTTGTTGCTATTAGGGAGAAAACAACGGTCTCTTGTTCATGGAACATGTGGACTGTTTACCTTACACACTTTGCTTAAAGAAGTTGTCTGTTGCTTGCAACTTAATACTGGAGGCGGGTCGGATGATAACCCGAAAGTGGACTTCTAGTCATAGATGCAGTTGGATGACGGTCTATGTATCTTGTTGTATTGCCCAATCGAATCTCATAGGATCTTTCTGACTAGTAATTGCATTGTTTTGCCTTGCTCAGTTCCTGTCAATTGCCCTGCTGTAATTTGTTTACCCTTCATGCCATATTTTTTATATAAGGAGAGCACCTCTAGTGAACTATGTACCCCGGTCCAATCTTTACCATTGATACATTTTCCACTGTTACTTGTTTACTTGCTGCAAACCACCATTATCTTCCACACCATACGTTTAATCCTTTGTTACAGCAAACCGGTGAGCTTGACAACCTCACTGATTCGTTGGGGCAAAGTCTTGAGTTTGTGTTGTGCAGGTCTCCGCGTTGCTTGCAACACCTGTGTGACATTTTTTTCCTCCTTCTGGTTCGATAACCTCGGTCTCTACTTAGGAAAGACTTGCTGTTGTGCCCATAACACCTTGCTCTTGGGTTTTCCAACAAAGTGCTCCATGTCAAGCACCATCACTTCTCCCATAGTACCCATGTCAATCCTCCTCTTAGCACTAGGGTCAGCTGCATTTCTGTCATCAGTTTCCATATCCAACCTCTTCAAAGGGCTTGTTGTTGTATCCTCCATCTCCTCATTTATCTTTTCTCCCTCATTAACCACAGGAACATTAGCATTGTGACTCCAAGACGTATGATTCTCAAAAGGTTCCCCTCCTCTACCGAGGCCTCTAGGGTCTCTTCCACGACCACCGCGAAAGCCATAGCCAGCGCCTCTTCCTCCACCGCGACCAGAACCACCACGTCCATGCCAGGTTTCCCAATCAGCCATGAGGAAATCCCCCCATTTGAGATTCCCCTCTTCATGCTCTCCTGATCCACATTCAATTTGAGTATGACCAAAGTGACCACAAGCTCCAAAAAACCTAGGTATCTTTTCATACTTAATATGATAAAATTCCCTTTGACCAACACGCGAGATCGTAACCACACGAGCAAGGTTTTTTCTGACATCTAGCTTCACTCGAACTCAAACAAAATTCCCAACACCATTAACATATGTTACCACCTTAACGACTTTACCCACCTTCTTCTCTGTCAAGTTCTTTATAAGTGTATCATTACGATACCCCACGGGCAGTTTTTGGATTTGTATCCATGTCGCAAAGAAGTTTAGATCAACCGACTCAGGGACACCCAGTCCATCATACTCTTCAATTCAAACAGAGTTTTGACGAAAAAGCCATGGTACTCCCTCAATTACCTTGAGCCAATCTCCCAAGCAGAAGCACTGTACTATGAACATATTCCCTTCCCGATGCACCATCTCAATCCGCCTCGCAGGACTCCAGGCATTCGTCATATGTTGCTCAAAGGTTATAGGGCTAAAGAAATTCTCCGTATGTACTTTAACTAGTGCCATCCACTTGATACTAGATTTGGGTGCCGCTTCTTCATCCTCAAAGACAAGAACATCTAGCTCGTCTTCCTCAATACCCATCCTTGGAAGCATGGCGTCTATCTCCTCTGCCTTCTGCCTTGATCCCCCCGCCTGGTTTGACGAGTTTTCAGTGCTATCCATGTCGCCGAGTCCACAAAACTCCAAGAAGTAGAAGAACTCGACGAGAATCACGAACTAAGAGATCCCATACCAACTATAACCCGGATTGCCACCAACCGAGAAGAGATTAGGAATGTAGCCGGGGCTAGGAAGAACTCCAATCCGGGAAAGTGGAGTCAGAAACCCTAATCGCCCTGACAAGAGCCAAGCGTTAGATCAAGACTTCGTCATATATCCTGCTTGCTCGGTTTCGAGGAGCACGGCCCTTATAATTTGGACCAACTTGTGTCCGAGCGACTAGTTGTTGGCATATACGAAGTAAGTACCAAACCGAAAGAACCGAGACCAAGACTGAATACCGGGGATCAGAAGTGCATCAGGCCGAAAGTCCAAGTTTTATGGGCCATCCCACAGCCCAATAACCCATGTCTAACTCGGTAACTCACTAACTCCCCTATCCCTTCTTCCCGGTAGGCAGCCGCCAACGCCCCTGATTCCCCCTCGACTTCCCATGGTCCGCTTCTCCTTCTCTCCACTCGGCGACCGGCGGGGGTGGTGTAATGCAGCCCCCGCGTATGCCCTGATACGTCTGCATCTTCCGCGCTTCTGCCTCCTCTTCTTCTCTACACCCCGGCGGGCCGCGGCGGTGGTAGCCTGCCTACAGCCGCCGGGCATACCATGGCCGTGGCTGCCGCACTGGAGCCGTCTCTCGAGTCGCTGGCCAACGAGGTGTTGAAAATCCATTTCTTAAATGTGATTGTTTTCTTCCTTTCTTCAATTTATCGGTCACATCGGTCTTAACCGAGAACGGACCGAATTCTTGCTGCCCAGCCTGACTAGCTAGTTAGCTACTATAATTATTAGAGATGGTGGGCGATGATGCAAACTAGGTAGTCCACGTTGTGCGTCCGTTCTGTGTTTGAATATATAGCCTGCTTGTCGTTGAGCGCAACCGGCCGGCCGTTGGAATTATTAACGACGACGACCTGTCTTGCTTTTGTCAATATCTAACTACTCTCATTCTTCGCACGAATTTAACCATGTGTTATGTGTAGTACTCCCAATGTGCCATTTTCGCAATCAGACAGGACAGGCAGGTCAATGGACCAGTTCAGCTTGTTGTGATAAACTCTAAGGCGAGCACTAAGTGGAACCTCCACTTCGTCCAGGTAAGATGAATCTGAGTGCATGGAAGCACACGATTTTCACTCAGTTCTTCAGTTTATCTTTTTCTGCACAGGTAGTGCGCGGAACAGTCTAGCTAGCTTGTACCATCTTCTTGACCATAACATTTACATCCATAATTTTGGAGATCTGGCCTCAATTCTTCAGGAGGGGGCGGGAGAGAATGCCACGCCGTCGGAAGCTTGTCAATGACACATGGTGGGCAGAAGTAGAAACTGTCAACCATTACGCCCTGTTCATGGGTTACCTGTCCATGGCCGTCAATGGTATGGGTTTCCTGGTGCTTACTTGGACCACGGTCGTCCTCCTAGGTGGCTTCGTCTCCGACCTGCACAACAAGGACTTTTGGTGCCTTACATTCATTACCCTTGTGCAGACGGCTGGGTTAGTACTACTTGCTTGTTAACCATTTGAGTCATGCATAAGTACTGCTTAACTTGGACCTACTTTTTTCTTAATTCCCCTTCCAGATTTTGTTATGGTCTTTTGCTCCATCTTTCTTCTTACGGAGTAATTTGTCTTTGTTAAAACTTATCTTGTCATTTCAAACTTGGAGGTACAAACCACAGGATCTTTGATGTATTCCTGACAGAAAAGCTAAACTATATTGGGTATTCATTTCTCGGCTTTGCGAGTGTTGGATACTCTGCGCAGAGGGACAAGAACAAATGTCTAGGTGCTCTATCGATGGTTCATGTCGTGTTGTTGGGCATTCTGTTGTGCCCTCTGGTGGTTGTCTACAACTGTGGCTTGTTTATTTCAGCCGGGATTTCTGTATGGCGTCTGATACAACATGATTACCATGCTGACGGAGTTAGAAACCTGAAGCAGGCGCTGGACGTCTTGTACTACCTTGCTCTGCTCCAGAGCACGATTTTCTGCTACAAGTGCATCAATGGTTTTGCAAAGGGATTTATAGTGAATTCAGTAGCCCAGAGTGGTAACTTTGATGAGCAGTCTCGTGCCGGAATATCAGAGTACTTGCTGGAAATGATGGCCGGATGCCAAAAGGACAGAATGTATACTAGAGGAAGGAACCTCATCACATACGCCGTGGATCTTATGGGGTCTAAGTCACCTGATGACTACATGTCCGGCCTAAGGATCCTGGACACGTGCGCCGTACAAATGGGGAGCTCACACGAGTCCGGGAAGGGATACTTGCAGTGGAATACGCTCAAGAAACATCTCATCATGTCTGTGTCCTCACCCAACATACTCCCGAAGCTGCTGCAGACATTGGGCCGCATAAGCATATATGATAGAGAGACGAGGGGGCATGCAGCGAGGGTGGTGGCGAGCATTTCTCACGACATCCATTTGGAGGAGTTCCCAGGGGGGATTCGCTACATTTCTTCTCTCATCGACACATTCGAAAAATACCGTGTTCTCCAACCATATGAAGCAAACTGGTTATATGAGAAATATTGTGAGTCATATGAAGAAGAACGTGAACAGATTTTTCGCGAAGAGCGTCATGGAAAAAAATTGAAGGTACACGCTGCACAAGAGGACTCTGACGCTGACCTTCTGAAGGACTACGCGGATCTAGTGGCGCAAGGCTTCCTTATCCTTCAGAAGCTGGCAACCAATCATGACAACTGCAAAGTAATGCTCGGCACCCCATGTTTGCTCCCAAAGATCATTGCGCCTGTGACTGCCGACCTACTCCACCCCCTCCGGGGCGACAAGAACGTCCACATCAACCATGATGCATGGTACAGAATATTAGAGGGTTCACTGAGGGTGATTGTCCAGCTCACGGCTGCTACAGGGGAGACCGGCAGCACACTGCGAAGGAAAACCTCAAGCAGGAAGGACGCGATCATAACATTGGATAGGATTCTCGAGTGTGGCCAATGCAATGAAAATCTGAAGAAAAAAGCTATTTGGATTCTCACGCACCTACATGAGGATGCAAGTTGGACGCCGGAGCCTAAAAGCAGAGAAAAACTTATAAAGAATCTGGTTGAGATCATGGCTGGTGGTGACAAGCATGAAGATGCCACACGGGTGATAGCAGCTAACGCGCTGCTGGATCTATCTTCCAGAACTAAAGCAGATGCCACAATTATCATGAAGGCAAATGATAATGTTGTTGATAGTCTCAAAACAATGCTTCTTGAGAAGCGCAAATACCAATCAATTACCGCAGAAATCCTGGAATACATATGCATTCATTACACCGACGATGATGAAATCCTCAAAAAGCTAAAAGAAGCCATGGCCGATGCAGTTCCAAAGGTAATTGGTACCACAATTTGTTTTATTCACCCTGATAGTCAATACTTAGTAAGATATGGGAATTCTTGTAAATCTTGTATATATTGGCGTACATATAGATATTCTGCAATTTACTTAAGTTTCTTTTACTGCCATGCCTGTCAAGCTAGAGGATGTAATGGAAATTTTGGTCATTCTCGCTTAACGAGTGATGCCAATTGCTCTTGCATGTTCTTGGGAAATATCATAAGATGGCGTGATTCTGCTTACAATTAGTGCCTCCTTAAAACTGAAAATATTCTTTCCGCTGCAGCTGTTTGAAGAAATACTTTGTTGGGCAACAAGAAAAACACATACACGAGTACAAGTTGGCCAGCTCTTACCAGCAGAAACACATAGAGGAATACAAGTTGGCCAGGTCAGCTCACTAGAAGAAATACACAGAGGAACAGAAGCTAAACAAGCTAGCTTGACGATACCTGAAAATGATATAGAAAACCAACCTGGTTATTCACAAGGTAATGGCCAGAGCATCAACTCATCTTCATCTCAAGACAAAATGAACAAGCATGCCGTGGTTCGCATGTTATCTCTTTGTGTCACAGTATGTGATACGTTCTTCGGTGCTTGTCAATTTGATGCAATTACCAAGGGAGATGGATCATTTAGCTTTCCAATGAAGCTCAAGCTGATCGTTAAAAAATGTACACATCCTAGGCCTGACTGCCTGAGAATTCTGAAGCCAACCTGTAAGATGATCATATGGATGATGAAACACAGAAACTATGGCGACCAAGAACTGAAGACCTTGAAGGATGCACTGTGTAGTGCTTCAGAAGTCATGTTTCTTCTTGATAGCTCCATGGTTTTTGACATTAGAAACGACTACGCAACGACAACCAAGCCTTTCAGGAGTCTTGATTCTCTACTGAACGAAGCACATGTGCTAATAATGAATCAACTTTTAAGTTTAGACTCAGCACCAGACCGCGTTTAACTTGAGACTTATTTACCTGTTGTTGCCAGATTCTATGTAATGTATCGTGGGTTCATCCGCAATTCTGCATACCATCTATGAATTTTTCGATGTCTTGAGAGTATCTCTGTTCTTTTTTTGGGTGAAATTTCCCGACGGGGTGGTCTCTTGACCACCACACCCAATATTTATAGCTCAGACTTTAGCTTACAACTTGACTACGCACTCTAAACTACTCTAGAGTCTTCTAGGACACTCGTGCTATATGACAATGTGAAGTCATACCTTTTCTTCGAAAAGGGGTTGTCCCTGTTTCTGCACAGATTGTTGCACACAGACAAAAAACACTGAATAACCTAATCATGAAAGTAAACCTTAAATAACCTGTTTCTGTAAACAATTCACAATCTAACCTATTTGTTTGGCGTTGTACCATATGGCTCCGTGTTCAACATCAAGATGTCGTGGTGGAAGGCGCCATTGGTCACCATGATGCTCCAGTCAACGCCGCCACGGAAGCAGCTTCAGGAGGTTCATCGTGCCACACAATGCATTCAGGAACCTCCGCTCTACTAGCAAGAAAATGAGACGCATAGTTTGCTTCCTTAATACAATGACTAAAAGAAATAAAAGTAAAACTACGACAGACAAAAGTACACTTCATAGACTGCCGATGCAGGGCCAATGGAATTGCCACCGTCTTGCAAAACTTGAGTGACCTCCATGCAATGCGACTCGGCCATGATCTTGTTACATCCAAATTGTCCTGCTAACAAGTGTTAGATCTATTAGGATCGCTAGGTGTCGATTTAGTGAGTGTGCGTTAGAGAAAACATACCGTCGGCCTTCGTGGTTGACGAGGAGCTCGCCATCGAGCTTGACAGAGTGGTGGCGGCGGTGAGGTGGGTTGTTCCCGCCGCTGCAGCGCAAGCCGATCGGTGGCTCTAGGGTTTGGGGTTTTCGGTGGGGTGAGTGGACACGACGAACCTTGGCGTGCGTGCCCCTGGCCCCCACCTCTTTATATGCGCTGCGTGACAGGGGCCACCAACGATAGCGACGTTGGGCGCCCCCGATCAGGGAACGAGACCAATCTGTTCGGCCGTTGGGCCGAACCGTGGGGAGATCAAACTAACATTCTCCCCCTTGATCTCATCTTTCATTCGACTTATACTTTAAACTTATACTTTGGCACCCATTTCATCACATATCAATATATAGAGCATGTCTCGTCATAATGGTCAGTTACGCACCATAGATTCCACAGCCACTACACACCTCTCTATTTTAAAACAGATTCTTGTTCTAGGCCCTTAATATTCAGGTATCATAGGCTTTCCCTTAAACCCATGTCGGCTAAGTGTTCTATGAACACACTGGATGGTAAGCCTTTTGTGAGCGGATCCGCGAGCATTTCTTTTATACTTATATGCTCTAAACTTATGGTATAATCCTGGATTATTTCTTTCACAACATAAAATTTAATGTTAATGTGTTTGCAGCAACACTTGACTTATTGTTGTGAGCATAGAATACTGCTGGCTCATTATCGCAGTACATTCTGAGTGCTCTTTGAATGCTGTCCACCACTCTCAACCCGGGTATAAACTTCTTTAACTAGTTTGGCTGCCCCGTGGCCTCATAACATGCTACATACTCAGCTACCATCGTGGACGATTGCGTGATGGTTTTCTTGGAGATTTTCCATGATATAGCTCCACCTGCGAGAGTAAATATATATCCTAACGTGGACTTTCTTTCATCTACATCTCCCACATAATCTGCATCTGAAAACCCTTCTATCTCAAGGGAATCAGTTTTTCTGTATGTTAACATGAGGCCTTTTGTGCCTTTGGCATAACGCAATGCCTTCTTTACCATTTTCCAGTGATTATCCCTGGATTATTTTGAAATCTTCCAAGTACCCCGGTAACAAAAGCTAAGTCAGGGTGTGTACATACTTGAGCATACATCAAGCTTCCGACAGCAGAAGCATATGGAACCGCTTTCATTTGATCGATCTCATATTGGTTCCTGGGACATTGAAAATTCTCAAATCTATCGCCCTTGACTATAGGAGGAGGTGTAGGATTACTTGCATGCATACTATACTTCTTCAGAATCTTCTCTAAGTATGTCTTCTGTGACAGCCCTAAGATCCCCTTTTCTCTATCTCGGAGAATTTCAATTCCTAGAACGAATGAAGCTTCACCAAGATCTTTCATATCAAAGTTCGAGGACAAGAACTTCTTCGTCTCCAATAGTAGACTAACATCACAACTAGCGAGTAGAATGTCATCCACATACAGGATAAGGAAAATGAATTTCCCATTCTTGAACTTTGCATATACGCAATTGTCCTCCTCATTCTCATCGAACCCAAACTTTTCTTATTGTTTCATGGAACTTTAAGTACCATTGCCTGGAGGCCTGTTTTAATCCATAAATGGACTTCTTCAGATGACATCCCATGCGTTCTTTTCCTTCCACAACAAAACCCTTGGGTTGTGCCATGTAAATTTTTTCTTCCAAGTCTCCATTTAGGAATGTCGTCTTTACATCCATCTGATGCAATTCTAAATTATAGTGTGCCACTAAAGCCATTATGATTCTAAAAGAATCCTTACTTGAGACCGAAGAAAATGTCTCATTGTAATATATTCCTTCTCTTTGGGTGAATCCTTTAGCAACAAGTCGTGTTTTATATCCTTCAATATTCCCTCTAGAGTCACATTTTGTTTTGTAGACCCATTTACAACCTACTGTTTTGGCTCCTTTAGGAATTTCTTCTAAATCCCAGACTTTTTTGCTACTCATGGATCTCATTTCATCCTCCATGGCTTCAAGCCACTTCGATGAGTGAGCACTTTTAATGGCTTCTTCAAATGTGGTGGGATCACCCTCCATTTGAACTTCTTGACTGACATAGATTTCAAAATCGTTAGGAATAGCTGGCTTCCTAGTTCTTTGAGACCTTCTAAGGGTCTCGCCTTCTGGCACATTCTCGGTGTGGGGCTGTTGCAACTCTCCCTCATGTGTGGTAACAGGGTCTTCATTTTCATTTGTTGTTACCACAGGAGAACTAACAACATGTGTCACATCGACATTGTCCTGTGTCGGTGCAGCAGCAGGTATCGAGAAAAATGGTTCCTGAATCATCGGAGTGGGTGCATGCACCTTCTTATCCTCAAGGTTGATTTCTTGGGATACCGTGCTCCCCCTGATCATCTGATCCTCCAGAAACACAGGGTGTATCGTTTCTACAAACTTAGTAAATATGTCTGGACAATAGAAACGATAACCTTTCGACTTGTCTGGATAGCCAATGAAATGGCAACTTACTGTCTTAGGATCTAACTTCCCAAGGTTTGGGTTGAAGAGTTTTTCCTCAGCTGGACAGCCCCACACTCGCAAATAATTGAGTGAAGGTTTGCGACTAGTCCATAACTCATATGGTGTTTTAGACACCGACTTACTGGGAACTCGATTAAGTATGTGAATGGCGGTTTTTAACGCCTCCGTCCACAAACCAACCGGTAAGGTGGAGTTGTTGGAATTATGCCCTAGAGGCAATAATAAAGATGTTATTATTATAATTCTTGTTCATGATAAAGTTTATATTCCATGCTAGAATTGTATTAAGCGGAAACTTTAATACTTGTGTGGTTTGTGAACAACACCGTGTCCCTAGTACGCCTCTATGGACTAGCTCATTGATTAATGATGGTTAAGGTTTCCTAACCATGGACATGAGTTGTCAATTAATAATGAGATCATATCATTGGGAGAATGATATGGTGGACAGACCCAAACTAAGCGAAGCAATTATATCGTGTCATCGTGTTCGTCTTTGTGAAGCTTCTCTTATGTCAAATATTGTATTCCTTAGACCATGAGATAATACAACTCCCTGGTATCGGAAGAAAGCTTTGAGGTCATCAAACGTCATCCTATGAGAGGGTGATCATAAAGGTGTCTCTCAGGTGATCGGAAAGTATCTGTTGGGTTGTATGTATCGAGATGGGATTTGTCCCTCCCAAGTCGGAGAGATATACTTCGGGCCCACTCAGTAATCGATATCAACTCCGCTTGCAAGCATGTGGTTAAGGAGTTAATCACAAAGTGATATCGGATTACGGAACGAGTAAAGTACTTGCTATGAACGAGATTGAACTAGGTATGACGGTACCGACGATCAAATCTCGGGCAAGTAAAATATCGCGAGATGAAGGGAATATATATATGGGATTGATTGAATCCTGGCATCGTGGTTCATCCGATATGATCATCGATGAATGTGTGGGAGTCAATATGGGTTTCCAGACCCCTCTGTTGATTATTGATATAAGATCATGTCTGCACATTATCGAACCCGAAGGGTCACACACTTAACGTGTCTCGACGTTAGGATAGATTGGATAATTGGTTTATGAGTTTTTTGTTCGGAGTCTCAGATGTGATCCGGGACATCACGAGAGGTTCCGTAATGGTCCAGAGAATAATATTCATATAAGGCAATGCAGTTTTTGGAGTTCGGAATTGTTTCGGGTTAATCGGTATTGTACCGTAAGCTTGTAGAACCTTCCGGAGGGGGACCAACGTGGCCCCACCTGCCGGGAGGGGGCATGGGCCTATGAGGGAGTGCCCTGGCCGCATTGGGCCAGGGGCACAAGGCCCCATAGGGCCCATCCGGCCAAACCAAGGGGAAACCCTAGGGGAGCTTCTAGAAGGGGGGAGGGAACTTGCCCCCCCCACTCCTGCCTCCTTTGGCCGTCGGCCTAGGGCTTGGGGGAGGGGCTAGGGTTGGAGCCCACCCCTCTATATATAGAGGGCTGGGGCGCACCACCCCCCACACCTCCTCCTCAACCCTATCCGCCCTTCTGCCCTCCTCTCTCTCTCCCTCCCGACCGCGTGTAGGCGAAGCCCTGCTGCAGAAACTCTCCACCACTTGCACCGCGCCGCCGCGTTGTAGATCCAATCCGTCTCTCCACCATACTTGCTGGACCGAGGAAGGAGGAGACGTCGAGGTGCTGCACGTGTGCATCT
Organism: Avena longiglumis; assembly: GCA_030063025.1. NCBI lineage: Eukaryota > Viridiplantae > Streptophyta > Magnoliopsida > Poales > Poaceae > Avena > Avena longiglumis. Next base: position 131,178,891 of record CP125973.1, on the reverse strand, counting down.
CCCGGAGGCATCGCCACTTGCGGTGCTAGATCGGATCGGATCGCGAGGAGGAGAAGCGAGTACGACTACATCACCCATGTTCCGACGAACATTCCGCTGTGCGAATCTTCAAGGGTATGAAGATCTCATCTAATCTCTCTCGTTGTTTTCATCTCCTAGATTAGATCTTGGCTTTCCCGTTCGCATCCGTAGGAATTTTTTTGATTTACTATGCTGCGAAACCCTTCAGTAGTATCAGAGCTAGATCTATGCGTAGATGTGTTTCACGAGTAGAACGCAACATGGTTGTTGCGGGCGTTGATGTTTTCTGTTTCAAGCCTCTTGTTTGTGTTCTTCTTATGACGCGGGATAGTGAGATTGAAGCGGTCCAGGCCAACCTTACGCGACGTCGTCATGAGACCGCCCGCACTTGACGTGTGGCTTGTTCCACATGCGGCCGGTGGATGCCGCTTTCTCACTATAGTTGTCATGGGATTAACACCGGAGTTTGGCAACCATAATATCACCGTTGTGGCTTTCCGTAGGTAAGAATCGTTCTTAGCTTGCTACTCCCATAAGCCACGTAAAACATGCAACAACAAAGTAGAGGCGTCTAACTTGTTTTTGCAGGGAGTGTTTTCTGTGATATGGTATGGCCCAAGATGTGATGTGTATATTGTATGCGATGATCATGTTTTGTAATGTTTCACGACTTGCATGTCGATGAGTACACAACCAGCAGGATCCATATGGTTTTCTTTATAATTGTGTATGACCCGTGTGTCAACTTCTTATACGCCATGTAATAGTTTCACTTTATCGCTAAGTAGTTAGCAATAGTTGTAGTTGCTATTCGTGGTGGAGGAAATCATGGTGGAGTGATGGAGATCATGCCGGCACGCACAAGATGGAGATCATTGCGCGAAGATTGGCTATACCATGTCACATAAAGTTATATGCATGTGATGTTTATCCTTTTTATGTATCTTATTATGCTTAAATCGCGACGGTAGCATTATAAGATGATTCCTCACTTAAAGATCAAGATAAAAACTGTGTTCTCCCCATGTATGCACCGTTGCGAAAGTTCGTCGTGTCCAAGCATCACGTGATGATCGGGTTCTATAGACTCTACGTTCACATACAACGGGTGCAAGCCAGTTTTGCACACGCGGAAATACTTGGGTTTTACTTGACGAGCCTAGCATGTACAGACATGGCCTCGGAACACATGAACCGAAAGGTTAAGCATGAGTCATATGAATGATATGATCGACACTTCGTTGTCCACCATTGAAACCACATCTCTTCTCGTGAAGATCGGATTAGGTGTGGTGAATTTGGATCATGTTCACTAAACAACTTGAGGGATGTTGAATTTAGTGGGAGTTCATCTAGTAATTTGATTAAAAGTTGAACTAGTTATCATGAACATATTCTAATTTGTACTTGCAAATATTGTAGATTAAATGGCTAAGTCCAACTTCAACTTCAACGTTTTTGCTGAGAAGGAAAAGCTTAGAAACAATGGGTCTAACTTCACCAATTGGTTCCGCAGTCTGAGAATCATTCTCTCTGGCGGTCAAAAGGACTATGTCCTTGAAAATGCGCCAGGTGACGCCCCTGCTGTAGATGCGCCGGCTGATGAGAAAGTTGTCTATCAGTTGCGCAAAGATGATTATGGTGTGATTAAGAGCACCATGTTGTTTGCTATAGAATCGGACCTTCAAAATTGTTTTGAAGACTATCCCGGGCCCTTTGAGATTCATGAGGAGCTGAAAACTATGTTTCAGACTCAGGCCCATTCTGAGAGATATGAGATCTCTGAGAAATTCTTTAACTGCAAGATGGAGGAAGGGAGTTCCGTTAGTGAGCACGCCATAAAGATGTCGGGCTACACTCAACGCCTTGAGCAACTGGACTGCAAGATTCCAGAGGAGCTCAAGATTGACAGGGTTCTGCAATCACTCCCTCCCAGCTACAAAAGTTTTGTAGTGACTCATAATCGATTGGTTCCATCGATACGATCACCGAGCTCTTCGCAGTCAAGGCTGCGAGGTGGACATCAAAAGGATAATCATGTGTTGATGGTCAACAAGCCCCCACCTTCAAGAAAGGTAAGGGTGCAAAGAAGCCCTTCAAGAAAGGCGGCGGCAAGCGTTGCTGTTCTCGAGAAGAAGCTCAAGTCTGGACCCAAGCCGGACACTGAGTGCTTCTATTGCAAGGACAAGGGTCACTGGAAGCGCAACTGTCCGAAGTACTTAGCGGACAATAAGGCTGGCACCATCAAAGGTATATTTGATATACATGTTATTGATGTTTTCGTTACTAGCCCTCGTTGTAGTGCCTGGGTATGTGATACTGGTTCAATTGCTAATATTTGTAACTCGAAACAGGAGCTACGGAATAGACGGCGACTTGCGAGGGATGAGGTGACGATGCGCGTTGGCAACGGATCAAGAGTTGATATGATGGCCATCGGCACTCTCTCCTTAGTTTTACCTTCGGGATTAGTTTTAAACCTCAATAAATGTTATTATGTGCCTACGTTGAGCATGAACATCATTTCCGGATCGTGTTTATTGCAAGATGGTTATTCATTTAAATCGGAGAATAATGGTTGTTCTATTTATATGAGTAACATCTTTTATGGTCATGCACCTGTTGTGAATGGTTTATTTCTTCTGAATCTCGAAAGGGATGAAACACACATCCATAACATTGAGGCTAAGAGATGCAAAGTAGATAGTGATAATACTACTTATTTGTGGCAATCGCTGCTCAGGTCATATTGGTGTAAAGCGCATGAAGAAACTCCATTCTGATGGACTTTTGGAGTCTCTTGATTTTGAATCATTTGACACATGCGAACCATGCCTCATGGGTAAGATGATCAAAACCCCGTTCTCCGGTATGATGGAGCGAGCAACAGACTTGTTGGAAATCATACATACCGATGTATGCGTGAGTGTTTCGACGCGCGGTGGATATCGCTATTTTCTCACTTTTACCGATGACTTAAGTAGATATGGGTATATCTATTTAGTGAAACATAAATCTGAAACATTTGAAAAGTTCAAGGAATTTCAGAATGAAGTGGAGAACCATCGTAACAGGAAGATTAAGTTTCTACGATTCGATCGTGGAGGTGAATATTTGAGTTATGATTTTCTCACGCATCTTAAAGCAAGCGGAATCGTTTCGCAACTCACGCCACCCGGAACACCACAGCGCAATGGTGTGTCTGAACGCCGGAATCGAACCCTATTAGATATGGTCCGATCGATGATGTCTCTTACTGATTTGCCGTTATAATTTTGGGGTTATGCATTAGAAACCGCTGCATTCACTTTAAATAGGGCACCATCTAAATCCGTTGAGACGACACCGTATGAACTATGGTTTGGTGCTAAACCTAAGTTGTCGTTTCTTAAAGTTTGGGGATGCGAAGCTTACGTCAAGAAGTTGATGCCAGACAAGCTCGAACCCAAAGCGAAGAAATGCGTCTTCATAGGATACCCTAAGGAAACTATTGGGTATACCTTCTATCACAGAACCGAATGCAAAGTGTTTGTCACAAAGAACGGTTCCTTTTTGAGAAGGAGTTTCTCTCGAAAGAAGCGAGTGGGAGGAAAGTAGAGCTAGACGAGGTTGTTGAACCTTCTCTTGAATTGGAGAGTAGCACAACACCTGAAATTGTTCCAGTGCCGCCTGCACCAACAATAGAGGAAGCTAATGACAAGGATCATGAAGCTTCGGACGATGTTGCTACTGAACGTCGCAGGTCGACAAGGTTGCGTGCCCCTCCTGAGTGGTACGGCAACCCTGTCTTGACTATCTTGTTGGTAGAAGACAGTGAACCTACGAACTATGAGGAAGCGATGATGAGCCCAGACTCTGAGAAATGGCTAGAAGCCATGAAATCCGAATTGGGATCCATGAGCGAAAACCAAGTATGGACTTTGGTGGACCCTCCTAGCAACCGAAAGGACGTTGAGTGCAAATGGATCTTCAAGAAGAAAACGGACGCGGATGGTAATGTTACCGTCTATAAAGCACGGCTTGTCGCGAAAGGTTTTCAGCAAGTTCAAGGTGTTAACTACGATGGGACTTTTCTCCCGTAGCGATGTTTAAGTCCATTCGGATTTTATTATCAATTGCTGCGTTTCATGATTATGAAATATGGCAGATGGATGTCAAGACTGCGTTCCTCAATGGAAACATTGATGAAGAGTTGTATATGATGCAACCCGAAGGTTTTGTCGATCCTAATGATGCTGATAAAGTGTGCAAACTTCAGCGTTCCATTTATGAACTGAAGCAAGCATCTTGGAGTTGGAACCTTTGTTTTGATCAAGTGATCAAGAGCTTTGGATTTGTTCCAAATTGCTACGAAGCTTGTATCTACAAGAAAGTGAGTGGGAGCTCGGTGACACTTCTGGTACTATATGTGGATGACATATTGATTATTGGAAATGACATTAACATGCTTAACGATGTGAAGAGTTATTTGATCAAGTGTTTTTCAATGAAAGACCTAGGTGAAGCTGCTTATATATTGGGCATCAAAATCTATAGAGATATACAAAGACGCCTGATAGCTTTAAGCCAGAGTACATACCTAGACAAAGTTCTGAAAAGGTTCAGAATGGATAAGGCAAAGAAAGGTTCAAAGGCCTATGTTGTCAGTAAGATATTGAGCAAGGCTCAATGTCCATTCTGTAAATGATAGAGAAGCTATGAGCAAAGTGCCTTATGCCTCGCCATAGGTTCTATCATGTATGCCATGTCGTGTACTAGACCGGATGTGTCCAATGCTCTTAGTTTGAAAGCGAGATATCAAAGTGATCCAGAGTGGAACATCGGACAACCGTGAAGAACATCCTAAAGTACCTAAATAGGACTAAAGAAATGTTCTTAGTCTATGGGTGATGATGACTCGTCGTAAAAGGTTACATCGACGCTAGTTTCGATAACCGACAAGGATGATTCTAAATCTCGCAGGATACGCTTATATTTGAATGGAGGAGCGTGGAGTCGAGAAGCTGCAATCAAAGCGTGATCGCGGGATCTACATGAGAAGGAATACATGGCTGCAGAAGTGTCAAGTGAAGGAGTTTGGATCAGGAACTTCATCACTGAGCTTGGCGTGGTTCCAAGTGCATTGGACCCACTGGAGATATTGTGTGACAACACTGGCGCCATAGCACTCGCTAAGGAACCAAGATATCATCCAAAGACCAAGCATATCAACCGCAAGTTTCATATAATCCGAGATTATATAGCAGATGGAGATCTGAAGATTAGCAAAGTACATACAGATGTGAATGTCGCAGATCCATTGACTAAACCTCTTCCACGTGTAAAACATGATCATCACCTTAGTGCCATGGGTGTGAGATTGTTTCCAAATGTAAACTAGATTATTGATTCTAGTGCAAGTGGGAGACTGTTGAAATTATGCCCTAGAGGCAATAATAAAGATGTTATTATTATAATTCTTGTTCATGATAAAGTTTATATTCCATGCTAGAATTGTATTAAGCGGAAACTTTAATACTTGTGTGGTTTGTGAACAACACCGTGTCCCTAGTACGCCTCTATGGACTAGCTCATTGATTAATGATGGTTAAGGTTTCCTAACCATAGACATGAGTTGTCGATTGATAATGAGATCATATCATTGGGAGAATGATATGATGGACATACCCAAACTAAGCGAAGCAATTAGATCGTGTCATCGTGTTCATCTTTGCGAAGCTTTTCTTATGTAAAATATTGTATTCCTTAGACCATGAGATAATACAACTCCCTGACATCGGAAGAAAGCTTTGAGGTCATCAAACGTCATCCTATGAGAGGGTGATCATAAAGGTGTCTCCCAGGTGATCGGAAAGTACCTGTTGGGTTGTATGTATCGAGATGGGATTTATCCCTCCCAAGTTGGAGAGATATACTTCAGGCCCACTCGGTAATCGATATCAACACCTCTTGCAAGCATGTGGTTAAGGAGTTAATCACAAAGTGATATCGGATTACGGAATGAGTAAAGTACTTGCTGTGAACGAGATTGAACTAGGTATGACGGTACCGACGATCAAATCTCGGGCAAGTAAAATATCAGGAGACGAAGGGAATATATATGGGATTGAATGAATCCTGGCATCGTGGTTCATCCTATATGATCATCGATGAATGTGTGGGAGTCAATATGGGTTTCCAGACCCCGCTGTTGATTATTGATATAAGATCATGTCTGCACATTCTCGAACCCGAAGGGTCACACACTTTGTTGGAATTATGCCCTAGAGGCAATAATAAAGATGTTATTATTATTATAATTCTTGTTCATGATAAAGTTTATATTCCATGCTAGAATTGTATTAAGCGGAAACTTCAATACTTGTGTGGTTTGTGAACAACACCGTGTCCCTAGTACGCCTCTATGGACTAGCTCATTGATCAATGATGGTTAAGGTTTCCTAACCATAGACATGAGTTGTCAATTGATAATGAGATCATATCATTGGAGAATGATATGATGGACAGACCCAAACTAAGCAAAGCAATTAGATCGTATCATCGTGTTCATCTTTGCGAAGCTTTTCCTATGTCAAATGTTGTATTCCTTAGACCATGAGATAATACAACTCCCAGTATCGAAGAAAGCTTTGAGGTCATCAAGCGTCATCCTATGAGAGGGTGATCATAAAGGTGTCTCGTGTGATCGGAAAGTATCTGGGTTGTATGTATCGAGATGGAATTTGTCCTCCCAAGTCGGAGAGATATACTTGGGCCCACTTTCGAATCGATATCAACACCGCTTGCAAGCATGTGGTTAAGGAGTTAATCACAAAGTGATATCGGATTACGAACGAGTAAAGTACTTGCTGAACGAGATTGAACTAGGTATGACGCAGACCGACGATCAAATCTCGCAAGTAAAATATCGCGAGACGAAGGGAATATATATATGGGATTGATTGAATCTCGCATCGTGGTTCATACGATATGATCATCGATGAATGTGTGGAGTCAATATGGGTTTCGGACCCATTGTTGATTATTGATAGAAGATCATGTGCGCATATTCTCGAACCCGCAGGTCACACACTTAACGTGTCTTGACGCTAGGATAGATTGGATAATTGGTTTATGAGTTTTTGTTCGAGTCTCGGATGGGATCCGGACATCATGAGAGGTTCCGAGTGGTCCGGAGAATAAGATTCATATAAGGCAATGCAGTTTTGGAGTTGAATTGTTCGGGTTAATCGGTATTGTCGAAGCTTCTAGAACCTTCCGGAAGGGGACCAACGTGGCCCCACCTTCTGGAGGGGCATGGGCCTATGAGGGAGTGTCCTGGCGCTTGGTCCAGGGGCACAAGGCCCCATAGGGCCCAGCCCCAGGAGGGTTTAAACGGAGATAGGGTTTCTAGAAGGGAGTCCTCACCCCCACTCCTTCCTCCCTTGGCCTGGCCCAAGGCTTGAGGAGGGCAAGGGCCGCCCCCTCTATATAAAGAGGGCTGGGCGCCTCCCCACACGCTGCCTCCAAACCCTAGTTGCCCCGCCGCCTTCCTCTCTCCCCGATCGTTTGTAGGCGAAGCCTGCCGCAGAAATTCTCCACCATATACACCACGCCGTGTTGTAGATCCAATCTATCTCCACCATACTTGCTGGTCCGAGGAAGGAGGAGACGCCGGTGCTGCACATGTGCATCTCACGGAGGCACCGCCACTTGTGGTGCTAGATCGGATCGGATCGCGAGGAGAAGCGAGTACGACTACATCACCCACGCTCCGACGAACGTTCACAGGCGAATCTTCAAGGGTATGAAGATCTAATCCAATCTCTCTCGTTGATTGCATCTCCTAGATTAGATCTTGGCTTTCCTCTGCTCGCATCCGTAGAAAATTTTGATTTACTATGCCGCAAAACCCTTCTGGTATCGAGCTAGATCTATGCGTAGATGTGTTTCACGAGTAGAACGCAACATGGTTGTTGCGGGCGTTGATGTTTTCTTGCAAGCCTCTTGTTTGTGTTCTTATTATGACGCGGGATAGTGAGATTGAAGCGGTCCGCCAACCTTATGCGATGTCGTCATGAGACCGCTCCGACTTGACGTGTGGCTTGTACCACACATGCGGTGGTGGATGTCGGTTCTCTCACTATAGTTGTCATGGGATTAACACCGGAGTTTGGCAACCATAATATCACCGTTGTGGCTTTCGAGGTAAGAATCGTTCTTAGCATCTACTCCCATAAGCCACGTAAAACATGCAACAACAAAGTAGAGGCGTCTAACTTGTTTTTGCAGGGAGTGTTTTCTGTGATATGGTATGGCCCAAGATGTGATGTGTATATTGTATGCGATGATCATGTTTTGTAATGTTTCACGACTTGCATGTCGATGAGTTCACAACCGGCAGGAGCCATATGGTTTTCTTTATAATTGTGTATGACCTGCGAGTCAACTTCTTATACGCCATGTAATAGCTTTACTTTATCGCTAAGTAGTTAGCAATAGTTGTAGTTGCTATTCGTGGTGGAGGCAATCATGGTGGAGTGATGGAGATCATGCCGGAACGCAGAAGATGGAGATCATTGCGCGAAGATTGGCTATACCATGTCACATAAAGTTATATGCATGTGATGTTTATCCTTTTATGTATCTTATTATGCTTAGATCGCGACGGTAGCATTATAAGATGATTCCTCACTTAAAGATCAAGATAAAAACTGTGTTCTCCCCAAGTATGCACCGCTATAAAGTTCGTCGTGTCCAAGCATCACGTGATGATCGGGTGCTATAGACTCTACGCTCACATACAACGGGTGCAAGCCAGTTTTGCACACGCGGAAATACTTGGGTCTAGCTTGACGAGCCTAGCATGTACAGACATGGCCTCGGAACACAAGAACTGAAAGGTTAAGCATGAGTCATATGAATGATATGATCGACACTTTGTTGTCCACCATTGAAACCACATCTCTTCTCGTGATGATCGGATTAGGTGTGGTGAATTTGGATCGTGTTCACTAAACAAGGATGTTGAATTTAGTGGGAGTTCATCTAGTAATTTGATTAAGTTGAACTATTTATTATGAACATAGTCTAAATTGTACTTGCAAATACTGTAGATCACATGGCCAAGTCCAACTTCAACGTTTTCGCTGAGATGGAAAAGCTTAGAAACAATGGGTCTAACTTCACCAATTGGTTCCGCAATCTAAGAATCATTCTGTCTGGCGGACAAAAGGACTATGTCCTTGGGAAAGCGTTAGGTGACCCCTCACGCATCTGCGCTGGCGATGAGAAAGCTGTCTATTAGTCGCAAGAAAGATGATTATGGTGTGATTAAGAGCACCATGTTGTTTGCTATGGAACCGAACTTCAAAATCGTTTTGAAGAGTATCCGCCCTTTGAGATTCTCGAGCTGAAAACCATGTTTTACTCAGCCCGCTCGAGAGATATGAGATCTCCGAAGTTCTTTAACTACAAGATGGAGGAAGGGAGTTCCGTTAGTGAGCACGCCATAAAGATGACGGGCTACACTCAACGCTTGAGCAACCTGGAATGCACGATTCGGAGGAGCTCAAGATTGATGAGTTCTCATCACTCCTCCTAGCTACAAAGTTTTGTAGTTGCTCACAATCGATTGGTTCCACCGATATGATCACCGAGCTCTTCGCTAAGATGAAAGTAGGAGGTGGACATCAAAAAGAATAATCATGTGTTGACGGTCAACAAGCCCCCCACCTTCAAGAAAGGTAAGGGTGCAAAGAATCCCTTCAAGAAAGGCGGCGGCAAGCGCGTTGCCCCTGCTGAGAAGAAGCTCAGGCCTGGTCCTATGCCGGACACTGAGTGCTTCTATTGCAAGGACAAGGGTCATCGAAGTTTAATCGTCCAAGTACTTAGCGGACAAGAAGGCTGGCACCATCAAAGGTATATTTGATATACATGTTATTGATGTTTTCCTTACTAGCCCTCGTTGTAGTGCTCGGGTATTTGATAGTCCAGTTGCTAATATTTGTAACTCAAACAGAGCTACGGAATAGACGCTTGCGAGGGATGAGGTGACGATGCGCGTTGGCAATGGATCAAGAGTTGATGTGATGGCCGTCAGACGCCTCTCCTTAGTTTTACCTTCGGATTAGTTTTAAACCTTAATAAATGTTATTATGTGCCTACGTTGAGCATGAACATTATTTCGGATCGTGTTTATTGCAAGACGGTTATTCATTTAAATCGGAGAATAATGGTTGTTCTATTTATATGAGTAACATCTTTTATGGTCATGCACCTCTTGTGAATGGTTTATTTCTTCTAAATCTCGAAGGATTAAACAAACATCCATAACATTGAGGCTAAGAGATGCAAAGTAGATATTGATAATACTACTTATTTGTGGCAATCGTCTCAGGTCATATTGGTGTAAAGCGATGAAGAAACTCCATTCGATGGACTTTTGGAGTCTCTTGATTTTGAATCATTTGACACATGCGAACCATGCCTCATGGGCAAGATGATCAAAACCCCGTTCTCGGTATGATGGAGCGAGCAATGGACTTGTTGGAAATCATACATACCGATGTATGCGACCGATGAGTGTTTCGACGCCGGTGGATATCGCTATTTCCTCACTTTTACCGATGACTTAAGTAGATATGGGTATATCTATTTAATGAAACATAAATCAAACATTTGAAAAGTTCAAGGAATTTCAGAATGAAGTGGAGAACCATCGTAAATGTAAAGATTAAGTTTCTACGATCCGATCGTGGAGGTGAATATTTGAGTTATTATTTTCTCACGCATCTTAAAGCAAGTGGAATCGCTTTCACAACTCATGCCACCCGAACACCACAGCAATGGTGTGTCTCGAGCGGAATCGAACCCTATTAGATATGGTCCGATCAATGATGTCTCTTCCGATTTGCCGTTATCATTTTGGGGTTATGCATTAGAAACCGCTGCATTCACTTTAAATAGGGCTCCATCTAAATCCGTTGAGACGACACCGTATGAACTGTGGTTTGGTGCTAAACCTAAGTTGTCGCTTAAAGTTTGGGGATGCGAAGCTTACGCAAGAAGTTGATGCCGACAAGCTCGAACCCAAAGCGATAAATGCGTCTTCATAGGATACCCTAAGGAAACTATTGGGTATACCTTCTATCACAACCGAAGGCAAAGTGTTTGTCGAAGAACGGTTCCTTTCTTGAGAAGGAGTTTCTCTCGAAAGAAGTGAGTGGGAGGAAAGTAGAGCTTGACAAGGTTATTGAACCTTCTCTTGAATTGGAGAGTAGCACAGCACCTGAAATTGTTCCAGGTCACCGCACCAACAATAGAGGAAGCTAATGACAAGGATCATGAAGCTTTGACGATGTCGCATCGAACGTCGCAGGTCGACAAGGTCGCGTGCCCCTCCTGAGTGGTACGGCAACCCTGTCTTGACTGTCTTGTTAGTAGAAGACAATGAACCTACGAACTATGAGGAAGCGAAGATGAGCCCAGACTCTGAGAAATGGCTGGAAGCCATGAAATCTGAATTGGGATCCATGAGCGAAAACCAAGTATGGACTTTGGTGGACCCTCCTAGCGACCGAAAGGCCGTTGAGTGCAAATGGATATTCAAGAAGAAAACGGACGCGGATGGTAATGTTACCGTCTATAAAGAACGGCTTGTCGCAAAAGGTTTTCGACAAGTTCAAGGTGTTGACTACGATGAGACTTCCTCTCCCGTAGCGATGTTTAAATCCATTCGGATTTTATTAGCAATTGCGGCATTTCATGATTATGAAATATGGCAGATGGATGTCAAGACTGCGTTCCTCAATGGCAACATTGATGAAGAGTTGTATATGATGCAACCCGAAGGTTTTGTCAATCCTAAGGATGCTGATAAAGTATGCAAACTTCAGCGTTCCATTTATGGACTGAAGCAAGCATCTCGGAGTTGGAACCTTTGTTTTGATCAAGTGATCAAGAGCTTTGGATTTGTTCCAAATTGCTACGAAGCTTGCATCTACAAGAAAGTGAGTGGGAGCTCGGTGACGTTTCTGGTACTATATGTGGATGACATATTGATTATTGGAAATGACATCAACATGCTTAACGATGTGAAGAGTTATTTGAACAAATGTTTTTCAATGAAAGACCTAGGTGAAGCTGCTTATATATTGGGCATCAAAATCTATAGAGATAGACAAAGACGCTGATAGCTTTAAGCCGTGGTACATATCTAGACAAAGTTCAAAAAGGTTCGAATGGATAAAGCAAAGAAAGGTTCAGCCTATGTTGTCGTAAGATATTGAGCAAGGCTCGGTGTCCATTCTGGTAAATGATAGGGAAGCTATGAGCAAGGTGCCTTATGCCTCGGCCATAGGTTCCATCATGTATGCCATCTTGGTACTAGACCGGATGTGTCCAATGCTCTTAGTTTAACGAGATATCAAAGTGATCCAGAGTGGAACCTTTGGACAGCCGTGAAGAACATCCTAAAGTACCTAAATAGGACTAAAGAAATGTTCTTAGTCTATGGGGTGATGAAACTTGTCGTAAAAGGTTACATCGACGCTAGTTTTGACACGACAAGGATGATTCCAAATATCGATGTGATACGTTTATATTTTGAATGGAGGAGTGTGAGTCGAGAAGTCGCAAGCAAAGCGTGATCGCGGATCTACAAAGGAAGCGGAATACATGGCTACCGCAGAGCGTCAAGTGAAGGAGTTTGGATCGAAACTTCATCATCGAGCTTGGCGTGGTTCCAAGTGCATTGGACCCACTAGAGATATTGTGTGACAACACCGCGCCATAGCACTCGTTAAGGAACCAAGATATCATCCAAAGACCAAGCATATCAACCGCAAAGTTTCATATAATCCGAGATTATATAATGATGGAGATCCAAGATTAGCAAAGTACATACAGATCCGAATGTCGCAGATCCATTGACTAAACCTCTTCCACGCAAAACATGATCAAGACCTCGATGCCATGGGTGTGAGATTGTTGCCAAATGTAAACTAGATTATTGACTCTAGTGCAAGTGGGAGACTGTTGGAATTATGCCCTAGAGGCAATAATAAAGATGTTATTATTATTATAATTCTTGTTCATGATAAAGTTTATATTCCATGCTAGAATTGTATTAAGGAAACTTTAATACTTGTGTGGTTTGAACAACACCGTGTCCCTAGTACGCCTCTATGGACTAGCTCATTGATCAATGATGGTTAAGGTTTCCTAACCATAGACATGAGTTGTCAATTGATAATGAGATCATATCATTGGAGAATGATATGATGGATGACCAAACTAAGCGAAGCAATTAGATCGTATCATCGTGTTCATCTTTGTGAAGCTTTTCCTATGTCAAATATTGTATTCCTTAGACCATGAGATAATACAACTCCCTGGTATCGGAAGAAAGCTTTGAGGTCATCAAACGTCATCCTATGAGAGGGTGATCATAAAGGTGTCTCTCAGGTGATCGGAAAGTATCTGTTGGGTTGTATGTATCGAGATGGAATTTGTCCCTCCCAAGTCGGAGAGATATACTTCGGGCCCACTCGGTATTCGATATCAACACCGCTTGCAAGCATGTGGTTAAGGAGTTAATCACAAAGTGATGTCGGATTACGGAACGAGTAAAGTACTTGCTGTGAACGAGATTGAACTAGGTATGACGGTACCGACGATCAAATCTCGGGCAAGTAAAATATCGCGAGACGAAGGGAATATATATGGGATTGATTGAATCCTGGCATCGTGGTTCATCCGATATGATCATCGATGAATGTGTGGGAGTCAATATGGGTTTCGCACCGCTGTTGATTATTGATAGAAAATCATGTCGCATATTCTCGAACCCGCAGGTCACACACTTAACGTGTCTCGACGCTAGGATAGATTGGATAATTGGTTTATGAGTTTTTTCGAGTCTCGGATGGGATCCGGGACATCACGAGGTTCCGGAGTGGTCCGGAGAATAAGATTCATATAAGGCACAGCTTTTTGGAGTTCGAATTTTCCGGGTTAATCGGTATTGTACGGAAGCTTCTAGAACCTTCCGGAAGGGGACCAACGTGGACCCACCTTCCGGGAGGGGCATGGGCCTATGAGGGAGTGTCCTGCGCTTTGGGCCAGGGGCACAAGGCCCATAGGGCCCAGCCACGAGGGTTTAAACGAGATAGGGTTTCTAGAAGGGGGAGAGTCCTCACCCCCCACTCCTCCCTCCCTTGGCCGCCGGCCCAAGGCTTGGAGGAGGGGCAAGGGCTGGCCGCCCCCCCTCTATATAAAGAGGGCTGGGGCGCCCCCTCCCCCCTACACCTTGCCTCCAAACCCTAGTTGCCCTGCTGCCCTTCCTCTCTCCCTCCCGACTGTTTGTAGGCGAAGCCTCGCAGAAATTCTCCACCATATACACCACGCCGTGTTGTAGATCCAATCTATCTCTCCACCATACTTGCTGGTCCAAGGAAGGAGGAGACGTCGAGGTGTTGCACGTGTGCATCTCACGGAGGCACCGCCACTTGTGGTGCTAGATCGGATCGGATCGCGAGGAGGAGAAGCGAGTACGACTACATCACCCACGTTCCGATAACGCTCATTGCAAATCTTCAAGGTTATGAAGATCTAATCCAATCTCTCTCGTTGATGGCATCTCCTAGATTAGATCTTGGCTTTCCCTCTGTTCGCATCCGTTGAAAATTTTGATTTACTATGTCGCGAAACCCTTCACACTTAACGTGTCTCGACGTTAGGATAGATTGGATAATTGGTTTATGAGTTTTTTGTTCAGAGTCTCGGATGTGATTCGGGACATCAAGAGAGGTTCTGGAATGGTCCGGAGAATAAGATTCATATAAGGCAATGCAGTTTTTGGAGTTTGGAATTGTTTCGGGTTAATCGGTATTGTACCGTAAGCTTCTAGAACCTTCCAGAGGGGGAACAACGTGGCCCCACCTGCCGGGAGGGGGCATGGGCCTATGAGGGAGTTCCCTGGCCGCATTGGGCCAGGGGCACAAGGCCCCATAGGGCCCAGCCGGCCAAACCAAGGGGAAACCCTAGGGAAGCTTCTATAAGGGAGGGGGGAACTTGCCCCCCACTCCTCCCTCCTTTGGCCGCCTGCCTAGGGCTTGGGGGAGGGGCTAGGGCTGGCTCCCACCCCTCTATATATAGAGGGCTGGGGTGCACCACCCCCCCACACCTCCTCCTCAACCCTAGCCGCCCTGCTGCCCTCCTCTCTCTCTCCCTCCCGACTGTGTGTAGGCGAAGCCCTGCTGCAGAAACTCTCCACCACTTGCACCGCGTCGTCGCGTTATAGATCCAGTCCGTCTCTCCACCATACTTGCTGGACCGAGGAAGGAGGAGATGTCGAGGTGCTACACGTGTGCATCTCCCGGAGGCATCGCCACTTGCGGTGCTAGATCGGATCAGATCGCGAGGAGGAGAAGCGAATACGACTACATCACCCACATTCCGACGAACGTTCCGCTGTGCGAATCTTCAAGGGTATGAAGATCTCATCTAATCTCTCTCGTTGTTTGCATCTCCTAGATTAGATCTTGGCTTTCCCATTCGCATCCGTAGGAAATTTTTTGATTTACTATGCTGCGAAACCCTTCAGGAGTAACTTAACATGCTTCTCACCATATCCATCAAGGTACGATTACGTCTTTCAGCTACTCCATTCTGCTGAGGCTCGCCCGGTGTTGAATACTGGGCAACTATACCATGTTCCTATAGAAACCTTGGAAAGGGTCTAGGAACTTGACCAGATGGGGTATATCGACCGTAGTATTAGCCTCCACGGTCAGACCTTACCACTTTAATCTTTAAACTATGCTGATTTTCAACTTCAGCCTTAAATATCTTGAATTTATCCAATGCTTCTAAACGCTCTTTAATTGGATAAATATAACCATAACACGAATAATCATCCGTAAATGTTATGAAGGAGTCATAGCCATCCACAGATGTCACAGGAAACAGACCGCATATATCCGTATGAATTATTTCTAAAACTCATGTGCTTCTTTTGGCGTCCTTCTTAATATTCTTTACAAACTTTACTTCAATGCAATCGATGCATTGCTCTAAATTTGAAAATTCTAGAGGCGGTAGAATTGATTCTTTTACTAAGCGTTCTATTCTCTGTTGGAGATATGCCCTAGAGGCAATAATAAAAGTAGTTATTATTATATCTTTGTATTTATGATAAATATTTACATTCATGCTATAATAGTATTAACCGGAAACATTAATACCTGTGTGAATTTGTAAACCAAATTAGAGTCCCTAGTAAAGCCTCTTTATAATACTAGCTTGTTGGTTAATAGATGATCGTGGTTTCTCGATCATGAACATTGAGATGTTGTTAACAACAAGGTCATATCATTAGGAGAATGGTATGCTGGACATACTCCTATAGATAAGCATAGCATAAAGATCAAGTCATTTCAATAGTTTGTTTGTTATAAGCTTTCTGATACATAGTAACCTAATTCCTTCGACCATGAGATCATGCTAATCACCATCACCGGAAGGATGCTTTGATGACATCAAACACCACACCGTAACTAGGTGGCTATAAAGGTGGCATTGAGTGTTCGGAAAGTATGTGTTGAGGCACATGGATCAAGAGTGGGATTTGTCCATCCATATGACGGATAGATATACTCTGGACCCTCTCAGTGGAATGTCATCCAATTAGCTTGCAAGCATGTGACTGGCTCACAAGGGATCACATATCACGGGAACGAGAAAAGAGTACTTATCGGTAACGAGGTTAAACTAGGTATGAAGAGATACCGATGATCAAACCTCAGATAAGTAAACTATCGAGAGACAAAGGGAAATTGGTATCGTATGTAAGTGGTTCATTCGATCGCAAAGTAATCATAGAAATATGCGGGAGCCATATGAATTTCCAGATTCCTCTATGTGTTATTGATCGGAGAAGTGTCTCGGTCATGTCCGCATAATTCACGAACCGTAGGGAGACACACTTAAGGATTCGATGTTGTTTACTCCCTCCGTCCCGGTTTAAAGGACACAATATTCAAACCATGCAATCCCAAAATACTTAGACACAAAAGCATTTAATCTCTATAATTACTCCTGTGTGAAAAGAATAAAATGCTTGCATGCACATGTGTGAACAAATGTGAATGCTTTTCTAACTCTTTTTATCCTCATGCATGTTCTATTTCATACTATTAAATGGACCAATTAGATGACACCTAGGGCGAAGAGAATTGCAAATTGTGTCCTTTAAACCGGGACGGAGGGAGTAGTAGATATGGATTGTAAGTAGGGAGACCGAATGTTGTTCGGAGTCTCGGATGGGATCCGGGATATCACGAGGAGATCCGGAATGGTCCGGAGAATAAGATTCATATAAGGAAAGTCCAATTCCTGAATTCGAGAATGATTTCGATGTTTTCATCGGAGAGGTTCTAGAAGGTTCTAGAAGGTTCACCGGACCGGAAGGGGAATGGTCCATGAATGTGTCATGGGTAAGTGGAATGATTAGATCATGTCCTAATTCACTTTGGTTGGGCATTTGCGAGAGATAAATAAAGCTCTAAATTGTAAGTCAAAAGGGAGGTTTGAAAAGTCAAACTGGAACAACGGTTTCCTAGTGGAAGAAGGAAAGAGTCCTTCCTTCTATCCAACTTGGGTTTGGGTATGGATTCAAACTCCCCTCTCCCAAGCCTCCCTCCCTCTCATAAATAGAGGGGGAGGGCTGCCCCAAAGCCACCACAACCAGCCCTCCAACCCGTGCCGCGCCGCCGCACGCTGCCACCGCCAAACGCCACCGCCTCACGCCGCCGCCGGCCCGTCGCTATCGCCCTAGACTTCGTCGACACCACCTCCTCCTCTCCGGCCTTCCAAACCTATATCACCGGAAAACCCTAGATCCACCATACCTCGCACCGGCTTAGGTGAAGCCCTGCGGGATCTTCCCTCTACTTTCGACACCACGCCGTCATGCTGCCGGAATCGCAAGGGGAGAACTACAACCTATGCTGCCTGTTGGAACAAGGGAGAGGAAGGTCTTCATCGAAAATCAACGATGTGACCGATGTGGAAGCGCCGTTTAACGCAGGAAGGATCGCTCACGATCTTGAGATCGGCAAGTGTATGACTACATCACCCACGAGAATCTGCTCTCGTTAACCGCTTTCGAATCTTCGAGGGTGAGTACTCTAAATCGACTCGTTGCTTCAATCTAGTAGATAGATTTCGGCTTGTTTGTATGCATGCGGTAGAATTTTTTTGTTTTCCATGCTACGAATCCCTACAGTGGTATCAGAGCCGTGTCTATATGTAGATCTGTTGCATGAGTAGAACACAATGGTCATTGTGGGTGGTGGTGCTTTTATTATCAATTTATTTTTGTGTACTTTGCATCTTGCGGTATGATGGGATGAAGCGGTCCGGGCTAACCTTACATGACATCGTTCATGAGACTTGCTCCACGCTTAACATGCAACTTGTATTGCATAAGTGGCTTTGCGGGTGTCTGTCTCTCCCATCATAGTATAGATTCAATTTACAACGGGCACTTGATAGTTCAAGTATCAACGTTGTGGTTCTTGTTCATAAGTTAGAACGACACTTATTGAAAGCCCCAAACCACGTAAAACATGCAAAGAAAATTAGAGGCGTCTAACTTTGTTTTAAAGGGGTGTGCTGTGATGTGATATGGCCATGATTGTGATTATATGTGATGTATGCAATGTTCCTTATTGTAAGTCGGCAACCGGCAGGAGCCATATGGTTGTATTTTATTTCCGTTAAGACCTGCGTGTCTATTCAAAGTATTTGTAATAGTTGATGCTGGTGGACGACAACCATGAAGCGGCGCCATTGACCTTGACGCCATACCGATGATGATGGAGATCATATTCGTGCTTGAAGATGGAGATCGGAAGCACAAGAAGAAAGGCCATATCATATCACATATTTTGAATTGCATGTGATGTTAATCCTTTTATGCATCTTGTATTGCTTAGTTCACGACGGTAGCATTATAAGATGATCCCTGTAGCACAAAATTTCAAGTTATAAAGTGTTCATCCTTAGTAAGCACCGTTGCTAAAGCTCGTTGTTTTGAAGCACCACGTGATGATCGGGTGTGTTAGATTCTGCGAGTGTATACAACGGGAGCAAGCCAGATTTTCTCATGCGGAAGCTAAGGTTTGATCTTAACGAGCCTAGCATGTATAGACATGGTCTCGGAACACGGATCACCAAAAGATAAAGCATGAGTCATATAGTAGATATGATGAACATGTTGATTGTTCGCCATTGAAGCTACATCAATTCTCGTGATGATCGGTTTTGATGTGGTGGATTTGGTTCGTGTGATCACTAAAACAATGTGAGGGATAATGTTTTGAGTGGGAGTTCACCTAGATTAATTTAACTATTAATTAGAACTCAATTTGTCATAAACTTAGTCTAAACTATTGCAAATATGTTGTAGATCAATGGCGGCCCCTACCATTAATTTTAATGTGTTCCTAGAGAAAGAAAAGTTGAAAAACAATGGAAGCAACTTCACAGATTGGTCCCACAATTTGAGGATTGTCCTCAATGCTGGTAATTTGACCTATGTGCTGAATGCAATCATGGTGACCCACTGCGGTGATGCTACCGATGAGGTAAAGAATGTTTACCTCGCCTAAGAATCAAGATCTACGCTTCAAAGGTGCTATCTTGTATGGTTTGGAATCGGAGCTTCAGAAAAGGTTTGAGAACCATGACATGTTGGAATTATACCCTAGAGGCAATAATAAAGATGTTATTATTATAATTCTTGTTCATGATAAAGTTTATATTCCATGCTAGAATTGTATTAAGCGGAAACTTTAATACTTGTGTGGTTTGTGAACAACACCGTGTCCCTAGTACGCCTCTATGGACTAGCTCATTGATTAATGATGGTTAAGGTTTCCTAACCATAGACATGAGTTGTCGATTAATAATGAGATCATATCATTGGGAGAATGATATGGTGGACATACCCAAACTAAGCAAAGCAATTAGATCGTGTCATCGTGTTCATCTTTGCGAAGCTTTTCTTATGTCAAATATTGTATTCCTTAGACCATGAGATAATACAACTCCCTGGCATCGGAAGAAAGCTTTGAGGTCATCAAACGTCATCCTATGAGAGGGTGATCATAAAGGTGTCTCTCGGTGATCGAAGTACTGTTGGGTTGTATGTATCGAGATGGGATTTCTCCCTCCCAAGTTGGAGAGATATACTTCGGGCCCACTCGGTAATCGATATCAACACCGCTTGCAAGCATGTGGTTAAGGAGTTAATCACAAAGTGATATCGGATTACGAAACGAGTAAAGTACTTGCTGTGAACGAGATTGAACTAGGTATGATTGTACCGACGATCAAATCTCAAGCAAGTAAAATATAGCGAGACGAAGGGAATATATATATGGGATTGATTGAATCCTGGAATCGTGGTTCATCTGATATGATCATAGATGAATGTGTGGGAGTCAATATGGGTTTCCAGACCCCGCTATTGATTATTGATATAAGATCATGTCTGCATGTTCTCGAACCCGAAGGGTCACACACTTAACGTGTCTCGACGCTAGGATAGATTGGATAATTGGTTTATGAGTTTTGTTCGAGTCTCGATGGGATCCGGATATCACGAGAGGTTCCGGAATGGTCCGAGAATAAGATTCATATACAAAGGTGCAGTTTTTGGAGTTCTAATTGTTTCGGGTTAATCGGTACCTGGAAGCTTTTAGAACCTTCCGGAGGGGGACCAACGTGGCCCCACCTGCCGGGAGGGGGCATGTGCCTATGAGGGAGTGCCCTGGCCGCATTGGGCCAGGGGCACAAGGCCCCATAGGGCCCAGCCGGCCAACCTAGGGCAAAACCCTAGGAGAGCTTCTAGAAGGAGGGGGGAAACTTGCCCCACACTCCTCCCCCTTGGCCACCGGCCCTAGGCTTGGAGGAGGGGCAAGGGGCAGCTGCCCACCCCTCTATATATAGAGGTCTGGGGCGCACCACCCCCACACTCCTCATCATCAACCCTAGACGCCCTGGTGCCCTCCTCTCTCTCTCCCTCCAAACTGCGCGTAGGCGAAGCCCTGCTGAAGAAACTCTCCACCACTTGCACCACGCCATCGTGTTGTAGATCCATTTCGTCTCTCCACCATACTTGCTGGACCAAGGAAGGAGGAGACGTCGAGGTGCCGCACGTGTGCATCTCTCGGAGGCATCGCCACTTGCGGTGTAATATCAGAGCGGATCGCGAGGAGGAGACGCGAGTATGACTACATCACCCACGTTCCGACGAACGTTCCGCTGTGCGAATCTTCAAGGGTATGAAGATCTCATCTAATCTCTCTCGTTGTTTGCATCTCCTAGATTAGATCTTGGATTTCTTGTTCGCATCCGTAGAATTTTTTTGATTTACTATGCTGCGAAACCCTTCATGACCCACATGATATTGTCCGTGAACTCAAAATGATATTTGAGGCTCACGCGGCAGTTGAGAGTTATGAGGCTTCTGAAAAGTTCTTTAACTGCAATATGGAAGAGGGCAGCTCTGTCAGTGAGCTCGTGCTTAAGATGTCTGGGCACGCAAGCAAGCTTCAAAGCTTGGGTATAGTGATTCCTAATGCTTTGGGGATTCACCGTGTCCTCCAATCACTACCACCAAGTTACAAGAAATTTGTGATGAACTACAATATGCAAAACATGGACAAGTCGTTTCCCGAACTCTTCTCCATGTTAAAGTCTACGGAAGTGGAGATCAAGAAAGAACACCAAGTGTTGATGGTCAATCAGACCACCAAATTCAAGAAGCAAGGCAAGTATAAGAAAAAGGGAAACTTCAAGAAGGGCGGTAAGAAAGTTACCGCGCCGGCAAAGAAGACCAAGGCTGGGCCTAAGCCTGATACTGAATGATTTTACTGCAAGCGATAGGTTCACTGGAAGCGTAATTGCCCTAAGTACTTGGCGGATTTGAAGAACGGCAACATCAAGAAGAAAGGTATATCCGATATACATGTTATTGATGTGTATCTCACTAGTACTCGTAGTAGTGCCTGGGTATTTGATACTGGTTCGGTTGCTCATATTTGTAACTCAAATGTATCAGTATAGATTTAAAACTAGCGAAGAACAGGTGACGATGCGCGTTGGAAATGGACCAAAGGTTGATGTGATCGCAGTCGGCATGCTACCTCTTCATCTACCATCCGGATTAGTTTTATACTTAAATAATTGTTATTTGGTGCCTGCGTTGAGCATGAAAATTATATCCGGATCATGTTTATTGCGAGACGGTTACTTGTTTAAGTCCGAGAATAATGGTTGTTCGATTTATATGAGTAATATGTTTATGCACATGCACCTTTGATAGATGTTCTATTCTTATTGAATCTCGATTGTAAAAATACACACATTAATAACATTGAAGCTAAACATTTGAAATTGAGCGATAACTCAACCTATATGTGGCACTGTCGTCTTGGTCATATTGGAGTGAAGCGTATGAAGAAACTCCATTCCGATGGACTTCTTGAATCACTTGATTTTGAATCAGTTGAAAGATGCGAAGCATGTCTGATGGGTAAAATGACTAAGACTCCATTTTCTGGTATGATGGAGCGAGCTACGGACTTATTGGAAATCATACATACCGATGTGTGTGGCCCAATGAGTGTAGCATCACGCGGTGGTTATCGTTATGTTCTTACCTTCACGGATGACTTGAGTAGATATGGGTATATCTATTTCATGAAACATAAGTCCGAAACTTTCGAGAAGTTTAAGGAATTTCAAAGTGAGGTAGAGAATCAGTGTAACAAGAAGATTAAATTTCTACGATCTGATCGTGGAGGTGAATATCTTAGTTACGAGTTTGGCGAGCATTTGAAGAAATGCGGAATACTTTCACAATTGACACCGCCGGGAACACCACACGTAATGGTGTGTCTGAACGTCGTAATCGAACTCTCTTAGATATGGTTCGTTCTATGATGTCACTTACAGATTTACCGCTATCGTTTTGGGGTTATGCATTAGAAACAGCCGCATTCACTTTAAATAGGGCACCATCTAAATCCGTTGAAATGACACCGTATGAATTATGGTTTGGGAATAAACCTAAATTGTCATACCTTAAAGTTTGGGGTTGCGAAGCTTATGTAAAGAAGTTACAGTCCGACAAGCTTGAACTCAAAGCGGAAAAATGTGTCTTCATAGGATACCCGAAGGAAACTATTGGGTATACCTTCTATCATAGATCCGAGGGTAAAATCTTCGTTGCCAAGAATGGATCCTTTCTAGAGAAAGAGTTTCTCTCTAAAGAAGGGACTGGAAGGAAAGTATAACTCAACGAGGTTGTTGAACCTTCTCTCGAACTTGAGAGTAGCGCAGCACCGGAAGAAGTTCCTGTGGCTCCTACACCAATAAGAGAGGAAGCTAATGATGTTGATCATGAAACTTCAGTTGAAATAACTACGGCACCTCGCAGGTCAACGAGAACTCGTACCACTCCTGATTGGTATGATCCTGTTATGAGTGTCATGTTGGTGGACAACACCGATGACCCTGCGACATATAAGGAAGCAATGATGAGCCCAGATTCCAATAAATGGCAAGAATCCATGAAATCCGAGATTGGATCCATGTAAGAAAACCAAGTATGGACTTGTTGGAGATATGCCCTAGAGGCAATAATATATGTAGTTATTATTATATCTTTGTGTTTATGATAAATGTTTACATTCATGCTATAATAGTATTAACAAGGAAACATTGATACTTGTGTGATTTGTAAACTTAATTTGAAGTCCCTAGTATAGCCTCTATACTTCACTAGCTTGTTGGTTGATTAATGATTGTGGTTTCCCTATCATGAACATTGAGATGTTATCAACAACAAGATCATATCGTTAGTGGAATGATATGGTGGACATACTCCTATAGACAAGCGTAGCATAAAGATCAAGTCATTTCAATAGTTCAATTGCTATATGCTTTCTGATACATAGTAACCTAATTCCTTCGACCATAAGATCATGCATATCACCTTTACCGGATGGATGCTTTGATGACATCAAACACCACACCGTAACTGGGTGGCAATAAAGGTGGCATTGAGTGTTCGGAAAGTATTGGTTGAAACACATGGATCAAGAGTGGGATTTGTCCATCCATATGACAGATAGATATACTCTGGGCCCTCTCAGTGGAATGTCATCCAATTAGCTTGCAAGCATGTGACTGGCTCACAAGGGATCACATATCACGGGAACGAGAAAAGAGTACTTATCGGTAACGAGGTTGAACTAGGTATGCAGAGATACCGACGATCATAACCTCGGATAAGTAAACTATCGTGAGACAAATGGAAATTGGTATCGTATGTAAGTGGTTCATTCGATCGCAAAGTAATCGTAGAAATATGTGGGAGCCATATGAATTTCCAGATTCCTCTATTGGTTATTGTTCGGAGAAGTGTCTCGATCATGTCCGCATAATTCACGAACCGTAGGGAGACACACTTAAGGATTCGACGTTGTTTGAGTAGTTATGGTATTATGAGAAAGAGACCGAATGTTGTTCGAGTCTCGATAGGATCCGGATATCACGAGGTGATCCGAATGGTCCGAGAATAAGATTCATATAAGGAAAGTCCTGCTTTGAGTTCGGGAATGATTCCGTGTTTTCATCGGAATGTTCTAGAAGGTTCGGAATGTCCGACATCCGGAGGAAGGGTACATGAATGTGTCATTGCATATTGGGATGATTGCATCATGTACTAAGTGTTCTCGCTGTTCCAAATAAAGGATTAAATTGAATCCCAAACTGAAAAGTCAAACGACCAGTTTGAAAGTCAAAGCTAAAACAGAAAGTGAGGAAAGAGGAAAGAGGGCAAACCGAGTTGGGGAGGGAATCCCTCCTCCAACCGGCGGCCCACCTCCAAGCCGAGTTGGGGAGGGACTCCCCTCCCTCCCCCTTGGCGCGCCGGCCCCTCCACCTATAAAAGGAGGGGCAGGGCCTCCTCCTCTAGACACACAAGTTCCTATCCTCTAATCTAAACCCTAGCCAAAGCCTCCGGTTTAGAGCCGTTTTGGTTTAGAGCTTCTAATTTCCCTAGCATTTGGTTTAGAGCCTTCTAATTGGTGTGTCTAAACCTAGACCACTAATAGCTCTCTCATACTCCACCATACTCGCTCCGGCTTAAGGCGAAGCCCTGCGGGATCTCCCCTCTACTTCCGGTATCATGCCGTTGTGCTGCCGGAATCGCGAGGAGAGTGCTACAACCTCCGCTGCTCTTTGGAACAAGGAGAGGAAGGTCTTCGTCAGTGAACGTGTGACCGATCAAGGAAGCGCCAGCTTAACGCAATACGGAAGGATCGTCTACACGATCTTGAGATCGGAAGAGTACGACTACATCACCCACGAGAATCCACTCGTTAAACACTTTGGAATCTTCGAGGGTAAGTTATTCCATCAACTCGCTACAATCTAGTAGATAGATCTTGGCTTGTTTGTTTGTATGCGATAGAAAATTTTTGTTTTCCATGCTACGAATCCCTACAAAGGGTATCGAGCCGTGTCTATATGTAGATCTCATTGACGAGTAACACAATGGTCATTGTGGGCATTGATGTTTTTATTGTCGATTACTTCTTGTGTATTTTGCATCTTGCGGTATGTTGGGATGAAGCGCCCGCTAACCTTACATGACATCGTTCATGAGACTTGCTCCACGCTTGACATGCAACTTGTATTGCATAAGTGGCTTTATGGTGCCTGCTTCTCCTAGCATAGTTAAGATCCAATTTACAACGGTGATCAACAATACTAGTATCAATGTTGTGGTTCTTGTTCGTAAGTTATAACGACACTTATTGAAAGCCCCAAACCACGTAAAATATGCAAAGAAAGTAGAGGCGTCTAACTTTGTTTTGCGGGTGCAAAGTGATGTGATATGGCCATGATTGTGATTATATTTGATGTATGCAATGTTCCTTATTGTAAGTTGGCAACCGGCAGGAGCCATATGGTTGTCTTTAATTTATGTTAAGACCCGCGTGTCTATTCAAAGTACTTGTAATAGTTGAAGCCGGTGGACGACAACCATGGAGAAGCGTCATTGACCTTGATGCAATGCCGATGATGATGGAGATCATGTTCGTGCTTGAAGATGGAGATCGGAAGCACATAGAAGAAAGGCCATATCATATCACATATTATTGAATTGCATGTGATGTTAATCCTTTATGCATATTGTATTGCTTAGTAGACGACGGTAGCATTATAAGATGATCCCTCATGCACATGAATTTCAAGTCATAAAGTGTTCACCCTTAGTTAGCACCGTTGCTAAAGCTTGTTGTTTCGAAGCACCACGTGATGATCGGATGTTTTAGATTCTGCAAGTGTATACAACATGAGCAAGCCAGATTTGCTCATGCGGAAACTAAGGTTTGATCTTGACGAGCCTAGCATGTACAGACATGGTCTCGGAACACGGATCACCGAAAGGTAAAGCATGAATCATATAGTAGATATGATGAACATGACGATTGTTCTCCATTGAAACTGTATCAACTCTCGTGATGATCGGTGTTGATGTAGTGGATTTGGTTCGTGTGATCACTAAAACAATGTGAGGGATGTTGTTTTGAGTGGGAGTTCACCTAGGTTAATTTCATTATTAATTTGAACTCAATTTGTCATAAACTTAGTCTAAACTATTGCAAATATGTTGTAGATCAATGGCAGCCCCTACCATCAATTTTAATGCTTCCTAGAGAAAGAAAAGTTGAAAACAATGGAAGCAACTTCATGGATTGGTTCCGCAATTTGAGGATTGTCCTCACAATTTGGTAATTTGACCTATGTCTTTGGATGCACATTGGTGACCCACTGCGGTGATGCTCCCGATGAAGTAAAGAATGTTTACCTCGCCTAAGAATCAAGACTCCATAGTTCAATGTGCTATCTTGTATGGTTTAGAATCGAGCTTCGTAAAAGGTTTGAAGAGTCGACCATATGATATTGTCGAGGATCTCAAATTGATTTTTGAGTCTCATGCGGCAATTGAAAGCTATGAGGCTTCTGAAAAGTTCTTTAACTGCAAGATGGAAGAAGGCAGCTCCATCAGTGAGCATGTGCTTAAGATGTCTGGGAACGCAAACAAACTTCAAAGCTTGGGTATAGTGATTCCTAATGCTTTGGGGATTTACCGTGTCCTCCAATCACTACCACCAAGTTACAAGAACTTTGTGATGAACTACAACATGCAGAACATGAACAAGACGCTGCTGTAACTCTTGCCATGTTAAAATCTGCAGAAGTGGAGATCAAGAAAGAGCACCAAGTGTTGTTGGTCAATAAGACCACCAAATTCAAGAAAGGCAAGTCTAAGCAGAAGGGACACTTCAAGAAGGGTGGTAAGAAAGTTACCACGCCGGCGAAGACGACCAAGGCTGGACCCAAGCCCGACATCGAGTGCTTTACCGCAAGGAGAAGGTCCTCGAAGCGGAATTGCCCAAAGTACTTGGCGGATCCAAGAACGGCAACATCAAGAAGAAAGGTATATCCGATATACATGTTATTGATGTGTATCTCACTAGTACCGTAGTAGTGCCCGGGTATTTGATCTCGGTTCTTGCTCATATTTGTAACTCGAAATAGGTGTCAGAATAAACGGAAGCTAGCGAAGAACGAGGTGACGATACGCTGGGAAACGGATCAAAGGTTGATGTGATCGCGGTCGGCACGCTACCCCTTCATCTACCATCGGATTAGTTTTATACTTAAATAATTGTTATTTAGTGCTGCGTTGAGCATGAACATTATATCGGATCTTGTTTATTTAGACGGTTACTTGTTTAAGTCAGAGAATAATGGTTGTTCGATTTATATGAGTAATATGTTTTATGCACATGCACCTTTGATAGATGGTCTATTCTTATTGAATCTCGATAGTGGAAATACACATATCAACAACATTGAGGCTAAATGTTTGAAATCAAGCGATAATTCGACCTATATGTGGCACTGTCGTCTTGGTCACATTGGAGTGAAGCGTATGAAGAAACTCCATTATGATGGACTTCTTGAATCACTTGATTTCGAATCACTTGAAAGATGCGAAGCATGTCTGATGGGAAAAATGACTAAGACTCCATTTTCTGGTATGATGGAGCGAGCTACGGACTTGTTGGAAATCATACATACCGATGTGTGTGGCCCAATGAGTGTAGCATCGCGCGGTGGTTATCGTTATGTTCTTACCTTCACGGATGACTTGAGTAGATATGGGTATATCTATTTCATGAAACATAAGTCCGAAACTTTCGAGAAGTTTAAGGAGTTTCAAAGTGAGATAGAGAATCAACGTAACAAGAAGATTAAATTTCTGCGTTCTGATCGTGGAGGTGAATATCTAAGTTACGAGTTTGGCGAGCATTTGAAGAAATGCGGAATACTTTCACAATTGACACCGCCGGGAACACCACAGAGTAATGGTGTGTCCGAACGTCGTAATCGAACTCTCTTAGATATGGTTCGTTCTATGATGTCACTTACAGATTTACCGCTATCATTTTGGGGTTATGCATTAGAAACAGCCGCATTCACTTTAAATAGGGCACCATCTAAATCCGTTGAAACAACACCATATGAATTATGGTTTGGGAAGAAACCTAAATTGTCGTTCCTTAAAGTTTGGGGATGCGAAGCCTATGTAAAGAAGTTATAGCCGGACAAGCTTGAACCCAAAGCGGAAAAATGCGTCTTCATAGGATACCCGAAGGAAACTATTGGGTATACCTTCTATCATAGATCCGAAGGCAAAATCTTCGTTGCCAAGAATGGATCCTTTCTAGAGAAGTAATTTCTCTCGAAAGAAGTGACTGGAAGGAAAGTAGAACTCGACGAGGTTGTCGAACCTTCTCTCGAAATTGCAAGTAGCGCAGCGCCGGAAGAAGTTCCGGTGGTGCCTGCACCAATAAGAGAGGAAGCTAATGATGGTGATCATGAAATTTCGGTTGAAGTTGCTACAGAGCCTCGGAGGTCAACGAGAACTCGTACCACTCCAGATTGGTATGATCCAGTCATGAGTGTCATGTTGGTGGACAACACCGATGATCCCGAGACATATGAGGAAGCGATGATGAGCCCAGATTCCAATAAATGGCAAGAAGCCATGAAATCCGAGATTGGATCCATGTACGAAAACCAAGTATGGACTTTGGTGGACTTACGGATGGCGGAAGGTGTCGAGAACAAATGGATTTTCAAGAAGAAAGGATGTTGATGGTAATGTTATCTCTATAAAGCTCGACTTGTCGCAAAGGGTTTCGACAAATTCAAGGAGTTGACTACGATGAGACTTTCTCACGATGCGAAGCTAAAGTCGTGAGGATTATGTTAGCAATCGCTGCATATTATGATTATGAGATATGGCGGATGGATGTCAAACAGCATTCCTCAATGGAGACATTGATGAAGAGTTGTATATGATGCAACCCAAAGGTTTTTCGATCCTAAAGATGCTAACAAGGTATGCAAACTTCAACGGTCCATCTATGGATTGAAGCAAGCATCCGAAGTTGGAATCAACGTTTTGATAAGGTGATCAAAAGTTTTGGTTTTATACAAACTTATGGAGAAGCTTGTATTTACAAGAAAGTGAGTGGGAGCTCTGTAGCATTCTTAATACTATATGTGGATGACATATTGTTGATTGGGAATGATGTAGACCTTCTTAGTAGTGTCAAGGAATATTTGAATAATAGTTTTTCAATGAAGGATCTTGGCGAAGCAGCTTACATATTAGGCATAAAGATTTACAGAGATAGATCGAAACGCCAAATATCATTGTCACAGAGTACATATTTGGACAAAGTTCTAAAGAGGTTTGGAATGGAAGAAAGCAAGAAAGGGTTCTTGCCCATGTTGCCCAATACGACCTTGAGTAAAACTCAAAGTCCGACATCGGCAGAAGATAGAGAAAGGATGAGTAAGACTCCCTATGCCTCAGCCATAGGATCTCTAATGTATGCCATGCTATGTACTAGACCCGACATTGCATATGCTGTTAGTTTAACTAGCAGATATCAAAGTGATCCAGGAGTGGATCATTGGACAGCGGTCAAAAACATCCTTAATTACTTGAGAAGAACTAAGGATATGGTTCTTTCTTATGGAGGTGATGAACAACTCGTTGTTAACGGTTACACCGATGCTAGTTGGAACACCGATCCGGATGATTCTAAATCACAATCTGGATACGTATTTATTTTGAATGGTGCAGCAGTTAGCTGGAGGAGTGCAAAGCAAAGCGTTGTGGCGAGATCTTCAACTGAATCGGAATACATGGCTGCTTCGGAGGCTTCACAAGAGGCGATATGGATGAAAGAGTTCATTACAGTGGGTGTGGTTCCTAGTGCGTTGGACCCAATGTCTATCTCTTGTGATAACATGGGCGCCATAGCCAATGCGCAAGAACCAAGGTCACACAAGAAGTCAAGCACATCAAGCTGCGTTTTCACGCTATTCGAGAACATATCCAGATGGGGATATAAAGATTTGCAGTACACATAGATCCGAATGTGGCGGATCCGTTGACTAAACCTCTCCAGGGCAAAACATGACCAACACCAAACTGCCATGGGTGTTCGTATATTACCATGTAATCTAGATTAGATGACTCTAGTGCAAGTGGGAGACTGTTGGAGATATGCCCTAGAGGCAATAATAAATGTAGTTATTATTATATCTTTGTGTTTATGATAAATGTTTACATTCATGCTATAATAGTATTAACAAGGAAACATTGATACTTGTGTGATTTGTAAACTTAATTTGAAGTCCCTAATATAGCATCTATACTTCACTAGCTTGTTGGTTGATTAATGATTGTGGTTTCCTATCATGAACATTGAGATGTTATCAACAACAAGATTATATCGTTAGGGAATGATGTGATGGACATATTCCTATAGACAAGCGTAGCATAAAGATCAAGTCATTTCAATAGTTCAATTGCTATATGCTTTCTGATACATAGTAACCTAATTCCTTCGACCATGAGATCATGCATATCACCTTTACCGGATGGATGCTTTGATGACATCAAACACCACACCGTAACTGGTGGCTATAAAGGTGGCATTGAGTGTTCGGAAAGTATTGGTTGAAACACATGGATCAAGAGTGGGATTTGTCCATCCATATGACGGATAGATATACTCTGGGCCCTCTCGGTGGAATGTCATCCAATTAGCTTGCAAGCATGTGACTGGCTCACAAGGGATCACATATCACGGGAACGAGAAAAGAGTACTTATCGGTAACGAGGTTGAACTAGGTATGCAGAGATACCAACGATCATAACCTCGGATAAGTAAACTATCGTGAGACAAAGGGAAATTGGTATCGTATGTAAGTGGTTCATTCGATCGCAAAGTAATCTTAGAAATATGTGGGAGCCATATGAATTTCCAGATTCCTCTATTGGTTATTGTTCGGAGAAGTTTCTCGATCATGTCCGCATAATTCACGAACCGTAGGGAGACACACTTAAGGATTCGACGTTGTTTGAGTAGTTATGGTATTATGAGAAAGAGACCGAATGTTGTTCGGAGTCTCGGATAGGATCCGGGATATCACGAGGTGATCCGGAATGGTCCGGAGAATAATATTCATATAAGGAAAGTCCCGTTTCGGAGTTCGGGAATGATTCCGGTGTTTTCATCGGGAATGTTCTAGAAGGTTCCGGAATGTTCGGCACTCCGGAGGGGAAGGGGTACATGAATGTGTCATTGCATATTAGGATGATTGCATCATGTACTAAGTGTTCTCGCTGTTCCAAATAAAGGATTAAATTGAATCCCAAACTGAAAAGTCAAACGGCCAGTTTGAAAGTCAAACGGCTAAAACAGGAAAGTGAGGGAAAGAGGAAAGAGGGGGCAAAACCGAGTTGGGGAGGGAATCCCTCCTCCAACCGGCGGCCCACCTCCAAGCCCAGTTGGGGAGGGACTCCCCTCCCTCCCCCTTGGCGCGCCGGCCCCTCCATCTATAAAAGGAGGGGCAGGGCCTCCTCCTCTAGACACACAAGTTCCTATCCTCTAATCTAAACCCTAGCCAAAGCCTCCGGTTTAGAGCCGTTTTGGTTTAGAGCTTCTAATTGCCCTAGCCTTCGGTTTAGAGCCTTCTAATTGGTGTGTCTAAACCCTAGACCACTAATAGCTCTCTCATACTCCACCATACTCGCTCCGGCCAAATGGCCTCGGGATCTCCCTCTACTTCCAGGTATCACGCCGTTGTCAGCTAGGAATCGCGAGAGTGCTACAACCTCCATTTTCTTTGGAACAAGGAGAGGAAGGTCTTTTTCAATCAAGCGTGACCGATCATGGAAGCGCTTTAACGCAAGCCGGAAGGATCGTCTACGATCTTGAGATCGGGAAAATCGACTACATCACCCACGAGAATCCGCTCTTGTTAAACACTTTGGAATCTTCGAGGGTAAGTTATTCCATCAACTCGTTGCTACAATCTAGTAGATAGATCTTGGCTTGTTTGTTTGTATGCGATAGAAAATTTTTGTTTTCCATGCTACGAATCCCTACAGGACTTTGGTGGACTTACCGGATGGCTGTCGAGAACAAATGGATTTTCAAGAAGAAAAAAGTTGTTGATGGTAATGTTAATGTCTATAAAGCTCGACTTGTTGAAAAAGGGTTTCGACAAATTCAAGGAGTTAACTACGACGAGACTTTCTCACCGGTAGCAAAGCTAAAGTCTGTGAGGATTTTGTTAGCAATCGCTGCATATTATGATTATGAGATATGGCAGATGGATGTCAAAACAACGTTCCTCAATGGAGACATTAATGAAGAGTTGTATATGGTACAACCCAAAGGTTTTGTCGATCCTAAAGATTTTAACAAGGTATGCACACTTCAACGGTCCATTTATGGATTGAAGCAAGCATCTCGGAGTTGGAATCAACGTTTTGATAAGGTAATCAAAAGTTTTGATTTTATACAAACTTATGTAGAAGCTTGTATTTACAAGAAAGTGAGTGGGAGCTCTGTAGAATTCTTAATACTATATGTAGATGACATATTGTTGATTGGGAATGATGTAGACCTTCTTAATAGTGTCAAGGATTATTTGAATAATAGTTTTTCAATGAAAGATCTTGGCGAAGCAGCTTACATATTAGGCATAAAGATTTATAGAGATAGATCAAGACGCCTAATATCATTGTCACAGAGTACATATTTGGACAAAGTTCTAAAGAGGTTTGGAATGGAAGATATCAAGAAAGGTTTCTTGCCCATGTTGCCCAATATGACCTTGAGTAAAACTCAAAGTCCTACAACGGCAGAAGATAGAGAAAGGATGAGTAAGACTCCCTATGCCTCAGCCATAGGATCTCTTATCTATGCCATGCTATGTACTAGACCCGACATTGCATATGCTGTTAGTTTGACTAGCAGATATCAAAGTGATCCAGGAGTGGATCATTGGACAGCGGTCAAAAACATCCTTAAGTACTTGAGAAGAACTAAGGATACGGTTCTTTCTTATGGAGGTGATGAACAACTCGTTGTTAATGGTTACACCGATGCTAGTTGGAACACCGATCCGGATGATTCTAAATCTCAATCTGGATACGTATTTACTTTGAATGGTACAGCAGTTAGCTGGAGGAGTGCAAACAAAGCGTTGTGGCGAGATCTTCAACTGAATCGGAATACATAGCTGCTTTGGAGGCTTCACAAGAGGCGATATGGATGAAGGAGTTCATGACAGAGCTCGGTGTGGTTCCAAGTGCGCTGGACCCAATGTCTATCTATTGTGATAACATGGGTGCTATAGCCAATGCGCAAGAACCAAGGTCACACAAGAAGCTGAAGCACATCAAGCTATGTTTTCGCGCTATTCGAGAGCATGTCCAAGATGGTGACATAAAGATTTGCAAAGTACACACAAATCTGAATGTGGTGGATCCGTTGACTAAACCTCTCCCGAGGGCAAAACATGACCAACACCAAACCGCCGTGGGTGTTCGGTATATTACCATGTAATCTAGATTAGTTGACTCTAGTGCAAGTGGGAGACTGTTGGAGATATGCCCTAGAGGCAACAATAAAAGTAGTTATTATTATATATTTGCGTTTATGATAAATGTTTACATTCATGCTATAATAGTATTAATTGGAAACATTAATACCTGTGTGAATTTGTAAACCAAATTAGAGTCCCTCGTAAAGCCTCTTTATAATACTAGCTTGTTGGTTAATAAATGATCGTGGTTTCTCGATCATGAACATTGAGATGTTGTTAACAACAAGGTCATATCATTAGGATAATGGTATGATGGACATACTCATATAGATAAGCGTAGCATAAGGATCAAGTCATTTCAATAGTTCGTTTGCTATAAGCTTTCTGATACATAGTAACCTAATTCCTTCGACCATGAGATCATGCTCATCACCATCACCGAAAGGATGCTTTGATGACATCAAACACCACACCGTAACTAGGTGGCTATAAAGGTGGCATTGAGTGTTCGGAAAGTATGTGTTGAGGCACATGGATCAAGAGTGGGATTTGTCCATCCATATGATGGATATATATACTCTGGGCCCTCTCGGTGGAATGTCATCCAATTATCTTGCAAGCATGTGACTATCTCACAAGGGATCACATATCACGGGAACAAGAAAAGAGTACTTATCGATAACGAGGTTGAACTAGGTATGCAGAGATACCGACGATCAAACCTCGGATAAGTAAACTATCGTGAGACAAAGGGAAATTGGTACCGTATGTAAGTGGTTCATTCGATCGCAAAGTAATCGTAGAAATATGTGGGAGCCATATGAATTTCCAGATTCCTCTATGTGTTATTGATCGGAGAAGTGTCTCGGACATGTCCGCATAATTCATGAACCGTAGGGAGACACACTTAAGGATTCAAGGTTGTTTAGTAGATATGGATTGTAAGTAGGGAGACCGAATGTTGTTTGGAGTCTCGAATGGGATCCGGGATATCACGAGGAGATCTGGAATGGTCCGAAGAATAAGATTAATATAAGGAAAGTTCGATTCTGGAGTTCGAGAATGATTTCGATGTTTTCATTGGAGAGGTTCTAGAAGGTTCTAGAAGGTTCATCGGGCTGTAAGGGGAATGGTCCATGAATGTGTCATGGGTAAGTGGAATGATTCCATCATGTCCTAAGTCACTTTGGTTGGGCATTTGCGAGAGATAAATAAAGCTCTAAATTGAAAGTCAAATGGGAGGTTTGAAAAGTCAAACTGGAACAACGGTTTCCTAGTGGAAGAAGGAAAGAGTCCTTCCTTCTATCCAACTTGGGTTTGGGTATGGATTCAAACTCCCCTCTCCCAAGCCTCCCTCCCTCTCATAAATAGAGGGGGAGGGCTGCCCAAAAGCCACCACAACCAGCCCTCCCACCCGTGTTGCGTCGCCGCCGCCGCTGCCAGCCGCCGCGCCACCGCCTAGCGCTGCTGCTGGCCCGTCGCCGTTGCCCTAGCCACCGCCGACACCACCTCCTCCTCTCCGGACTTCTAAACCTAGATCGCCGGAAAACCCTAGATCCACCATACCTCGCACCGGCTTAGGCGAAGCCCTGCAGGATCTTACCTCTACTTCCGACACCACGCCGTCGTGCTGACAGAATCACGAGGGGAGAACTACAACCTTCGCTGCCTGCTGGAACAAGGGAGTGGAAGGTATTCATCGAGTACCGAACGTGTGACCGAGTGCGGAAGCGCTGCCGAAACGTAGCGTCGGAAGGATCGTCTACGCGATCTTGAGATCGGCAAGTGTACGACTACATCACCCACGAGAATCTGCTCTCGTTAATCACTTTCGAATCTTCGAGGGTTAGTACTCTAAATCGACTCGTTGCTTCAATCTAGTAGATAGATCTTGGCTTGTTTGTATGCATGCGGTAGAAATTTTTGTTTTCCATGCTACGAACCCCTACATTCTCCCCCTTGAAATATGGCCTAAACGACAGTGCCATAATTTCGAAGAGACATCATCAATTCTTTTCCTCTTATTCTTTCCATTCAGGGATGGGAGGCATTCTCATTCTCAGCGCTTAATGCATTCACATTCTCACAAAGTGATAACAAATAAAGCTTGTCTTGTCTAAAGGCAAGACCAACAATCTCATTATTAAACTTGATCTTACATTGTCCATCACCAAAATGGCAAGTAAAGCCACAATCATCTAAGCGCGATACACTTATTAAGTTTTGATGCAAAGAGGATACATAAAGCACATCTACTAGTAAAAGTACAAAGCCATTTGATAACTCTAATGGGAGATCTCCAATGGCTTCGACTTCAGCTTGGACGCCATTTGCAACTTTAATACTTCTTTCTGCTCTTTGCAGGGTCCTTCTCATAC
The DNA here is from genome assembly GCA_030063025.1 of Avena longiglumis. NCBI lineage: Eukaryota > Viridiplantae > Streptophyta > Magnoliopsida > Poales > Poaceae > Avena > Avena longiglumis. The sequence goes on along the minus strand of CP125973.1, from coordinate 131,142,433 downwards.
GGAATCCGTGTAATGAATTTGCAACATGAAGAGTCGCACCCGAGTCAATCCACCAAGTAGATTTTGCATAACTTAAAAATAAGGATTCATCAATAAAAGTAATTAAATCCTCACCATTCTTGCACAGATGCTTCAGAAAAGCCACACAGTCACTCATGTAGTGGCCACTTGCAGGTGTCCTTTGTCCACCTCCTACACCTAGTGATCATGAGCCTTTCCATGCGGCTTAGAAGAAGAGGGATGCCCCTGAGGTTCACAGAGTCACCAGATTGCCCCTTAAGCCTCTCTTCTTCTTGTACGCACATGGACATCATCTTCTCAATGACCCACTTTTCTGGCTGTGCGTTGTAGTTCACAGCAAAGGCCTCAAATTGATTTGGTAGTGAGGCAAAAATCATATGAACGATGAACTCGTCTGGAAGCTCCATGCCCATGGGCTTAAGCTTGGAATACATGTTGCTCATTCGCAATATGTGGTCCCTTACTCCACCACCAGTGTATCTTGTAGTAACAAGTTTCTTAATGAGAGAGCTTGCATAGGCCTTTGAAGATCCAGTAAACTAACTCTCTATATTTTTCAGGTACTCACTGGCAGTGCTACACTTTAGGATTGCTCCCCTTATAGCTTCTATAATGGAGCCCTTAATCACCACCAAGCACTTTCTGTTGGACGAGTCCCATGTTGCACGATCAAGGTCATACTTCATTCTTATTGGTGCATGGTCATGGACCCTTTTGTTAAAATCAACTTCACTTTCTTTTTCGCCCCTCACGGGGTCGACAGGTTCTATGGGACAAGTCTCAATGAGTGCTAAGTCGAGGTCAAGCAGAGCCAGCCCCATCTCAATCTTCTCTCGTCATGAGCCGTAGTTCCCTCCATTGAGGGGCTCAATTGCCGAGATGAAACTCATAGGATTGCCTAAAAGCAAAATATCATCAAAATGAGTTAATTCAACTTTGGTTAAATTAAAACATAAAACTTCTCAATATTAATTCTACATCACCGTTGGGCAGAAATAGAACTAATAGCGATGAAACTAACTATTCATAGTGAAAATTTTACTAACAACGTTGGTCATCAAATAAAATCATCACTTTATTGCATTTGAGCAATTACTTTTAACTATTTGCAGCGGAAAAACATGAATAAAATTCATCAACTTTACATTTTACAGAAACTTTACTGTTACTTTATTGCTTTTCTAGACAAAAAAAACGTTGGATAATTTTGTGTAGAAAAAACTTTGGCAAAAACTATAAAAAACAGATAATTAAAACCTGTAAAACAGCTTCTGCAAAAAAAATAGAAAAAACTGTTTTTGTACAGCGCTGTGCGGAACAAAACAGCCCACTATCGTTGTACGGCGCATAGCGCCCTTTTGGCCCGCGTCGGCCCGATACCTATCAGCGCCCGTGCGCTATGCGCTGCGGCCCAGCAGCACCTGCATGCGTCCTTGGCCTGCATCCACCCCAGCGCCCTGCACGCGGCGCCATCCTGACCGTCCAATATCCCTAACCTAGATCGGACGGCTGCGCGCGACTCTCGTCAGAACAAAACCAGCTCGGTCGCCAGCCCCTGGAACCCTATCCCGCCCCCTTCCTACTCTCTGTGCCCTGCTTGTTCAGCTGTCGGCGGCGGTGCAGCGCCTCGCAGCAGGAGAGGTGAGGTGGCCTCGCCGGCGGCGAGCAGCCCCTCCCATACTCGCGAGCCCCTTCTCCCCTTGCTTTCTCTTTGTCCGTCCACCTTCCCCCATCCCGCAAGTATCGGTGCAGAGAGGAAGACGCGACGAACAGCGGCGTCCCTCCTGCCCCCCTTGCCGGCTGTGTGTCCACCCGAGGGTGGGCGCACCGCCGTCAAGCGGTGTAGTGGCGGCGCCCTCTCCCGACGGTGGCCGGCGAGGCTTTTCTTGTCTGATTTGGGGTCGGGGTCTAGGGATTTTTTTTGTTTGCTTTCTTTTCTGCGGGTTTTGATTCGGGGAGGAACTAGGGGATTTCTTTGCCCTTTCGATTCTAGATCGATTTGATCCGGGGAAACGGGATCTGGGGATTTGGGGTTTATTTGCATTCTTTACCCCAGATGGGGTTGTGTTCTTCTTCCCGACCTCGGCTTGCTGATGCATCGGGATCAAGAGGAACGGCACGGCCTAGCGGCGGCGCTTCTAGAAACCCTAGCCCCACTTCTTTTCTTTTCTTTTCTTTTATGATTGCTACTACCTCAACTAGATCAACCAAACTAGCCCGCTCTGATACCATCGTTAGATCTATTAGGATCGCTAGGTGTCGATGCGAGCTCCGGACGAGCTTGGCCAGAGCTCCGGTGGTGGCCATGGCGGTATGCCAGCGATGACGGGATATGGTCCTTCTCGGGTTGCAGGTGTCCGCTGGCGACGTCGGCACGACTGTAGCAGCGCATCGGCGGAGCTGATGGGGTGGATCGGGCCTCGATCTGGGCCTAGCCGACATGCTGGGCTTGATCCGGGCCTGCTCTAGTCCTAATTGGAACTGCTACGGCGTCCGGTACAGGTGATGGAGGGAAGTTTCCCTCCCCCACGCCGTCGGGTGCCTTGATGTCTGCAAGTCTGTGAGACCTACTCGTCGCTCTCTTCGGCGATGTGATGTGTCGTTAGTCGAAGCGGTGGCTAGAGGTCGTGGATGACGGGGTGGCATCCCCGAAAGGTGGACTACGCGGGTGACTCTTCGGCGAGCGTCGTGGCAGTGGTGGTGGCTTCTTCCCTCGGTCATGTGGATGGCGAGGAGAGGGCGTCAGGAGGCTTTGATGTTGGCGATGTTTCAGCTTCGGCAGCTCCCAGATCGTGTGCCGGAGTCCTATCTTGGGGACAACGGGCGTGGCGGAAGACAGGGAGCGGTACGAAGGTTTTTTCGGGTGAAAGATTAGTGCTTCGGCACCATCGGTGATGATGCCTGCGGGTACTGTTTCCCCCTGGGGACACCGATATGGCTACCTTCTTCGTGATAGGGCTTCGGGTGTAAACCCTTGACCGTTGGTCTCGGCGGCGGCATGGTGTGTCGTTACCCTCTTGGAAGCTTCGTCATAGAGCCTTGACTCATCCCGGTCTTGCTCGTTGTCTTTGGTGGCAAGTTTAGGTTTTCCGCGGTTTTTCTTTCTTATTTTTATTTGCTTTATAAAATGGGTCTCACCTCCACCTTATATCTGTTTAGCCGATGTGGCTTTATTCTATAAAACGGGGGGAAAGCCTATTGCGAGAGAAGAGCATGCCATGTTAATAATTCCCAGTATATCCAGCCTTTTCCAAATCCACTGCACACGCTAGCTGGAAGAAAACATGCCAAATACTTTCACAATCAATAGAGCACAAAGGACATTGAGCCGAAATTGGGACATGCCTATTAGCGAGAACGCCATAGCAGGGGATAGCCCCGAGAAGGGATTTCCAGACATGTATTTTGATTTTAGCGGGTACCTTCATATCCCACACTACATTCAAGATATAGGAGTAGCAGATGTAGCAAACAAATTGGTTCTTACCAATTTTCGACTGTGATAAAATTTCCATTTCGAATGATATGCTGAGTTGACAGAGAAAAAGCCATTCCTGTTGTAGTGCCGGTAAACAAAATCCTCCATCATGCTGTCAGCCAGAGAAATTTGCAAGATTCTTTCTGCATTGATTTGCCAAAAAATCTCTGTAACCAACTGGTCATTCCAGGTTCTAGTTTTCTCGTCTATCAACTCAGAAACACTAGTTAAAACAATGTTACATCTTCGTGTTGCAATACGTCTAGATGGTGAACTTGAAATCCACGGATCATCCCATAGGTTAATACTTGTTCCATCACCTACTCTCCATATATAAACCTTTTTAAGGTTTGAATTCCTGCCCATAAGCTTTTCCAAGAATATGAACTGTTAGAATAGTTCTACCAACCAACTGTCATAAAAGACCGATCTGTTAGAAAGTGGTGATATAGTATACTTAACACCCTCCTTCACATTCTAAAAGACCGATGTGAAAACTATATCATCACTTTCTAACAGATCGATCTTTTATGATAGTTGGTTGATAAGACTATTCTAACATGATACCAGAGCCTGAGGTCTTCAGTTCAAGTCTCAGCCATGCTTCTTTCTCCATCTCCGCTCAGTAAAGGGTGTGAGGCCTCCGCTCGGCAAAGGGCGCGAGGGAAGACATTGTTGTTATTTCCACATCCAAGTATAGGATGTGAAGGGGGGTGTTAAGTATACTATATCACCACTTTCTAACAGATTGATCTTTTAGGATAGTTGATTGGTAGAACTATTCTAACATGAACTACCCTTCTTCAATGTGCAATTTAGAAGATTGTTATTAGGGAAATATTTGGCCCTAAGAAATATTTTACACAAAGAATCTAGTTTTGAAATAAGCTTCCAACACTTATTGGAAAGCATAGACAAATTAAAAAGTGTAGATCCCTAAACACAATACCTCTTTGAAGTTTTGGAATATATATTTTCCACCATGCGAACCAGTGCATATATTTTTGTTGCTCTTCATCTCGCCACCAGTACCGTGACATAGCAGTAATCATTCCATTGCTAATATGTTTAGGTAGCTTGAAGACAGACATAACATAAGATGGTATTGCTTGGCAAATGGCCTTAAGTAAACCTATTTCCCCCAAGAGATAAGAGTTTATCAATCCAACCAATCAACTTCTTGCAAATCTTGTCAATTAGGTGCTGAAAACAATCAGTTTGGTCTATTCCAACCAGAGGAGGTAGACCCAAGTACTTGTCGATGACCGCCTATGTCATAATGTTCAGAATAGTGCAAACATTCGCCCTAGTATCCACACCAGTACAAGTACTAAAACATATGCTGGATTTAGTATCGCTTACCAACTGTCCATACGCAGTACAATAACTGTCCAACTCCCTTCGCAGACTCGCTGTATTCTGATTGTCAGTCCTCATCAAAATCAACTAATCATCAAAAAATAACAAGTGTGAGATGACCAGATCCTCCCTTCATACTTTGACACAGACAAGGTTACCTTGTTCCTCCTCAAAATTGATCATTGTTGTAAGACCCTCAGCACAAAGTAAAAAGAGACAGGGTGAAAGGGGATCCCCTTTACGGAGTCTCCTAGTAGGATTAATAACATCCGACTCACCATAGTTGAACCTAACCTAGTATCTCACAGAGGAGGCACACTCCATGATCAACTTCACCCAATCACTGTCAAAACGAAGCCGAATCATAATGCTCTCTAAAAACACCATTCAACCCTATCGTAGGCCTTGTGCATATCTAATTTCACTAAACAAATGCCATATTTTCCGCTCGTTTTATTCTTAATGGCGTGATTGGACTCATAAGCCACCAAGAAATTATACATGATTAATCTTCCTGGAACAAAGACACTCTGATAAGGGGAGATAATTTCAGGAAAAAGAATCTTCAATCTGCTCGCAATCATTTTTTTTGATTACCTTGTAAACCACATTGCACAAAATGATTGGACGGAATTGGGTAATGGACTCCGGGTTGTCAACCTCCGGGATAAGAACCATTGTGGTGTCATTAATTCCAACCCTCTAGTATAGACTTGGAATTCACATCTAATAACACCTCATCAGTAAGACCTTCTCCAATAATTGCCAAAAGCGTTTGTAGAAAACAACATGCGAGGGAATATGCGCACGGGAGGAGGGGAAGGTTCCGAGAGTGGCAGTTGGCCTTCCCGCACCGAGTTTGGCGATTATTGGGGTTGGCCATAGACTTTGCAAATATGCGAAGTGGAGGGAAATTTTTACTTAGCTTTCTAAAAAATTTGGTCGGGAGAGCCATTTATACAAATATACAAATCCTGCTGGAGTTGTATTTTGTCCACCGGTTGCTAAAAAACGAAAAAAAAACAATCAGGGAGAATTATCGGAAGTCTGTAGGATATGCTCCCGCGTGTTCCTTCAATTTTCAAAAGGACGACGCTACGCGTCCCCCGGACGATGCGGGCTAACCATCGTCCTGGTCCAGAGCCGTGAAGGGGTTCGTAGCATGGAAAACAAAAAATTTCTATCGCATACAAACAAACAAGCCAAGATCTATCTACTAGATTGTAGCAACGAGTCGATAGAGGAACTCACCCTCGAAGATTCCAAAGCGGTTAACGAGAGCAGATTCTCATGGGTGATGTAGTCGTACACTTGCCGATCTCAAGATTACGTGAGCGATCCTTCCGCTGCGTTCGGCGCTCATGATCGGTCACCGTTCGGTACTTGACGAAGACCTTCCTCTCCCTTGTTCCAGCAGGCAGCGGAGGTTGTAGTACTCCCCTCGCGATTCCGGCAGCACGACGGCGTGGTACCGGAAGTAGAGGGGAGATCTCGCAGGGCTTCGCCTTAAGCCGGAGCGAGTATGGTGGACTATGAGAGAGCCATTGGTGATCTAGGGTTTAGACACACCAATTAGAAGGGATTAAACCAGCGGCTAGGGCAATTAGAAGATCTAACTCGACGGCTTGGGAGAAATCCCTAGGCTGTGGCTAGGGTTTAGATTTAGAGGGAGGCAACTTGTGTCTAGGAGGGGATCCCTGCCCCTTCTCTTATAGGTGGAGGGAGGCGCGCCTGGGGAGGGGAGTCCCTCCCCAACTCGGACCCAAGGTGGGCCGGTGGTGGGAGGAGGAACTCCTCCCCCAAGTCGGTTTCAAACCTCCTTCTCCTCTTTCCCAAAACTAGCCGTTTGACTTTCAAACTAGCCGTTTGACTATTCAAACTAGCCGTTTGACTATTCAAACTAGGATTTGAATAAACCCTCTATTTGGTACAGCGATGACACCAAGTACATAATGCAATCATACCAACTTGATATAACACATTCATGTACCCTTCCCCTCCGGAGTGCTTGGGACATTACGAACCTTCTAGAACATTCCCGATGAAAACACCGGAATCATTCCCCAACTCCGAAACAAGACTTTCCTTATATGAATCTTATTCTCCGGACCATTCCGGATCTCCTCGTGATATCCTGGATCCCATCCGAGACTCCGAACAACATTCAGTCTCTTAGTCATCATTCCATAACTACTCAACAACATCGAATCCTTAAGTGTGTCTCCCTACGGTTCATGAATTATGGGGACATGATCGAGACTCTTCTCCGATCAATAACCAATAGAGGAATCTGGAAATTCATATGGCTCCCACATATTTCTACGATTACTTTGCGATCGAATGAACCACTTACATACGATACCAATTTCCCTTTGTCTCACGATAGTTTACTTATCCGAGGTTTTGATCGTCGGTATCTCTGCATACCTAGTTCAACCTCGTTACCGATAAGTACTCTTTTCTCGTTCCCGTGGTATGTGATCCCTTGTGAGCCAGTCACATGCTTGCAAGCTAATTGGATGACATTCCACCGAGAGGGCCCAGAGTATATATATCCGTCATATGGATGGACAAATCCCACTCTTGATCCATGTGCCTCAACACATACTTTCCGAACACTGAATGCCACCTTTATAGCCACCCAGTTACAGTGTGGTGTTTGATGTCATCAAAGCATCCTTCCGGTGATGGTGATTAGCATGATCTCATGGTCGAAGGAATTAGGTTACTATGTATCAGAAAGCTTATAGCAAATGAACTATATTAAATGACTTGATCTTTATGCTACGCTTAACTATAGGAGTATGTCCATCACATCATTCTCCTAATGATATGACCCTGTTGTTAATAACATCTCTATGTTCATGATCAGGAAACCATGATCATATATTAACCAACAAGCTAGTTTAACAAGAGGCTTTACTAGGGACTCTTTTATGTTTACAAATCACACAAGTATTAATGTTTCCGGTTAATATAATTATAGCATGTTATGTAAACATTTATCATAAGTATGAAGATATGATAATAACCACTTTATTATTCCCTCTTGGGCATATCTCCAACAGTCTCCCACTTGCACTAGAGTCAATAATCTAGTTTCAAACCTTTGTGTATTCAACACCTATGGCTTTCCCGTGTTATATGTACATGATTGCTAGTGGTCAACTGATCTCCGGATCTGACACTTCCAGGTCTGTGTGTAATTGCATGTCTTTGCGTCTCTACGCATCACTCATTCTCTAATGAGATGGCTTCGTACAAATTTGGTCCTTTGGTGTGACATTTAGTTCTTTGGGGTTAAAAACATGTTGATAATATTGTCGTACAATATATCTTCATAGTATTATCCCACTGTGAACTACACCTAGTTTGATAACAAACTACTTGACACAAATGCCCTCTTTTGCTGCTAAAATAGCAGTCATACACTTAGCCTTTTGTTGTAGTATCTGTCACAGTGTCTTTAACTTTGGAACTCATCCAAATCCATTATGGAACTCACTTTCCATTATATTGTGCCACCCTTGGTTTAGATTGAGATAAACTTAATTTGTACTTTGTGACAAAACTAGTATCAATGTAGTACTTTTACAATGAACTAACCATCTATTTGTCACTTCTACAAATAATATACTCTTAGTTCTTCCAAAAGATCATAAGAATATTCTTACTATTGTCCAATGATCATCTTATGAATCATTCTGGTACATGCTCACAACATTTAGAGCATAGGACATATCTGGATTTGTACATATCACAGTATAATTGATATAAATACTCTTTGTGATTTCATACATCAAGTATCAATCTATACTTAAATCTTTGTTTCACTTACCAAGTGTCAATACACTTGAATATATCATCAATATTGAACTCATTCAATCCTTTCTGTGCGACAAGAACCTTTCTTGTAGTTTCTATATTGAACTCAATCAATATCTCATCTATGTACTTCTGGCACAACCATATTGGCGTCTATTGATGCCAAATATTTGGGTTTTTCCTAAGTCTTTCATCAGGATGAAATTCTTAATATGTGTTAATAAAATATACATCTTTTCCAATCAACAATATGTCCTCCACATAATGTATTAGAAATATGTCTTAGCGCTCCCACTTAATTTCTTGCAAATGCAAGCATCTTCATTGTCTCTGATGAAATTAAACTCTTTTAACAGTTTCATCATAGTGAAGATTCTAACTCCGCTATGCTTACTTCAACCATTGAAGTTTGCATACGCTTTTAGCATCCTTTGAATTAACAAAACCCTATGGACCGTGTTATTCACATGTCCTAGGTAAAAATTCTATTAGAAGAACTTGTTTTGTTTATTCAACTACCACATAACAAAATTATATGTAGTGGTTGCTATATTAATCCGTCTAGACTAAATATCGCTATGAAAGATCAGATCTTGTCATAGTCAACCTTTGAACATTGTTGTGAACTCTTTCCCAACATGTCGACTATTTCATAGATGTGCAACATCCATGTCTATTTATTTATAGATCCAAACACAACTGTAAGGTCTTACACCTTTCTTGAGGGTCCTTCAAGTTCAAAACTTGATTTTTCGTGTATGGAACTATCACGGATTTTATGGCTTCAAGCCATTAGCCGGAGTCAGGGCCCATCATCGCTTCTTTGCATGTAGTCGGATCATTATTGTCAAATAATGATTTAACTCTCAAATCTTGGTATTTGATTGTTTACCCGACCTACTTGTTTCAATAGGAACTTGGATCTCCGTGACCACAACCTTTGAGGTACGTGAGCCATGAGCATTGTTGCTACCTCCGGAACACTTTTCGGCGCTGCGCAACTTTGATCATATAGCTAAGGTTCTTTTAACCTTATCAAAGTTCTATTGTCCTCCCACTTAACTTTTCACGAAAAATTCCTTCTCAAAGAAACTTGACGTTCTAAGCAACAAACACTTTTGTCTCCGGTGTTTATGGAGGAATACTTATGATTATACAAAGACAGGTTCATCCGACTTTGGTTGCACACATCTTTCTTATGCATAGCATACCAATGTTTTAAGAAAGGACTACTTGGGTTTTATCCCAAACCATAACTTTATATGGTGTCATTTCAACGGATTATGATGGAGCTCTTTTCAGTGGAAAATGGTAGTCTCTAAAGCTTTTAATCTTTAAAACATAATGGCAGTTTTATGAATTATACCTTTGATCTTACCATGTCAAACAAGGTTTTAATCACATATCTCGAACGCTCCATACTCTTATGGTGTTTCGGGAAATGAAAATCCACAGAACGATTCCTTAAATCTTAGGTATTATGCTAAACTTGTAACTCAAATATCTTCCTTTATGATCTTATCATAAACTATTTATATTCTTGTTACAATGATTTTGCACTTCATCTTGAAAGTCTTTGAACTTTTCAAATGTTTCATACTTCATCCTTATTAAGTAAATATTCATATATTCACTCAAATTTTCGGAGAAAGCATATGAAGTTGAAATCCATGACTACACATAATGGACTTCGTACAACAATATGTACAAGTTCCAATAAGCTAGTCATTCGTTCCCTTTTGGCCTATGAACGGAGTTTTAATTATTTCTAGGAAATTTTCACAAGCGTCATTTGATCAAAAATCAAAAAGACTCTAAAATTCCATCCACATGGAGTTTCTTCATGTTTTCTTTCGATATAATTTAAACGGCGATGTCACTTCCTAAGTGATCTTTCAATCAATTTGTCTTTCGACATCTTTAGCACTAGTTTTATGGATGTGATTTCTCCAACGAGATTTGCGAATCCATCTTTTATGGATTACGGCAATTATTTGAACAACCCTTTTGTTCTCATAATACCTGATAAAACAAATCTTTGAAGGCAAGCTTTGATGTTTAACGATCAACACAATAACCCTTTATTTGTTCTCGATGAACATCATCACATATTCTTTTGCTAGTTACTTAGGCCACTGTAGTTCATGAATTCTGTTGTTTCGTATGACGATTCACACCAACAAATTCAGTAACAAATACTTAAGAACCACATTGTTTAATAAGCAAAGAATATAGCCATAACATGTATATCATCTATATACTTAAACTGAACAATTCTAGTCTTTTCTTTTCTGCCATATATTTATGAGATTCTCTTTCAGTATTTCCTTTTCTGTTTGAAAGAATCTATCAACATCAATAGTGGAGTCATACATATGACACATAGTCCAAAGCGTGTATAGTTAAATACCAATGTCTTTGGACTTGCACTTTGAAGTAGATCACCATCATCAAATGTTTGGTGTTCTTTCAAATTCCTTTCTTTAGTAATCTCTTGGTGTAGTAAACATTTTACCTACATCAAATATTCACCTTTATCATGGAATCGTCCATGATCAAGCTACTTTTAGCTTATAACGATGAATTACGAGTATAATGTTGCTATCCAAAACCTTTTGGAGGATTAGGACAACAAGTGTCTCCAACCCTTTGCAAATTCTCATCAAAATATGAGAACATGAACTTTTCCATATTATACTCTATCATGGTGTAACCAAAACTTTGTTTCAGATATCACAATATCTTCCACACATCATGGTTTCTGAAACAACTCTTTCAGATCCTAGATAACCTTGATATTAAGACAATCCTTTGAATATCAAGAATCATGGAGACAAACATGATACTCATACACTAACTCTTGGAATTGTCACTCTTGATTTAATACCAATTATTAAACTTCATGGAGTAACCGGAATTTACTGAAAGTTTGCAATAGGACTTTTAAACTTTAGATTAACACTTCAAAACAATACGATACCAGTTCGTAAAGTAACTAACCAGAATTCTATAGGTCTATCATCTCAATTATAACTAAGCGCAAGGTGGTAAATGGATGCCAATGACTACAACAATTATGCAAATTCACTTTGAGTTAATTTATGATAAATAGTGTTCAACTTTTAATCATATTGCTGTTAAACTCCCACTCAAAACAATATCCCTCCCATTGTTTTAGTGATCACACGAACCAAATCCACCATATCAAAACCGATCATCACGAGAGTTGATATAGCTTCAATGGCGAACAATCAACATGTTCATCATATCTACTATATGACTCGTGCTTTACCTTTCGGTGATCCGTGTTCCTGAGACCATGTCTATACATGCTAGGCTCGTCAAGATCAAACCTTAGCTTCCGCATGAGCAAATCTGGCTTGCCCACGTTGTATACACTTGCGGAATCTAACACACCCGATCATCACGTGGTGCTTCGAAACAACAAGCTTTAGCAACAGTGCTAATTAAGGGTGAACACTTTATGACTTGAAATTCATGTGCATGAGGGATCATCTTATAATGCTACCGTCGTCTACTAAGCAATACAAGATGCATAAAGGATTAACATCACATGCAATTCATAATATGTGATATGATATGGCCTTTCTTCTTTGTGCTTCCGATCTCCATCTTCTAGTACGAACATGATCTCCATCATCACCGACATTGCATCAAGGTCAATGATGCTTCTCCATGGTTGTCGTCCACCGGCTTCAACTATTACAACTACTTTGAATAGACATGCGGGTCTTAATGTAAATTAAAGACAACCATATGGCTCCACGGTTCTTGCGACTTACAATAAGGAACATTGCATACATCATATATAATCACAATCATGGCCATATCACATCACTGCACACCCCTGCAAAACAAAGTTAGACGCCTCTACTTTCTTTGCATATTTTACGTGGTTTGGGGCTTTCAATAAGTGTCATTCTAACTTACGAACAAGAACCACAACATTGATACTAGTATTGTTAATCACCCGTTGTAAATTGGATCTTAACTATGCTAGGAGAAACAGGCACCCGCAAAGCCACTTATGCAATACAAGTTGCATGTCAAGCGTGGAGCAAGTCTCATGAACGATGTCATGTAAGGTTAGCCCGGGCCGCTTCATCCCAACATACCGCAAGATGCAAAGTACACAAGAAGCAATCGACAATAAAAGCATCAACGCCCACAATGACCATTGTGTTCTACTCGTGCAAACAGATCTACATATAGACACGGCTCTGATACCACTGAAGGGGTTCGTAGCATGGAAAACAAAAAAATTCTATCGCATACAAACAAACAAGCCAAGATCTATCTACTAGATTGTAGCAACGAGTCGATAGAGGAACTCACCCTCGAAGATTCCAAAGCGGTTAACGAGAGCAGATTCTCGTGGGTGATGTAGTCGTACACTTGCCGATCTCAAGATCGCGTAGACGATCCTTCCGGCGCTGCGTTCAGGCAGCGCTTCCGCAGTCGGTCACACGTTCGGTACTCGACGAAGACCTTCCTCTCCCTTGTTCCAGCAGGCAGTGGAGGTTGTAGTACTCCCCTCGCGATTCCGAAGACGACGGTACCAGGAAGTAGAGGGGAGATCTCGCAGGGCTTCGCCTTAAGCCGGAGCGAGTATGGTGGACTATGAGAGAGCCATTGGTGATCTAGGATTTAGACACACCAATTAGAAGGGATTAAACCAGCGGCTAGGGAAATTAGAAACTCTAACTCGGCGGCTTGGGAGAAATCCCTAGGCTATGGCTAGGGTTTAGATTTAGAGGGAGGCAACTTGTGTCTAGGAGGGGAGCCCTGCCCCTCCTCTTATAGGTGGAGGGAGGCGCGCTTGGGGAGGGGAGTACCTCCCCAACTCGGACCCAAGGTGGGCCGGTGGTGGGAGGAGGAACTCCTCCCCCAAGTCGATTTCAAACCTCCTTCTCCTCTTTCCCAAAACTAGTCGTTTGACTTTCAAACTAGCTGTTTGACTATTCAAACTAGGATTTGAATAAACCCTCTATTTGGTACAGCGATGACACCAAATACATAATGCAATCATACCAACTTTATATAACACATTCATGTACACTTCCCCTCCGGAGTGCCGGACATTCCAGAACCTTCTAGAACATTCCCGATGAAAACACCGAAATCATTCCCCAACTCCGAAACAGGACTTTTCTTATATGAATCTTATTCTCCGGACCATTCCGGATCTCCTCGTGATATCCCGGATCCCATCCGAGACTCCGAACAACATTCGGACTCTTACTCATCATTCCATAACTACTCAACAACATCGAATCCTTAAGTGTGTCTCCCTACGGTTCGTGAATTATGCGGACATGATCGAGACTCTTCTCCGATCAATAACCAATAGAGGAATCTGGAAATTCATATGGCTCCCACATATTTCTACGATTAATTTGCGATCGAATGAACCACTTACATACGATACCAATTTCCCTTTGTCTCACGATAGTTTACTTATCCGAGGTTTTGATCGTCGGTATCTCTGCATACCTAGTTCAACCTCGTTACCGATAAGTACTCTTTTCTCGTTCCCGTGGTATGTGATCCCTTGTGAGCCAGTCACATGCTTGCAAGCTAATTGGATGACATTCCACCGATAGGGCCCAGAGTATATCTATCCGTCATATGGATGGACAAATCCCACTCTTGATCCATGTGCCTCAACACATACTTTCCGAACACTCAATGCCACCTTTATAGCCACCCAGTTACGGTGTGGTGTTTGATGTCATCAAAGCATCCTTCCGGTGATGGTGATTAGCATGATCTCATGGTCGAAGTAATTAGGTTACTATGTATCAGAAAGCTTATAGCAAATGAACTATATTAAATGACTTGATCTTTATGCTACGCTTAACTATAGGAGTATGTCCATCACATCATTCTCCTAATGATATGACCCTGTTGTTAATAACATGTGGCATCCCGCAAAACCACTACTAGAAAATCGCGTTGGTTTTGTGCATCGCATCATCATAATCGCATGTCTTGTCTCGGTGCATCATCATAACATCAGCATGCATCTATTTGTTTGAAACCATTTTGCTAAAAACCCTAATTTTGTTTTCTATATTAAACGCCCCGTCTTTATTCAAAACCCCAAAACCCGGGCTTGTCCGGATTATTTATTTGTCTAGCATCGGTTTGCAAAAGTTCCGTTTATAAATAATAAAATATTTAATTTATTTTAGTAGGGGCAGTCGAACGGGCCAACCCGACCCGAACGACCACCCCCGTATACAACAATTCGGTCCAACCAGTTCCACCCTATTAATCCTATAGCTACCTAAAAATCTACCCACACCCCCTGGCCACCTCACCCCCACCTATCCTAGGCCGCCACGTCACCCTGCCCTTCCCTCTACCCAATCCCCCCCTGCCACATCAGCCCCCTCTCTCTTCTCTCTCTCCCTCACACCCTCACAGCCCCACCCACTCCCTGCCAACAGCACACACGCGCACTTACACCCCACACCGCACCACCCCGCCACAGGACCACCTCCCCCGGGCCCGTCCCCACCTGTCACCGCCCTCCCTGGCCCACCTAACCCCAACCACGCACGCACCCGCGCGCAGCGCTCCACACGCCCGCAACCGCGCCTCTCTCCCCCTGTTCATCTTCCTCGCCAGGCGCCCCGCTCGCCAGGTCCACCATGTCCCGTCGCCGGCCGCTCTGGCCGCTTCGCCAGCCCGGCCAGCTCGCGACCCGCAGCCTGGAACTCCACCCGCCTCTCCTCGCCGTCGCTTTCAGGCGCCCGCCTCTGCGCCTCCTCGGCGCCGGCTCCCGCCTCCAGCAGCGCCACGCGACCAGCCGCTTCCTCTCTCCGCATGACCGGCGCCGCTGGCCGCCTTCGATCCTCGCCTCCGCCGTCGCCCGCCGTGCCTCCTCCGCCCTCGCGCTCATAAGAGGCGGCAGCCTCCCGCCGTCGCCGCTCCTGCCCCCCCAGCGCGTCGACACCGCCCGCCTCGTCGCGGTCGCCCCCCGCCATCGCCCGAAAGCATCCCAGCGCCCGGCAGCGCCCTCCACGCCTCGCCCGGCACGCGCGCCCTGCCCGAGCCCGCCTCTGCGCCCGAAACCCGCCTCTGCGCCTGCGCCCGAGCCGTCGCCGCTTTGCCTCGGCCAAGGCCGCCCGGCTCTTCCGAAACCCGGCCCCAACCGCGCGTCCCCGACCTCAGCTGCTCGACCCGAGCCGCCGCCAGCCAGCTCGGCGCCAAGAGCCTCCTCCCGCGCGTGGCCTTCTCCTCCGCCCGAACCTGCTCCTCCGCGCGCCCCGCGGGCCCATCTCCGGCCGACGCCGGCGGTTGTTCCTCTCTGCGCTCGGCCTTGCGCCCCCTCATCGGCCGCATGGCTCCGCCAGTTCGCCACCCTCGCAAGCCCGTCTCCCTGCCATGTCGAGGTGTGCCTCGTCAGGCTTTGGGCATGCGTGTGAAGACCCTGTGAGGATGGTGCAAGACCAACACGAGACCGATCCGATGACTAAACAACTAGACAAACCGCATCCCCGCAAGGACATCGTGTCACCGTCAAGGTCCTCGACCCGAACGCCAAGGCCGACCCGGGTCAGACACCGACAACCGAAACCCCGGTACCGAACAAGTTCGCCAACGACCTCAAGTTCTCCTACACGGAAAACACCCGCCAAGGTCGCCTACACGGATACGACATGGACTACCCCGGACGCCAAGACCGTCCGACTCGATGGCGCGTGCCCGACTAGACCCTCGCAACGACAAGAACGACAGCAACCAGGACGGTACCGAAGCCCTGACGCCAGGCCAAGTACTCCTTCAGGGAACGCCGAGACCCCCGAACCCGGAGACCGAGCCCGTACCCGAAGGCCGCGGATGCGACAAGATCTACTACCCCGGAATCCGAGAACGCTTCCGCCGAACCCCCGAACCCCAGATCCGTCGAACCCTGAGACCGACCCCGAACCCCGGAAACCAAGATCGTCGAGACCCCTAATGTGTGAACCTTTTTCCTCGAACCCTATTTTATAACATAAAACCTGTTGCTTATTAACTTGTCATTCTTGCATGCATCTTGTCATGTGGTTTGGGGGCCTTATGCCGATTCACCTCTTAATTAAATATGGGGCCCATATGCGGGCAAATCTAGCCTTATATTGGCCTCATTTAAACATGTGTAGCGAACCGGTTCCATCTGTTGTCTTGCTAAACAACATTTAATATGCGGGGTAGCTAAATAACATGAACCACCTAACTAATTGTCGGGACCCCGGCTCCACTTAATATGATCTAATTGCACGCCGCTCTTGCCATGCCATGCATCATACATGCATCATGCCGATCTTCTGCCGATGTATTAAATATTGCACCCGGTGTTTCTTCTAGTGTTTGCTTCTTCGCGGATAAGGCCGTTGAGTTGATGTCAGCTTCGCCCCGATCTTCGGTTGAACCTTCGACAATGTTTTCAGGCGAGCATCTTCCTCCTTTCTACCTATCTTACTTTTATAGTATTTATTCCCTCCTGTTGATCTATTGCTATCTGTGTTGCGATGCTTTAGTACCGTACCTGTGATTTACCGTGCAGCCCTATATTGCCTTGGACACATCCTAGTACCTGTTGTTTGGTAGATAGTTGGACTTGCGCGTCGTAGTCGCTTGCTCAAATGCTGTTGTGTGTCGTTCAATGCCACAGTTGTTGATGTATTGCCGCATGTTGATGATGGAGATGATCATAGTTTTACTTATCGTTCACTTTAATTTCTGTTTAACAACTAAAATTGAATTAAGCAGAGGCATCGGTGGGTGATAGAAAATATTTGGTTTCGAGCACTTGTGTCCCGTAAGACCCCGAGTACTTGATACTGTTCCTTGATTTATCGCGCTATCCACATCCGGAGGTATATGGGACCCCAGGCGAGCTTGATTCATCTTATTTCTTGGGGCCACAAACTAGTTTGAGGTTTTATTTACTATCCTGCTTATGCCATGCTACTTTCTGCATTTAATTTGTGCGAGGAGCACACTGTCTTATTTAGGTAAGCGGAGTGTTTTCGCGGTATCGACAAGCCCAGCCACACTTTCGGGTTCCCGATCGTTTACACCAGCGCAAACCTTGAGCCCGTCTCGGAGCTTGCTTACTCCGCTGGGATCTACTCAATGGGTGGCCCCTGAAATATTTCTGAATCCTATGATTGTTCAATCGTGAAAGCCTCGTTGGGTTTTGATTTGGTTTTTCCGAGGTTGATCGGCGTGTGTTGCTATTGGTGCACCCGGCGGGTAAAACTTTCTCAAAGCCGTGTCCGCGGATATGGACGACTTGGAGCCTGATATCTCGATCATAGACAAGCATAACTAAAGTTTACTGCTATAAATTTGACTTATAATGACTAGTAATCAGCTTCACTATAATGGAATGGCTAATAATACTGCCCACAATTGCCTGTTTGGATTGTCGCTTGCGACCATTGTACCTGACTAGTAAGTATGGCAACTACAACGGAATTGGCTGATTAAAAGTACCAACAACTGCTGGGTTTTCGGGTTATCTCATGATAAATGTACCTGACTAGTAAGTGCTACAACTATCACGGAATGGTTAAGTAAAAGGGCCCACTGCTTATTTTATCAGGACAATTATCTAAACCTGACTAGTAATTGCTGCAACGATAACTGGATAAGTAAAACTGCCAACGGTGTGAGTTCCTCGGTTGACTTCCTCGTTTGGTCTCGAGGGGGAAACACCAGGATGGGTTTGTTTGGTGTTAGCCTCAGGTTGGATCCGGATAGGTCATTCTCACCCCTCTCTGATAACCGCCAGTTGTATCGAGTCTCTATAGGTTGTTTAGTGCATGCTGCCGCTCAGTCCACCATACCTATGTAGGCGAGGACCGCCGAATTCTAGCCTCGCCGTGTACTGGCCTCAGTACTGACGCTCCTTCTTTTTCCTTTGCCCTTTGTCGGCACCCCTTTTTGTTTAAGCAGGTTTTGAGATCGACGTCGTTAGCAGGGTTACCCTTCCGGCTTGGCCTGGGCAGGGTTATGGACGCCATTGGTTATTCTTCAGGGCTCTTAGCCCCATTTGCATCTTGTCCGTAGTCGGACGCTCTATCATTTTCAAGGTGATTTGGATCTTTGTATATTATATCTGTATTCTTGACTCTTTGAGTCGCTGTTATA
This sequence comes from Avena longiglumis, assembly GCA_030063025.1. Lineage (NCBI taxonomy): Eukaryota > Viridiplantae > Streptophyta > Magnoliopsida > Poales > Poaceae > Avena > Avena longiglumis. Next base: position 131,123,580 of record CP125973.1, on the reverse strand, counting down.
TATATATCTGTTCTATGGGTCCCATCGAGGACTGTTGTGTAATGTTATTACTTCGTTTTCCACCCGCACGAAAGTGCCTGGTGGGCACCTTTGAATCGTTTCTATGCGGGTTTGGCGAATTTTGCTCAAACTTGCATAGGTCCGATTCTGAGGGTGTTACATAACATCTCTATGTTCATGATCAGGAAACCATGATCATATATTAACCAACAAGCTAGTTTAACAAGAGGCTTTACTAGGGACTCTTTTATGTTTACAAATCACACAAGTATTAATGTTTCCGGTTAATACAATTATAGCATGGTATGTAAAAATTTATCATAAGTATGAAGATATGATAATAACCACTTTATTATTGCCTCTTGGGCATATCTCCAACAGTCTCCCACTTGCACTAGAGTCAATAATCTAGTTTCAAACCTATTTTTGCTTTCAACTTACTATAGTAGCTAGCTTCAGTAGCAAAAATCAATGTAGCAAAGCTGTTAGCAAAACCATAGTATATAAATTAGTATTTATAATATTGTTGCATTATTTAGTTGATTTGCTAGTAAATTAATATTGCTGCATGTACCAAATATGGTAGCAATTGATTATGGGAGCAATTTATTCTTGTAGCAATTGATTCAGAAAGCATGCTGCTCATATGGGAGAAGCTTAGGAATTGGTTCATAAAGCAAACTAAAAATAGTTTTATATGCTGCATTAATTTGGTAGTTACAATATACATTGATTTTGTAGAATTTTGCTATCTTGTGATTTTCCATCTCTAAAGCTTATTCTGAATTGTAGGGATTTGTAGCTGATAGTATGCTTGGAGGTTTTGACCTGAACCAGCCTCCGGAAGCTTATGCTGCGGACATTGGATAAAGCAATGATGAAGGACAACAAAGAACATAATTCAACCTGGGCCTCAAAATGTAGCAAGTGACAATGCTTCCATTGCTGCTGAAAATCATGGGGAAGAGATTTTCTCTCAGCCAGTTGTTCCTTATGTTGGTATGACCTTTGATGACCTTGACGTGGCGCAACAAGTGTATAATGACTATGCTTTCAAACTTGGCTTCGGGACACACATGGGAAATACAAAATACAGCATGGAAAGGGAAGCAGCAAAGGACACTATTCTGAGCAGGGTGTTTGAGTGTGTGCACACCGGGAAGCCTGTTGACGAAGCAAAACAACATTGCAGCACAACTGGTCTTGCTGCTAACGTAGAAGATGCTACAATCGACATGAGAAACACTTCTACATAGAAACCTCGTAGCAAGCAAGTAGGTTTGAAGAAGGATGTCACTGACTCAAGGCAAAGAAACAGATTGCTGCGGCTTGGTTGTAAAGCAAAGATGATTGTTGGGAAGCGAGACGGGAAGTGGACTGTGACAGTTTTCAACGAGGATCATACCCATCCAATGGTGCAGCAAATTGGCAAGTGTAGGTATTATCGTTCTCACAGGAAAGTTTCCGAAGAGGATTTCCAGCTAATAAAGACCTTGCATGAGCAAAACATAACTACAGCGCAGGTGATGGGGTGCCTCGGCAGTGTTCATGGGGTGATCCTAGATGCCTTGGGTATGTGAAGCGTGATTTTTCCAACATTAGAACAATGTTGCGAGAAGAAGTTTTAGAGCGTGATTTGAGCATGACGATTGAATACTTCGAGATGAGAAAGGCGGGATGTCCTCAGTTCTTCTTTGAGAAGCAAGTAGATAAGGACAACGTTGTGCGAGCACTCTTTTGGGTTGATGGAAGGACAAGGGCATTGTACCCCAAGTACAAATATTGTGTTTTCTTCGACACGACCTTTTGCACTAACAAATACAACCTTCCATTTGCTCCGCTTGTGGGTATCAACAACCACACATACACAATAGTTTTGGGATGTGCTCTCCTGCCTGATGAAACAATTGAAATTTTTGAATGATTTTTCAAACAAGTGAAGAAAGATGCAAATGGGTTGTGCCCTGACCATATCATGACTGATCAGGACCAAGCAATGGGCAGGGCGATCAAAAATGTGTTTCCTGATGCTGTTCACAAATGCTGCCTATTCTATGTGTTGCATATTGCAAGAACGAAACTCGGACCTCACTTGAGAGAAGGTCATCCATTCAGAGAAGCATTCTATGCATGTATCTATGGCACTGACATGGTTGCTGAGTTCGAGGTCTGCTGGCAGACAATGCTGCAAACCTTTGAGATGGCTGAGAACACTCACCTGCAAAACATGTGGAAAACAAGGAACACATGGGCACCTGTATATTTTAGGAAAAGTTTATTCCCATTCACCAGCACAACTGGCAGATCTGAAGGACTAAACAGCTACTTCAAAACACTAATTCGGCCAAGTGACACGATATGGAACTTTGTGCAGCAATATGAGTTGTGCCAGAACCTGATGCTTGATCATGAAGACAATGCAGGTTTTACAATGGATACGACAACAACGCCACTTTGGGTCAGGTGAGTGCTATAATGTTATTTGCTTCAGTAATGTGGTGTTGCTTCAGTAGTGTGTTTTTTGCTTCAGAAAATATGTTTTTGCTCAGAAGTGTCTTGTTTGCTTCAGTAGTGTGTTTTTGCTTCAGTAGTGTGTTTGTTGATTCAGAAGTGTGTTTCTGCTTCAGTAGTGTGTTTGTTGCTGCATAATGTGTTTTTGCTTCAAGTAACTTTGATAGCATTCCCTGACAATGTGTGAAACTTATTTTCCTTGCAGTTGGAGAATTAAAAAGCAGGCCCTTGAATTCTACACAAGGGAGGTTTTTGGCAGGTTCCAGAAGATTCTTGAAGCATCAACAAGGTTTTATCCACTCTGGGCAGAGGCAGAAATGCTTTGTTTCGATCTTGTACCAAACCCCAGATTCGATCTCAAAACATATCGGGTTGAAGGAAACATTGAAGAGGGGATATACTAGTGTGGCTGAAACTCATTTGAGATGTGTGGACTGATATGCCCGCACATCGTCAGGGTGATGGTGCAATTGAACATCTAGAGAATACCAGACCGATACATGCTCCAACGTTGGTCTTCTGCAACAAAAACACCTGCCCCTGATCCTGGTTCCAATGCAGCAAGATTTGGTGTGTCGGGCACAAATACGCTCAAATACAACTCATTGTGCAGGAAGTTTAATGACTTGGCATCGGATGCATGTTTCAACGATGAAACATATCGTGTTGTGTCAACAATGATTGATGAAGCAAGAAAAGTTGTTGCTGCCATGAGGAGTGCTCCGGATGATGCGCAGCAAAATTCTATGACTCATGAACAAGGCTTGCCTCCACACCAAGGTGAACAACAACCTACAGACACACAACAACAACAACAACAACAACAACAACAAGATGCTCCATATGATGTTCCCAGTATCATGTTGAAGAACCCGTCACGAGTTAAGCCAAAGGGGCGTCCAAAAGAAAAGTCAGTTAGAAGAAAGCAACTGGTTGAGATTCGGGATGAAAAGAATGCAAAACGAAGGAAGAAAGCACAAGAAGTCTAACTACATCCCATGAAGAAGAAGACAAATAAGGCAACAACCAAGAGGAATCCAAGGGCGCAGAAGTGCCCGTACTGCCATGAAGAGGGTCACACGGTGCAACAATGTGTCTTATTCCAAGCTATGATGTAGGGCAATGCTGCGAAGATAGATTTAAATCTCTAGTTTTGAGTACCTATTTTTTCTTCCATACATACAGTCACCATTGCCTTGTAAAGTGCTTCCATACATACAGTAAAAGTTCATATTGAGTGTGTGTGCAGCAACATGTGTGAATAGTTGTATCAACTTTTCAGATTTTATTAGCATGAAAAAGATCTCCATATTGTCATTCCTGTAGCATTTCTGGTAGCAAATTTTTATTACATTGTGAGCAAGAAAGTTCAACCATGTTAGCATTTCTGATCTTATAATGCAGCAAAACTACAATTATGTCCAGATGTTCATAATTTTGTTTAAAATACCTCAAGTTCATAGGTACAATTTCAATTGTTTATGGCAGAATATCTGGTGTCATAGGTAGCAAAAACAAAAAAAAAAATAAGCTGGCATGTGGTGTCCTGAATTTCAGATCAAAAAATCTGCAGGATGATAGGTAGCATTTCTTATGCACTGTTGCAGTTGTTAATATATTGGTTTGTAGCAAATATGTACTACTAATGTAGCAAATATGTTCTTTATACTGCAAACATGAATGATTCCAGTATTTGAGTATAAAAATCAAGACAATAAAAAAGGAGGAGGACCATCAACACCAAATTTTCATTAACATTTGTCTTAATTTTATAAGAACTAGTTATGCGATTACACCGAACCATCATTCACGGTTACATCGCAATACAAAATAAAGTTTCCATTAGCTAACAACTTGCTTCCATCACACTACTGCTACTACATAAGCTAATCTACTTTGGGTTCAACTCCTCTTCCATGAGCTTCTCCACCGAATCTTGGTTCTCCCTTGCTTCAATGAGATCTGTTGCAAGAGTCCTGCGAAGATCCGGACAGTAGTTGTCGAATTCCGCCATGACCTTGCCGTTGAAATTCTCCATGAAGAGGATGCCAAAGAATCCACAGTCAAATCTGGAAAATGCTGAAAAGAAGCAAACAAGAAGCTAAATGTGAATAATAAACTAATGATGGAAGAATTTGAAAAAGGAGAAGCTAGATGCAAAGGATGCAAACTTACAATGTTACTTGCTGCGGATGGTCAGGAGTCTTGAGAAGGTATAGCTCCATGTCTTTAGCAAGTTTAGGTGCTAACTTTGATGCATCAACAAGAGTGGTGAAGTTCAAAAACTGCACCATTCAAACAAGAAAAGGTTGGTTATTAAATGAAGCAAAAAAGAAAAGACGGAAGCTACTCAAATTAGCATGAACAAGTCTTGCTTCATCATACCAAGTTTCGTGCAAGCTCGTCCAAGAGACCAGCCCCCTTGTCCATCTTCATTGAATCAAAGATGTGGTATTGCTTCATCATAATGTTGACAGTAGGTACAGCACAGTGCTCATTCCTCACAGTAAGGAAATAAAGCTATATCAAAGCGTGTAAACAAAGGCCAGATTAAGCAGGATGTAGCATGTAGCAGTACATGTAGCAGTACATGTATAGAAAAAACAACTCACAATATCACACTTTAGGATCTTGTACTTTGCACACTGATCATTGAACTCATCCAAACAAGTTGCTGTGTTGAATGTCTTCGGATCAGCAACCAATTTTTCCTGTTATCGAGGGTAACGACAAGATCTTGCTCACCACAATACGAAGCAAATAAATACAAAGCATAAAAAAACTATGCAGCAAGATCTTGCTCACCACAATGTTATGCGTGAATGCATATCTTATTTTGTGGCGTGCACTGTTCTTGCAGAGAATCATAGCCTCGTGGTTGAACTTCTCAATCCACACATCCATCACCTCGGTGCTAAGAAATGCACGTGGATTTAGAGATTCTTTAAAACCCTTGTTATGTGCAAAAGTAGCGTCCAATTTGCACGAAACACCTCCTGCAACCAAACAACAAAACACATCATTTAAAGTTGAACATATAATCTACCCCCCTACTACAGATTCTGCAAAGCTCATGTAAGAACAAACACATGTTTCTACAAGTAGCAAGTAACATGTACTAAACAAGCTACTGATTAACAAAAATATAGCAAAAAATGTAATGAAGCATATCGAACAAATGGAAAAAATGAATCAAACCAAATTGATGAAGCAACTATTTTAGAGTAAGTAAGCTACTAGATAACACAATTGTAGCACAAACAGGACACTAATGAAGCATCTACATGAAAAAGGTGGAAAGGACAAAAAGACATCTAAATCAGTGTAGCAAAGAAAATACAGTTAATGAGCTAAAAGTTAAACCAAATGTAGCAAATTTCAATAGCTTCTGAAGCAAAACAAAATGTGACAGAAAACTCACTGCCCCTGTCCCTCCTCCTTCCTCTTGTTTGTGAGCCTCTTAAATGTTCTTCCATTTGAGACAAACTTGGTATAAATTTCATCCTGATCTTTAGACACCTTGATCTTCTTACTCTTTGGAGGTGTAAGTTCCTCCTTTGTTGCCCGCTTGAACCTCGTCTTCTTCTCATGTGTCACCATCCCAGAGCTTCCATCACCCTTGGCACTAGAATCAATAGGCACGACACCTTGCAAAATACAAAAAAATCGTTTTTTAGCATAAACGAAGCTTGTATGGGAGGCCAACAGGAACAAAAATGTAGCAAAACAAAGTAAGCAAAAGCGCTGTATAACGGTAAAAAATGCTACGAAGGGATAAAGGTACATACATGGTTCAGCTCGATCCACCGCACTAGGTGTCTCAGCAGCAACTGAGGCAGCGGAATCTGGTACCTCCACAACTGGTATACCTGCAGCCGCTTTACCTGCGTCTCCTTCAAAATTATCATAATCTTGCGAAAACATCTCAAAACCTGGAGCTTCAGGAGCACGATTCCATGCTTCAGGGTCTATATGTGCAGGACAAGGTGACGAGTCACGGCGCCGCGGTGACCTGACCGGTCTATCAACAGGTTGCTGCTCTGGCACATCAATTCCTCTCATGGGTGATGAATCCAAAACTACAGCAGACTGTGGCATATCCAGTATGTGAACATGTGTTTGCAACTCAGACTCTTGTTGCTTATCACCTCTAGCTGTTGCCTCATTCTCTTTTGCTTCATCCTCTATTGCTTCTGCATCGTCATCTTTTGCTTCATCCCTTCTTGCTTCAGTAACATCCTCTTTTGCTGCATACACACTTGCTTCAACATCATCAGACTTGTTCAAACCGTCGAATGGTTCTTGCTCCTCGAAAACTTTTTCACGTTCTTCTTCATTGTCCAGTCCTGCATCATATGGAAACACGACGCTAGGACCAGCCCCGTCTTTCAATTGTGCATCAATGTCGACCAATAGCGCAGCCATGCATTGGCAATGCATCCGTTTCAACCCAATAGCAAGATTCTTCATTGTAGTTTCAACATCAGACGCCCAAAAGGCCTTATGCTTCTCGGCCAAGTGCTTGAAGCGAGCATGTACCTGATAGTAAGAAAAAGGAAAAAAAATATACAAAAACATCAAAAACTAAACATAAGCATGGCAGCAAAATATGTACACCAAGGTAGCAACTACAGAAAACTAATGAAGCAAACTATAAAAACTAATGTAGCAAGAATGTTATAGTTTTGCAAGGAAAACAGAATCTTGTATGCAATATGGAAGCAAAATATGTACACCAAGGTAGCAACTACAGAAAACTAATGAAGCAAACTATAAAACCTAATATAGCAAGAAAATGTTATAGTTTTGCAAGAATGTTGTAGAATCTTGAAGCAATCTGATGCATACAAGGCAGCAAAATATTTTAGATAAGTAAGCAACCTATCTAAGGCAATGTAGCAATACTGAAACATTAATGCAGCAGATTCTATACCTCCAGTTCTTGGCTACTGGGAAACACTAGCCATTTATTCAACGAGGCAGAAAGATTGACTTCAGATTCATCTAAAGTAGGAGCTGGAGGAGCTTCGTTTACTTGCTCGTTACCAAGATCAGTATTGTACGGAGTTTCCGTTAGGGGGAGAAACTGCACACAATGAGGATATAGTCAGATGACAAACCAAAACACAAAAAACACAAACAAGGTAACCCATTCAATGCTGCCAGAAATGTCGTACCGGGCGCCAACCAAAAACTGTAGTATTGTTCAATATCTTAAGCTCAAGGTCGTGTTCCACAACAAATTCAAAGTCGTTGTTTGTCACGAAGCATACTCTTGGCAGAGACTTGTTGAATACATGGCCGCAGTCTAGTGGGAAGCTCAAATGGTCCATGTATGAAATCTATTATAGGTAATGGAACAATAAACTAGTAAGGGATAGAAATCCGAAGTAGAACGAAGCATAATCCAAACTAAAAAAATCTATGAAGAGGAGTAACGTACACCAAGGAAAGCAAAAGGTCCAGTGATTTAGAACTCATATTTGGTCTCTCCCTCGGTAAGCTTCAGTGGCATCGCCTTTTACTTCCGAATATGATCCACTTGTGTCATAGCTAAATCCAAAAGGTGTTCATCCCAAGCATACTCATCGGTCTTGGTAGGGTCAACCATAGAGGCAAGATATTCAATGCTAATGTTGTTGGAGCTCTTAGGAGCAACCACGAGAGCCAAGCAAAGAAGGTCCCATGTCCGGATTATCGTTGCCTCATACGTGTTGGCGCACGATTCGAGCAAAGCTACTGCAATAGCTATCTCAGCCCTGGTGATGCCAGCTTTGTAAATGTCCCGAAGCTCACAGGGGTTATTTTTATTTAGGATCTCTACAGGTTTGTTGCCGCAGCGAATTCTGAACACCTTCTTTACCATATCTCTTGTGAAAACCATAATATTTTTGCGTGTTTTATACTCCCGCAGATTCGGATCAATGTGCAATGCAATGTAATCTATCAACCCACTAGGAATCCTGAATAGCGACACATCTAAATATGATCTGAACGCACTCTTCAAAGCAATAACTGCAAGCTTTTGGGATTAAGACCTTTTGCCAGGATGAGCAAATGATTCGCAGATAGGCGGTTTTTAGACATCCATGTCTTCGCCCTATCCTCCTGCACAACATCAAACACAAAAAACAAAACTCAGTGCAGCAAAACTAGTTGACAATGTAGCAGCTGCATTAAAGCAACAAATCTAAAATAGATAGATGCACAGTAGCAAAAACAAAAAGTAAGAACAAAAAATTCCTAGAAAAGCTACTGAAACAATTAAAAAGGTAGGGCACATATATAATGTAGCAAAAAATTAGTTTTATGGGGCACCACATAAACAAACATTGTAGCAAAACATGCATAATGTAGCAAACAGTTTAGAATGAGACACCATCACAAGCAACAATGTAGCAAAAAAGGACAACTGTGCCTATAAAAGCTACTGTACCAAATTCCATCTGAAATTTCTTGCATAACTAGTTTTATGTGGCACCACATTAAGCAAACGTTGCAGCAAAAAACAAAAATCAACCTAAGATTCCTAGCAATTCCTTACAGACACTAGCTGCAGGAGCGGTTCCTTACATAATTAGTAGCTGCAGCAGCAAAACCTATCAAAATACAGATCTAGAAGCTGCAGCAGCAATTCAGTACAGACACTAGAACATCAATCCTACCACAAACGACAACACAGGAAACATAATGAAGGGGAACGCAACAAAAATGGAGGGAAACCCTAACTGGCGGAAACGAGGATGAACTCACCGCCATGGCTAAGGCCGCGCCGGTTGGATTCCCCTTCCGGCCGGTCTTCTTCTTCAACGGCCCTGCAATACACGGTGGCTACTCTTAGGATTCGAGATCCGAAGGGGAAATCAAGGGCGCGTGCTGGGAGAGAAAGCCGGAAGGGGAAATCGAGACGGAGGAGAGGGATACGAACCGGAGGATCTGACCGCCGGCGGCGCCATCCCCGGCCAGCACTCGCCGTCGACGAGGGTCCTCGCTCTACGCTCGCCTCTGCCGTCGTCTCGGTCGCCTCCGTCTGCGCCTCCACAGAACCACCAGCTGAAAACTGCCCGAATGAAGTGCGAGGCGACGGTTTCGGCAATGTTCCGGGATGTCCGGGACTTGTACACGTGGCGCGCTTTGGACGGTTGGATCGCGTCCAATCCAACGGCGCGCGAGCAGGACGACGGGACGACGCGCACATCATTTTTTTTGCAAAATGTTCGAAGACTGTACCGCTGAGGGAAAAAAATCGAAGCCCAATCTGGAACAACCAAAGTGGGTCGACCCTTAGGCCCAGCCATATACTGTTTCAATCTAATCTCCCATTACAATCGGGCCAACGCGAGGTTTACGGCCTGTCCTGTCCCTGACAACTGGTCCCAATGACCCTATGATTAGCGGTAAACCCAAAATAATTCGGTGCAAACATGCCCAAGCGATGCGGACATCTCGCCCTGCCGTTGGCCGCCGGCAGCCGGGGAAGGGCTTCTTCCTCTCCTTACCGGCACGGCAGCGGTTGAGCGGCGTTCAATGGTACTTACTATTCTCCTTGTCCGCAGGCGAGGTCGAGACTCGCAATTGTGTTCGGCTCCGCGCCACATTCGAGACGGCATTGCGCCCCCTTTAATAATTTTCTGAGAGACGGAGACGCTACTGAATTCGCTTGGTCTCGCTGTGGTGTTCAACTATTGTATGCTCTTCACTTCCTGAAGTTTACTTCAGTTTCGAAACGCGCGCACGGCCTGCTTCAGTGACGGCAACCTATCCATCTTTTCCCGGATCGTCTCTGGTCGAGGGCGCCGTCGAAAATAGTTGAGTGAGGAACTCTGAATCGTGACGACAGACAGTCTTGACCGAACATTTGAAATGTGACAACAGAAACTGTGGTTCCTTTGTGAAGGTTCAGTGCTTGACTTTGTCTTGCCTTCGAACTTTAGATTTCATATACCTAACTGCCTAACTGGCTTCACGCCAGAAGCATGCAGATGGTATCCTGTTAAGCATTCTCCCCTTTTGAGCCAGCGACGATCTTCCTAACTCCCCACTCGACTGACCAAAATTCTGAATGTCGGGTTCCCTTGTGAGCGAAATCCTACATCACCATGTCATAAGGTTTGCACATGGATCCCTTTTTGTGATATTCAACCGGTAAGACTGTGACATGGTGCTTCAGATGACGGGGCAACCGAATATATATGTAGTGTCTTTCTGAGTCCTATCACATGGGGGGTTTGTTTTCTCATATCATGACAGTGTCCGGTCAATCTTTATTACTGGCTCAGTTTTCCTTTCCATCCACCGAAGGAAAAGGCAGTACAGGCCGGAGGTGAATAATCATATTACCAGATCATATGAGATCTTTATTACCCTTTTCAAAAACAAAAACAAAAGAGAGATGAGATCAGCATTTGGTCAGGGTGATCTTAGACTCTTTCTGTTTGTCTGAACCTGAACCATGGACGTCGAATGTGATTTGCGTGCGAGCCGTAGCCTTGGGATATCTCGGACATCATGTTGGACATAGAGTATACGTTTCGATCTGGTCGTTCAGTCCAACACGGTGCCATCTGTCGAGCGACAATGGCAGTTCAGTTCAGTCTCAACTCAGCCAGGAGACCGTCTGAACGCAGAACGGGTTGAATTTTGTTAGGCCTCCTCGGGTATGGTCAGGCTGCACCCCGTACAGGCACATGATCGGAGCCCCGGCGGATGCCGGGCGCCGTATGCCGTGATGTCACCATGACCTAGTGGCAGCGATACGGTGATTCATTGTTCAGCTTCACGTTGAAGCCGGTCCATCCATGGCCATGGATGCGAGTAGTGCCAGATTCATTCAGGCTGCTGCTGGGCGGGCAGACATGGCTAGGAACCAGTACACGAGTTCAGGAGACGTTTCTACGCCGGCCTGACATCACCGCCGTTGCCAAGTTGGTCGACCTGGCCTGGTTTTTTAATTGCCGGAAGGTGAGACGATGGCAACGGCAGCCGTGACTGTGGGCGTGGCCACCGCGGGAGAGAGGCCGAGATTTAACCGCACCTGCGGGGTGACGGCAACGTGGCATAACTGCTTCAGGGAAACAATGGCGATGTTTCTTCAAGGTGAGCGCGACCGTCGGGATACGACGCGCCATGGATTCAGACCACACTCCTGGAGGTTCAATGTATTTGAAAAATGGGGAGCTGAGATCTGTCCGAGTGGCGGGAAACGCTTTCACGTCGACGCCTGGCTCTGAATCTCTGAGATTTTTGGGTCTCGCCCTCTGTCAGGTGAAACTGAACCCATCCTCTGTCGCGTCCTCTCCCCTTGCAGACAAGCTCGAAACTGAATCAGATCCATGATCGTCAGCTATTATGCAGTATCCTAAACTCTGTATAGCGAAAACTTTGGAATAGGATTAGTTTCCGTTTTGGGTTCGGTTTCCGATTCGAAGTAGGCCAAGCAGTATAGTGCCACGAATATGCACAGTATAGTGCCAAGAAGCCAACCCGCATACAGACATGTGAGCTTGAAGCATCGCTGACGAACACCGTCGCCGCCGATTCGAGAGAAACTGTTCTTCTTGTCCGATCGCAGTGTTCGGTTTGGCTTCAGCCTCCGGTGATGGACGGGCGAATTACCGTGACGTCTAGGAGAGCAGGACTCGCTGATCAAGGCAGGCCATCTACCGTGCTTGTGGACAGCCCTGTTCATCCCTCGTGGCCGCCGGGTAAACCGTAACCGGCTCCGAGTAACCATGGCCAGGAGCTCGATTCGGTACAGCCAGCCATAGGTCATTCCTCATTAATGCTCCTCCTAGCTAGACCAGCCGGGAGCGGCAACATGTGTCATGCCATGGCGCGGCAGGAAACCCGAAGAAGTCTTGCAAGCAACCGACTGCGGTCTGAATTCTGAAACCTCAGCCTCGCTCGCTCCCGTTCAGATTCAGATCGCGGCTATCGGCGTGACAGTTACGCCACGCTTGGGCGGAAACCTGGTACTGTTGCGTCCGAATTAGCATCCTGGCTGGCGGCATGCCACATAGCCAGCTCGAGGCCACGTCGGAATCGGGCAATTAATCTCCGGCGATTTACAGCCACAACCCATCCGAGTCGGACCATTAGTCGTCGGTTAGTTTACCATCGGCGGTGCATAAATACCTAGCGGGCACAGAGGCCATTATTATAGCTCAAGCACCACCACCACCATCGCCACCACCACCACCACCCCGGCCGGACATGTCTTCTTCTCCTTCCTCGGCCCATTGGCTGAGCCTCGTCGGCACCATCTGGCTGCAGACCATCAACGGCCCCAACTCCGACTTCCCCGTCTACTCGTCGCAGCTCAAGGAGCTCAAGGGCATCTCCCAGGTGCAGCTCAACTTCCTCGCCTTCGCATCCGACGCCGGCAAGCTCTTCGGCTGGTTCTCGGGGGTGGCCGCGCTGCACGTGCCGCTCTGGCTCGTCGCCTTCGTCGGCGCCGCCTTCGGCCTCGTCGGCTACGGCGTCCAGTACCTCTTCCTCGACAGCGCCGGGCTACGGTTCTGGCACCTCTTCCTGCTCACCGCCCTCGCCGGGAACGGCATCTGCTGGATCAACACCGTCTGCTACCTCCTCTGCATCAAAAACTTCGGGTCCAGGAGCCGCGTCGCCGTCAGCCTCGCCACCAGCTACCTCGGCCTCAGCGCCAAGGTGTACACCAGCCTCGCCGAGACGATGCCCGGCCTGGCTGACTCCAAGGCCAAGACGTACCTGCTCCTCAATGCCGCTGTGCCCATGCTCGTCACCTTGGCCGTCGCGCCCACGCTCAGGCTGTTCGACCTCAAGAGCGGCTCCATGTCGACCACGGACACCGCATTCCTCGTCATGTTCGCCATCACGCTCGCCACGGGAGCCTGCGCCGTCGTCGGCAGCATCGGTTCCACGGCCAGCGGCCTGTCGTCCAGGGAGCACATGGTCAGCCTCAGCGTTCTGCTAGCCATTCCCATGCTCATCCCGGTGGCTCTCAGGGTCCGGGAGAGCATGAGCAAGATATGGGAGGCGAAGCGCGAGAACAGGATCCATGATCTGGGCACCGACGACGCCGTGGTCGTCATCGAGGTGATGAACGTGGAGACCAAGGAAGAGGAGGAAGAGACCGTGGCGGCGGCGGCGGAGAAGCCCCAGGAGGAGATCGGTGGCCTCCAGCTGCTCAAGAAACCAGACTTCTGGCTCTACTTCTTCAGCTACATGTTCAGTGGCACCCTCGGCCTGGTCTTCCTGAACAATCTGGGGCAGATTGCCGAGTCGCGAGGTCTCGCGCAGACTTCCACTCTGGTCTCCCTGTCGTCTTCGTTTGGATTCTTCGGTCGCCTCCTTCCCTCCTTCATGGACTACTACTCTGCAAAGTAAGCACTTGGTCATTCTTTCCACACACACACACTTCCAGTAGTAGTTTAATTAATATTTTTTTGGTTTGATTAGTTCGTCGAGATCTTGGAGTCTCCAAGATTCTTGCGGAGGTCCTTTTAAATGGGAAACTTTTAGTTACTACCAACTCGTTAGCTACTCTGCTTTTGTTCATGTTTCTAACTGAATTTGTTGGTATGTGCAGAAGCGGCATGTCCATATCAAGGACGGCATCCATGGCATCGCTGATGGCGCCCATGGCGGGCGCCTTCTTCCTCCTCCTCAACCCGGGCAACTTCTTCCTGTACGCGAGCACGGCCATCATCGGCACCTGTACGGGGGCCATCACGTCGGTAGCCGTATCCGCGACGAGCGAGCTGTTCGGCAGCAAGAACTTCGGCGTGAACCACAACATCCTGGTGTCCAACATCCCCGTGGGGTCCCTCTGCTTCGGCTACTTCTCGGCGTTCCTGTACCAGCGCGAGGCCGCGTCGCGGGGCAGCGCCACCTGCGCCGGCGCCAGCTGCTACCGGGAGACCTTCGCCATCTGGGGCGCCACCTGCGTGGTCGGCACGCTGCTCTGCGTCGTGCTCTACGTGCGGTCGCGCAGCTTCGCCGGGAGGATGCCCGTGAGGTTAGCTAACTTGCTAGGCGCTAGACAGAAGGCTTGAACGCCCTTTTGCTGATTAGCTTAGTGACCTGATCACACACGAAAGGCATCGATCGGTCTGCCTCGATGCGATGTACTTAGTAGCTTTTTGTTTTTTGTTTTTCCTTTTGACTGACTGATCCCATGGGGGATGCAGACAGAGATCTTCAGACTGCTGGAGTGGACTGAGAGTAGATATTGTGCAGGTTATTGATCATCACCTTTTCGCTGCATATATACATGTATGCTTATAAAGAGTGATTGAAGAAAAAACAGACTTTCACATATGGGTTGTGCTATAGATGCTTCTTCGTCTCGTGTTTTAATTAGGACCAGTAGCAGTATAATGTTGGGAGGTTGGTGTACAGTATACGTGGGTGGATCAGCTGCTGCCAATAACGATGGATGGTCTGTTTGTTTAGACTTGGATGTATGGGCTAAAATTATGAATGTGGAGACAGCTGCTTTCAAATTGATTGTGGAGCACCGGCAGGCAGGCAGGCAGGCAGCTAGCTATACGTGTACAGAAGAATCTGTTGGGCGCAAAGCCTATTCTGATTGGCTGGTCCGTACGTGTACGAGAGATGGATTAAAAGCTTCTTCTACTACGTAGCAGTGGACCAGCATCCAAATTCCAATAATTTTTTTTTTTTGCGAATTCCAATAATTGGCCATAACAATTTCGCAAAGCATTTGTTTGTAAACTGGTATGCAATGTTGTTTCTACGAGCGGTACGGTTGAGACTGGTTACTGCTCCAGTACAGAAATGCTCGAGATTCAAATTCAAAAAGCAAAAAACCCAAGCTATGGCCCCAGCTAGTGACAGTCAAGTGACCTTATGGACATGAGCAACTTCATCACACCACCCGTCATTCAGGATCTTGATCCACCGTCGACACAGCTCCCATCTTACTTACATCGACCCATCCCTTCCGACAGTAACATCACTTATATACTACTATATGCGTCCAATCCATACATCACTGAACATGGCATCCCATTAAAGGATGCGCGAGCAGGTTGGTCGATCCAGCGAGAATGCATCGATCGGCCTCGACTCGACCCTCGCTCGTGGTCCTCTCACATGCATGCTGTTCGACGGCACTGCGATGACATAAACGCAAAGTTCAGTTCCATCCTCCCCGTGTAGTACTCCACCTTTGGCGGATGGGCATGCAGACGCCATTTATTCGCCGAAAGCTTGCAGAGCCATCACGCTCCTACTCTACTACCCCTGCCTGCCGGGGGTGTCCTACAATCGCTCTGCTGGTGAGCTAATGCATAGCATGCATTTAAGGGTTCATGTGGTTGGCTGGCGCGTGAGCGATGGTGCAGCATCTCCTCCCCTCCCCCCACGTCGTCGGTGATCGACGTCCGGCGCGCGTCCGACCCCTCATCTTCGGCTTGGACTGCATTCAAAACTGACATGGACTTGAAAAATCTCAACACACGGTGACTGATCGGTCCATGTTGGAGGGGCCATCTCCCCTCTTTTCATTGAAAAAAAACCCGGCTCGACTGAACCTCAAACCTCCCAAACCAACTGTGCCCCTTTCATGTCCTGCGGCAGCTGGATCGCCGCTACAGTATATACTGGTTCAACCTCGCCTGGGAATGATGCTTTGGTGCCGCGTAGTTATTGCGGCGGATGGTGGGCGGTAATGGCGGTGGTTGTTGAGGAGGCAGCTCCGTGCGCAGAGGCCATGACATTTGTCCTGTGCGCGCACATGGCTGGCACGGAGGGCTACCGCAACGCCCGGCAGAAAAGGAGCGAAAGGTAGGAGACGAAGTGAGAAAGTGCGCGCCCTTTTTTCCTGCCCGTTTCGATTTCTAAGCGCAGACTTGCGAATCCATCGAGTGTTGTTCAGTTGGACTTGGACGTCTCGGTTTGTGGGCGTCATGATTATATTAGAGTCGCGTCGTCTCTTTGTTGTTGGCTTGCTTGCTTGCTTGCTAATTGTCGGATCAGATTCGGTAATGCTGCTGCTGCTGAAAGCATGCCGTCAGCGAACGGGAAATATCTGAGGTGTTCAGGCTTCACTTAGAACGCAGCAGATGAGAACCTGGAGCCCCAATGTGCTCGACTAATCATTATGTCCGTTTCTTATTGCAAATCCTCCAATACAACCAGGAGTATCCAACAAGTGTGAAGCAGTAGGACTGTGCAAAACTGGTTTGACTGGTTTAGCCAGTTTGGGCTAGTTCAAATTTTTGTACTAACTTTTAGGTTTAGATTTTATTTGTGAAGAAAAATGAACTAGAGTTCAACTATCTAGTTTGGCTGCGTTGGCCGGTTTTACTTTTTGCACACCCTTATGAAGCAGTACTAATGAAAATTTTCGAGGGAGAAAAAATATAAAACTAAAATTTAGTGCGTCTGATAAGGAAATAATACAGCTAAAAACAATGTATAACAATAGATTGATGGATGTTTAGGATCATGGTTTTATCAACTAAAAAGTTGTATAATAATAAATTGATTGATGGTGGATTCACAGCAAGTCGTCGGCATTTTTTGATGGTTGCAGGATCCTTACTACTACTGGTTTTAGAGAAATTATTTTCGAACACTATAATAGAGAGGCAAATGAGGTTGTCCATGTGCTAGCTAGGTTTAGTTTTGGTAATCATGTTAATTGTTTTTGGGACGATGATCTCCCTAGTTCTTTGTCGCCTAAACTTATAAATGATGTAAGCTTGTTTGAAAATTAATAAAGTGCACAGCAGAATCCTGTTGTTTCGCTAAAAAAACAATGTTGACTTTGCTAATACAATGTGCCACCGTACTTTTATCCTACCATACTAATATGCATGCATATCCAAGTTTTTAGAACGCATGAACAAAACCAAAGCAGTAAAAATCATCAGATAGTTGCTCTAGTTATGCCAAAGTTGAAGGAGGCAGAGAGAAAAACCCGAACTCTTAAACGGTTGAAGAATTCCTTCACACGCATCTTCACTAGATCTTTTTTTGCCACATTGCCCTTTCATCAATATTTTTATGCAGATCGCCATAATAGTCAAGCAAATGGTAGACATGGTAAACGACCGCACTAGGATCATGAGAAAGTTTGTTAACTAAATAATCAAATATTGATTTTCTCGAGGTCCAAAAATATAGCAATAGTTCTTTCCCACCCTTGAAGTGTTCAAAACATTCCAAAAGCATATGAAAAGAAAGCATAAATGTTGGTGTGTCAAAGGACATTCGAAAACTACCAACATAAATTTAGGTAAAGAACATAAATGGTCCACTTATAAATTTAAGGAGAAATTTTGACCTAGAAAAGGGAGGCTCGACATACATCCAATGCAGGTCCACTTATGTGAAGGGTTTTGCAGCATAGTAAATCAAAAAAATTCTACGAATGCGAACAACAAAGCCAAGATCTAATCTAGGAGATGCAATCAACGAGAGAGCGAGAGAGATAAGATCTTCATACCCTTGAAGAAATCGCACAGCGGAAATGTTCAACAGAACGTGGTTGGTGTAGTCGTACTCGCCGTGTCCTCCTCGCGATCTGATCCGATCCTACGCCGCAAGTGGCGGCGCCTCCGAGAGATGCACACGTGCGGTATCGCGACGTCTCCTCCTTCCTTGGTCCAGCAAGTGGGGTGGAGAGATAGGTTGGATCTGCAGCACGATGGCGTGGTGCTAATGGTGGAGAATTTCTGCAGTAGGGCTTCGCCTACGCGCAGTCGGGAGAGAGAGAGGAGGAGGCCAGTAGTTGGCGGCTAGGGTTGAGGAGGTGTTTGGGGGGAGGCTGCGCCCTGACCTCCTTATATAGGGGGCTGGCCGGCCCCCTTGGCCCCTCCTCCAAGCCCTAGGGCGGCGGCCCCAAGGGTGGAGTGGGGGGCAAGTTTCCCCCCTCCTTCTAGAAG
This sequence comes from Avena longiglumis, assembly GCA_030063025.1. Lineage (NCBI taxonomy): Eukaryota > Viridiplantae > Streptophyta > Magnoliopsida > Poales > Poaceae > Avena > Avena longiglumis. The sequence continues at coordinate 131,105,176 of CP125973.1, read as the reverse complement.
GGTTCCCTAGGGTTTCCCCTAGGGTTTGGTCGGCTGGGCCTATGGGGCCTTGTTCCCCTAGACCAATGCGGCCAGGGCACTCCCCTTAGTCCCACGCAGGCCTCCGACAATTGGGGCCACGTTGGTCCCACTCCGGAAGCTTCTAGAACCTTCCGGTACAATACCGAATACTCCGAAACGATTCCGAAATCCAAAAACTGCTTTCCTTTATATGAATCTTATTCCCCGGACCATTCCGGAACCTCTCGTGACGTCCTGGATCTCATCCGAGACTCCGAACAAAAACTCATAAACCAATTATCCATTCTATCCTAGCATCGATGCACGTTAAGTGTGTGACCCTACTGTTGGAGATATGCCCTAGAGGCAATAATAAATGTAGTTATTATTATATCTTTGTGTTTATGATAAATATTTACATTCATGATATAATAGTATTAACAAGGAAACATTAATACTTGTGTGATTTGTAAACTTAAATTGAAAGTCCCTGGTATAGCCTCTATACATCACTAGCTTGTTGGTTGATAAATGATTGTGGTTTCCCTATCATGAACATTGAGATGTTATCAACAACAAGATCATATCGTTAGGAGAATGATATGGTGGACATACTCCTATAGATAAGCGTAGCATAAAGATCAAGCCATTTCAATAGTTCAATTGCTATATGCTTTCTGATACATAGTAACCTAATTCCTTCGACCATGAGATCATGCATATCACCTTTACCGGATGGATGCTTTGATGACATCAAACACCACACCGTAACTGGGTGGCTATAAAGGTGGCATTGAGTGTTCGGCAAGTATTGGTTGAGACACATGGATCAAGAGTGAGATTTGTCCATCCATATGACGGATAGATATACTCTGGTCCCTCTCGGTGGAATGTCATCCAATTAGCTTGCAAGCATGGTAGCTCACAAGGGATCACATATCACGGAGCGAGAAAGAGTACTTATCGTGAACGAGGTTGAACTAGGTATGCGAGAGATACAAGCGATCATAACCTCGGATAAGTAAACTATCGTGAGACAAAGGGAAATTGGTATCGTATGTAAGTGGTTCATTCGATCATAAGTAATCGTAGAAATATGTAGAGCCATATGAATTTCCAGATTCCTCTATTGGTTATTGTTCGGAGAAGTGTCTCGATCATGTCCGCATAATTCACGAACCGTAGGGAGACACACTTAAGGATTCGACGTTGTTTGAGTAGTTATGGTATGATGAGAAAGAGACCGAATGTTGTTCGGAGTCTCGGATGGGATCCGGGATATCACCAGGAGATCCGGAATGGTCCGGAGAATAAGATTCATATAAGGAAAGTCTCGTTTCGGAGTTGGGGAATGATTCCGGTGTTTTCATCGGGAATGTTCTAGAAGGTTCCGGAATGTCCGACACTCCGGGGGGGGAGGGTACATGAATGTGTTATATCAAGTTGGTATGATTGCATCATGTACTAAGTGTCTTCGCTGTCCAAAATAAAGGGTTTATTCAAATCCTAGTTTGAAAAGTCAAACGGCTAGTTTGAAAGTCAAACGGCAAGTTTTGGAAAGAGGAGGAGGAGTGGGAAACCGAGTTGGGGAGGGTTTCCCTCCTCCAACCGGCGGCGCACCACCCAAGCCGAGTTGGGGAGGGACTCCCCTCCCTCCCCTTGGCCGGTCGGCCCCTCCACCTATATAAGGAGGGGCAGGGCTCCCTCCTAGACACACAAGTTCCATGCCCCAAACCCTAGCTTGGCGCCACCACCTCCTGTAGCTGCCGCCGCCTCCTAGGGTTGCCCTAGCCGCCGACTTGGGCTGCCCCAAGCCCTATCCGCTGGCTCTAGCACCTCCTCCTTGGTGTGTCTAAACCCTAGATCGCCGAGGAGCTCTCTCATAATCCACCATACTCGCTCCGGCTTAAGCCTGCCTGAGATCTCCCTCTACTTAGGTACCACGGTTGTCTTGCCGAATCGCGAGGAGAGTGCTACAGCCTCCGCTTTCTGGAACAAGGGAGAGGAAGGTCTTCGTCGAGTACCGAACGTGTGACCGATTGTGGGACGCAGCAGCCTTGGCCGGAAGGATCGTCTACGCGATCTTGAGATCGGGAAGAGTACGACTACATCACCCACGAGAATCTGCTCTCGTTAAACACTTTGGAATCTTCGAGGGTGAGTTATTCCATCGACTCGTTGCTACAATCTAGTAGATAGATCTTGGCTTGTTTGTTTGTATGCGATAGAAAATTTTTGTTTTCCATGCTACGAAACCCTACACCTACGGGTTCGAGAATATGCAGACATGATCTTCTATCAATAATCAACAGCGGGATCTGGAAAACCATATTTACTCCCACATATTCATCGATGATCATATCGGATGAACCATGATGCCAGGATTCAATTAATCCCATATATGTATTCCCTTCGTCACGCGATATTTTACTTGTACGATATTCGATCGTTGGTATCGGTATACCTAGTTCAATCTCGTTCACAGCAAGTACTTTACTCGTTCCGTAATCCGATATCACGTTGTGATTAACTCCTTAACCACGTGCTTGCAAGCGGTGTTGATATCGATTACCGAGTGGGCCCGAAGTATATCTCTCCGACTCGGGAGGGACAAATTCCATCTCGATACATACAACCCAACAAGTACTTTCCGATCACCTGAGAGACACCTTTATGATCACCCTCACATAGGATGACATTTGATGACCTCAAAGCTTTCTTCCGATACCAGGGATTTGTATTATCTCATGGTCTTAGGAATACAATATTTGACATAAGAAAAAGCTTCGCAAAGATGAACACGATGACACGATCTAATTGCTCTGCTTAATTTGGGTCTGTCCATCATATCATTCTCCTAATGACATGATCTCATTATTAATCGACAACCCATGTATATGGTTAGGAAACCTTAACCATCAGTAATAAATGAGCTAGTCCATAGAGGCGTACTAGGGAATTATAAAAATAACATCTTTATTATTGCCTCTAGGGAATAATTCCAACAGTCTCCCACTTGCACTAGAGTCAATAATCTAGTTTATATCTGGCAACAATCTAACACCCATGGCATTAAGGTGCTGATCATGTTTTGCTCATGGAAGAGGTTTAGTCAACGGATCTGTGGCATTCAGATCCGTATGTACTTTGCTAATCTTCAGATCTCCATCTGTTATGTAATCTCGAATTATATGAAAACGGCGGTTGATGTGCTTGGTCTTTGGATGATATCTTGGTTCCTTATCCAGTGCTATGGCGCCAGTGTTGTCGCACCATATCTCCAGTGGGTCCAAGACACTTGGAACCACACCAAGCTCAGTGATGAAGTTCCTGATCCAAACTCCTTCACTTGACGCCTCTGAAGCAGCCATGTATTCCGCTTCTACTGTAGATCCCGCGATCACGCTTTTCTTGAAGCTTCTCCAGCTCACGGCTCCTCCATTCAAAATATAAACGTATCCTGTCTGAGACTTAGAATCATCCAGGTCGGTGTCGAAACTAGCATCGGTGTAACCTTTTACGACGAGCTGATCATCACCTCCATAGACCAAGAACATTTCTTTAGTCCTATTTAAATACTTTAGGATGTTCTTTACGGCTGTCCAGTGTTCCACTCCTGGATCACTTTGGTATCTACTCGTCAAACTAAGAGCATTGGACACATCCGGTCTAGTACACAGCATGGCATACATGATAGAACCTATGGCCGATGCATATGGCACTTTGCTTATAGTTTCTCTATCGTTTACCGTAGTTGGACACTAAGCCTTGCTCAATATCTTACCTTACAACATGGGCAATGAACCTTTCTTTGCTTTATCCATTCTGAACCTTTTCAGAACTTTGTCTAGATATGTACTTTGTCTTAAAGCTATTAGGCGTCTTTGTCTATCTCTATAGATTTTGATGCCTAATATATAAGCAGCTTCTCCTAGGTCTTTCATTGAAAAGCATTTATTCAAATAACTCTTCACATCGTTAAGCATACCAATGCCATTTCCAATAATCAATATGTCATCCACATATAGTACTAAAAATGTCACTGAGCTCCCACTCACTTTCTTGTGGATACAAGCTTCGTAGCAATTTGGAACAAATTCAGAGCTCTTGATCACTTGATCAAAACGAAGGTTCCAACTCCGAGATGCTTGCTTCAGTCCATAAATGGAACGCTGAAGTTTGCACACCTTATCAGCATCCTTAGGATCGACAAAACCTTTGGGCTGCATCATATACAACTCTTCATCAATGTTGCCACTGAGGAACGCAGTCTTGACATCCATCTGCCATATTTCATAATCATGAAACACAGCAATTGCTAATAAAATCCGAATGGACTTAAACATCGCTACGGGAGAGAAAGTCTCATCGTAGTCAACACCTTGAACTTGCCTAAACCCTTTTGCGACAATCCGAGCTTTATAGACAGTAACATTACCATCCGCGTCCGTTTTCTTCTTGAAAATCCATTTGCACTCAACGGACTTTCGGTCGCTAGGAGGGTCCACCAAAGTCCATACTTGGTTTTCGCTCATGGATCCCAATTCGGATTTCATGGCCTCTAGCCATTTCTCAGAGTCTGGGCTCATAATTGCTTCCTCATAGTTTGCAGGTTCACTGTTGTCTACCAACAAGACGGTTAAGACAGGGTTGCCGTACCATTCAGGAGTGGCACGCGACCTTGTCGACCTGCAAAGTTTAGTAGTAGTATCGTTCGAAGTTTTATGATCCTCATCATTAGCTTCCTCTCTTGTTGGTGCAAACGGCACTGAAACAATTTCAGGTGCTGCGCTACTCTCCAACTCGAGAGAAGGTTCAATAACCTCGTCTAGCTCTACCTTCCTCCCACTCACTTCTTTGAAACAAACACTTTGCCTACGGATCTATGGTAGAAAGTATACCCAATCGTTTCCTTAGGGTATCCTATGAAGACGCATTTCTCCGCTTTGGGTTCGAGCTTGTCCGGCATCAACTTCTTGACGTAAGCTTCGCATCCCCAAACTTTAAGAAACGACAACTTAGGTTTAGCACCAAACCATAGTTCAAACGGTGTCGTCTCAACGGATTTAGATGGTGCCCTATTTAAAGTGAATGCAGCGGTTTCTAATGCATAACCCCAAAATGATAACGGCAAATCCCTAAGAGACATCATTGATCGCACCATATCTAATAGAGTTCGATTCCGGCGTTCAGACACACCATTGCGTTGTGGTGTTCCGGGTGGCATGAGTTGCGAAACGATTCCGCTTGCTTTAAGATGCGTGAGAAAATCATAACTCAAATATTCACCTCCACGATCGGATCATAGAAATTTAATTTTCCCGTTACGATGGTTTTCCACTTCGTTCTGAAATTCTTTGAACTTTTCAAGCGTTTCAGATTTATGTTTCATTAAATAGATATACCCATATCTACTTAAGTCATCAGTAAAAGTGAGAAAATAGCGATATCCACCGCGCGTCGAAACACTCATTGGTCCACATACATCGGTATGTATGATTTCCAACAAGTCCGTTGCTCGCTCCATTATTTCGGAGAACGGGGTTTTGATCATCTTGCCCATGAGGCACGGCTCGCACGTGTCAAATGATTCAAAATCAAGAGACTCCAAAAGTCCATCATAATGGAGTTTCTTCATGCGTTTTACACCAATATGACCTAGACGGCAGTGCCACAAATAAGTTCAATTATCACTATATACTTTGCATCTCTTAGCCTCAATGTTATGGATGTGTGTTTCATTGATTTCGAGATTCAGAAGAAATAAACCATTCACAGCAGGTGCATGACCATAAAAGATGTTATTCATATAAATAGAACAACCATTATTCTCCAATTTAAATGAATAACCGTCTTGCAATAAACACGATCCAGATATAATGTTCATGCTCAACGCAGGCACATAATAACACTTATTAAGGTTTAAGGCTAATCCCGAAGGTAAAACTAAGGAGAGCGTGCCGACGGCCATCACATCAACTCTTGATCCATTGCCAACGCGCATCGTCACCTCATCCCTTGTTAGCCGCCGTCTATTCCGTAGCTCCTGTTTCGAGTTACAAATATTAGCAACTGAACCAGTATCAAATACCCAGGCACTACAACGAGCGCTAGTAAGGTAAACATCAATAACATGTATATCAAATATACATTTAATGGTGCCAGCCTTCTTGTATGCTAAGTACTTAGGACAGTTGTGCTTCCAGTGACCCTTGTCCTTGCAATACAAGCACTCAGTGTCCGGCTTCGGTCCAAACTTGAGCTTCTTCTCAGCAGGGGTAACGCGCTTGCCGCTGCCTTTCTTGAAGGATTTATTTGCACCCTTACCTTTCTTAAATCTAGGGGTCTTGTTGACCATCAACACATGATTATCTTTCTTGATGTCCACCTCCGCAGCTTTCAGCTTAGCGAAGAGCTCAGTGATAGTATCAGTGTAACCAATTTTATTGTGAGTAACTACAAAACCTTTGTAGCTAGGAGGGAGTGATTGCAGAACTCTGTCAATCTTGAACTCTTATGGAATCTTACAGTCCATTTGCTCAAGACGTTGAGTGTAGCCCGACATCTTAATGGCGTGCTCACTAACGGAACTCCCTTCCTCCATCTTGCAGTTAAAGAATTTCTCAGAGATCTCATATCTCTCAGAACGGGCCTAAGTCTGAAACATGGTTTTCAGTTCCTCAAGAATCTCAAAGGGCCCGGCGAACTCCTAAAAACGATTTTGAAGGTCCGATTCCATAGCAAACAACATGGTACTCTTAATCACTCCATAATCATCTTTGCGCGACTGATAAACATCTTTTTCATCAGCCGGCGCATCAATGGCAGGGGCGTCACCTATTGCTTTCTCTAGTACATAGTTCTTTTGTCCGCCAGCGAGAATGATTCTCAGATTGCGGAACCAGTTGGTGAAGTTAGACCCATTGTTCTTAAGCTTTTCTTTCTCAGCAAAAACGTTGAAGTTGAAATTGGACTTAGCCATTTGATCTACAAAATTTACAAATACAATCTTAGACTATGTTCATGATAACTAGTTCAACTTAATCAAATTACTAGATGAACTCCCACTAAATTCAACATCCCTCAAGTTGTTTAGTGAACACGATCCAAATTCACCACACCTAATCCGATCTTCACGAGAAGAGATGTGGTTTCAATGGTGGACAACAAAGTGTCGATCATATCATTCATATGACTCATGCTTAACATTTCGGTTCGTGTGTTCCGAGGCCATGTCTATACATGCTAGGCTCGTCAAGTCAAACCCAAGTATTTCCGCGTGTGCAAAACTGGCTTGCACCCGTTGTATGTGAACGTAGAGTTTATAGCACCCGATCATCACGAGGTGCTTGAACACGACGAACTTTCGCAACGGTGCATACATGGGGAGAACACAATTTTATCTTGATCTTTAGGTGAGGAATCATCTTATAATGCTACCGCCACGATCTAAGCATAATAAGATACATAAAAGGATAAACATCACATGCATATTATTTTATGTGACATGGTATAGCCAATCTCCGTGCAATGATCTCCATATTGTGCGCGCCAGCATGATCTCCATCACTCCATCATGATTGCCTCCACCACGAATAGCAACTATAACTATTGCTAACTACTTAGCGATAAAGTAAAGCTATTACATGGCGTATAAGAAGTTGACACATAGGTCATACACAATTAAAAAGACAACCATATGGCTCCTGCCGGTTGTGAACTCATTGACATGCAAGTCGTGAAATATTACAAAACATGATCATTGCATACATCACACACATCATGTCTTGGGCCATACCATATCACAAAACACTCCCTGCAAAAACAAGTTAGACGCCTCTACTTTGTTGTTGCATGTTTTACATGGCTTATGGGAGTAACATGCTAAGAACGATTCTTACCTACGGAAAGCCACAACGGTGATATTATGGTTGCTAACATCCGGTGTAAATCCCATGACTACTATAGTGACAGACACTGGCATCCACCAGCCGCATGTGTGGAACAAGCCACACATCAAGTGCGGAGCCGGTCTCGCGAACGAGGTCGCGTAAAGTTGGCCTGGACTGCTTCGATCTCACTATGCCGCGCCATAAGAAATACACAACAAGAGGCTTGCAATAGAAAACATCAACGCCCGCAACAAGCATGTTGCGTTCTACTCGTGAAACATATCTACACATAGATCTAGCTCTCATACCACTGAAGGGTTTCACAGCATAGTAAATCAAAAAATTCTACGGATGCGAACAAGAAAGCCAAGATCTAATCTAGGGGATGCAATCAACAAGAGAGATAGATGAGATCTTCATACCCTTGAAGAAATCGCACAGCGGAAACATTCAACAGAATGTGGTTGGTGTAGTCGTACTCGCCGTCTCCTTCTCGCGATCCGATGCGATCCTACGCCGCAAGTGGCGGCGCCTCCGAGAGATGCACACGTATGGTGCCGCGACGTCTCCTCCTTCCTTGGCCCAGCAAGTGGGGTGGATAGATAGGTTGGATCTGCAGCATGACGGTGTGGTGCTGATGGTGGAGAATTTCTGCAGCAGGGCTTCGCCTACGCGCAGTCGGGAGAGAGAGAGAGGAGGACGGCAGCAGTTGGCGGCTAGGGTTGAGGAGGTGCGGGGGGAGGCTGCGCCCTACCCTCCTTATATAGGGGGCTGTACGGCCCCCCTTGACCCCTCCTCCAAGCCCTAGGGCGGCGGCCCCAAGGGTGGAGTGGGGGGCAAGTTTCCCCCTCCTTCTAGAAGGGTTTCCTAGGGTTTCCCCTAGGGTTTGGCCGGCTGGGCCTATGGGGCCTTGTGCCCCTGGCCCAATGCGGCCAGGGCACTCCCCTTAGTCCCACGCAGGCCTCCGACAAGTGGGGCCGCGTTGGTCCCACTCCGGAAGCTTCTAGAACCTTCCGGTATAATACCGAATACTCCGAAACGATTCCGAAATCCAAAAACTGCTTTCCTTTATATGAATCTTATTCTCCGGACCATTCTGGAACTTCTCGTGACGTCCCGGATCTCATTCGAGACTCCGAACAAAAAACTCATAAACCAATTATCCATTCTATCCTAGCATCGATGCACATAATCAACAATCAACAGCGGGATCGTTAAGTGTGTGACCCTACGGGTTCGAGAATATGCAGACACGATCTTCTATCAATAATCAACAGCGGGATCTAGAAACCCATATTGACTCCCACATATTCATCGATGATCATATCGGATGAACCACGATGCCAGGATTCAATTAATCCCATATATGTATTCCCTTCGTCACGCGATATTTTACTTGCCCGAGATTCGATCGTTGGTATCGGCATACCTAGTTCAATCTCGTTCACAGCAAATACTTTACTCGTTCCGTAATCCGATATCACTTTGTGATTAACTCCTTAACCACGTGCTTGCAAGCGGTGTTGATATCGATTACCGAGTGGGCCCGAAGTATATCTCTCCGACTCGGGAGGGAAAAATTCCATCTCGATACATACAATCCAACAAGTACTTTCTGATGACCTGAGAGACACATTTATGATCACCCTCACATAGGATGACGTTTGATGACCTCAAAGCTTTCTTCCGATATCAGGGAGTTGTATTATCTCATGGTCTAAGGAATATAATATTTGACATAAGAAAAAGCTTCGCAAAGATGAACACGATGACACGATCTAATTGCTCTACTTAATTTGGATCTGTCCATCATATCATTCTCCTAATGACATGATCTCATTATTAATCGACAACCCATGTCTATGGTTAGGAAACCTTAACCATCATTAATCAATGAGCTAGTCCATAGAGGCGTACTAGGGACACGGTGTTGTTCATAAACCACACAAGTATCAAAGTTTCTGCTTAATACAATTCTAGCATGGAATATAAACTTTATCATGAACAAGAATTATAACAATAACATCTTTATTATTGCCTCTAGGGCATAATTCCAACATTATGATCCAATGTATTCAACTGTTTTGTTGAGTTGCCAAATGTCAAGCGCATGATCTAGGTATCATGGCCTGGAACAAAGAATAATTCCGTTATATCCAATTTTTTCCTTAATTAAGGAGCTTGTGCTTTCAATTTCATTATGAAATGAAACTAAGTGCTGCCAGGGTCATCATGTTCCATTGCTGGTCCGTAATGATCCAACGTTAGTCAAGAAAAAAGCACACGATCTAGGTATTATGGCCTATAGAAAGGAAAAATTGAGTTGTGCCTATTTTTTCCATGAATGAAGGAACTCATGATCGCAGTGGTCTTGTTGAAGCCAGTGTTTTGTGAGCGGGGATTTTCTTCAGGATGAAATTCGATCTTTGATAGGACGGCCATAGTTTGCAAAGAAGTTTCATTTCTTTGTACCTGTCTTCAGGATGAAATTGAGTTGTACCTAATTTTCTTTTGTGGCCTCTTTGCAACACAAGTTTGCAAAGAAAAATATATCAATCTAACAATATAGATACCATATTTGCTTAAAATTCATCTACGCGAATCTTCATTATCATTCAAAGTAACATCAGCACAATGAGATTGTAATTTCTTCCACAACTCAATAGTTTCTCCACTTTGCCACATTCTAGTATTGTTCTCTAGTTTTGACATTCATTTACTCAAAGAGAATGTTGGTTAGATGCAAACTAGTACTCCCAAACCTCCAAATTCCCTTGGCTGATATACAATTTTACAATTAATTAGTTGGTATTATTTCACTTCCACCTCTTCTGCCACAGAAGCATTTTCCTATATAGATCCAACTTTAAACAATACCATTGTGCTAGTTCAAACATTGACAACATAAAAAAGGTACTCCCTCTGATCCATATTAATTGTCGTTGAATCAGATGTATCGAATACTCCTGATTTAGTTACAATTAAAATATGTAGTACTCCTAATCCATATTAATTGTAGTACTAAAATATGTCTAGATACATCTGATTCTGTTATAATTAATATGGATCACAGGGAGTACATTATTCAGACAAGATCTTATGCATGCACAATGCGGTGACGTCAGTCTTCCCTTATGGTTGAGACATTGGATTTTTGCTTAGTTGGAGGTGAGAGAAATAAGAAAAAGAAGATTGTCTTCCCTTAGCTAAAGGACAATCTCTTAAAAATAAGAGAAGACTATTTTCTCCATTGTATCACATGTCTTTCGTTTAAAAAAAACAATTTCTTACTAAAAATAATTAATTCTCATTAATTACTAGAGATGGCGTAAAAAAGAGTGCATTGTACTACTTATATATAGTGTCTTCTCTAGATGATGTATAGGGCTAAAGGATGGCATGTCTTCTCCAGCATTATACATGCCCTTAGGTATATCCAAATTAAATTAGACTAGGCAAGATACATTGTGCAAATTAATATTGGAATGTCTCACTGATCTAGCAGACGAATGGCGATGAATTTCTTAGCTAACTCAAGTTACACAATTCCAAGCCAGTGCACAAGAAAACATGTACACGCTTCGTTTTAAAATATAAAATGTTTTAACTTTATAAAGTAAATATATCTAGACTTTTTTTAATATGTAGATTTACTCAGGTTTGGAGTGAATCTACACATTAAAAAAAGTCTAGATATATTTCCTTCATAAATCTAAAACATCTTAGTATATTCTAAATCGGAGGGAGTAGGTCTAAAAGTTGTCTAAATTCTTTTCCCCCTATTAATCATATGATTAGCCGTTTTCAGTGAAAATCTATATTCTGGCCCACCATTGCCTTGGCGCCTAGTCTCGCATGAACGATATTTTCGGTTTAACGTCGCATATAGCTAGCGCGAATGCAGGATGCGCTGGCCAGGAACGTGAGCCTCACACGTTGGAACGTACGATCACATCACTCGATTCAGAGATCGATCTGTGGTTCGTTTTCGGTCGAGAGCCATCGATCCCTTTCGGCCCCATAATTTCGCGGCCGGATATTGCCGAGACGTTACTTGATAGCAATTTGATTCCGGTTTCGCTACACCAGCGACGTCAGACGGAAATGTGGCGTGTCCCTGGACGGATTTGCCCGGCCGGGGCGATCGATGCTTCGTTTTTGTGTAGGATGTAGCCATGTTTTTTTTTTTTTGAACAGATGGATGTAGCCATATGTAGGAGTAGGACCATATATACATGCGTAACCTACGGCAGTGCCGCTTATATATATGGGCTGGCTGGCCTCGTGGTGACAGGAAACAGAGTCCCGAAATGATCAGAGAAGACAAGGACGATGTCTTGTTGTGTAGCGTCGTCCCGAGATGCATGCTCGGACATTTAATCGTTAGCTGAGTGATCGCTGATTCACCGTTCAGGTACTACTCCAGTACGTACGGACTAATCGGACGTGAGAGTGAGCGAGCGACGATTTGAAGAAATCCTTGGAAACCGGCCGGCCGTCCATCTGCGTGTCTGCGTCGCACGGAACACGGATGACGCATGCGCGGAAACCCTGTGCACACATGGAGCTGGGGCATGATGAGCGGGCGTCGACTGGGATCAGCTACCGCACCGCGCAGTGCAAATGCCTTGCTCCGCACATGCATGGCGCCAAAGCGGTCGTGTCGTATCATATCGACCCGTCTGGTGGGTACACCTGGATGGCGGGGAGGGGCCCCGGCCTTGGCCTAGCTAGGATCGGCATGACGCAGGACATGACCACCTCGAGAGATCAGTAGATCCTGCGACTGTGTGGAGCTTTCGATCCTTTTGCTCGACCGCATGTGGCCGGCCGGGGTCTGGCCCAGCCGAAGAAAAACGCCAAAAGCAACGCCCCCCCGAATTAAGCCCCGCGCTCGTCCGTCAGTTGCCCCAGTGAACTGAAAGAGACGGCACGACACGTACGCACGGGACTGGTGGTGCGTGGCGTAGGTTAGTTCATAATAACGATCAAGGAAGCTAGCTAGGCATAGCAGTTAACGTAGTTATACGTACGTACGTGATGATCACACTCTTTGCTTTAGCATAGGAATCAGTGGTGATAGGAATCGTTGCTTCTGCTAGTGCTCGAGATGAGTGTGTGAGCGCTTGCTGCACCTCAGCCTTAATTTTACGGCGGTGCCGGCCGGTGATAACCAGTCGTTGATCTCTCTCTTTGCCTTTCAAAAATTCAAATCACGCGTAGCTAGGCTCGGTGGTTACCTTTTCTTTTCGCATGCAAAGTGACGTACGGGGATCACTGCATTGTGCGTGCATGCGCTTTACGTTACCGGCCGGTGAAGATGTCCGATCGAGTAGACCCAAAAGATCAGAAGACCAAGGAGCTCTACCAAGATAGGATTCGATAAGGTGGTAGAACATTGCGTAGTGGCCGTGTCGATGGGTGGAGATGCCGGACCCTTGTGTAGCGCGTGAGACACAGGGATGTGCATGCCAAGGAAAGGCGGTATGAACTCCGACCACTTCCGGTGCGTAAAGGGAAACAAAAGAAAGGGTAAGAAGGGGGCGGAGAGACGATTCGGGCTGAATATAGCATGGAGCTAGCGCGCACTCACTCTCGATCGCTCTCTCCGTCGTCTCGCGCAAGTGCAACATGCCAGCCATCGTGCCGCGCGACTTGAGATGGAGAGCGGTCGAGAGCGACGGCCGGCCGCGATCGGCACATGGTAATCATTCAGACTACCGGTCCGCGTTTTTCACGGTCGAACGATCCGACCGACCTGACCTAGTGCTGGAATGCCGCCCAAGCCGTCGTTGATCGGTCTTGCACGCACGGGCCACCAGAAGACCAGGAAGCGCATCACTAGCCGTACGCGCACCGCCCGTGCCGTCCCATGGGCCATGGCAAAGCTAGCGTGCCTATGGTGCGCTGCGCCGGCTTTGAGAGAAAATCGGGCACGGCCGGAAGTCACGCCGTGGGTCGGTGTAGTCGTTTGACCTGCTGGGACCGGACCCGATCGAACCAAATATATTTCACGTTCAACTCTGTTGCGAAAGACATGAGAAAACTGACCATTGGGTCCACGGTCTTGCATGCGTCTTTATTTATTTTCCTATAATACTTTTGTTTGGCCCCGCTAATAACTGGATCCGAACTGAGCTGCAATGCGATGCACAGAGAGTACGTTACGCCGACCGCCCCCGCCGTGGTGGACCATGCATCTCCAGTTCGGAAAGGCACGGACCGCAATCAAAGCCCTTCCACGGAGCAACTGCTGGTACATGCTCCTCCTACTGCTGCATGTGGGTCAAGCATTCCAATGGAGCATTGAATCTCGAATCGATCGGACGCCGACGTGACCCTCTCGTCGACAGCGGTTGCTGGCCCCCGCCCGCGAGCGGCGGCCTCTCTGACGTCGCCGTGAAGCCATGATCACGTAATCGCCGGTTCTGCTGCCAAAAACAAAAGAAGCCACGGCAGAAGTACAGACAGGCTAGCATCGGCCATGTCCACGTGTCGGTACGTGTTTCCGTCACTTCGACGCTAACTGACTGATATGGCAGCTAGCTGGCATCCGCGGCTCCGCGTACGTAGGCCAGAGCCTCTCACCATCTAAACACGGATTTGATTAATTGCAACGATTCCGAAGAGACAGTAGTACTAAGAGCATCTTGGCTCGTTGGTCGAACTTAGACCGAAATTTGGACCAAACTTTGGCCGGACGGCGCAAGTTTTCGTCCTGGGTACGCTCATTTTTCCCACTCACGTACCCAGGCCGAGTTCCCGGGTCGCTCGATTTCATTAGAATTCGGTCAAATTCGGTTCAAGTTTGTCCAAATTTCGGCACAGTTCGTCATACGACGAATACAGAACACTTTAAGACCAAAGTTCGGCGAAATTTTTAAACAAAGTTCGGCCTACAATAAATTACAACATATTTCGGCCAAGTTCGGCCAGTTCATGCTCAGCATCTACGTCGTGTTGCCCCTGCGTATCCATAGGTGCTCGACAAGATCATCCTGCAGTTGTTGATGCATCGCCGGATCTCGGATCTCCTGACGCATTGCGATGAATGCAGCCCATGTTGGAGACACCTGATGATCAAGCTCGACAAGAGGACCCTGTAGATAGTATGGCTCGTCCTCCTCGAGCAAACTCATTGGATTCTTCCTCTCATCCTTAATGATCATGTTGTGCAAGGTCACACAACAGTTCATCACTTTCCACATCTGATCTTTTGACCAAGTCATAGCAGGGAACCGGACAACTACAAATCTCTGCTGGAGCACACCAAATGCCCGCTCCACGTCCTTCCTGCAAGCTTCGTGTTCCTTGGCAAAGTGAGAATGCTTGGGGAGCATTGGGCCTGAGATAGTCTTCACAAATGTTGGCCATCTTGGATAGATGCCATCTGCTAAATAGTATCCCTTGTTGTAGTGATGCCCGTTGATCTCAAATTTCACAGGGGGAGCATGACACTTAACAAGCTTGGAAAAGACAGTTAAGGAGTTGAGGACGTTGATGTCGTTATTCGATCCTGCCATGCCAAAGAAGGAGTGCCAGATCCAAAGATCATGTGTAGCAACTGCCTCAAGTATCACAGTGCATTCTCCTTTGTGGCCTTTGTACATTCCTTTCCATTCAAATGGACAGTTCTTCCACTCCCAATGCATGCAATCTATGCTTCCAAGCATACCAGGAAATCCTCTACTTTCATTGACTGCTAGGATCCGAGCAGTGTCTTCAACAGTGGGTGATCTCAAATCGCATTGCGAACATCGCAATCACCATCTGCAGAACATGTACAATCAATCAAGGGCGGTGGACTCGGCGATGCGGAGATAGTCATCGGCAGCATCAGCAGGCGCTCCATATGCAAGCAACCTCATCGCCACGGTGCACTTCTGAAGCGACGAAAACTCAACCAAGCCGGTGCAGTCCTTCTTGCAAAGGAAATATGGGTCAAACTCCCGGATGACATGCACGATCTTGAGAAAGAGCTTACGGCTCATCCTGAAACGGCGGCGAAACACGTCCTCGCCATGGAGTGGCTGGTCGGCGAATTAGTCGGCGTACAACATGCAATAGCCCTCTATTCTCTGTCTCGTCTTGCACTTCATGCGACATGGCGCCGATCCACCGCGCTTCTGCTTCGCCATCTGCATGTACAGCTGGGCGAGCGATGCGAGGATCTTCAAGTGATCTTCACTTTCGGCGACCTCAGCGCTCTCCTCCTCCAGGAGTACGGCGAGCAACTCCTCATCGTCGGAATCCATGGCGAGTATCTCGCCCTCGCCGAGTCGGGCGATACCTCGTCATTGCCGGAGTCCATGGCCGAATTCGGCCAAATGTCGAACACCTGGCGGCGTGGTGGTGGGCGCATGGAGCCGAAGCACAGCTACGGCGAGGATAGGTCGGCGAAAGCAGCGGCGGAGAAGGCGTGGAGCTGTTGGCAACAACGGGAGCGTAGCTAGAGGCGTGGGCATGTCTTGTCGCGGGGAGCTCCGCCGGCGAAGTCATGGCAACAGAGCTCTTCGCGGCAGTCTGGGCAAGTGGAGTGGGTGGGAATGAGACTGTCTCGCCGACAGAGCTGGCCCACGCCCTTTTTTGCGGCGTCCGACGTCCCATGGCGTGCAGGAACTGGGTTCGGCCTAGGTAAACGGACAAAACACGCCCAAATCCGGACGAAAACAGGTTCCTGAGTACGCGACTGGGCCGATTTTCAGCGTTCGGATTGAATTTCGGCGTCCGGATCGGCCTCCTGGGTAGGCGAGTGGAGATGCTCTAATAGTACTTCCTCCGACCCATATTATTGACTCCAATTTGGATGTATCTATCATAAAAACATGTCTAAATACATCCGAATTGAAGTCAACTAATATGGGTCGAATGGAGTACTATTCCCTCGGTACATTATAGAACGTACATGGAGAAAAAGTTACACAAGTTTTGAACGAGATTACGCCTAATTAATAAATATGATAAAAAATAGAGGAGCTCACATGATATAAGGAAATATAACAAAGGCCATCAAAAAATTGTTCAAACGAATGGTGCAGCGTAATATACCTCATATTTCGGATCTTTTTTCAAAAAACTATATACACCTTATATCGAAAAACGGAGGGTGTAAGTAAATTGTAAAACACCACAAAGCATTAGGCCAGAAATTTACAAATCCACCACCTTTTCGAAATTTTCTAACATCCACCAACATTGCAAAGGTCTACGACGGCTAACAACGGCGGATTCGAGCGAAAGACACAGGAGAAAGAAGAGGTGTTAGGGGAGACACAGAGAGAGGAGTTGACAAGTGGGTCTCCAATTTTTTTTTACAGAAAGCCACAAAAGTAATATATGACTATTAATTGCCACCCGTCCTACAAAAATGTTTTTAACGTGGTTAAATCCCAGTAACAATGTACAGTGTTGGTGGATTTTTACATTTTTTATTGAAAGAGGGTAAATTTTCAAACTTCCCACAACTATGGTGTTTTTATTTTGCAATTTGTGTAAATGTTTAGATCGTACGTGCAATTCCACAAACAGACCGTGCTAGCATATCCATGCATATACGTGTGCATCACGCTGATCTCAGATGTGATGCTGTATATATCGATCATGCATGTGCTCTTACTTTCGGGACAAGAAAAGATTCATCGACGTGACCTTTCTGCAGATCAAAGGTGCAGTCTCCACAAAATTATCTGGGGCGATATAACCTTTTTGACTTGTCGTTTCCCCGCCGTAGACAGTAACAAGACGTCGCCGTTGCATCCACGAGCTATCCAATAGCAATAGACCTATCGATGGTATATACGTGTACTCCTCCATTAGACCCAACGTAGACCAAAGTGGATGGACGAGCAATTAGTGCTAATGATAAGATACTCTTCTAGAGGACTAGAAAGACAAATCTTTCATGCACGCTAGCTCATTGGTACTCATGCAACCGTGGTGTCAGCGACAGAACTTGTGGTCTGCGTGCTACATGCCATGCAGACAAATGCACGTTCATGACTTCATCACCGAGAAAATCCATGAATAAACGTGCAATTTTGTGTACTCCCTCTTTCCGTATTAGATGTCGCGGTGGCTTTTTTGCAAAAAACACCCCGATGTTTTTACCTGAAACTCGCACTCCCTGGCCATCTCCTTCCTCCCCGCGTTCCCCTTCGCGTCTGTGGCCTCGTCTCGCCGGCCGCATGTCCCTTCCCCTCGTTGTCCACGCCCCCTCGTCTCGCCGGCCACCGCCGCCCAGCGTCTTCCCGCAGACCTGCCCTCGTCTGCTTCCCCGCCGAAGCTGAACCCAATCCCCCAAGCTGAGCTCTCTTCTCCTGCCCCCATCTCAGCAATCTCACCTAAAAACTTATTCTTTGAGCTGGGGATGAAAGTCAGCTTCCCACCGGCATCTCGAGGAGAGAGATATAGAGAGGTCGACAAGCAAGGCGACGTCGTGGCGGTTGGCGGCTGCTTATGCTTCTGCTCCTGGCGTTGGCGGCGCTGTGCTGGATCCCTCGGGCGATCTTGATGGCGGAGGCGGCGTCGACGGACAAGGGGCGCGGAGGTCGCTGTTGGGCTTCGTGGAGGCGCAAGAGAACTCATCCAACTTCTGCATCCCCTTCCAGTTGAAAGAACATGTGTGCCCCCATGTGTGGTTTTGGTAATTAATGACAATGTTTTATGGACTTATGTTTGCATTGAATTTTACTTGTAGGATTTGTCCATAGACAATGCTTGAACCATATGGTGGCTTCAAGGTTGGAATAAGAATAAAGTGAAGAAGATCAAGTGTTGATCAAGGTTTCATAAGATGATCTCAAGTTTATCATGCCATCCTTATGGTGATCATGGATATGTGAAGATATGCCTAAAAGAGAGACTCTTCCATAGTGGAGTATGGGGGAGCATCTTCATCAAGCTAGTGCAATCAAGAAATGTGCTCCATCCTGAGGTGTGGAATATACAAGGCAAAGGTTTGATATTGATAGGGTTTCTTTCTAACTGGTCTCGTGGTGTTAGTTGTAGAGACCGGTTTATAGGATAGATAACCGTTCTATCAAGAGGGGCTCTCAAGTGAGTAACTTGATCATATCCCTCGGTGAGAGCTCAAACCTTTGCATACTTGGCATCATATTTCTTGGTTCTTATTTGGTTCTTATCCATGAGAGGTTTTATATAGTGTGTAAATCTCTATGACAAGCTTAAGTTCATCGAAAACGGATTTCATATGCATTCTCTATAGTGTTTTCGATATTGGAGGTTTTACCGGTTTGTCTTTTATAGATAGGTTAAACCTTTCATCATTTGGTTCTATCCTCCCTTGCTGGACTATGATGGTTCCCTGCATGATCTTGTAGAGTTCGTTACTATCTTCGAAACGAGCTCAAGATCATCAAAATCGGAGTCCGAATGAAAAAGTTATGATGGTTTCAGTTTTGCTGTTCCTGCCACTTTTCAGGGGGGCGGATTATCCGGCCCAATTTTTGGAAAACGGCTAACGACTTTGAGGCGTGGCTCACAGTAATGGGGGCGGATTTTCTAGTCCTTCGGGGGTGGATTATCCGCCCCAAATATCCGCCCCTATACTGAGAGTCGTGCCGCGAAGTCCTTAGCCATTTTTTTGGCTCGGGGAACCCGAAATATCCCGGGGGCGGATTATCCGGCCTGGAAGGTCCCAAACGGTCATATTTCGTTGGGGAGGGGTATAAATAGACCCCTTCTTCCTCCTTAGGCCTATTGCTTGAATTCTCTCTCTCCTCCATTGTTTTGACCTTCAAGAGCTTGCAAATACTCTCAATCCCTCCCATATTTCTTGAATGTTTTGGGGGAATTTGAAAGGGGAGATCTAGATCTTCAACTCCACCAATCCATCTCTCCTCTATGTGAGGGGAACATATTGGGATCTAGATCTTGGGGTTTCTTTTGTGGATTTCCTCGTGTGTTCTTCCTCTCTTATTCTCCCACTAGCTTTTGTAGCTTTTGTGGACTTTGGGAGAGAAGGACTTGAGCACTTCCCGTGTTCTTGCCATTGCATTTGGTGCATCGGTTTGAGTTATCCTCGGAGGATTTGGTGAGTTAAAGTTGAGAAGCTTTTTACTCTTGGGTTCTTGGAACCCTAGACGGTTTGTTGGTGTTGCAGGTTGTGGCCTTGGTGGCATTTGTTGGGAGCCTACGATTAAGTTGTGGAGAAGTGCCCAACCTTGTCAGAGGTTCCGGTTGCCACCGTCAAGTGCACCGATAGTGGAAGTGTGGATCGATCCCATTGGGGTGAGATTCACCGGAGAATAAGGGAGGCCTTTTGTGGCGTAGGTGGTTTGATACCACCCCTCTCCAACGAGACGTACTCTCTTTATGGGAGGAACTCGGTAATAAATCATCGTCTCCGCGTGCCTCGGTTATCTCTATACCCGAGCTATTTACTTATGCACTTTACTTTGTGATAGCCTTTGTGCTTGAATTATTATATCTAGCTATCACATAGTTGCTTGTTTTGCTTAGCATAAGTTGTTGGTGCACATAGGTGAACCGTAGTTTATATAGGTTTTGTGCTTGACAAAGTAAACACTAGTTTTATTCCGCCTTTGTTAAGCCCATCTCGTAAAAGTTTTAAACCGCCTATTCACCCCCCCCCTCTAGGCGGCATCTGTATCCTTTTCAATTGGTATTAGAGCCCGGTCTCTCATTTTAGGCTTCACCGCCTTGAGAGTAAAGATGTCGGCTAGCGGATTAGTGCACAATGACATGTTCACATTTGATGGCACAAATTATGATGTTTGGAAAATTCGCATGCTTAATTTATTTCGGAAAATTCACCCAATTATCGAGGGATATCTATATATGGGTTTCTCTCCTCCCGTGTATCCCCAAAACGAATCTTTAGAGGAGAAGTTGAACTCTCATATAGATTCTCTAGCTACTAAAATTCTTTTGCATGTTGTGAGCAATGTAGTTCTTTCTTCTATCATGCCTTATTCGAGTGCTCATGAAATATGGACCAAGCTTCAATATAAATATAGCAAGTCCAACATTATTGAGGATGATTGTGTTGCTTCCACTTCCGGTCGAGATGAGTTCTCATCGTCTACCACTTCACCAACATGTGATTTTTCACAAGGTAATGATATGGTGAGTGGTGATAGAAATTTCAATGTGGATAGTGTTCTTACTATTTGTAATTCTTCATCCCTATCTAGTTGCAATGATCTAACTTCGGACTTTAACACTTCGAGCACTACTAACTCCTTACATGCTTGTGTTGATAGTCCTTGCATATCATGTAGTAATGGCTTGAATAATTATCATGATGATATGCTTGTGTTGTCTTGTTTCCATGATAAAAAATGCTTCTATTTCCTCTATTGCTTGTGTTGCTAACCATGTAGAGGAAAATTAAGATTCTATGGGCCAGGACAAGGTCTTGAATAGAGCTACAAGTGAAATCTCATCATCACCTTCCTCTGGTTCTCACATATGCCTTATGGCTAAGGGAACAAAGGTAACCTCTTTGGATCCCATTGTATCTCATGATGATGATGATGATGATGATGATGATGAGGTTGAGAATGATAATGATGATTATCGAGGTAAGTATGATATTATCTCTATTAATAAAATGGGAGAGGTTGTATATAGCGCTCTCTTCAAAAATAAAATTGCTTCCTCCAACTTGATTGAAATTTTGCATTATGCTATAGAAGGCAATGATCTTATTGAGGAGCAAGAAAACATAATTGATGAAAAGTTTGCGCTTGAACGTGAGTATGCTAATGAAATTGCTCAACTAAAGTACTCCCTTGAAGAAGAACAAACCACCAAAGAATCTCTTGAGGAGACTTTTACTCTAGAATTATCTAGAGTAAAGGAATACCATGATAGAGAACTTGCGGTGGCAAACTCCTTCAAGATTAAAAATGATGAACTTGAAGTTTCTTATGCTAAACTTGTTGAGGATTTTAAGCACCTCGAAAATGGCTCTCGGGTCGTTAAGAGGGAGCTCATCAAACTCACCGAGTCACATGAGCAACTTAAAGCTTCATATTCAAAAGAGCTTGCCAAGTTGCCCTCACCTTTTGCAAATAGTGATGATGCTTGTGCTACTAACTCTATTTCTTGTGAAGCATCTATTTTGAAGGAGAATGTTGAGCTAAAGGCTCAACTTCCTTTGCTAACTAGCAACTATGGGAAATTAGAAGAAATTCATGTTAAGCTCTCAAGCTCGCATGAGGATCTTCTACTCTCCCATGGTAGGCTAAAGTTAGCTCATGAGGCCATCGTGTCAAAGGTAACATCTAGTGGGCCTCATGTGGACATTAGCACTAGATCTACTACAGATGTTATATTGCCATGTGCTAGTCCTTGTAATTCATCTTCTCACAACCATGCTATATCTCGTGATGAATTACATTTCGTGCCTTGTTGCTCTAACAATGTAGAATCTACTTCCTCTAGTACTTTTGTTGAAACTAACCATGTAGAGGAAATCAAAGAGCTCAAGGATCAAGTCACTTCTTTGAAGAATGACTTGAAAAAGGGTCATCAAGGGAAGGCTGCACTCAACAAAATCTTGAGTGTGCAAAAAACCCCCAATGACAAGAGTGGGATTGGATTCAACTCCAATGTAAAGAACAAGTCCACTATCAAGTTGAAGCATAAGGGAAACAAGAAAAATGGCCAAGTTCAAGTCAAGAATCCGGCCAACATTGTTTGCTTCAAGTGCAAGGAAGAAGGGCACCATGTTAGATCTTGCCCATTGAAGAAAAAGCCTCTTAGTGTGAAGCAACAAGGGAAGCGGCCTCAAACCCCACCTCAAGTCGTTGACGGGCCTCTTCCTAAGAGGACTACTCGAGATCTTCTTCGAGTTGTGGCTTCACCTAAGAAGAAAGATGGCAAGAGAAGAACTTGCTACATATGCCGTGAGAAGGGGCACATTTCTTCCTCATGCACTATTGGTATCTCCTCATCCAACCCTATCATTATTGATGATGCTTATTCTCTTTGTAAGGATGAGGTTGGCAATGTGTTTGCCAAATTTGTTGGTGCTCAATGTGGGTTAAAGAAAAGAACCATTTGGGTTGCCAAGCCTATTGTGACTAACTTCTTAGGACCCAACTTCGTTGGGTACCAACAAGCCGAAACTTGATCAATAGGTGTGTTGTGGAGGGCATTGGAGACTTGGCTACATTATGAAGAATTTAGGGATCTTCATCAATTTTTATTGTCAAGCCAAACCATTTGGATTATCATTATTCTATTATATATCCAATGTTCCTCCTTGCGGTAACATATGCGAAACTCTTTACATTGAAAGTTACTCGCCCCCTTGTGCATGTGTTGGTTTTGTATCTTCCATGCTCTTGTACATGTTGTGATTTCCACTTAATTATCTTAAGGAATCAAGCATATTTTTGTGTATGATTAGGTGGCACACCATGTATGTGTGTTTCTTATGTTTGAGCCTTTCTTGGTTATATTTGGTATCTTATTTGGCTCTTGTGAGAGATTAATGACTATCCCATTTTGGGGGAGTGTTATGCTTGGGCATTTCACAATCCTAAAAATGTGTGTACATGAGAAATTTAAGTTCTATAATGTCCATTAGTTATATCTATTTGGATCCGTTGCCTCGTGTTGGTTTTATGGTAGTATCACATTATGGGGGGGTCATATGCTTAGTGCATATTACAATCCTAAAAAATGTGAATATTCGAGGTTGTCACTTAGAATTGATATGTATAATTATCTAGCGCCTATGTGACACATTTGCTCATACAAGTTCCAATTTGCTTGAATGCATTTATTGATCATATTTTGGATCTTGTATATGAGAGTGTTTCTTGGTATGTGTTTCCTCATATTTAGATCTCTATATCATCATGGAAACCATTTGCTTCAAGTTAATCTAATCACTAGTGATTGTGTGACTATTGGAAGCTACCAAGAATCTTGTTCGAAGTATCATGCTTAATTCTTATATTTTGTTATATGCTTCTTGTTGTGACTATGATCTTGGATATCCATGCAAGCTACCTTGGGAAAATTATTCCCAATGTTTCTTGTCCTTGGACAATGAGTACTCAATTTATGGCAGAATTTATTGATCATATTCACTTTAGCCTTTGTTTAATTTTATCCCATCTTTGGCCTAGAAAATGTTTTGTGTTGTCTCCCAAGCCTTCATTGCTTATTTTGGATCTTCTTATTTTATTGATATCCTCTTGTGTTTTTATTATTGTAGGTAGTAGTGATGATCCCATTTGTGTGCATTTTGCATTCAAAATAAAATTCTATATAATGTACTACTTATGGGTGAGCTCTCCTATATTATCTAGAACAATCTTTTTATGCTTCCTTGTTTGATCCATATCGGGTTTTATGTGCTTGGAAGTTTGATCTATTCGTTTTGGTATTTTGTGCCATCATGAAAATTTTGGAGAGTTTGGTTTACTTGTTGGAACCTTACTCTTTTTGGGAGTTGGTTTTGTCCTTTTATGTGATTTATTGTATATCTTCCTTATGTGTGCTTGTTTTGTTATGGGCATATGTCTTTGTGATGTTATCCATTTAGAAACATACACACATATGTGAAGATAATGTTTGTTGGTTTTTAATCCTTGGAGACCACCTTTCTATTCCTTTTGATTCTTTGATGGCTTCCAAATTTAATTACCTATGGGTGCTTGTTCCTATTGTTTGCATCTTTGGGCACTCATATTTGTTCTATCATGCCTTGTATTGTTCAGTGAACTTGGATGAGTGAGGATTCCATGATTATGCACCTTGTTCCCAAATGCAATTATAATAATTGGTGCATTATCTTTGGAGAGCACATTTAATTCATTTAATAATGCTCATTTATCTTCTGTCTCATTTATTGTTCCTTAAATGTTTATGGGGGAGTGAGGATTCCATATTTGTGCACTTTTGTATTGAAATACACTGATTTCAAAGTATGCACAAATCTTGGGGAGCTTCTCAATTTTATTTAAGCATTTATTTGATCTTTCATGTGTTGGGTTTTAAATTCTTATGGGGGAACAAGGATTCCATATTTGTGCATTATGTATTACAATGCATTTATTTTAAAATTGTGCACAAATATTGGAGAGCTTCTCTATTTGTTATTTAAAACACTTTTTTGCTCATATCATAATATCTTGTAGTTTCCATTTGGACTCATTTGTTGTTTTCAAATTAGTTTGTCGGATCTTGTGATTGCTTGCGTCTTTTATTTTATTCCTTTGGAAATCTTCGGATCACCTTTGGAGGAATTATTACTATATTGGTCATCTAGAACTATTCACCCATTTTGGCAATCGATGCCAATGGGGGAGATGTTTTGGAGGGTTTAAGGGAAGTTTGTTCTTAAGCATTTGCCTCTCATGCTCTTGCATCTTTGTTGTTGCTTTGCATGTTGAATATATAGAGAAAACTCCACCAACGGTAATGGTTCATCACACACGCATATATTGTGGGGGAGCTTGCTCTATATATTATGGGCGTACCAACATCACATACTTGTGTAGTATTTGATGTTGGCGCAACCATTTTTTATTCGTTAAGTTTATTATATAAACCCTCTCAAAGGATTGTCATCAATTACAAAAATGGGGGAGATTGAAAGAACATGTGTGCCCCCATGTGTGGTTTTGGTAATTAATGACAATGTTTTATGGACTTATGTTTGCATTGAGTTTTACTTGTAGGATTTGTCCATATACAATGCTTGAACCATATGGTGGCTTCAAGGTTGGAATAAGAATAAAGTGAAGAAGATCAAGTGTTGATCAAGGTTTCATAAGATGATATCAAGTGCATCATGCCATCCTTATGGTGATCATGGATATGTGAAGATATGCCTAAAAGAGAGACTCTTCCATAATGGAGTATGGGGGAGCATCTTCACCAAGCTAGTGCAATCAAGAAAGGTGCTCCATCCTGAGGTGTGGAATATACAAGGCAAAGGTTTGATATTGATAGGGTTTCTTTCTAACTGGTCTCGTGGTGTTAGTTGGAGAGATCGGTTTATAGGATAGATAACCGTTCTATCAAGACGGTCTCTCGAGTGAGTAACTTGATCATATCCCTCGGTGAGAGCTCAAACCTTTGCATACTTGGCATCATATTTCTTGGTTCTTATTTGGTTCTTATCCATGAGAGGTTTTAGATATTGTGTCAATCTATATGACAAGCTTAAGTTCTGTGGCATCCCGCAAAACCACTACTAGAAAATCGCGTTGAATTTGTGCATTGCATCGTCATCATCATGCACTGTTTGCATAAAACTATTTCGCAAAGCCCGTTTGTTTTCTGAAACGCCCCGACTTTTATTCAAACGCCAAACCCCCGGAGGTTCCGGATATTTTGTTTGTCCAAAACTAGCTATAAACTATTTGGAAATAAATAAAAATTTTAATTATTTTTGGTGGGGCATGAGCAGTCCGAACCGAACGACCGCCCCAGGAAAAACAAAAATCGGTCCACCCCAACCTGCCCTCTAATTCCTAAACCTACCCAAATTCCTACCCAACCTACCCTCCACCTCACTCCCACCAATCCAGACCACCTCACCCTCTCTCTCCTCCAATCCTAAAGCGCCACCTAGCCTAACCCTCCTCTCTCTCTCTCTCACATGCACTCACCCCCCAGCCCACCAACCCTCACAGCCACAAAAGCCACGCGCACGCACACCCCCAGCTGCTCTCTCCCTGCCCGCGGGCCCCCCCATGCACAGCCGCGCCCCGGACCAGGTCCAACCCCTCCTTGGGACCCACTGTTCTGTCCCCTCGTCTTCTTCCTCCACCCATCGCGTCGGCCCGCTCACCAGCGCCTCGCTCCCTCCGGCTCCACCTCCTCACCTGCCGTCCCGCCGCCACCAGCCCGGCCACCCTCGGCCTCGGCCACTCGAGCTCAAGGCTCGCCTAGCCCTCAGCCCTCCGTCGCCTGCTCCCTCGCTCCATCTCCGCCGCGCCGCCTCGGGTGGAGCCGCCGCCAGCGCCCCTTCGCCGCCTCACCTCACAGCCTTGGCCTCCATCTCCGCGCGCCTCGCAGCCTCCGCCCGGCGTGGCCCGCCGCTGGTCCTCTCTCGCCGGACCGCGCCGCTCTCGCCTCTCCCTCTCCGCTGTGCCCCGCCCGCCTCACCTCCGTAGCCACCGTCCCATGCGAGCCTCGCCAAGCCCGTCGCCGTCGCCGTCGACCTCTCGAGCCGCGACCAGCCTCCAGCCGCCAGTCTGCTTCTCCTCTTCCGCCGCCATGAGCTCGCCAAACGAAGCTCGTCGTCGTCGAGCCCAGCGCGTCCGCACCCGCCTCCCTGGTGACTGCGGCCCCGCGTTCCGCCTCCGTGCTCGCCGGTTTCCACCTCTGCGCCAGGCCACCCCCTGTGCTCGAGCTTGCGCATGGTTGCTGTCCAGGTGCGGCCAGCTGCGTTCCTTCGATCTTGTTTGTACCCGGTGGTAAGGGAAGACCTGACGCTGATCCCCAAGTTCGCCATCGGCCGACCCAAAGGGTACCCAAGGCCACTAGTACGATGCCAAGTTCTCCGACTCGGCCGCTTTGACAAGATCTTCATCGCCATCCGAAGTAGGAGACCGTACCATCAAACGCCCAGATCGCCACGGAGTCAAGACCACGGGCCAAGCTCCTCGCGGGACCCGAAGACCGAGCTCGACAGGCCATGTTCTCCTCACGGCGCCGAGAACTCGCGAACGCCGAGGCCATCGACACGGAACCACGAACCCGACGAACCCTCCCGGACGCCAAGATCGACTCGATGGCGCGGACCCGACGAGACCTACGCGACGACAAGAACGGCACCGGCCCGGAGGAACTCGACGCGCCCCGACACCGAGCCAAGTCCGGCTTCCCGGAACGCCAAGACCCACCCCCGCTAACCGAGAACGATCCCGTCGAGAACGACCGTCGAACCCAGGACCCTGTCGGACCCCGAACCCCGGAACCCCCAAGTTCGTCGAGGCCCCTTCATGTGTGAACCCTCTCCCGCAAACCCTATTTTATAACATAATAACAACTTGACGCATAATAATTGTTCATGCATGCATCTTATCATGTGGTTTGGGGGCCTTTTGCCGATTCACCTAATAAATAAATATGGGGCCCATATGCGGGCAAATCTAGTCTCATATTGGCCTCATTTAAACTTGTGTAGCGAACCGGTATCTTATCTTGCCTTGCTAAAACAACATTTAATTTGCGGGGAGCTAAATAACTTGAACCACCTAATTATTTGTCGGGACCCCCGGTTCCACTTAATATGACCTATTGCATCGCACCTTGCCATGCCATACATCATACATGCATCATGCCGATCTTCTGCCGTTGTATTAAATATTGCATTCGGATTTCTTCTAGTGTTTTGCTTCTTTGCGGATAAAGCCGTTGAGTTGATGTGAGCTTCGCCCCGATCTTCGGTTGAACCTTCGACAATGTTTTCAGGCGAGCATCTCCCCCTTTCTACCTATCTTACTTTTATAGTATTTATTCCCTCCTGTTGATCTATTGCTATCTGTGTTGCGATGCTCTAGATTCCGTACCCTTGATATCCCTTGCAGCCTTATATTGCCTTGGACACACCCTATTACCTGTTGTTTGGTAGATAGTTGGACTTGCGTCGTAGCTTGCTCAAGTCTTGATGTGTGTGTCAAATGCCACGATTCTTGCTGAATTGCCACATGTTGATGTTGGAGATGATTCTAGTTTTACTTATCGTCACTTTAATTTCTGTTTAACAACTAAAATTGAATAAGCGAGGCATCGGTGGGTGATAGAAAATATTTGGTTTCAACGCCCACTTGTGTCCCGTAAGACCCCGAGTACTTGATACTGTTCCTTGATTTTTGCGCTATCCACATCCGGGAGGTATATGGGACCCCCGAGCGAGCTTGATTCATTCTTATTTCTTGGGGCCACAAACTAGTTTGAGGTTTTATTTACGATCCTGTACTTATGCCATGTTTTTTGCTTTATTTACGACAGCGAGCACACTGCATCGCTTAGGAAGGCGGAGTGATTACGCGGTATCGACAAGCCCAGCCACACTTTCGGGTTCCCATCGCTTCGACCATTGGCGCTAACCTTGAGGCCGTCTGAAGCTAGCTTACTTCGTTGGTTCTACTCAAAGGGTGGACCCGAAATATTTCTGAATCCTGTGATTGTTCACCGTGAAAGCCTCGTTGGGTTTTGATTTGGTTTTTCCGAGGTTGATCGGCGTGTGTTGCTATTGGTGCACCGGCCGGATAAAACTTTCGAAAGCCGTGTCCATGGATATGGACGACTTGGAGCACGATCTCGATCATAGACAAGCATAACTAAAGTTTACTGCTATAAATTTGACTTATAATGACTAGTAATCAACTTCACTATAATGGAATGGCTAATTAATCGCCCACAATTGCTTGTTTGGTTGTCGCGACAATTGTATCGACTAGTAAGTATTGCAACTACAAGCGGAATGGCTGAATAAAAGTACCAACAACTGCTGGGTTTATGGGTTATCTCATGTTAAATGCATCGACTAGTAAGTCGCCACTATAACGGAATGGTTAACTAAAAGTGCCCATTGCTTACTTTATCGTGACGATTATCTAAACTTGACTAGTAAAGTGCATAACTATAACGAATAAGTAAAACCGCCAACCGTGTGAGTTCCTCGTTTGACTTCCTCGTTTGGTCTCGAGGGGAAACACCAGATGGGTTTGTTTGGTGATAGCTTCAGTTGGATCCGTTAGGTCATTCTTATCCCTCTCTTATTGCCGCCATTGTATCGAGTCTCTATAGGTTGTTTAGTGCATCTTGCCACGCTTGATCCACCATACCTATGTAGGCGAGGACCGCCGATTCTAGCCTCGCTGTCGGCCTCAAGATCGACGCTCCTTCTTTTCCTTTGCCCTTTCGGCACCCTCTTGTTTAAGGTGTTTTGAGATCGACGCCGTTAGCGGGGTTACCCTTCCGCTTGGCACGGCGGGTTATGGACGCCATTGGTTATTCTTCGTGGCTCTTAGCCCCATTTGCATCTTGTCCGTAGTGACGCCCCATCGCTTTCAAGGTGATTTGGATCTTTGTACCGTATATCGTATTCTTGACTCTTTGAGTCATTGTTATATATATCTGCATGGGTCCCATCGAGGACTGTTGTGTAATGTTATTACTTCGTTTTCCACCCACACGAAAGTGCCTGGTGGGCACCTTTGAATCGTTTCTATGCGGGTTTGGCGAATTTTGCTCAAACTTGCATAGGTCCGATTCTGAGGGTGTTACAAGTTCATCGAAAACGGATTTCATATGCATTCTCTATTGTGTTTTTGATATTGGAGGTTTTACCGGTTTGTCTTTTATAGATAGGTTAAACCTTTCATCATTTGGTTCTATCCTCCCTTGCTGGACTATGATGGTTCCCTGCATGATCTTGTAGAGATCGTTACTATCTTCGAAACAAGCCCAATATCATCAAAATCGGAGTCCGGATGAAAAAGTTATGATGGTTTCAGTTTTGCTGTTCCTACCAGTTTTCTGGGGGGCGGATTATCCGGCCCAATTTTTGGAAAACGGCTAAGGACTTTGAGGCGTGGCTCCCAGTAAGGCCTTGTTTGGTACTAGTGTATTTGTGCGAATTAGAGGAGATAATCCCTACCAAACCCGAGATCCCCACCTATGACTAAAACCATGTTTGGTTCTAGAGTATTGGTCTAGTTTAATCCCCACTTATCCCCACTTTTTTCCAAGTTTTAGTGTATTTTTTTCAATACCCAATACACTACCCATACCTAGTGGATTAGTGGGGATTGGGGTTTTGGGGGATTAGAGGGGTTTGGGTGAGGTTGAGGGTTTCACCCAATCCCCCTGGGGATTATCCTTGCTAATCCCTACAAAAACACTAGTACCAAACAGGGCCTAATGGGGGCGGATTTTCTGGTCCTTCGGGGGTGGATTATCCGCCCCTATACTGAGAGTCGCGCCGTGAAGTCCTTAGCCATTTTTTTGGCCCGGGGAACCCGAAATATCCGGGGGGGCGGATTATCCGGCCTGGAAGGTCCCAAACGGTCATATTTCGTTGGGGAGGGGTATAAATAGACCCCTTCTTCCTCCTTAGGCCTATTGCTTGAATTCTCTCTCCTCCATTGTTTTGACCTTCAAGAGCTTGCAAATACTCTCAATCCCTCCCATATTTCTTGAATCTTTTTGGGGGATTTGAAAGGGGAGATCTAGATCTACAACTCCACCAATCCATCTCTCCTCTATGTGAGGGGAACATATTGGGATCTAGATCTTGGGGTTTCTTTTGTGGATTTCCTCGTGTGTTCTTCCTCTCTTATTCTCCCACTAGCTTTTGTAGCTTTTGTGGACTTTGGGAGAGAAGGACTTGAGCACTTCCCGTGTTCTTGCCATTGCATTTGGTGCATCGGTTTGAGTTCTCCTTGGAGGATTTGGTGAGTGAAAGTTGAGAAGCTTTTTACTCTTGGGTTCTTGGAAGCCTAGACGGTTTGTTGGTGTTGCAGGTTGTGGCCTTGGTGGCATTTGTTGGGAGCCTCCGATTAAGTTGTGGATAAGTGCCCCAACCTTGTGAGAGGTTCCGGTTGCCACCGTCAAGTGCACCGATAGTGGAAGTGTGGATCGATCCCATTGGGATGAGATTCATCAGAGAATAAGGGAGGCCTTTTGTGGCGTAAGTGGTTTGATACCACCCCCTCTCCAACGAGACGCACTCTCTTTATGGGATAAACTCGGTAATAAATCATCGTCTCCGCGTGCCTCGGTTATCTCTATACCCGAGCTATTTACTTATGCACTTTACTTTGTGATAGCCTTCGTGCTTGAATTATTATATCTAGCTATCACATAGTTGCTTGTTTTGCTTAGCATAAGTTGTTGGTGCACATAGGTGAACCGTAGTTTATATAGGTTTTGTGCTTGACAAAGTAAACGCTAGTTTTATTCCGCCTTTGTTAAGCCCATCTCGTAAAAGTTTTAAACCGCCTATTCACCCCCCCTCTAGGCGGCATCTGTATTATTTTCACCAGTACTCTGAGAAGGTCAGGCCCCTGTATACTCTGCAGCCTCTTGGTTACTGTCGATTGAAACAGGCAAAAATTCAAGCCTTTGTGCTCAAAATGTCTTAGAAAGGTGGAATTTAGTTCATTGTAGGTGAAGTAGAAGGTTCCCAAATAGGCGTATTCTCTCATCCACAATGTGACATTTCCCATAAACAAAATTATATTAGCCATATCCAGCAAACATTGTGTCTAAGATTTCAGTGGCAATGATTCCAGAATTTCAGGTATATAGCAGTTGCCCTCAACTAATAGAGGACTAAAAAACCCGCAGATGTCCAAAACCGATATGTTCTCTACATTCCAAATGGTAAGATTTATTTACTGTAATACTTCTGAGGGAAACGCCCGTCACCTGTTCTTAGATTGTGTGGTTGTAAAAATCATTTGGGGAATTGTGGTAAGATGGGCCAATTTACCCCTGAGAAGCTAGTGAGCAGATCAAAGCTGACGCTAAGCAATGGAACTTGGGGAGCAGGGGTGGTTTGGAATGACAAGTCTTACCAGTGTTGAGCTCAAACTTACTTCATTCTGTTTCTGTCATGTCTCCTCTAGTCTAGTTGTAGTTTGACTTGTTATGTGTCCTCTAGTCTATTCTGTTGTATGGTATTTTCCCGTGTTGTTTGTCCTTAATATAGCACATGCACTTCTCCGACATGGTTTGAAAAAAAATGGTTGCTAGCAA
The DNA here is from genome assembly GCA_030063025.1 of Avena longiglumis. Taxonomy (NCBI): domain Eukaryota; kingdom Viridiplantae; phylum Streptophyta; class Magnoliopsida; order Poales; family Poaceae; genus Avena; species Avena longiglumis. The sequence continues at coordinate 131,072,558 of CP125973.1, read as the reverse complement.
TACTTGCCACTTCCCCCTTGATTTGGTCATTCGTGTCTTCTATTCTATATTTTCAGTTTAGTCCATATAGGTTGTACCATGAATGAAACGATTTTTGTTAAGCAGCATGCATGAAGTGCTAATATTTTTTCACTAGATTAGCCCTATATAGTCAAAGCTTGATAGTTGTGATTATGGTGAGTTATTTGTTAGTGCCAGCATTATGAGCTCCAGCACTGACAAGCGTAGCTAGAACATCATTTTCACCTTGTAGCGGGAAACGATCTCAAAGGGACAATTCCAGAGAATATTGTACTTCTCCATTTTCCTGATGCCAACGTTTAAGGCAAAGCCTATCTTCTGTGTTTAAGGCAAAGTCTCTAGTTTCAAGTTTGTGATCAATTTATTAATCTACAGTGTTAGGTTCTTAATACTGTAGCTCTACTTTTTTAGCCTGTAACCCGACATATTTGTGATCAGTTTGTCTCTAAATTTATAAATAGTATGGAGTTTGTCTCTGAATTTATAAATAGTATGGAGTAGATAATATGTAGTGTGTGCAGTAGAAAAACAACACATCCAAAAATATACTCTTGTGTGTGGAGTTGAAAAATATAATATGTGTGTGGAGTAGATAATATGTAGTGTGTGCAGTAGCAAAACAACACATCCAAAAAATATACTATTGAGTGCGGAGTTGAAAAATATAATATGTGTGTGTGGAGTAGTTACATGAACCAATGTCATGAATCTTAAATTGCCAATGTCACTTAGAGGAACCAATGTAATGAATCTTCAATATAGTTACAGGAACCAATATCACTTACAGAACTAATTGTTTACATGAATCAATGTCACTTACAGGAATAATTTCTTACAGTTTTCTATTCAAGAAATATTTGTCAACTACCCTGCTAACACATAGTAGTTGACACAAAGTTTAAGCTCAACTATTTTTCAACTACCCTGCTGCTATAAGGGTAATTGTATGTGCCAGTAATTCTGTTGTGACACATGTAGAGATTGGTAGCAGTCCTTCTGCTTTTCGTCTTTCCTTTTTGTTGTGTGGTGCCTCACTGAAGACGCCACCTCCTAATTTCATAACCTCAACCATACAGTACCGTAGTGTAAAGAAGCTTCGAGCTAGCTTTTTGACATCATACTTATGGTATTCTTCCTGTACACCCTCTATCAATTCTTTTATAGTTGCCGGTGCTCTTGTATCAGTGAGAGACTGTAAATACCTAAAAAGCACAAGTCAAGGACATTCATATCCAGACTATTAGGAGGTTGTTGCAACAATCTAATTTTCAGGTCAGTCTTTGCTACAACCCATAAAAAAGCCTTATCACCAGGAAGGAGATGTGGTTTTGCATTATCTTGTTGAATGGAGATTGTTCTTTTTTCATCTTCGTCGGGCCAACTTTCTTGGATAGCAGGAATTAGTTTCTCACACAAGTACTCCCTCATAACATCTCTAGTAACCTTTATAGATTTCAACTTGAGTGTCCCTTTATCTCTATTTTTACTATTTTTTATTGCTGGCTTCTCTTGGACAAATGCCCATGTGCCAATTTTTCCATCAAATGTCACCGCGCCACCTTCACCAAACCTTGGCTTCGCCACGACAGTCAGGAACATTTCTTTCCCAATGATGTTCTTGTTCCACACGGTGCGCAAGGGTAGGGATTCTTCAGGAAGTAGATAGTAGTTGTTATTCTTCCTTGTCATATCAAACCACTTCTCGTCAATATGGACAATGTTGTCCATTAACTGGAAGTAAGTCCGGGGATATGTCAACTCGTTCTGCTCTAGCATGGAGACGCAGAACTTTAGTCTCTTAATCTTGTTTTCTTGTGTAATCACAGGCTTCAAGCTACTTCTCCGACGCACCAGCTTACCCATTTGAAACCTTTTGTGTAAGGTTGACCGGGCTATACCCAATGACATTGCTAGTCCTCGATTGTCTTCCGTTTGTTCAGTGGTACTGTCAATACCCTCGACAAACCCTGGTATTTCTTTTTTTGTCCCACATTACCCTTTATCTTGTTTGAAACATCTACTTCTTCGCCTCGTTTAATCTGGCCCAGGGCTTTCTCCCATATTCTTTCAACTGTCCATACACTTGTATCCACGAGGCATGCAATAAGATGCTTGTCCTCTGTTTATATCGCTCCATCGCTGCACTTGATTACCGCCAAGGCAATGTAGACACCAAATCTTTGCTCATTTGTCAGTTCTGGTTTTGTATGGTGAACACCTGAACATCTTCTTCCATATCATCCAAATCAGGATCATCTTCTTCCATATCATCCAAATCAGGAGCATCTTCTTCCATATCATCCAAATCAGGAGCATCTTCTTCCTGTAAATATGCAGCTTCTTCTGGAGCAATCACATTCAAGTCGAGACTAGCTTCTTCTTCTTCTGGAGCAATCATATTCAAGTCGAGACCAACTTCTAGTGGAGCAATCGCATTGAAATAAAGACTAGCTTCTTCTTCTGGAGCAATCACATTCAAGTCGAGACCAACTTGTTCTTGAGGAATCCCAGCTTGTTCTTGAGGAATCTCAGCTTCTTGTTCTTGAGGAATCCCAGCTTCTTGTTCTTGAGCATCAGAGTCACTTGTACGAGGGAATTTCTTCTTGTAGATATTGTGTAGGTTAGTACACATTCCTGTATAAGACTGATATTGGGGGCATGATATCGTTTCTTTTGTGAACAAGAATACACATTCCTCCAAAAGAGCGAGATTGGAAGCATGGCATGGCATGGCATAGCATGGTTTCTTACCGTGTACCAAAGGTTCAGAGAAGATGTTCTTTTGGTGCATCTTGTTATATGTCCACATATCCGCTGCTTTATATGGTAGTTTCTTCCTCCTGGAAACCAGCTTATGTAGTTCTTCGCCATCAAATTGTTTCTTCAAAAAGCTGTGCCAAGAGAAGATTAAATGATGAGCAACACCATCCTAAAATTGCTCAAAACAAAAGTAGAGAGAAATTAAAACTTACACCCCAGATAACTGTGTATGGATATCAATTTTGGGCGTTCTCTTGTTCATCCTGGCCTCTTTATCTATATCATAACAATAATGTCACAAAATGAAAATACAAGTAATAGGTCAGTAATAACCAGCAAGGAAATATGTGAGTCTAAGTAAATTGATGCAATCTAGTGTACAAGTGCAACCTAGTGTACAAGTTTCTACATTTCACAAACTCTTCCTAATAACAAGTAGCTTTAAACAAATTAAGGAGTTCTGTTCTATGATCTTATACTTCTGTCCTGTTTCTTTTTTATATTACTTTTGCTTGCTGAGATCTACTGTAAATTCAAGTACAACTAAATACTACATGTTGGTACTTTCTGTAACTAAGCTACTCCTAAGCCTTTTATCTATAAACAGCTTGCCTTTTAGTACCAAGCAATACTTATGATGCAGCCTTACCGGTCTCTCTAACCCTGTCTTTTGTTTTTATGGTTGCTTTCTTAGGATGACTTAGACTTGCTAGATGGGGAAGGATGACTGTTTTCGTTCTATTTTTAGGAGGGCGATGTTAAAGATTTCAAGGAGCTGATTGCGTGCGACATCTAATACGGGACGGAGGGAGTATATCCTTTCACTGGCATATGTATGCCGCCGTATATACGTGCGGTGAAGTTAAGACCTCTGATACCATATAAATCGATGCACTAGTCAACTCAATCAAACATCCGAGCATTTTTGTGTAATGCAATGGACAAACAACCTTAGCTAGGTACACAAACTATTTGTCGTAGGTATTTCAGTCTTTGTTGTGGCAAACTGGCTAATTCCTGTAGTGGTCGCCGCAACTACTGATCTATTCAATGTTCACATGTCAGCCGGCGCTATTCTCGTGTGATGCACTGGCCAGACAATACGTGCACTCCGCGTGAGAGCCAGGTGCACTTAATTGTTAGAAAGAAATGTGTAACAAATATCTGTATATACTTACACTGAGAGCGACGAGAGATAATGGTCCAGATATTTTATTTGAAGAAAAGGGGTTCAGCTGTTGTGGCAAGCAAAAGACAACGCACGATGTACATTAACATTAGTACGCCTTATTGGTTAATATACCGAACGCTCGAGCAGGGGTTCTAGTGATCTGGTCAGTGTTATCTTCTACACACTTATGAATTTCACGGCCAAAGTTAATTACCTTGCTTTATTAGGCCGATCAGGATCTCTAGGATCTCTAGACCAGATGACAAAAGCTTTCCATGCCCTGGAAGTGGAAGAACACGAATACGAAAGTTGCGTTTGCGTTGCACCATTTGATTTGTAAGTACTCTAGTAGAGATGGCCACATGCTTTAGTGGAGCGATCCCCGTGGGAAAGTTACATTTGTGGCTGCGGATCAACTTTTAAAACTCGGGCCGATAACTTTGGGATGCATGGGCATGCGGCCCATCTCGGGATATAGTTACAGATGCTAATGTGGAGATCGTCCTTCATGTATACCATATAAATTTCCTATATTGCAAATAGGTTAAAAATCATGCGCTATGTTAGCAGGTAAGAAGCGTCTGATAACGGTGGCCAGCCTTATCTTACGTCGCGTTGGATTTTTCTTGGAGAGAAAGCAAGAGAGAGGGTTGTCTTCCCATTGTAAGAGATGATCTCTTAACAATAAGAGAAGACTATTTTTCTCCATTGTACCATATGCCTTCTCTTAGTCAACCAATTTTTTACTAAAAATAGTTAATTCTATTAATTGCTAGAGATAGCAATAAGAGATAATGCATTGTACAAGTTATATATTGTGTCTTCTCTAAATGATGTGGAGAGCTAAGAGAAGGCATGCCTTCTCTAGCATTGTACATGCCCTAATAAATCGCGCGCGAATATCCCTCGGCATGTTAGAAATTTATATGTCAAGTTGCGTCGTAGTAATAGCTGTAATTAAATTTTTATTTGACATTACTATGTTGTCATCAACAATTGTTGAGATGGCCGAGTTGGTCTAAGGCGGCAGATTAAGGGTCTGTTCCGAAAGGGCGTGGGTTCAAATCCCACTCTCAACATAATCTTTTTCCTCTAATTTTCATGAATTAGAGTATACTTTATATACGTACGCTATGCTCTGTTTTCTTTCTTTTTTTTTTGCTTCCGGTTCCTTATACTGCTCCTGCATGCATTGTCTAACCGGAAATCGCCCAGCAGGCCGGCCCATTCGTACCGTACGTGTTTTAAAAAAACTTCCTGGTATGCTAGTAACAAAAATGTTTGTCCACCAGGCGTGTGCTCTCTCTGCAACACCTTTTTTTTGGCATAGTACATCGCGCACATGATTTTGTATGGAATAGACAGGGAGGTGTGCAGCTGTTTGTTTAAACATTATTTATGCTAGGATCGTGAATCTCCTATCTTGTATTTTTTTTTGTTATAATAAAGTTCAGTGGGGGTTGGCATTGAGAGGATTTCATCCAATGCGGCACATGAATCATTTACTTGCTGCATGGATTTCCTGGCCCATGACTCAAACAGTCATCTCTATGTTTTGCTTGGTAAAGTTTAGAGGGGGTTGACATTGAGAGGTTCTCATTATGTCTGCCACATGAATCATTTGCCTGTTACATGGATAAATGGATGATCATGTGTGGGTGTGCATCCCGAACGAGTGTCCTAGGCAAGTTTTGACGAGTATACGTACCATGTTAGATATTGAAAGAACGATAACACAACTATAAGTCACAAATTGGAGGCTAGAGATTTATCGTTTAAGGTACAACACCCTCGGTCATTGACATGTTTGGGATATGCTATATGGGTATCCTCATAGCAATGTCTCCTATCCGGATAACCCGGATGGACCACAGTTGGTAGTATGACCCATGGCCTGCTGGACGGCCCAGTTAGATGGATCCAGAAGGGAGGCCCATGCCGGATAAAGAAAAGCTACGGTTGGAGTCACCGACGGACCCGGAGCCTTGGAGTACAAGACACAGAAGACTAGTAATAGACGATGTAGGACTCTGTAACCTGTCCGGCTAGGATTTTTCCCTGTAACCCTAGGACCTGACGACTATATAAGTCGGGCCTATGGGAGCCTTTAGGACACGATAACTTAGACTTTCTAGTCACCTCGCACAGCGAACCAATCCCTGTAACTCGGCGTATTGGCCTTATAGTGATTTATAGCAGGAGTAGAATTCCGCCACCGTCGTGGGATCTGAACCTGGGTAAGCTATGTTACCTCGTACCCGTCAACCGACCGCCTCCCCCCACGTCTCAAAACACGCATTGTGAGGACCCCTCCATGACGTACTCGTCGGAAATACCACGACAGTTGGCGCCCACCATGGGGCAAGGGGCGCTTCAGGCTCTTCAGCGGGCGAGGACCAAGATCTTCGCGGGAATCGGCGAAACCGTGGCCATCGGTCGCGTTCTCTTCTCTGGCAACGTTTCGATCGTCCCCCCGACGAGTTCTGGATCCCGGCGAAGACAAACCCTACACGGTGTTCGATCGTTCCTATCGGAGACATCCACCTCTTCATTGGCGAAACCGACCCGGGCAATAGTTCCTTGGGAGTCGGAAGAGCATCAAGACCCGCACGGACCGCCTACTGGAAGGATACGTTCGCGGAAGGATCGATGTCGGATCTCTCTTCGGAGTTTGCCGGCAAAGATTGGAAAAATTCAAGGCCCACCCAAACCGCCCCTGTGCAGGATGTAAAGGTGGAAGATCAATGCAAGTCCGCCGGCTTCGCCCGTGCGTCTAGACAACAGAGATCCAAGTTCGTCGGTGTGGTTACCATCTTCGATCTGGCGCGTTGCATTCAGAGAGAGGGCGAAAACCCCCGCGATTACCTAGCCAGGTGGCTTCGTATACGAGTCGATCTGGCCCACTACCCCCAATGATGATGCTATGTATCACTTTGTGGAAGGACTGGACCACGGAACGCTTCTCCGGCATTCTCTAAGACGGCAGTAGGCATCAGGACGCCTTGCCTTTGAAGGCATGGTGAACACCGTCAACAACTATGCGGAGGCTGAAGCGGCAGCTCAGACAACGCTTGCACTCATTGGCGGAGCCCCTATGATTCAGCCACCGCCACCACCGCCTCCGGCCGCCATTGTCGCAGCCGCACCGCCACCTCCAGTCATCGTCGCTGCTGTTGCACCTCCACCGCCCGTCATCGAAGAAGTCCTGGCACCCTCCGACTCTGTGATTGACGCGCTCTATGCCGACTTCAGTGCAGATTCGAAGGAGATAGATTTCAGTCCAGAGGAACTAGACTCCGCCATGCAGGAGATGGAGGAGGAGTACACGCGCGACGAGCAAGCCAACAATGTCGCTACGTCTCGAGAGGTGTTTGTCACCATTGGGACGACGATGGATGAAGATCAACCCGGACGAGCTCCGCCTACATCGCTGGAAAAGGGGAAGGGCCACTTATTGCTGTTGACGATGATCGCGCAAAGGTCATGCCTCCTCCGCCTAACCCAGTGCAACAGCCGCAGGAACTCGGCACCGGCCCGAGCAACAACAACACCGCAAACTTGCCGCCTCCGGCATCTACGTCTGCTGCTGCCCAAGTTACTCCAGCTGATAGAGTGATGTACGACAATCTCCTCGTTGAGCCACTGACCGTAGCTCATATCCGGAACGTGACTCAGCTCGACGAGAAACGCCAGCAGCTGCCGGAGGAGGCGCAGGCCATCGCAGAGCAAGGCGCTAAGCTGGATCGAGATCTATTCAACGTGCAGAAGTCCATAGAGAAAGCTAGAGCAATGGAGGCCGAGTACAAGACTCTGCTGCAGCAGCAGAAGGCCAAGAAAGCTCCAGCTCGCGTCATCAACGATTCTGGTGTACGGCGAAACCTAGGATGGGCTCTCTCGAAGCCGGCACAGGCCAAGCCATACATTGACAGTGAAGGCAAACAGGTGATGCCCACCCCACTCCTTAACCTCGTTGTCGCCAAGACCCTTCTGGAGCAGGATAGATCGCCCGAGGCAGTGGAACAGGTCTATGACCTAGTGGCCAAGGCAGTGAAGCAGCAGGAAAAGGCCACCTATCAGAGGCTTGAGTACGACCCAGCGCTTTGCCAGTCTAGCCAGTATAAGCCGCCAAGGGACAGATCTCCTCTTAATGTCGGGTCCCAGACGGGTTCATCAGAGCAAAGACGGAGGGATGTGCGCAACAAGAAGGATGCTATCCCCATATCCTCCGACCATGGAGAAAAGGCCTGACCTCATCGCCCATCCCCACCGCCCGATCACCCCGACATCACGAAGATCCCAAGGCTCACCATCATACGGATATGCCCCCGCCAAGGCAGTGCGACATCTTCATCCGCGACAACGCGGAGCAGACCCGTCAAGACGGAGAGCGCAACCAAGGACACAAGAGCATGTCACGCCATGACCCTCCGCGTCTGACAAGCAACCATGACAGGTGTGAGGCGTCGCAGGAGGGTAACAGCAAGAATGATAACCCACCGCCACCTCCGCCTCCATCACCACCTAGAAGTCACCATGGCGGAGGAGGCCCGCGTCGTTCACGTAGCCCATCCCCTGTTGACAAGAAGAAGAAGAACCCGGAGCCATACGATGCACGTTCGCGGATCGATAAGATACACGAGGCCCGGGAAGGACCATACCTGGGACCATGTTGCTTTGGACCTGCAATACAGTCCGCAACTTACCCCAAAGGTTTCCGGATTGACAAGACCATCAAGCCCTATGACGGCACTGCCAAGCCAGCCACATGGTTGCAGGACTACGGCAACACGGTGGAGATTGCCGGAGGCAACCCAAACGTCGTCGTCAAATACATCTCGTTAATGTTGGCGGGCACGACCCGTCAATGGATCGACGACTTGTCAGAGAAATCCATCTGCAACTGGTTGGACATGCAAGAAGCGTTCACCAAGAACTTTGAGGGTACGTACAAACGTCCTTGCACTATTGGCGATCTACAACGGTGCGTGCAAGAGAAAGACGACACATCTCGCGCCTACCTCTCCCGCTGGCTGGACATGAAGAATTCCTGCGCAGGAGTGCACGCTCACCGCCATGGCCGCCTTCATCGATGGGTTGGAAAGGGGTACGTTGCTCCGACATAAGTTGAAGCGCTTGCAGGACAATCACCAGCTTGACTTGAACCAGATGATTTAGCTGGCTAGTGAGTTTGCAGCTGCCGACGACGATGCTCGCGGCTCCTTGCCGGCAACGGCCGTTCCAACTCAAGCTCGGAGGAACATCGGTACAAAGCGGAAAACCGCTCCAGAAGAAAAGCCATCTACCGACATGGTCGCTATGACTTTTGCAGGACGAGGTGATGGCGGACAGCGTGGCCGAGGACAGGGAGCTGGTCGTGGGCATCAACGTGGAAGTGAAACTACCTCGGCGCCGCTCCGCGTTCCCCAAACCTACGAGAAGTACCGCGATATGCCGTGCCTCGTACACCTTGATGTCAAAGGCAAGGCCACCCATACCAATCGACACTGCAAGTTCGTCAACATCCTCAAGGAAGACCCGGAGTCCGGCTACAAGCAAAGTCGGAAGAACAGACCGCGAGGCAAGGGCAAGGGGAATAAGGAGGAGGAGTCCAAGGATTCAAGTGACATGGACGAGGATGTTGACCCCAAGCATGCCGCCAAGGGCGACGACAAGGGCAAGAACCCCTCCGTGAAGAAGGCGCCAGTCTACCACACTTTCCTTGGCACCCCCACCGTCCGACAACAGAAGACCTCTATGAGGATCCCGATGGCTACTCTACCCCCAGTTCCCCAGTACCTGCGCTGGTCGGAGGTTCCAATTACTTGGGACAGGACGGACCACCTAGACCTTATTCCTACGGAGAACCAATACGCCATGGTCATCAACCCCTTGATTGACGGCGTGGAGTTCACCAAGTGTATGGTGGATAGTGGAAGCAGCATCAACATCATGTACCTGGATACACTGCAGAAGATGAACTTGACGGAGGCAAACCTAAGGCGGACCAACACCATCTGCCACGGCGTAGTTCCTGGTCGGGAGGCTCGGTCCCTTGGGTGCATTACACTTCAGGTTGCCTTTGGCGATGTTAATAATTACCGCCAAGAGCGCATAACCTTTGAGGTAGTCCCCTTCAAGAGCGTGTACCATGTCATATTCGGCCGTGGCATATTCCACACGTTCATGGCCAAGCCATGCTTCGTCTACAACAAACTCAAGATACCCAGACCAAATGGTGTCATCACCGTATCCGGAAGCTTTACCAAGGCAGGGGACTGTGAGATTAACGAAGTAGCCTTCGCGGAAGCTGTCCTCTACAGCAAAGAATTCAAAGAGATCCAGAGCAAGGTCGATGACTCAAAGATGCCCACTTTGAAGAAACAGATCTCCGACTCCGCTCCTGCATTCAAGGCCGCCATCGAGACCAAGCCGGTGGAACTTGTGGTAGGCGATGACTCCAAGGTCACCACCATTGGGACGAACCTGGATCCCAAATAGGAAAGCACGCTTGTCGAGTTCCTCCGTGAGAATAGGGACATCTTTGCCTGGCAACCCTCCGACATGAAAGGTGTACCTAGGGAACTTGCCGAGCACAGCTTAAACATTGAACCAAAATGCAAACCAGTGAAACAACCTCTATGACGCTTCGGAGAGGAGAAGAGACGTGCCATTAGCAAAGAGATAGCTAGGTTACTTAAGGCTAGATTTATCCGAGAAGTCCTTCACACCCGATGGGTGGCCAATCCTGTACTTGTCCCCAAAAAGGGAACCAAAGAATTAAGAATGTGCGTTGATTACACTGGCTTGAACAAAGCATGTCCCAAAGATCCGTTTGCTTTGCCTCGCATTGACCAAGTCATTGACTCGACGGCTGGCTTGGAACTTTTGTGTTTTATCGATGCATACTCAGGATACCACCAGATCAAGATGAGGAAGTCGGACCAATTGGCCACTTTGTTCACTACCCCATACGACACGTTTTGCTATGTTACGATGCCCTTTGGGCTGAAAAATGCAGGTGCTACGTACCAGCGGACAATGCAACATTGCCTTCATGACCAAATTGGTCGGAACGTTCACGCCTATGTGGACGATATCGTGGTGATGTCTAAAAAGTCAAATTACTTAATCTCCGACTTAAAAGAAACCTTTGATAATCTCCGGAAATACAACATGATGCTTAACCCTAAGAAGTGCGTTTTCGGGGTTCCGGCCGGCAAATTATTGGGTTTCATCGTTTCCCAGCGCGGAATCGAGGTCAACCCGGAGAAAATCAAGGCCATCTTAAACATAAACCGTCCGACATGCCTAAAGGACATTCAACGACTAACATGTTGTGTTGCAGCAGTTAGTCGGTTCGTCAGCCGACTTGGATAGAAGGCTCTGTACAGATTCTTTGAAGAAGGCGGACAAATTCACGTGGACAGACGAAGCAGATGCAGCATTGAAGCAGCTCAAGGAGATTCTTTCCTCAGCGCCCATCCTTGCAGCACCCGAGCCTGGAAATCCCCTATTAATCTACATGGCGGCAACCAACCGGGTAATCAGCATCGTCGTCGTGGTAGAGCGGAAGAAACCAGGCTATGAGCATGGAGTTCAACGGCCAGTTTACTATGTTAGCAAGGTCTTGACGGAGTCCAAGCAGCGTTACCCGCACTAACAGAAGATAGCTTATGGAGTATTCCTTGCTTCTCGGAAGCTGAGGCATTACTTTCAGGAGCATCCAATCACAGTGGTGAGGAAGACTCCATTGTCCGACATAATCAACAACAGCGACGCTACGGGAAGGGTCGTTGTGGCATCCCGCAAAACCACTACTAGAAAATCGCGTTGTTTTTGTGCATTGCATCATCATGACAGCATGCTCATGTCATCATGCCACATTGCATTTGAGAATCGTCATCGTCTTGCATCTGTTCGCATAAAACTATTTTCGGGAAAACCCAGATTGTTTTCTAAAACGCCCCGTCTTTTATTCAAACGCCAAACCCGGGTCGTCGGAATATTTTGTTTTGACTAAATATGTTTTGCAAACGGTCCGTCTAATTAAATAAAAGATTGCATTATTTTTAGCGGGGCAGTCGAACGGGCCGAATGACCCGAACGACCACCCCAGAAAACTACAAACGGCCCACCTATTAATCCTACAGCTACCAACTAACCTACCCAGCCCTCCCCTCCACCTCACCCCAACCTATCAGTGTTCGCCACGTCATCTTGCCCCCAACCCCCACCCAACCAGAGGCAGCCACCTCACCTCATCCCTCTCTCTCTCACCCCCCACTCCCACACAGCACTCACCCTGGCCACACAAGCCACACACGCACCCCACGCGGTGGCCCACCTCCCTCCTGGCCCCACGCCTCCACCTGCCCACCCACGCGACCAGCCCCGTGCCCCTGTTCATCTTCCTCCCTCCCTCCTTCAACCTCCCTGCAACGCGTCGTCGCCGGTTCCCCCTCTCCCCGAGCCTCGCCCCGGCGCCCGCTCCGGCCCCGTTCCCTCCTTCCTGGTCGCCTCACCTCCTCCTCCCTCCCGGTGCTTCCCCGCTCCTCGCGCGTTCCACCCCGCCTCGGCCCCGGTCCACCTCACCCCCGAGCACTTGTGCTGCCCTCCTCTCTGGCGTCGTTGCCGCCCGCAGCCGCATCTCCCGCTTGTAGCGTCCTCGCTGGCCCGCCCGAGCTTCGCCCGTCCGGGCTCCTTCTCCGCCTCCTCGTCGCGTCGCTGACCCGCGTCGGCCACAGCCTCGGCTCGCCCGCTCCGCTCGCCGCCCGCCTGCGCCTCGCCCGCCTCGCACCTCCTCCTGGCGCCCGCTTCTCGCCAGCGGCCGCTCACTGCGAGCTCCCGCCTGCAGTCCCCGCTGGCCCCTTCCCTCGCCTCCTCCGCGTGGTCGCTGCCCTGCTCCTCGCCTCCGGCTGCGGGCTCGGCCGACCCTTCCTAGCCTCCGCCGCCTCCCGCGTGCTCCGCCCTCGTCCGTCTCCGGCGCATCCGCCCAGCGTCCGCTCTGGCGCCGGGCGCCGCCGCCAGCCAGCGCCCTCGCCGAGCCCCGTCCGTCGACAGGAGCACACGCACATGGTGTCGCTGTCCAGATGTTGGTGCTGCCGCCCTGGTCGTCGACACTACCACCACGATGCCAACCGAAGACCGTCGGTGCCGTTCCAAGGTCATCATCAACAAGCGGATCAGGAACCCGAGGCCAACAACCAAAGCTAGAACACCAAGGTCGCCAAGACTCCGATAAGATGGGAATACCTAGACGCCCAAGATCGCCACCGACAATGGTCGGAACCCAAGCGCTCCGTCCCGGAATCTGGAGACCAAACCCGATAACCGCCAAGATCGTCGACACGGTTACGACATGAACTTCCTCTCGGTAACGCCAAGTGCTCCTCCCCGGACCCGAAGGCCATCGGTCAAGTTCGCCACCGACTAAAGACGGACTACGAGTTCTACTTCTCGGATGCCAAGCGACAAGATCTACTACCCCGATCCGAGACCCTAACCCCGGAGTTCGAGAACGACCCCGTCAAACCCTGGACCCCGAGATCGGACCACGACCTGTCGAACCCCGAACCCCGGAAACCCAAGTTCGCCGAACCCTAAATGTGTGAACCCCTTCTCGAAACCCTATTTTTATAACATAATACAACTTGTCGCATAATAATTGTCTTGCATGCATACATTCATGTGGTTTGGGGGCCTTACGCCGATTCACCTAATAATTAAATATGGCGCCCATATGCGGGCAAACCTAGCCTTATATTGGCCTCATTTAAATCTGTGCATCGAACCGGTGTTCACTGTTGCCATGTTAATACAACATTTAATTTGCGGGGTGGTTAAATAACTTGAACCATCTAATTAATTGTCGGGACCCCGGTTCCGCTTAATATGACCTAATTGCATTGCACCTTCGCCATGCCATACATCATACATGCATCATGCCGATCTTCTGTCGTTGTATTAAATATTGCATCCGGTGCTTCTTCTAGTGTTTTGCTTCTTCGCGGATAAGGCCGTTGAGTTGATGTGAGCTTCGCCCCGATCTTCGGATGAACCTTCGACAATGTTTTCAGGCGAGCATCTCCCCCTTTCTACCCATCTTACTTTTATAGTATTTATTCCCCTCCTGTTGATCTATTGCTATCTGTGTTGCGATGCTTTAGTTTCCGTGCCTGTGATATACCGTGCAGCCCTATATTGCCTTGGACACATCCTATTACCTGTTGTTTGGAAGATAGTTGGACTTGCGCGTCGTAGTCGCTTGATCAAGTGCTGTTGCGTTTCGTCCAGTGCCACAGTTGTTGATGTATTGCCGCATGTTGATGTTGGAGATGATCCTGGTTTTACTTATCGTTCACTTTAATTCCTGTTTAACAACTAAAATTGAAGTAAGCAGAGGCATCGGTGGGTGATAGAAAATATTTGGTTTCGAGCATACTTGTGTCCGTGGGACCCGAGTACTTGATACTTGTTCCTTGATTTATCGCGCTATCCACATCCGGAGGTATATGGGACCCCAGGCGAGCTTGATTCCGTCTTATTTCTTGGGGCCACAAACTAGTTTGAGGATTTATTTACTATCCTGTACTTATGCCATACTCTTATTTACGTTTGTGCGAGGAGCACACTGTCTTCTTTAGGTAAGCGGAATGTTTTCATGTCGGCGATCCCGATTGGGGATCTGCATGTCGTTCTGACCATTGTCGCAAACCTTGAGTCCGTCTCGGAGCTTGCTTACCGCTTGGTGTACTCAAGGGTGGCCCTCGAAATATTCTGAATCTGTAATTGTTCGGTCGTGGAAGCCTCGTTGGGTTTTGTTTTGGTTTTCCGAGGTTGATCGGCGTGTGTTGCTATTGGTGCACCCGGCGGGTAAAACTTTCGAAAGCCGTGTCCATGTTATGGACGACTTGGAGCACGATATCTCGACCATAGACAAGCATAACTAAAGTTTATTGCTATAAACTTGACTTTATAATGACTAGTAATCACTATAATGGAATGGCTAATTAATACTGCCCTGGCGCTTGTTTGGAGTGTCGCTTACCATTGTACTGACTAGTAAGTATTGCAACTTCAACGAAATGGCTGAATAAAAGTACCAACAACTTTGCTGGTTTTGGGATATCTCATGCTATTTGTATCTGATTAGTAATTGCTGCAACTATAACGGAATGGTTAACTAAAAGTGCCCACTGATTATTTTATCAGGATGATGATCTATACTTGACTAGTAATTGCTGCAACGATAACCGAATAAGTAAAGCGCCAACCGTGAGTTCCTCGGTTGACTTCCTCGTTGGTCTCGAGGGAAATACAGATGGGTTTGTTTGGTGTTAGCTTCAGTTGGATCCGAATAGGTCTTTCTTACCCCTCTCGATTGCCGGTTGTATCGAGTCTCTATAGGTTGTTTAGTGCATCTTGCCGCTTCAGCCCACATACCTATGGCGAGGACCCATTCTAGCCTCGCCGTGTCTTGGCCTCGATCGGCTCCTCTTTTTCCTTTGCCCTTTGTTGGCACCTTTTGTTTAAGCGGTTTTGAGATCGGCCAGTTAGCGGTTACCCTTGGCTTGCTGGCGGCAGGGTTATGGACGCCATTGGTTATTCTTCAGGGCTCTTAGCCCCATTTGCATCTTGTCCGTAGTCGGACGCTATATCATTTTCAAGGTGATTTGGATCTTTGTATATTATATCTGTATTCTTGACTCTTGGAGTCGTGTTGTATATATATCTGTTCTATGGGTCCCATCGAGGACTGTTGTGTAATGTTATTACTTCGTTTTCCACCCGCACGAAAGTACCTGGTGGGCACCTTTGAATCGTTTCTATGCGGGTTTGGCGGGTTTCGCTAAAACTTGCATAGGGCCGATTCTGAGGGTGTTACAGTCGTGAAGTGGGGAATTGAACTTCCCGCCTTCGAGATCACCTACAAGAGACGCGACGCTATCAAGTCACCCGACTTGGCGGATTTTGTTGCAGATTGGACGGAGATGCCAGATGCTACTCCATTGCCGGAACCAGAGTACTGGGTGATGCACTTTGACGGATCAAAGTTACTCAACGGCTCGGGGGCTGGTGTATTGCTACAGTCACCAACGGGAGACAAGCTACACTATGTTTTGCAGATCCACTTCGAGGCTACAAACAACATGGCGGAGTATGAAGCACTCATTCACGGACTACGTGTAGCCAAGGATATTGGCATCAAGCGCATAGTTTTCTGTGGAGATTTCGACTTGGTTGCCCAGCAGGTGGCTGGCACCTGGAATGTGCGGAAACCTATGATGGCGGCATATCGAGACGAAGTGGGCGAGATAGCCAACAGCTTCTTGGGCTACGAAGTCAAGTATGTACCTAGGGAGCAAAACGAGGCGGCTGATCTGCTATCTAAGCTTGGATCAGGGCACAAAAGAATTCCGCCAGGAGTCTTCCTAGAGCATCTACGTACACCATCTGTAAAGGGAGCCGACATCGACAACCCGGATAGAGCTGACTCTTTTGTCAACATGGTGACAAAGGTTCCTCCGGCTTGGACAAAACCGTTCATGGAATATCTCGAACACGGAACTTTGCCCGACGACTAGGTCGAAAGACGGCAAATAGTACGACGAGCAAAGGGTTATACCATAATCAATGGACAACTCTACAAAAGGAGCACTACTGGTGTATACCTAAAGTGTGTTTCCTAGCTAGAAGGTATTGAAATCCTACGCGAAATTCATCTCAGAGATTGCGGGCATCACGCCGCTCCTCGATCGTTGGTTGCGAAAGCCTTCCGGCAAGGATTCTACTGCCTGACCGCGAAGGCGGACACCGACAAGCTGGTTGAGACATGCATGGGATGTCAGTATTATGCCCTAAAACCACATGTTCCTGCTGAAGAATTGCGAACAATACCAATAACTTGGTCGTTTGCAGTCTGGGGTCTAGACATGGTGGGACCGTTACAGACGGCACCATGTGGGTTTACGCATCTGCTTGTAGCAGTTGATCAATTCACTAAATGGATAGAAGCTAAACCCATTATAAAGATTGATGGGGCAACTGCCCTCAGGTTTGTTCGGGATCTAGTGGTGAGATTTGGTCTCCCACATAGCATTATTGTAACACCCTCAGAATTGGACCTATGCAAGTTTCAGCGCTTCCCGCCAAACCCGCATAGAAACGATTCAAAGGTGCCCAACAGGCACTTTCGTGCGGGTGGAAAACGAAGTAATAACATTACACAACAGTCCTCGATGGGACCCACAGAACAGATATATATACAACACGACTCCAAGAGTCAAGAATACAGATATAATATACAAAGATCCAAATCACCTTGAAAATGATAGAGCGTCCGACTACGGACAAGATGCAAATGAGGCTAAGAGCCCTAAAGAATAACCAATGGCATCCATAGCCCTGCCCAGGCCAAGCCGGAAGGGTAACCCTGCTAACGACGTCGATCTCAAAACCTGCTTAAACAAAAGGGGCGCCGACAAAGGGCAAAGGAAAAAGAGGAGCGTCGATCGAGGCCAAGACAGCGAGGCTAGAATTCGGCGGTCCTCGCCTACATAGGTATGGTGGACTGAGCGGCAACGGCAGCATGCACTAAACAACCTATAGAGATTCGATACAACTGGCGGCTATCAGAGAGGGGTAAGAAAGACCTATACGGAACCAACCTGATACTACCATCAAACAAACCCATCCTGGTGTTTCCCCCTCGAGACCAAACGAGGAAGTCAGCCGAGGAACTCACACAGTTGGCAATTTTACTTATTCGGTTATCACATAGAATTACTAGTCGTATAGATAGCATCCCGTAAAATAAGCAAGCGGCTTTTAGTTAACCATTCCGTAGAAGTTGCAACACTTACTAGTCAAATACAATTAGCATGAGATATGCCAAACCCAGCATTGTTGGTACTTTTATTTAGCCATTCCGTTAGAAGTTGCAATACTTACTAGTCGATACAATGGTCGCAGTTTACAACCCAAACAAGCAATTGTTGGCAGTTTTATTTAGCCATTCCATTATAGTGAAGTTGATTACTAGGCATTATAAAGTCAAATTTATAGCACTACTTTAGTTATAGTTGTCTATGATCGAGATACTATGCTCCAAGTCGCCCATAACCATGACACGACTTTCGAAAGTTTTACCGCAGGGTGCACAAATAGCAACACACACTCGATCAACCTCGGAAAAACCAAATCAAAACCCAACGAGGCTTTCACGACAAAGCAATCACAGGATTCAGAAATATTTCAGGGGGCCACCCCATTGAGTACACCCGCAACGAAGTTAGATAACTCCGAGACGGACTCAAGGTTTGCGTCAATGGCTGTAAACGACTGGGAACCCAAAACTGGGCTTGTCGATACCGCGAAAACACTCCGCTTACCTAAACAGTACAGTGTGCTCCTCGCACAATTATAATAAAGCAGTAAAGCATGGCATAAGTACAGGATCATAAATAAAACCTCAAACTAGTTTGTGTCCCCAAGAAATAAGAATGAATCAAGATCTGGCTCAGGGGGGTCCCATAATCCTCTCGGATGTGGATAGCGCGAAAATTCAAGGAACAGGTATCAAGTACTCGGGGTCCTACGGGACACAAGTGGACGGTTAACAACCAAATAACATCTATTGCCCAATGCCTCGCTACTTACTTCAATTTTAGTTGTTAAACAGTAATTAAAGTGAACGATAAGTAAAACCATGATCATCTCCAACATCAAACATGCGGCAATACTCCAACAACTGTGGTACTTGGCGACACGCAACAGCACTTGAGCAAGCGACTACGACGCGCAAGTCCAACTATCTACCAAACAACAGGTAATAGGATGTGTCCAAGGCAATATAAGGATGCACGGGACATCACGGGTACGGAAACTAGAGCATCGCAACACAGATAGCAATAGATCAACAGGAGGGAATAAATACTATAAAAGTAAGATAGGTAGAAAGGGGGAGATGCTCGCCTGATAACATTGTCGAAGGTTCATCCGAAGATCGGGTCGACACTCGCATCAACTCAACGGCCTTATCCGCGAAGAAGCAAAACACTAGAATAAACACCGGATGCAATATTTAATACTACGGCCAAAGATCGGGCATGATGCATGTATGATGTATGACATGGCAAAGGTGCGATGCGATTATGCCACATTAAGCGGAACCGGGGTCCCGACAATTAATTATATGGTTCAAGTTATTTAGCTACCCTGCATTTTAAATGTTGTATTAACATGGCCAAATATAGCACCGGTTCGCTACATCAATTTAAATGAGGCCGATATGTGACTAGATTTGCCCGCATATGGGTCCCATATTTAATTATATGGTGAATCGGCATAAGGCCCCCAAACCACATAAATATGCATACGAGTATGACAATTTAATATGCATCAATTTGTTATTACATTTATAAAATAGGGCTCGAGAAAAGGGGCCACACATTAGGGTTCGGCGATCTTGGTTCCGGGGTTCGGGGTCGGTCTCAGGGTTCGGATCTGGGGTTCGGTCTCGGCGGGAGCGTTCTCAGATAACGGGGTAGATCTTGGCGTTCCGTGGTCTTCGGGTCATGTCGACGGCCTTGGTGTCCTCGTTGGAGAACTCGGTGTATCCGTGTCGTGGTTCTTGTTGGGGTTCTCGGCTTCGGGCGCCGGGATCGGGCTTCGGATCCGTGAAGTAGATCTTGTCGCACGGTGTCCGGGCAGACGAACTTGGCGTATCCGCGTCGGCGATCTTGGCGTTCGGTTTCTCGCCGTCGCATCTGGGAAGAAGGTCTTGTCGCACCAGGGTCTTCGGGTTTTGGATTCGCAAGCCGGTAGAAGATCTTGGCATCGGGAGTGTAGCACTTAGAATCGCCACATCAACACCATACCAACATCGTTGCAACAACAACTGATCTTCATGACCAAAACATCTGCACTCCTCCAGTACCACTCCAACACTACACCAAAACGTCTTGCCGCGGGTCGTGCACCACCAGGAATCACCTAGAGAGGGCGACACTGCAGGGGCCCTGGAGGCGACGAAGACGCAGACGCAGGGGCGGAAGAGCTTGGTCGACGACGGGCGGCCGAATAGGCGAGCCATCTTGGCGGCATCCTCGGCGACGAGGGCGGCTCGGCCGGAGGACGGGCAGTGGCCGAGGGCGCCTAGCAGCAGGGCGAAGGAGAAGGTGAGGGTGCCAGCCGCGGGCCAGGGGGTTGCGGCCGAGGCGGTTGCAGGAGGGAAGGGGCGCCAGGGGGAGCGGGGTCGCGGGACGGGCGGTGGAAGGCGAGGAGGAGGCCGGCGGAGGATGCTTGACGGAGGAGGGCGGCGGTCATGGCGTGGATGGCGGAGGGGGTTGCAGGCGGGGCCGGCCAGAGGGAGAGCGACAGGCTGGTGGCGGAGGTGGAGGTCGGCTCCATGGTCTCATCGGGAGGGCGAGGCGCATGACGGGAGAGGCTCGGCCACGGGAAACAGAGGAGGAGAGGGACCAGGGCGGCGGGCTCTGGGCGGCGGAAGGACGCTGACGCAGAGGAGGCCGGCGGCGAGGCGGTTAGACGCTGACTGCTGCGGCGGAAGGAAGGGGCCCACATGGGCGCATGCAGACGCTGACGAGGAGGGCCATGAGACGCGGCCGCAAGCTGCGGAGGGGAGGAGGCGTCGGGAGAGGAGAGACGGGCCATGGAGGATGGGGAGAGAGGAGGAGACGGGACGTCGGGTGGGAGGAAACAGAGAGAGAGAGGAGCGGAGGTGGGGACGGGTCGCGGGCCAGTGGGCAGAGGAGAGGGCCACGGGAGGGGTGTACTGGTCCAGTGGGGGGCAGAAGCTGGTGTGGGGGGTTGAGTGGGTGGCGGGCAGGTGTGTGTCTTGCCCAGGTGGGGCCAGGCTGTCGGTGAGGGAGAGAGAGGGGGGGTAGGTGGGACTGGGGTGAGAGAAGGAGTGGAGGAAAAAGAAGGGGATTGATGAGGTGGCGGGGTGGGTAGGGATTGGGGCCAGGGGTGAGGTGGCGAGCTAGGGTAGGTGGGTAGGATAGTTTCGGGTAGAAAAAGGATTTAGAGTTTGGGTGGACCGTTTGTAGGTAGTCTGGACCGATTGGGCCTCTGGCCTGACCAGTCGGACTGCCTCTCCGGACAAAAGATTTTTAATGCTTTAATTTTATTTGTAAAACATTTTGGAAATACTTTTTAGACAAATAAAAGATCTGACCAGACCGATGTTTTAATTTGAGATAAGGACGGGGGTTATTTAGAAAACAAAACTAGGCGTTTCGAATTGGTTTCAGACAAACAATGCATGATGATGACGATGCAATGCACAAAAACAACGCGATTTTCTAGTAGTGGTTTTTGCGGGATGCCACAAT
Source organism: Avena longiglumis (assembly GCA_030063025.1). NCBI lineage: Eukaryota > Viridiplantae > Streptophyta > Magnoliopsida > Poales > Poaceae > Avena > Avena longiglumis. Next base: position 131,051,255 of record CP125973.1, on the reverse strand, counting down.
TATCACCGACAATGGTAGCAACTTGTCACTCGGAGAAGTGGGGGCTTATTGTTGGGAGAAGGGCATCCGACTTGACCTTGCATTTGTGGCACACCCACAATCAATAGTCAGGTTGAGCGAGCCAATGGATTAATTCTACAGGGAATCAAGCCACGTCTTGAGGCACTGCTACATAGAGCAGCTGGAGCCTGAGAGGAAGAATTGCCATCTGTGCTGTGGATTTTACGAACTACACCCAACAGATCCACCAGCTACACCCCTTACTTCATGGTATATGGAGCAGAAGCCACCCTACCTTCTGACATACTTCACGATGCACCAAGAGTCGCCGCCTACGACAAAGATGATGCTAAAGAATCCAGGCGCCTAGATGTGGACCTTCTCGATGAGGAGCGCGTTTTGGCATGCCAAAGATCTGCCATCTAACAGCAGAAGCTACGCAGCTACCATAGTCGCCGCGTTCGGCATCACTTGTTTAAAGATGGGGATTTGGTGCTCCGACTTAAGCAGAAGAAGTCACACAAATTATCCCCGCCATGGGAAGGACCGTTCATCATAAGCAAGGTGTTGCTCAATGGGTCTTACTACCTCGTTGACAATCGCGAACTGAATAATAGACCCAATAAGGATCATAAGCGTAAGCCACGTGACCCGGATGATGACTACCCGAAGCTTGATCGGCCATGGAACATAGCACAGCTACGTCCTTTTTACACTTAGCATTTTTATCTAATTGTGTACCTCTTATATGATCAATGAAATAAAGCTCTCTAGTTCACTCATATTTCTGAGTCTTTTACCTCCTTTAGTGTTCATTTTTGGATCATGTAAAACCTTTATGCACAAGTTTTGCGATTGCACTTGTGAAAATACCGCCTACGGGCTTTAGCTTAAGTTTTCTGGTCTACATGTTCTTTGTCGTTTTTATGTGGATTTTGGAGTAGTGACTTTTAGCACTTATTGTCGGCGATTTTGTGCTTAGGTTATTGACGGTGCCATTGGGCATCATCACCTGAGCGCATGGTTCCAATAATGAGTCTTCCGACTCAAAGGTCAAGCATAAGAACCAAAGTAATGGATAAGCCAGGACTTGCTTAAACAATATATACATGCTAGAAACTGGTTCTTAAGTAGCAGTACATACAACATTGTTTTCCGCCTTAAGTTAAATACATAGTTTTTTCCGCATACGCATCAAAGGTGAAACAAATATTACAAGTTGTTTTTCATTCCATTGGCGCAGGCAACTTGGAAGCAGCGTCATCAGTAGCAGGAGAACCACCCTCGAAGTCGGCGGTGTGAAGGGACTCAGAGGAGCTTTGGTTGCCGCTACGATAGTATTCATCAGCATGAAGACATTGGCGTCGACTAACTCGGCAACTCTGGTATCATAGCCTGCGAGTGACGACAAGATGGATTCGTGATTAATCTCTTTGCCATCGTCATCTACGTCGGGAATACCAGAGGTCACCATGTCGATGTCGGCATCTTCGTAGTGTGCCTTCACCATGGATAGCGCCATCCTTGCGCCGGCCCGTGCACATGAAGCTTTCCAGCTTGTGATATGCTCGGGGGCTCAGCGCAGGATCTCCGAGTACTTCGCCACATAGTCCGATGCCTTGAGGTTGATTTGGAGGGGCTTGGCAATCTCTTTGGCTTACGCGATGGCGGTGTTGATGAAGTTGCCGGCAAGAACCATGCATTCCTTTGCTGGAGGAGGCAAACGGGTTAAACCCATAGGAGCTGCAAATTCCGACAAGGAGCACATGAGTTCAAAAATTCAGAGTATCTAGACTACAGAAATCCAAGACGGAGAATCACTTACTGAAGATGCTAGCCTCAGCTTGCCAGAGGGTATCCGCCAAGGAGTCCTTTTCTTGTTGGAGGAGCTTGTATGCCTCATAGTGGCGTTGATTCTGCTCGTCAACAGCTTTCTTCTGATCCTTTAAGATCGAGATCTCCTCCTTCAAGCGGTTCATCTCCTCGGTGGCAGAGTCCTGCAGGGCTTTCATCGATTCTTCATGCATCTTCAGCATTTCCTTCCTCTCCTGCTTAAGGATCTTGTTCTCGCTATCCAGCTCCTGAATGTGCTTGGATTGCTCGACAATGTCCTTAGCCTTGGCAATGGTTTCTGCAAATCGGATAAAGCAAAGTACACAGTGAGTACTCGAAGAATGTGGGCACAAAACCAAGTCGGAATGCGAAAAAGAAAACAGACGCTTGCTCTTGGTGATCTGTTCCTTCAAGAAGGCAGTTTTACCCTTTTCAGCTTCCAAGTCTGCGCGCATCTTCTGATACTTGTCGTTGGCCATGCCCCTCCGAGCATTCTCGTTCTGTGGAAAAAAGGAAAAAGTTAAACGTTGTTTGGTCTACTTGGAGCATCTAGCCGGAAAAATTCCACCTAGACGCTCGGGGGCTACAGCGAGAGTTTTTAACTTAGCAATATGCTTAGTCTTTCTTTAAGCATCTAGTCGGAACTAATTCAGTTTTCGATTAGAATCTTGGGGGCTACAGTATAAAGTTTTTAAATCGGATATATGCTTAGATTTTCTTTAAGGATCTATCAGAACTAATTCAGTTACAACTAGAGGCTTGGGGGCTACAGTATTGAAATTTATAAACACTGCGTATGCTACTTTTTAAAGCATCTAGTCAGAATAATTCATTCCACCTATATGCTTGGAGGCTACAGTGAGAAGTTTTCTAGCTTAGTCACTCTTAGAGCATCTAGACGCAAAGACCTATGGTTTTCCGTCTACATCCTTAGGGGCTACAGTGGGATACTCATATGAAATGCAAAAGGCAAATAAAAACTTACAAGTGCGATGATCTTGAGGTTAGTAGCGCTCTCGGCCAGCAGCTTGCCAAAGGATACGATGTTTCCTTGCAAGATTTCTGCTTGTCGGAGGAGCTCATCGAGACCGCACGTCGGAGATGTCGGCGCCGCACCAGGAACCAGAGCACTTCTATCCGGCATAAGTACCAAATAGACTATCTTTGGATACTCTATGGTTTTCTTGGGTGCGGGGGCGCCGCCTACGACAGAAGTACCTGCTTCCACCATCTCCTTACCACCACCGATGGCTTCCTTAGCCGGAGCTTCAGCCATTTGGTGGGCAACACTCTCCTGCGTCTCCTGCTCGCCGACAACAGCGACCTCGGTAGAGGCACTTGAGTCCACTTCCATGGCGGAAGGGCCAGATGCCTCCTTAGCTTGTGAGTTTGTCGGGGCAGACGAGGGCTTGACGGAGGGAGTGACAGGGGTGATGGCGGGAGATGCGTCGCGATGCAGCATGTCCTTAATGGTTCTAGAAGCCCCCAATGTTTTGGAGGTCTTCTTCAAGTTGGTCGTGGCTTTCTTCCTGAAACGTGCAAAATGTATAAGTACATGAGTAAGACAGATAAATAGACAATGTCGGAGGAAAAGAAGCTTACACAAGTGGAGGTGCTTTGGCAAAAGGGATCCCGATAGTCTTTCTTTTCTCTGCCTCCAGGGCGGCGGTAGTCTTTTTGGAGGCTCCACCCTCCGTCTTCTTCTTATTGCCTCCGTCGACAGCGTCAGAGGTGGAGCTCTTCCGCTTTCGCACCAATGGAGCATCATCGTTGCACACGACCATGACTTCCTTCATCTTTGGATCGTAGATTTGGGCAGCCATGCTGTCCTCCTCTAGATCGCTAAGCTGTTAAGTGAGAAGTCACCGTGTTTAGATGAGATAAAAATGGCTAGACGGAAGAACTGGAGTATATGTCATACACGGAAGATAAACAGTTACCTTTGGGCACTTGCTGTCTACGAACATGTCGTAGGTGATGGTGAAGCCATGTCGCTTGTCCTTCACCTTGACGATGTCCTTAAGACGGAGCTTGACGGAGTCGCTCGAGAAATTGTCCACGGAGATGCGGAGGCTATCCCTTCTATCGCTGGTATACTCGTGCATCAGCTTCACGCGGTGCTGCAAAGGTTGGATTCGCCTGATGAACCAGCAGATGGCTAGGTCCAAGCCGGTCAAACCCGTCTCTACGAACCACTCTATCCGTCTGATGGCGCGGGAAGCGTCGATGTCGGAGGGAAGGGAGGCTTGGGATCTCCATGTCGAAGTTTCGGCGGCGGCTCCATCGACGAAGTCCGGGTACGTTAATTCTCGGCCGGCCAGAGGGATATCTGGGCCGTAGAAGTAAGTACGCTGCCAATTCTTGCATGACTCATGGCCGACGATGTCGGGGAACCGCCGGCCAGGACAGATCTTGAAGCTTATGGTGTCGCAATTTCTAAGTTCGTCCTTACTGGCTCCGGCTTCACGCTTGACAGTGAAGAAATACACGAAGAGATCTAGCCTAGGCTTAATCCCTAAGTAACCCTCGCAGAGCGCTGCGTAATTGTAAGCGCTAGGATGCTATTGGGAGAGAGGTTTTGGGGCTGGACTAGATAGTGATTCAAGACGGAAAGGAAGAAGTTAGAGATGGGTAGGGAGACGCCGTGTACCAATTGGGCTTTGAGGTACACCTTTTATCCGGCTTGGGGAGAAGGTGTCACCTCGCCAGCCGGCACCGTCCGCTAGGCGAGCCCCTCCGTCGCAGGAAGGTAGCCCTCGGCGATCAGTTCCTTGATATCGTGGTCCGTGATGTCCAAACCGCGCCAATCGCCTTTGTGGGAGTCAAGCTCCTCCTCCAGCGGCTCCAACGCCGCTGGATTATGGTCGCCGTTGGTGGACTCAACCACCACCGAGATGGGGATGACCAAACCCTCTGGGGGCACGACGACGGAGCTCGCCGGCTTCGCCGCGGCTTCGCTTGACGCCGTCATGGAAGGAGTAGAGCTGCTGCTGGCCATTGAGTGAGTTTGGAGGTGAATGGCGAGAATTGGAGCCAGGTTTTTTCGCAAGATTGCGCGGAGAGCTCGAGGGGGCGCTCGCTGAAGGAAGAAGACGATGCGAGGAGAGAATGAGGTGAAAAGTAAAAAAGTTCCACCGCAGTTACTATTTATGATCTCCAGCATCAAGATTCGTGTAGCTTGATCGGACGGTTGCCGCGTAGACGACGTGTGCGCGAATGTGCGTGGAAATTTCGCCACGTCCCAACCGTCGCCGCCAATGGTTCGTATCACTCGCGCGGGAAAATCGGACATGATTGCATTCTCTGCATGTGTGAGTTACGAGGCGTTGCTGACCTACGCCTACGTCACCCTAGCTGACATTGGCAGATGAGCCGTCACATCGAAAGATTCTGGCATGGACGGATCCAGTCCGGCTACGGAAGAGTACGATAGAAGATTCAACATTTCTTCGACTTACATATTGAAGACGGAGAAAACCTTGCAGGGTTCTTTGGGAGGACTACAAGATGTTGCTTGACGATTTGCCTACATCCATCTAGACGGAGCGTTTCACGTGAAGAGGCAAGACGGCGCAAGATCTCGTAGTTCTCCGGGGGCTACTGTTGGGGATATGCTATATGGGTATCCTCATAGCATGTCTCCTATCCAGATAACCCGGGTGGCCCACAGTTGGTAGTATGGCCCATGGCCTGCTGGGCGGCCCAGTTAGATGGATCCAGAAGGGAGGCCCATGCCGGATAAAGGAAGGCTACGGTTGGAGTCACCGACGTACCCGGAGCCTTGGAGTACAAGACACACAAGACTAGTAATAGACGGTGTAGGACTCTGTAACCTGTCCGGCTAGGACTTTTCCCTGTAACCCTAGGATCTAGAGACTATATAAGTCGGGCCTATGGGAGCCTTTAGGGCACGATAACTTAGACTTTCTAGTCACCTCGCACAGCGAACCAATCCTTGTAACTCGGTGTATTTCCCTTATAGTGATTTATAGCAGGAGTAGGATTCCGCCACCGTCATGGGATCTGAACCTAGGTAAGCTGTGTTACCTCGTACCCGTCAACCGACCGCCTTACCCCACGTCTCTAAACACGCATTGTGAGGACCCCTACATGGCGTACTCGTCGGCAATACCACGACAATCATCCTTGAGGCCACTTGCATTAAGAGTGAGATTGTCGATTGTAGGACAAAGGCAAGGCGTCATGACTAAGGTGATACACGTGTATTAAGATCACGACCCAAGCCTCGACAGCCTTCCAAGCCCAAACTAAGAAATGTCTATCGAGCAATCAAGTCCATATATAGGCATGTCAATGCAATTCACAAGCATTTGTTCAAGAAGAATGCTAAGGCTCAGTGGAACATGAGTGAGATCAAGAAACAAATGCCCAAAAATGGTGAAGATATCCCTTTTATCTTCAAGGATGAAGAGAGTGAGGTGTGAGGTGTTTGACAATCCCTACTCTAGTGATGAAGAAGCCCATGCTCCTCCTCCACCTGGCTTATGATTATTTGGATGAGATGGAGATTGAGGATGACGAGGATGGATCCAAATATGATGAGTGGTGGTGCGATCAAATCGCCTGTATTCTCTCCTTTGGGTGTTTTCATACAAGAAGAAGAAGATTTAAGTTCCGTTAGGTTATTCGGGTCTCTAAATGGATACTTTGCATGTTACAAGGCTCTTCATTCTCTAGCCTACACTTGAGTATTTGCAATGAAAAAATTATAGGGGATCATATAAAAGGTCCTATCCTTCTTCCTGAGGAGATCATGTTATGATGTTATTAAATCTCTCTCATGAGAGACTTTTAGAACATTTTTCCGATATCATGGGCATAGTCAAATATGAGGTGTAAGAGTAAGTATCAGAGAGCCAAGGGTCCATAGTCCTTTATTTCCATGTCGCAATGTAGTATCCGATAGGGCATCCAATATTGTAAATACAACTTTGTTTCTATTCATGAATATATTCAAGTAATTCTTAGGTGTTTTCAAAAGAGAAAACAAAATAACGTGTGATTAGCTTGATCACTTCCATTGTCTCAAGATAGATGAACTATTTTGCACCTTGATTAGGTCAATTGATAAAATTATTTTTCTTAGACGAGTCAGAGAAGTTCCTATTGGTACTACAACATCCAAAAAATATTGAAACCGGTGTAAATACATAGGTCAACAAAATATTTATTGGATGTCTATGAATATTTTGTGTTGTTGAATGGTGCGTCCAATCTCGGTTCCTTCTACACGAAGTCGAAAGACGGGTCAAAACCTGAGCCCTTGCCAGCTCGTCTGTGACTTAATTGTCCGTCTTGTTCACCTTCTAGCCCAAATAAAAAACGGTTTTGCTAATTCTCAAGCGCCTAAGAATTAGTTAAGTCGCAGTCGTCAATTTAACCGTTGGATCGTTTACTCCGTGATTCGTGCAAACAGCCGTGTCAGTTCCCGCGTCTGAGGGCGAGTCGCGCGTCTGCGTGCTGTTGCGCGTCTGTTGGCTGCCTCGTGTTCATGGGCTTTTGTCTCGTGTGCGTGGGCTAAGGTCTGTTGGCTGTAGTGCAGTTTGTTTTTTCTTTTAGCTTTTTTTTTGGCTTCTTTCGGTCTGTTGGATGTACTGCGGTCTGATTTTTTTGAGCGTGCTTTTTTCCTGGGTCCTGTTTTCCTAGCTGCACGCGATGGGCATTTTTTTGGCTTTTTCTCTGTGTTCATTTTTGTCTGCTTTTTTCCGTATCTTTTTTGTGTTCTTTTAGATTTGTGTGTTGTGTTTTTGTAGTAGTTATATGTGTGGTCGATTTATTATGGGTGGTTTTTTTATTTTTGATCCCTAAAAACAAAAATATGTTAAGCTAGATTGCTAGGACATTTTTTTGCGTTTTTTAATTAATATTTATCTTTTTAATAGTTTTTTATTTGTATATTTATTCGATTTTTGAATTGAGTTTTTTTAATAGAGATTTTTCAACTTGCTTGCAACCAAGGGGGGGGGGGGTAACTCTATTGGCGGGTCAGTGTTGTAAGTTACTTGTGAGCACCTGTTTTCTATGCCTACCGCGTTCGAATCCCATTGTTTACTGTTATTGTTACTATTTGCTCTTGTTTCATTGTTGCTGTTGTTGTTGCTACTGATAAACTTCTGTGAGCAAGAATTATTTCCAGGTGCAACTAAATTGACAACTTAGTTGTTAAGGCTTGCAAGTATTCTTTGGCTCCGGTTTCTAACTTGGTTGTAACAGGGAGGACCCCGTCGGCAGGGACGAGGGAGCTAGTGCAACTTGATTATACCCGAGAACATGTCGGTGTGGAAGGGGACCAGTCGCAACTTGATTGTAACTGAGCACCTGTCGGTGTGGAAGGGGGTGAGTCACAACTTGATTAGCTTTGCACCTAGTTGCAAGTTGATTGTAACTGAGAACCCGTCGGTGTGGAGGGGGGCAGTCACAACTTGATTGTAATGAGCACCTATGGTGTCGAAGGGGGGCCTGTTGCAACTTGATTGTAATTGAGCTCCTAGCGGGTCTTGAGTTGCAAGTTGCTTGTTACTAGGGCCTCGTTGAGGGAGGGGAGGGGACGAGGTGGCAGTTGCATCTTGACTGCAACCAGGGAAAGGGGGAACCCCAATCAGAGGGCCTGTCGCAACTTGATTGTAACTTGATTGTTGCTGAGCTTTGCTCCTAGTTGCAACTTGATTGTAACTGAGCACCTGTCGGTGTCAAAGGGGGGCCTGTCGCAACTTGATTGTAACTGAGTACCTGTCGTTGTCGTAGGGGGGCATGTTTGCAACTTGATTGTAACTGAGCTCCTAGCTGGTACTAGTTGCAAGTTGCTTGTTACTAGGGCTTCGTTGAGGGAGGGAGGACAGGGTGGCAGTTGCATCGTGACTGCAACTGGGGTGAAGGGGGAACCCCTATCGAAGGGTCAGTCACAACTTGATTGTAACTGAGCTTTTTTGCACCTAGTTGCAACTTGATTGTAACTGAGCACCTGTCGATGGGGCCTGTCGCAACTTGATTGTGATTGAGCACCTATCGGTGTCGTAGGGGGGGCCTGTTTGCAAGTTGATTGTAACTGAGCTCCTAGCTGGTCCTAGTTGCAAGTTGCTTGTTACTAGGGCTTCGTTGAGGGAGGGGGACGGGGATGGCAGTTGCATCTTGACTGCAACTGGGGTGAAGGGGGAACCCCTGTCGAAGGGCCAGTCGCAACTTGATTGTAACTGAGCTTTTTTGCACCTAGTAGCAACTTGATTGTAATTGAGCACATGTCGATGTGGAAGGGCGGGGCCTGTCGCAACTTGATTGTAACTGAGCTTTTGCACCTAGTTGCAACTTGGTTGTAACTGAGCACCTGTCGATGTGGAAGGGCGGTGCCAGTCGCAACTTGATTGTAACTGAGCAACTGTCGATGTCGTAGGGGGGCCTGTTTGCAACTTGATTGTAACTGAGTTCCTAGCGGGTCCTAATTGCAAGTTTCTTGTTACTAGGGCTTCGTTGAGGGAGGGGGGACGGGGATGGCAGTTGCATCTTGACTGCAACTGGGGTGAAGGGGGAACCCCTGTCGAAGGGCCAGTCGCAACTTGATTGTAACTGAGCTTTTTTGCACCTAGTTGCAACTTGATTGTTACTGAGCACCCATCGATGGGGCCTGTCGCAACTTGATTGTAACTGAGCTTTTGCACCTAGTTGCAACTTGATTGTAACTGAGCACCTGTCGATGTGGAAGGGCGGTGCCAGTCGCAACTTGATTGTAACTGAGCTTTTGCACCTAGTTGCAACTTGATTGTAACTGAGCACCTGTCAATGTGGAAGGGCGGTGCCAGTCGCAACTTGATTGTAACTGAGCTTTTGCACCTAGTTGCAACTTGATTGTAACTGAGCACCTGTCGATGTGGAAGGGCGGTGCCAGTCGCAACTTGATTGTAACTGAGCTTTTGCACCTAGTTGCAACTTGATTGTAACTGAGCACCTGTCGATGTGGAAGGGCGGTGCCAGTCGCAACTTGATTGTAACTGAGCACCTGTCGGTGTCGAAGGAGGGCATGTTTGCAACCCTGATTGTAACTGAGCTTTTTTGCACCTAGTTGCAATTTGATTGTAACTGAGCACCTATCGGTGGGGCATGTCGCAACTTGATTGTAACTGAGCTTTTGCACCTAGTTGCAACTTGGTTGTAACTGAGCACCTGTCGATGTGGAAGGGCGGTGCCAGTCGCAACTTGATTGTAACTGAGCACCTGTCGATGTCGTAGGGGGGCCTGTTTGCAACTTGATTGTAACTGAGATCCTAGCGGGTCCTAATTGCAAGTTGCTTGTTACTAGGGCTTCGTTGAGGGAGGGGGACGGGGATGGCGGTTGCATCTTGACTGCAACTGGGGTGAAGGGGGAACCCCTGTCGAAGGGCCAGTCGCAACTTGATTGTAATTGAGCTTTTTTGCACCTACTTGCAACTTGATTGTTACCGAGCACCTATCGGTGGGGCCTGTCGCAACTTGATTGTAACTGAGCTTTTGCACCTAGTTGCAACTTGATTGTAACTGAGCACCTGTCGATGTGGAAGGGCGGTGCCAGTCGCAACTTGATTGTAACTGAGCTTTTGCACCTAGTTGCAACTTGATTGTAACTGAGCACCTGTCGATGTGGAAGGGCGGTGCCAGTCGCAACTTGATTATGGCGAGCTTTTGCACCTAGTTGCCACTCGATTGTAACTGAGCACCTGTCGATGTGGAAGGGCGGTGCCAGTCGCAACTTGATTGTAACTGAGATTTTGCACCTAGTTGCAACTTAATTGTAACTGAGCACCTGTCAATGTGGAAGGGCGGTGCGATCGCAACAATTATGGAATCGAGCACATGTCGGTGTCGAAGGAGGGCATGTTTGCAACCTGATTGTAACTGAGCTTTTTTGCACCTAGTTGCAACTTGATTGTAACTGAGCACCTATCGGTGGGGCCTGTCGCAACTTGATTGTAACTAAGCTTTTACACCTAGTTGCAACTTGGTTGTAACTGAGCACCTGTCAATGTGGAAGGGCGGTGCCAGTCGCAACTTGATTGTAACTGAGCTTTTGCACCTAGTTGCAACTTGATTGTAACCGACCGCCGTGGAAGGAAAGGCTGTGCCGCACTTGATTGTAAGAATGGCGAGCACTGTCGGTGTCGAAGTAGGGACTGTTTGCAACCTGATTGTAACTGACCTCCTAGCGGGGTCCCAGTTGCTAGTTGCTTGTTACTAGGGCCTCGTCGAGGGAGGGGAAGGGGACGGGGTGGCAGTTGCAACTTTACTGGAACTGGGGGAAGGGGGAACCCCCGTCGAAGCGCCAATCGCAACTTGATTGCAACTGAGCTTTTGCACCTAGTTGCAACTTGATTGTAACTGAGCTTCTGTCGATGTGGAAGGGCGGTGCGACTCGCAACTTGATTGTAACTGAGCTTTTGCACCTAGTTGCAACTTGATTGTAACTGAGCACCTGTCGATGTGGAAGGGCGGTGACAGTCGCAACTTGATTGTAACTGAGCTTTTGCACCTAGTTGCAACTTGATTGTAACTGAGCACCTGTCGATGTGGAAGGGCGGTGCCAGTCGCAACTTGATTGTAACTGAGCACCTGTCGGTGTCGAAGTAGGGACTGTTTGCAACCTGATTGTAACTGACCTCCTAGTGGGGTCCCAGTTGCTAGTTGCTTATTACTAGGGCCTCGTCGAGGGGGGGGGGAAGGGGACGGGGTGGCAGTTGCAACTTGACTGCAACTGGGGGAGGGCGGTGCCAGTCGCAACTTGATTGTAACTGAGCACCTGTCGATGTGGAAGGGCGGTGCCAGTCGCAACTTGATTGTAACTGAGCACCTGTCGATGTGGAAGGGCGGTGCGAGTCACAACTTGATTGTAACTGAGCTTTTGCACCTAGTTGCAACTTGATTGTAACTGAGCACCTGTCGATGTGGAAGGGCGGTGCCAGTCGCAACTTGATTGTAACTGAGAACATGTCGGTGTCGAAGGAGGGCATGTTTTGAAACCTGATTGTAACTGACCTCCTAGCGGTGTCCCAGTTGCAAGTTGCTTGTTACTAGGGCCTCGTCGAGGGAGGGGAGGGGGACAGGGTGGCAGTTGCAACTTGACGGCAACTGGGGGAAGGGGGAACCCCCGTCGGAGGGAAAATCGCAACTTGATTGTTACTGAGCTTTTGCACCTAGTTGCAACTTGATTGTAATTGAGCACCTGTCGATGTGTAAGGGAGGTGTCAGTCGCAACTTGATTGGAACTGAGCACCTGTCGGGCTGAGCTTTATCGGGGACCAATTGCAACATGCCCGTAACTGATCCAGGCGACGTGACTGCTTCATCTTTTTAAGCAGTTTTTCTAAAGGTGCCATAGACTTTTGCCATATAAACTGACTTTTTGTGTCATTGTGGAAAATTTACTGTATATTGTAACATTTTTTCTAAGATGAAAATATGTGGGAATCAAAAGTTCCTTAAAAACAATCAACATTTTCGTGAGAAACATATACTACCATCGTCTAAAAAATAAATGTTTTTATACAGTAGGTACATCAAAATGTAAAGAAATTAGAAACATTTAATTAAAGATAGGGACAATATTTATTTCTTGAATTTTTACAGTTTAATTTGTTGCTTTTTATTTTCCTTTTGCAAGGGAGACAGTTGTGGGACCGTAATGTCAATGACCTTTGGACCAGGTGTCTAAAATATCGCGGAGTAGCCGTAGCCGCATCACCTTGCTGTACATGTGCTCGCACTGGTAGAGAACGCCCCATGCGTCCCGGTTGGTAAGGGCCATTAGTCCCGGTTGCCCAACCGGGACGGGTCAATCGGTACTAAAGCTCTAACCTTTGGTCCCGGTTGCCCCACCAACCGAGACAAATGGGGGCACACGTGGCGGCATCAGAGCGCGAGGGGGGTTGGAGCATTTGTCCCGGTTCGTAACACGAACCGGGACAAATGGGGCACACGTGCATCGAGCGAGGGTGGACCTTTAGTCGGTTCGTAACACGACCGGGACTAATAACTTCTTGCCGCAGAGATTTGTCCCATTTCTCTGCCGCGAAGAATTCATTTTGGCACATTTTGTTGTCACAAGATTTTCGCCACTTTTGTGCATGGCGAGAATTCATTTAGGTTGTTTTATTGTTTATTTAGTGTTTTGCACTTATCAATGAAGGAACCTTATATTACACAAGATCATCATGACAACATTTTACAATCCCTTGAAAGTTGCTATTTTTACAATCCCTATTGTCTATACACACCGAATAGTATTCTCCTTTGGGTCTAGGACTTGCATCCAAGAATCCGCCAATTCCTCCTGTATTGCTCGTGTCACGATCCTTTGGCGTAAGACCGTCCGTAGACGCTCGATCTGATTTAAAAAGGAGTCACCTATATGAATATGAAACTAAACACAATTTGATTGTAATTAAAACTATAGAAATTGTTTACATACGTGGAGTTGCTCTAAATTTCTGCCCTTCTCATCGCACGTCTGCGGATGAACTCGCATACATAGTATCCACATAGATTGTTACCGGTCCTCGTCGGGCACTTTACGACAACGAGTTCAATCAAAATAATAATCAAGCATGATAATAAGCGTATCAAAACTAGAATCAAAGAGATGCGCGGATATAGCTAGTGGTGCTTACATCTAGTGGTTGAAATGTAAGCTCCTCTTTCCAAACACCCTAGCCTTCTTGGTGAACTGTTTCCAAAGCTGCCGTGAAAACGAATAAAATAAGTTATTAAGTACTTAATATCATAAAATTCACGAACGTTGCCGATATAGTGTCGTAATAACTAGAATTACCGCTGGAGAAGTATCGGCATGTCCTTCCACGTCTCAAGGGGTTTATGTTTCGAGTCCATGACTAGTACACACCCTTTGTCAAGTTGAATGATTAACAGAATATAGTGGTACCTGCGAATGCAGAACTAATCAATTATATACTTAACATCGAGTAAGCGAAATAGAAAGTGTATACAAGACAATAACACTCACTGGAAGTTGTAAGGAAATAGTATTTCCCTTTTGGTTTCTTGAAATCTTAACGCGTGTACTATATTATCCTCCGTATCCTGGGGGCTTATTTTGAGATTAGCTTCATGAACCCAATATGGGTCAATGAAGCCAATGTCATAGATTTGTCCTCTGCTGCATTCGAGAATCTTCATTACGCATATTAAAGTATGATTATATACATGCAATAAACAAAATAATATAGATGGAGACTAAATTAATTACGTAATTAGTTCTTACAGACAATAGGCACTGATGATCGATTTGTCCAAGGCGTCTTGATTGAATAATTGAAATAGTTCATCAAATTCAATGGATATCATGTCATCCTTATCTTTCCCATGATGCTTTTTGTAACCCTCAAGACTATCCGATTAGCCCCGCCCTTGTGGCATGCATGTACCGCTTATGCAATCTTCATTTTGTTGAAAGATTGTTTACCTCCTCAGTTTGACGAGAGGTTTTCCGTCTTGGTATTGGTATGCTACTTCACTCACGGGAAGAACTCTAATCGGGATAAATCTTGGGCAATACTCATACCTTGAGCAGCGGCAGCTTCTCCGTATTGCAACTACCGGATCATACCGCTCTTCGCCCCATATTTGCTCGACCCCACATTGGTTTGAGAAATCACCTTGAGAGGCGCAAGTCTTTTGCTTGTTCTCCGAGCTGGGCAACAGATTTCCGCTTGCATCAAGATCGCTCTTGAGTCTTTTTGCCGCATGTGACTTGAGAATAGAACGCTCATAGTCCGATGGCTTTGGCTCGGGTTGATGAAGAGTCTTTAGCATTTTCAACACTTTGGCTTTTTCTTCTTTGGTCTTTGGGAACTCTGGCTCTTCGACCGCCTCGACTTAGCTTAAACGCTATCGTTCGCATCAACGATCGCCGATCTCCTCTTCAAGATACCATAAGCTCTCTTGGGAGGAACCGTTGGTACTTTTGGAAGAGGCTCTTGTTTACGTTCGGCGATCGCCACGACGACTGATGGCGATGCGCTTACGCTTTTATCCCGAGGCGCGGCGATGGCTCCATGGCGATGGCTGCACCGGAGACGGGTGGCGGCGGAGCCGGGTGGCGACGAAGACGGCTGCCGCGGCGGCGGCGACCTCGGCGGAGACGGGTGAGACGGCGAAGATGGCCTTGGCGTGTGATTTGAAGCACGATACAATCCTTCGGCCATAGAATGGTGACGCGTTTTGCGTCACCCAAAGATAGTCACATCCCCTTCACCGGGGTAGTGAAGATCCAAAACCTCAAAGGTGGGCATGATTTCATCCACGCCGACAACAGCGTAGCCCTCGAACCGGACGACGTGGTAAGTTGGTGTGGGTCCAATTGGTAAGGCATAGCCGACCGCCACCTTCATTGATATGTTCACAACTTTGACATGTAGCTCGCGGTGTGTCATCTCGTGATATCATCCACCGGGTAGCCAACAGAGCCATCGTCGGTGCATCATCGGCATCGCCATTGTCATCACCGGGACCTCGGTGGAAGCCACATCGCTTTTTCGATTATTCGATAGGTCGGTAGCATCGAATGCGCAGTCTTCTGAGATGGGCGCCGTAGTACTTTTGCTCTTTAAGTGAGTTAATTTCATCTTGTTGTTGCTTTAATCGTTCTTCAATTAAACGCATTCGCTCTTTTCGACTTTCGCTTCAACCGCCGCCTCGTCCTTACTCCTCGACGGCTTCTATCGGGATATTTCTTCCTCTCTTGAAACCCAGTCCTCCATGATTGGGAGCCTATTGTGCCTCGTGTTCGTCCATCATGTTCCTTATTTCCAAGGCAGTGTGAGCTCATCATTCTCTCTATCGGGAATGAAGTCCCCATCTTTAACAGCCTTTATCGCTTTTCTCATCCTCTCGATTAGCAAGGGTCTTCTTTATGTCGTATGGTATATATACACCTCCTTCCGAGTCCAACGTGCCCCATGCCCGTAAAACCAATTCCTTGCACGTTCTACCCAATCGCATCTCTGGGGTGATATTTTTATCACGCAGTTCCCTCAAGTTTCTCCCACTTAGGAATGCCACCAGAGCCACCTTGCCCCATAGTATGGTGATACTTCTTGTTAGCATTCAAATTCTTATTCGAGACATTTTCTTAGCTTTTTCTGATTTCTTGTATTCCACAAACTCATCCCAGAATGGTTTTATCTTCTCAAACCGAATATTCTTGAAATCGGGAGTCTTCTTTTTCACGACATAGTCAAGGTGCAATCTTTTCTTCCAGTTGGTGAAACACTGGGCCATCTTCTTCAAAGCCCACTCCCTGACCTTAGCCTCCATGGCTCTCCCATGTTGTAAGGCGTCCTCAACTGGATCCTCCGCATTTGGATCCAGCTCTATCTTCGGTAGTTTGAAATTAACCATGAGCCTCTTCCATAGTAAATCTTTGGCATTAAACATGTTCCCTCTTCATCCGCATTAGTAGGCCTATTCCAATTTCTAATGGTGAATGGGATTAAGTCCCTAACGATTACTCCGCATTGTGCCACAAATTTGGTTGCGACAACTTCGGGAGCTGTCGGTCTGCCGTCTACAGCGACATCTTCGATCCTGAACCTCTCATGGTCTTCCAACTTTTTGGTTGGGCCTCGTCCGCTCTTTTTAGTAGATTCCTTCGATTCGGAGGGCTAAAAGAAGAAAGATCGCCGTTACTATTTCTATATAGATAGCAGATGATTAATTAATGAATTGATTTATATTACATGCACCTTGCCGGAGCGGTCGTCTTCTCGATTACACAAGGCATCGCCTTCTCCCTCATGAGGCAACACCTTCAACCTCAAACAAGTTGTCTACTCCGGTAAAGAGGATCACCCTCACCGGAGTTGTTCGAACGTTGATACGTCTAAATTATCTTCCCCGCGGATCACACCTTGGATCAACTCTTCCTTTTCTTCGTCTCGTGTGGGTCCATATTTTCGCATAGGTGGAAAACGAATAAGTCAAAGCGGCTAAAGGAGAAAGTTACGAATAAGTCAAAGCGGCTAACGAATATTTTCCGGATCAAGGTGAAACCCTAATATATACATACACAATAATAAAATGAAGAGAAACCCTAAACCCTAAGGCTATGAGAGGGAACATGAGTATAAGGCTACAAAAGGTCTTCGATCTATCTATGGTCTTGATCTCGGTCTTCAATCTCAATCTCGATATCGTATTCTACCGAGAAGAACCAAATCACCGGAAAGAAAGGGAAACAATCAACACATGGCATCGATGCAATGCTCAAGCAATGATGATGATACGACAAGTTAATGTGCATTCGAATGTAACCCTAAAGCATTCTCGACAAGTTAATCGGGGTTCCGAGGGGCGCAAACCCTAACTCAAGGAACTCCGGAATCACCTGTTAGGGTTACTAGGGTGTTCTAATTAAACTTGTCATTTAAGTTGTTGAACAATGCATGATTATATCATAGATAGATAGTTCTCATTTTTCTGAACATTTTGGTATATTATTTGTATTTTTCTGTATTACAGATTAAAAGTTATTGAATTTACAAGTTTTATTCAAATTCTGAAATTATTAAATCAAATGTTTAAACCTTTTGCACCATAGTAACAACTAGCCATAGTGGTCGTGTGGGGCCGAGCCACCTCGGCCAGCCACGCAAGCAAAGGGGAAACAGAGGCCGACAGGTGGGGCCGTGGCGTGGACAAGGACGACGCGATGGAGGAAAGCGGCGGCGACGATGCACCACCCGATCAAGAAGCCGCGCCCACCACCAAAGCAGAGGGAGGGGAGCGAGAGGCGGCGCCGTACTGACAGACGCGGTGGGGGCGCTTGATCGTCGGAAGCAGACGCAGGCGGGCGGCGGTCGTGGGGAAAAGGAGGCGGCCTTGATCGCATGGCAGGAAGAGACGCGGGTGGCGGAGGCGGAGGCGTTGACGACGAGCCGCTACGAGAGCGCTTGGCGATGGCGGGCTGGCGGCGTCGTCGTCGGCGAGGGCAGGCGAGGCAGAGAAGAAGTGGGAAGGAAGAAGAAGAGAGGCACGGTTATAACTAAAGGCCTTTAGTCCCGGTTCAGGCTCCAAAGGACTAAAAGGCATACGTCCGGTTGAGCCACCAACCGGGACCTATAGTCCAATTTTCAGCAGTGAAGGGCGCTGTTAGGACTCTTCCGTCGGTTGGTGGCTCCAACCGGACGTATTCTGCTTTCAAAATTTTTCAGTTATTTTCTCTCTGTTCCCGCCTTTTTTTTTATTTTGGGGTTTAAATTTGTAATGTTTTTTAAATGATAATTAATTTGGAATTTAGAAAAACTTTAAACATAAAAAGTGTTTGGATTTGAATAAATAATTCGAAACCATTTTCTGTTTTGAAAAATAATTAATGTAACCATTTAAAATATGAACCATTTACAATTAAAAATGAATTAACTTATATTTTTTTAATATCAATTTGGAATTTAGAAAAACTTTAAATATAAGAAGTGTATGGATTTGAATAAATAATTCAAAAACATATTCTATTTTTAAAAAATAATTAATGTAACCTTTTAAAATGAATTAACTTATATTTTTGAATATTAATTTGGAATTTAGAAAAACTTTAAATATAAGAAGTGTATGGATTTGAATAAATAATTCAAAAACATATTCTATTTTTAAAAAATAATTAATGTAACCTTTTAAAATGAATTAACTTATATTTTGAATATTAATTTGGAATTTAGAAAAACTTTAAATATAAGAAGTGTATGGATTTGAATAAATAATTCAAAACATATTCTATTTTAAAAATAATTAATGTAACCTTTAAAATGAATTAACTTATATTTTGAATATTAATTTGGAATTTAGAAAAAATTAAACATAAAAAGTGTTTGGATTTAAATAAATAATTCAAAAACATTTTCTTTTAAAAATAATTTATGTAACCATTTAAAATATGAACCATTTACAATTAAAATGAATTAACTTATATTTTTTAATATCAATTTGGAATTTAGAAAACTTTAAACATAAGAAGTGTTTGGATTTTGAACTTATATGCGGTTTTTTGAATTTATTATGCGTTTGAATTATCTGAATTTCTAACTATGGTCGAACCGTGTGCATGAAGATAGGGGCGGGCATCGTTAGAACTTGCATTGGATCTCTCAAGAAACCACATATTGCGAGTCTAAAATGATTTTTCAAAAATCAGGCGATAGATCATGTACTGTAGTACAAACGGACCCACTTCCGATTCTACAGACATTTGTCCTTTTACCGGGATGGACGAAAAGGTTTGAGATGTACCGGTTGGGATATAGTCCATGTAAGGTGGTCTAGTATTTTAGAAAAATAGGACGGTAGCATTCGAAACGGCATTTTGGTGGTTACTTCACAAAAACCCGTTTTGCGCTCGGAAAATGGAAAAGGGATTTTCCGTGCGAAAAAAAAAAGGAAAACTTCCTCTGCAACATTGTTCTACATACCAATGTCCACACACATGCATAATATGGGCACAACATCACAAACTATGCCGTGATTCAAGACATAACATCGGTCATTTGGACCGAAAGCCATGAAACCTCGAACATGATAGGTCATTTTGTGAAGGTTTTTTGAAACATGATCAATATACCAAGTCCGGTATTTTCCTTTCAACTATGTAACATAATATGACACCACGAAGGATTTTCATTGTTCGGGTTTTTTTGAATTTATTATGCCCGTTTTAATTATCGAATTTCTAACTATGGTCGAACGGTGTGCATGAAGATAGGGGACGAGCATCGTTAGAACTTGCATTGGATCTCTGAAGAAACCACATATTGCGAGTCTAAAATGATTTTTCAAAAATCACGGCGATAGATCATGTACAGTACAAACCGGACCCACTTCCTCGATTCGGCAGACATTTGTCCTTTTACCGGGATGGACGAAAAGGTTTGAGATGTACGGTTGGGATATAGTCCATGTAAGGTGGTCTAGTATTTTAGGAAAATAGGACGGTAGCATTCGAACGGCATTTTGGTGGTTACTTCACAAAACGACCCGTTTTTGCGCCGGAAAATGGAAAAGGGATTTTCCGTGCGAAAAAGGAAAACTTCCTCTGCAACATTGTTCTACATACCAATGTCCACACACATGAATAATATGGGCACAACATCACAAACTATGCCGTGATTCAGACATAACATCGGTCATTTGGACCGAAAGCCATGAAACCTCGAACATGATAGGTCATTTTGTGAAGGTTTTTGAAACATGATCAATATACCAAGTCGTATTTTTCCTTTCAACTATGTAACATAATATGACACCACGCCAAGGATTTTCATTGTTCGGGTTTTTTGAATTTATTATGCCCGTTTTGAATTATCCGAATTTCTAACTATGGTCGAACCGGTGTGCATGAAGATAGGGGCGGACATCGTTAGAACTTGCATTGGATCTCTGAAGAAACCACATATTGCGAGTCTAAAATGATTTTTCAAAAATCACGGGCGATAGATCATGTACAGTAGTACAAACCGGACCCACTTCACGATTTGCAGACATTTGTCCTTTTACCCGGGATAGACGAAAAGGTTTGAGATGTACGGTTGGGATATAGTCCATGTAAGGTGGTCTAGTATTTTAGGAAAATAGGACGGTAGCATTCTGAACGGCATTTTGGTGGTTACTTCACAAAGCGACACGTTTTTTGCGCTCGGAAAATGGAAAAGGGATTTTCCGTGCGACAAAAAGGAAAACTTCCTCCTGCAACATTGTTCTACATACCAATGTCCACACACATGCATAATATGGGCACAACATCACAAACTATGCCGTGATTCAGCACATAACATCGGTCATTTGGACCGAAAGCCATGAAACCTCGAACATGATAGGTCATTTTGTGAAGGTTTTTTCGAAACATGATCAATATACCAAGTCTGGTATTTTGCGAAACATGATCATTGTTCGGCACACATTTAGTCTCGGATGTAGTCACAAACCGGGACTAAAGGGATTCTTGGCAGTGGGCGGACAACACTAATAATAGGGTGAGTGTCGACATTATGTCGTATGGCTTGTACCTTGTCCCGGATGGTGTCACCAACCGGGACTAAAGATGAGTTTAGTCGGTTGGAGACACCAACCGACTAAAGATGAGTCAGCACTAATAATAGGGTGAGTGTCGACATTATGTCGTGAGTGTCGACATTATGCCGATGCTTGTACTATAAATATGCATCCTTGTGAGTCGTCCTCCAGCAGTTTGAGGCATCTCCAAGATGGTTTTCGAGAGGACACCACTGCGGCCAGTTCGAGGAGATGCCGACGAGCCCAGTCCTCCGGCATCTCCGAGAAACGGTCATAGAGGCACTCCTAATATGTGAAATTAGTTAGCTCCTAGGCGTATTGATCTAGTTAGTGAAGTTACAAGCTGCAAGATGGTTTTCGAGCAGGACACCACTGCGGCCAGTTTGAGGAGATGCCGAGCCGGGCCCTCCTCGGCATCTCCGAGAAACTGGTCATAGAGGCACTCCCTAATATGTGAAATTAGTTAGCTCGAGGCGTATTGATCTAGTTAGTGAAGTTACAAGCTGCAAGATGGTTTTCGAGCGAGGACACCATGCGGGTTTGAGAGATCTGACGGAGCCTGTCCTCCGGCATCTCCGAGAAACTGGTCATAGAGGCACTCCTAATATGTGAAATTAGTTAGCTCGAGGCGTATTGATCTAGTTAGTGAAGTTACAAGCTGCAAGATGGTTTTCGAGCAGGGACACCACTGCGGCCAGTTCAGGAGATGCCGACGAGCCGATCCTCCCATCTCCGAGAAACTGGTCATAGAGGCACTCGGTCCAGCCACAAAATGGGACTAACACTCAAGACATTTATTAATATTAAAAGCGAGACTACAAAATCGGGACTAAAGGCCACAAACCATGAAGATATCCTTGGTCAAGCCACAAACCGCGAAAGACATGAACTAGAGTTACATAATATGAGCATGAACTTCTTGGCATATGTCATTCCTTATGACCGCTTGACGTAACCATGGAGCATCTTCTTTACTTAACGGAATGCTTGGGTCGTTTTCACTGAAGGCGGAATTTCATCAAACTTATTATAATCTTCCGACATGTCTGTCTTGTCCTCGATTCCCGATGTTTCTTTTCCACGAAAGAACTATGTGACGCTTTGGCTCATCATATGATGTATTCGTTTGCATATTTTTCTTTTTTCGTCCGAGGACATGTCCTTCACATAGAAAACCTGAGACACATCATTGGCTAGAACGAATGGTTCATCTCTATAACCAAGATTGTTGAGATCCTTGTTGTCATTCCGCATAACTGGTCTATCTTTACCCTTCCCCATTCAGGTTGACCCATTTGCGTGAAACAAAGGGACCTTAAAAGAGACTCCATAGTCTAGTTCCCATATCTCCTCTATGTAACCATAATATGTGTCCTTTTGTCCATTCTCGCCTATTGCATCAAAGCGGACACCACTATTTTGGTTGGTGCTCTTTATCTTGGGCTATCGTGTAGAATGTATTCCCATTTATTTCGTACTTGGAAATTCAATACTGAGAAGATGGTGACGCGCCAACAAGTATAGCTGATCTCCAACAGTGGTGTCATTCAAGAGATGTGTCCGCATCCAACCAAGCAGACTTCATGTGTTCATCTGTAATCCATGATTCAGCTTCCCGGGTTTTTGGGCGTATAATATTCTTGTGTTCCTCCATATACGGAGTCGCCAAGGTGTAATTATGTAGAACTGTGTGTAGTGTGCTTTAGTGAAAGAATCCCGTCCCTACATATCATTGCTTTCTTTCCCAGTGCCTTTTCCACTTAGTCTTCCCTCATGCCGCGAGTCGAAACACCAATCGGCTTAAGGTCGAATAAAGTCAACACAAAACTCAATGACCTCCTGCTCCATATCCCTTGGAGATGCTTCCTTCCGGTCTAGCACGGTTATGAACATATTTCTTTAAGACTCCATGAACCTCTCAAAGGGAACATATTGTGCAGAAATACGGACCGAGAATGGCAATCTCTTCCACTAGATGAACCAGAGATGCGTCATAATATTGAAGAAGGATGGTGGGAACACCAATTCAAAACTAACAAGACATTGTACCACATCCTTCAGAACCTTGGCGAATATCTGGATTGATTACCTTCGAGATATTGCATTGAGGAATGCACAGCTTCACAATGGGTCCTCGAACATTTTACGGTAGAAGCCCCTCAATGCAATCGGAAGCAAGCGTCATAATCACGTGTGATCATGAGACTTCAGGTTTTGGAACTTTTTCTCCGCCATATTTATTATCCCTTTATATTAGATGAGAAGCCCGACACCTTGATACTGTAAGGACTTCAAAAAGATTTCCTTCTCTGCTTTGGTAAGAGCATAGGCACGACTTAAGTGACGCCTTTATCCGTCTTGTTATCTGTATGCATGTTCTTTGGGTCTTTCATAATTTGTTGGTCCTCCGTGCTTGGTGTATCTTTTGTCTTCCCATACACGCCTAGGAATCCTAGCAGTTCACGCAGATTCTTCGTCACGTGCATCACGTCGATTGAAGAGCGGACACGCAGGACTTTCCAATATGGCAGCTCCCAAAATATAGATTTCTTCTTCCACATGGGTGCGTGTCACATGTAGCGTCGTTGAACCGATTGACCGGGACCGTTTCCAAAGATTACTTCTATGTCCTTGACCATACCAAATACATCATCACCGGTGGAGTTCAGGCTTCTTCGGTGATCGCCTCACCTTTGAAATGCTTGCCTTTCTTTCTTACGGGATGATTGGTGGAAGAAATCGTCGATTCGCTAGGTACACAACCTTCTTGCATTTATGCAAATATGTACCTTCGGTCTTATCTAAACAGTGGGTGCATGCCTTATATCCTTTGTTTGTGCATCACGAAAGGTTACTAAGAGCAGGCCAATCATTGATGGTTACGAATAACAACCCTCGAGATTAAATGGCTCTGTTTGTTCTCATCCCACGACGTACATCTGGTTTGCCCACAACCGTAAGAGTTCTTCAACTAATGGCCTAAGGTACACATCAATGTCGTTGCCGGTTGCTTGGGCCTTGGATGAGCCTTGGCATCATAATGAACTTACGCTTCATGCACAACCAAGGAGGCAGGTTGTAGATACATAGAGTCACGGGCCAGGTCGTGTGTAGCTCTGCTCCCCAAAAGGATTCATGCCATCCGTATTTAGACCAAACCATAAGTTCCTTGCGTCACACCAAAGTCCGGGAAGTCTCTCTCGATTTTTCTCCACTGTGACCCATCGCCAGGTGTCTCAACTCCCGTCTTTCTTACGGTCTTCTTTGTGCCATCGCAACAACCTGGCATGCTCTTTGTTTCTGAACATGCGTTTCAACCTTGGTATTATAGGAGCATACCACATAACCTTAGCAGGAACCCTCTTCCGGAGGGGCTCTCCCTCAACATCACCAGGGTCATCTCGTCTGATCTTATACCGCAACGCGTTGCATACCGGGCATTTATCTAAATTCTCATACTCCTTACCGCGGTAGAGGATGCAGTCATTAATGCATGCATGTATCTTTTGCACATCTAATCCCAGAGGACAGAGAGTCTTCTTTGCTTCATAGGTACTCTCGGGAAGTTTGTTATGTTTTGGAAACTTGGCTTCATTATTTTCAGCATCTTTTCAAATGAGGAGTCGGTTAGACCACACTCGCCTTCCATCGCAACAATTCCAGGTGGTACCGAGCTTTGTGCTGCCATCTTCACAATTTGGGTACAACAATTTCTTGTGATCTTCTAACATGCCCTCTAACTTCAACTTATCATTTTCATTTCACGGTCTCGCTTTGCATCGAAATGACCCTACCAAGTTCATCCGGCTCATCGATGCCCGTTCTTCACCTTTTTCCTCTCCATTGTCTTCCATAGCCCTATCACCGTATTCAGGAAACATATGATGATAGTTGTTATCATCATCTTCTTCTTCACCATCTTCCATCATAACCCCTCTTTCCCCGTGCTTGGTCCAGCAATTATAGTTGGGCATGAAACCTTTCATAATCGTGGGCGAATGATTTTCGAGGAAGAGTACTCCTTGTTGTTCCGACATTGAACACATGGACAACGATAAATCCATTCTCTTTGTTTGCCGTAGCCACATCGATAAATTTATCCACGCCTTTGATATACCGGCTACCACGGTCACCGTACATCCATTCCCGACCGTTCATCTGCATCATATAAGTAAGTTTATCAAAAAACAGGACATCATAAATAGTGAAATAACCAATTCACACCGACACATGAATTGTATCAATGATCTAGAAAAGATAGGATTGCTAACCTCGATCGAGGGAAATAAAGAGGAGAAAGCTCAAGTGCGTCTCGGACACCTTCTATATTTTTGTTCTATGAGAAATTCAACTGGATTTTTCACTCAAACATTTCAACAAACACCTTCAATGCATGCATGAGAAAAAACTAGCACACACCCTCACACCTTACACCATTCGAAAAAGCAGTGGGCGGAGGGGCTGGGCGTTGCATTTATAGAGGGCAAGGGTCTTTAGTCGGTTGGAGCCAACCGGGACTAAAGGTGCGTCTCACGCCACGTGGCTGTGTAAACCTTTAGTCCCGGTTGGTGGCTCCAACCGACGCATGCCCTTACCAACCGGGACCCATGCCTCGGCCCGTGCCCGCTCCAACCGGGACGCGTGCCAGCATTAGTCCCGGTTGGTGGCGCAACCGGGACTAATGCTCCCAGGGGTGGCGAACGGATGGCCCTTTTTCCTCTAGTGTCGGCCAAGAGAATAGAGAGAGAAGAAGCAATACGAAATAGAAAGGAGGAAGACGAAGAGCGGATGGGCGCAGCGGCGGCGATCGCATGATGGCGCGAAGGCGGTGACATGACGGCGAACTCGACCTCCTACAGCCGGCGACCACCCGCCTCCCGGTACTTCCCTATTTCCCTTGAACTACTTCCCCCATGACTCCTAGTGATCTGAGGTCCTCTAAAATCAAGCGGATGAAATTAGCTATGAGCGCACAATTTTTCGTCCTAATTGAAACTCACAGAGGATGGATTGTCCATCCAAACACCCTTGACTGTACCTGATTCTCTCTTATTCTTCATGTGTTTGCCGTGCCCCCTTGTTTTTGCGGATGCGCGCATCTTCTCCGTGTGTGGGCCGCATGTATATTTCGTTTCTGGTAGTATGTACACAATATTATGGTTATTTGTGGTAGTGACGCTCACGAATTTCTGCCCGAAAATTTTGCCAAGGGGATTCCCAGTGCATCAAATTTGCAAGGTGAATTTCTTCTATTTGGTTCAAGTACACGGGTCTGCTTTGGCAAAAGCTTTGTAATACTGGAGGGAAATTTCTTCCAGATAGAAGACAAAAGCCCAACAAAACATACAAGAAAATAACAGCCCAACATAGAGCAATAACAGCCCAACAAAGGACAACGCACACGGTCCAGAAACATGAGCAAGGTTGATATCGCGAAGTGGTTTGATTTTTGAGTCTGACGTCATGCGACTGAGATTTAACTAAATCTCAGTCGTCTGAGACATAGGCACGCCCAATAAAAAATACGCGTACGCTCCTCTCCATCATCACTTCACAACACTGGCCACGTAGCATTCTACCGATCTCGCTCCTCGTCTCCTTCTCGTTATTCGATAGCTTCTCGATCAGGCGCGCATGGCTCGAGGAGAATCATCCTTCTCGTTATTCGACATCTTCACGATTAGGCGCACATGGGCATGGCTCGAGGAGGCTCAAGCCTCCGTGGCGCCTACCGTGCACCACCACATCCTTCCACCAGAATGTCCAGGTAGCTGGCGTTCTCTTTGACAAAGACGTGTCCTCCACAATCCGCTCCACCGTCGCCTAACCGCAATGGCTAGCGCCATCGCGCAACGCCGCGGGATCCCAACTCATCCTCCTCCCGCTGGCAGCTCCTCCTCTTATCTCCTTTTCTCAACCACGGAGTCAGCGAAAGGAAGGGCGAAGGCCGAGGAGGATGATCCGCGAGAAGCGTAGCTCCTTGCGGTGGTAGAGCAGTTATCAAAGATAGAAACCGACACGAAGAAATCCCAGGAGGACGTGCATTTTGAGATGGGGACGGAGTTGGGGATAACCCGATCCCTGCTGTACCATTAGAGGAGGCCGATCACCAAGGATGGCCGCTCCGGTGTTGGGGGCGGACATGCACCGCTTATCTTCTTGTTGGTTATTAGTTGGAGAGAGTAGAGAGAAGAGGAGAGGAGTAGCCACAGCCGGCGGCTGGCTGTGCTAATAAAATTCGCTCCTAACAAGTAGAGAGATGTGCAAGCAGGGAGAAGCTGGCGGTAGCATTCCGTGCTGGGTTTTCGAGGTTAGCGGAGAAGACTTTTAGGCATCGGTAGTGGTGTTGAGTGCAGACAAGCAGAGAGGATGCCCGCCAGCTCAAGCAAGCACGACGGTGGACCAAATCCCATCCCATCCCACGGGCCATGCACACACAAACACGCCATGACGCCAAGCTGCTCAGCCCAGCTAGCATTGCCGGCCATATGTCTGAAGATTGAAATAAACAAACAATCGAGACGAACAGCTAGCTCATCTTCCTCCCTCCATCGGCCTCGGAACGAGCAGCTGTCTAGCTGTACTCTTTGACGGTGTATACTATTCTAGCGTCACTGGCCGAGAGAGCGTCCCTAGCTAGCCAAGCCACTTTGCCGGCTTGGAACTCAACCGGCAGTACCTAGTAGTACGAGAGATCGATCGATGACGATGAATGCAAAATCTGCACGCCAAGGAAAGGCCCCTTCCCTACTACAGGTTTTGTACATCTAGCTAGTTGCCTAGTCATTGACATGTTGACAGGGCCAACTCAGCTGTACGAGTACATGACATGCATGCCAAGACGCTAAAATGACGGCGCTTTGCAGTACAGCGACAACACATACAGATTGTTAGGCAACACAGAGAAGAGAATCATGGAAGTTGATGCGTGCATATGCATATACTCCGAACCATAATACTGCATGCAACATGTCTCTATTTGAGCAAGAAAAACACGTCCTCCTATTTATATAGGAATTTATCTTAATATATATCAGCGAGAGGTAAAGGTTAATTACAGACAGTATGTGTAAGATGGCCAACGGAGACCGTGCGTAAATTAGTGAAGGTTCCTGGCTACTAGATCAAAAGAGGTACTGTACTACATGCATGAAGAAAAACCATGTCGATCGTTTTAGCTCTACAGGGAAAAGAAATTTTCTGATGATATGCTCACCAAAAATGAAATTGGACGTCAATCATACTGTGCATACAATATATGTATGCATATCTTTAATTTTGTCTAACTTGTGATACTGTACATGGATCTAGTATTATCTGGAGTGTAGAAATTTATGCGACACAGTATGTCGTTTCCATCGCAAGCTCTGTACACATACCTATTTGTCCTACTCACTTCCTCTCAAAATAGATGTCTCAGATTTGTCAAAATTTAGATGAATCTAGACACTATTTAGTATATAGGATTATCTAAATTTTGATAAATCCGAGACATCTATTTTAAGACGGAGGAAATATCAATAAACAGTTTAACTGAGCAAAAATAATATTTCCTCCGATCCAAATTAATGGTCTCAGATTTGTCTAGATTCTGATGTATCATCTAGACAAATCTAAGCCCATTATTTGGATAATAGTAACAAATTGCCAAAATATATCGGTTAACTAGTAGGCAATGATAAATGTGGGAATTAGCTACTTCTCCCGATCCAAATTAGTGGTCTCAGATTTGTCATCTGAGGCCATTATTTGGATCGAAGGGAGTAACAAATTGCCAAAATATATCGGTTAACTAGTGAGCAATGGTAAATATGGGAATTAGCTACTTCCTCCGTTCCAAATTAATGGTCTCGGATTTATCTAGATTTAGATGTATATCTAAACAAATCTGAGAACATTAATTTGGATCGAAGGGAGTAACAAATTGCCAAAATATATCGGTTAGCTAGGGAGCAATGATAAATATGGGAATTAGCTACTTCTTTCGATCTAAATTAATGGTCTCAGATTTATCTAGATTCGAATATATCTAGACATATTTTAGCGCTAGATACATCCAAATCTAGAGAAATTTATGTCCATTAATTTGGATCAAAAGAAGTATCAGAATTGATATTCATGGATACACGAATTGATATGCATGGATGCACACAGAAGACACTCCATATTGACACCATGTCAGATACTCTCTCGATCTCAAAGTAGATTTCGCAAATTTCTTAAAATTTAGATGTATCTAGACACTTTTTAATATATAGATACATATAAATTTATATAAATTTTCGATATCTATTTTGAGATGGAGGGATAAAGAAAAGTCCAGCCCGGGTTTTTCATTTCTTATTAGCTGGACACTCTTATCGGCTGAAATTATAGTGAGAATAACTTGTCTCCAGGAAGTTGAAGGAAAATACTCACGTGTTGGGTTCCCCAAGCATTCTATGTTAACGGAAGATCTATAGTGCTTTAATACTGTTATTCTGTTATGACTAACTAATGAACATATATGGTACTAGCTAGCGTGCACACAAATTCATATCAATTGTTGGAAAGTTCATGGAATCAAATAGGAAGAAAATGACTGATCATATTGAGTACAAAAAGCTAGCACAACAACAAAACTGGCATACTGCTTAATCAAAATAATCAGGCTAAAATATATTCAAGCAGATGCAGCGTCAAGCAACCACAGAAAAAAACAGAGATGAAATATTGTGATTTGGTTTTAATTTTGCCAACTTCTAAGCTAACTACTAGTGCCATCCCTGGGCATACTGGAAATTGGACCGAGTTGACTTACTCCCTTGGACCAAACTTGTTTTGCGGGTTGCCACACCCTAGTACCAAGTTAAATATGAGCTCTAACCTTAAGAATAAATATCCATCAATTAAGTAAAATTAACAAAGCAATCACAAGTAACACAAACAAGAAAACTAAGGACAGATACATCGACCACTTGACAATCTTTTTCTTTTCACCCAAGATATATCCACAGCAGCTAGTATATCTATTTCTAGAGAAGATATATATAGGTATAGAGAGAGTCATACTTGCACACACAGTTTATTCCCAGAATTAATAATTAATTAAATGTGATGATGTCGATCAATCACCAAAATGGAAAAAGAAATCCATGCATGTCAACCAAAGTATGCATCATGCTCACTTGTGTTGACGGAGCTATAGTCAGTACTCGACTGCTGTCCGGCAGCATAAACCGTTGGCGTCGCCGGCATCCCCCCGGCCACTTCATGGCCAGCCTCCGCCACCGACACCATGTCCGCGGCGTGCACGGGCGCTGGCATGGCATCAGCAGGATCCATGAACGCTCCAGCCGAGCCGGTATGGACGTCGTCGATCATGAGGCCGGGTGCGCCGGTGACGCTGGCCTGGCGGTACCTGTGCTTGAAGATCTCGGCCCTGACGGCCTCCAGCTCGGCCTCCAGCGCGCTCACCTGATGCTGCAGCACGGAGATGGCGCCCATGCAGCCGTAGACAGGGTCCCGCAGCCGCAGGTTGGCCTCGTACACCAGGCTGCTCGCCGCGTCGGCTCTCTCGGCCTCGGGCACCTCCTGAACTCAAGCACGTTACATGCACCGACGCCATTAACGCGACGCACATGGCGGAATTTAAAAAGAATCGTTTAAATTAGTTGGGTCGACTCGTACCAGGAGCATCTTGGAGACGTTGCTGGCGCCGAAGACCTTGTGGACGGCGGCGAACTTGTGGGGATCGTGCGGGGAGAAGTAGGGGGCGAAGGGGCACTCCTGGGCGCAGCGGCGGCGGAGGAGCTTGCAAGCGGCGCAAGGGATCGCGGTGTTGGTGGCGCCGCCGCCGACGCCAAGGTTTAGGCGGCGCGGGACGTGGTGGTCGGTCGGCGACGCGACGGCCACTACGACGCCCGCGGCGGCGGCGGCGTCCGGCTCTCGCTTGATCTTCTTGCCGATCTCATCGAGTCTCTCCCTGGTGGAAGTTCAAAAGGTTAGGGCCTTTTGGCATGGATATTAAGGAGGGGGGATCTAAAACGGAGTATAATTGCATCGCAAGAACAGAAAAGGTAATCCATAAACCTTTCAATCAGAAGTTACAGATGATCAAACCGGTGTAAAAAAAAGTTACAGATCAAAGATCACATCTCAGATTTTTCTTAAAGATCATTGTAACAAACATAGAGAAAAGAAAGTACAGGCACGAAACGAAAAAGAAAGAAGAAGAGCCGGCAGAATCTTCCTCCGAGGGACTGAGGGACTCTTACCTCTCCGTGGACATAGAGGCATGCTCTCCCTGCTTTGGAGACGGAGATGGACGCCGGAACAAGAAGAGAAAGATCGAAGGGGGAGAGACAGACAGGTATACAAGTGTAAAGTTTGGAATTGCGAGGAAGGAAAGAGTGCTTAAAAGGCAAGGTATTAATGACGGGGATGGGCGTAAAGCATGCCAGACAATTGGTAATTAAGTGAGTACTAAATGTTTGGCAAGCCAAGGCACGTTGACTCGATTAGTTGGCCTCCTCCCTCGCTCCCTGGTGTTCCTGCTCATGTCAAGGGAATGAAATGCAGTTGAAAACAATATGCTACCTGGGGATCTAAGCGCAACCACTGCACCATCTTTTTTTCTCCTTATTATCACGAGTGTACTTCTCCAGCTCGCATGTTTTCGGTGCCGTCTGCTGGGATCCCGAGAGTTCTCCTCCTCTTTTTTTTAATTTCGGGTGCACCTCGTACCAGGCACCATTATTATTTCAAAATGAAAGTCAAGATTCAGTCCACCGGATCTCAGTCTAGGCCTATGTATCTCAAGGAACATCTAATGGTCAGAAAAATAAACTTCTGTCAAAAAAACATGAGGTGCATCATGATTTATATAAAAAATGTATTCGAAATACTCCCTCCGTCTCAAAATATGTGTCATAATTTTTTAAATTTAGATATATCTAGACACTTTAATATCTAGATTCATCTAAATTCAGATAAACTTTTGATAACTATTTTGAGACGGTGTGAGTATTTTAAATCCAGCTTGCAAGCTCAAAATGCGAAAGTCTCAAGAAAACAAAAGGGAGAATGACAAGTAGTAGGAGGGGCATTGGCCCAATGGGCCCTAGTTCTATCTTTTTTGGAGAGGTATTGAGCCAATTGATGAAGGTCGGGTGATGACCCACAAGTATAGGGGGTGTATCGTAGTACTTTCGATAAATAGGAGTGTCGATCCTAACAAGAAGCAGAAGGTGCTGAACAGTGGTTTTCTGTGACCCACAAGTATGGAGCAGGAAATCCCTGTGAATACTTAGCAAACGGATTTTTAGTGGTTTTCTGACAAGGCAACAAAACAAGAAGCAAGTAACAAGAGTAACGAACAAATAGAGCAAGTGGTCCAATCCTTTCTTAGCAAAGGACAAGCCGGTGGAAAATACTGTTGGAGATATGCCCAAGAGGCAATAATAAAGTGGTTATTATCATATCTTCACACTTATGATAAATGTTTACATACCATGCTATAATTGTATTAACCGGAAACATTAATACTTTTGTGATTTGTAAACTAAAATAAGAGTCCCTAGTAAAGCCTCTTGTTAAACTAGCTTGTTGGTTAATATATGATCATGGTTTCCTGATCATGAACATAGAGATGTTATTAACAACAAGATCATATCATTAGGAGAATGATGTGATGGACATACTCCTATAGATAAGCGTAGCATAAAGATCAAGTCATTTCATTAGTTCAATTGCTATATGCTTTCTGATACATAGTAACCTAATTCCTTCGACCATGAGATCATGCATATCACCTTACCGGATGGATGCTTTGATGTCATCAAACACCACACCGTAGTGGTGGCTATATAAAGGTGGCATTGAGTGTTGAAAAAGTATTGGTTGAAACACATGGATCAAGAGTGGGATTTGTCCATCCATATGATGATAGATATACTGGGCTCTCGGTGAAATGTCATCCAATTAGCTTGCAAGCATGTGACTGCTCACAAGGGATCACATATCACGGAACGAGAGAGTACTTAAGCATCGAGGTTGAACTAGGTATGTAGAGATACAAGCGATCATAACCTCGGATAAGTAAACTATCGTGAGACAAAGGGAAATTGGTATCGTATGTAAGTGGTTCATTCGATCGCAAAGTAATCGTAGAAATATGTGAGCCATATGAATTTCCAGATTCCTCTATTGGTTATTGTTAGGAGAAGTGTCTCGATCATGTCCGCATAATTCACGAACCGTAGGGGAGACACACTTAAGGATTCGACGTTGTTTGAGTAGTTATGGTATTATGAGAAAGAGACCAAATGTTGTTCGAGTCTCGGATGGGATCCGGGATATCACGAGGTGATCCGAATGGTCCGGAGAATAAGATTCATATAAGGAAAGTCCGTTTGAGTTTGGGAATGATTCGGTGTTTTCATCGGGAATGTTCTAGAAGGTTCGGATTGTCCGGCACTCCGGGGAGGGTACATGAATGTGTCATTTCATATTGAATGATTGCATCATGTACTAAGTGTTCTTGCTGTTCCAAAATTGAAAAGTCAAACTGGCGGTTTGAAAGTCAAGCAGCTAAACAGAAACTGTGGAAAGCAGAAACTGTGGGAAACAGAAGCTGTGGGAAACAAGCAAGAGGTGGTTGGAACCGACTTGGGAGGAGTCCCTCCAAGCCGGGCCAGCCAACCAAGGCCGACTTGGGAGGACTCCTCCCTGGCGCCCCTCCCACCTATAAAAGGAGGGGCATGGCCTCCTCCTCTAGACACACAAGTTCCTATCCTCTAATCTCCGGTTTAGAGCCGTTTTGGTTTAGAGCTTCTAATTACTCTAGCCTGCGGTTTAGAGCCTTCTAATTGGTGTGTCTAATCTTTAGACCACTAATAGCTCTCTCTCTCATACTCCACCATACTCGCTCTGGCTTAATGAAGCCTGCGGGATCTCCCTATACTTAGGTACCACGTTGTCTTGCGGAATCGCGAGGAGAGTGCTACAACCTCCGCTGCCTGCTAGAACAAGGGAGAGGAAGGTCTTCGTCGAGTACCGAACGTGTGACCGACTGCGGAAGCGCTGCCGGAATGCAGCGCCGGAAGGATCGTCTACACGATCTTGAGATCGGAAAGAGTACGACTACATCACCCACGAGAATCCGCTCTCGTTAAACACTTTGGAATCTTCGAGGGTAAGTTATTCCATCGACTCGTTGCTAAAATCTAGTAGATAGATCTTGGCTTGTTTGTTTGTATGCGATATAAAATTTTTGTTTTCCATGCTACGAACCCCTACAGTGGTATCAGAGCCGTGTCTATATGTAGATCTGTTGCACGAGTAGAACACAATGGTCATTGTGGGCGCTGATGCTTTTATTGTCGATTGCTTCTTGTGTACTTTGCATCTTGAGGTATGTTAGGATGAAGCGGCCCGGGCTAACCTTACATGACATCGTTCATGAGACTTGCTCCACGCTTGACATGCAACTTGTATTGCATAAGTGGCTTTGCGGGTGCCTGTTTCTCCTATCATAGTTAAGATCCAATTTACATCGGGTGATCAACAATGCTAGTATCAATGTTGTGGTTCTTGTTCGTAAGTTAGAACGACACTTTTTGAAAGCCCCAAACCACGTAAAATATGCAAAGAAAGTAGAGGCGTCTAACTTTGTTTTGAGGGTGTCTGATGATGTGATATGGCCATGATTGTGATTATATTTGATGTATGCAATGTTCCTTATTGTAAGTTGGCAACGCTGGAGCCATATGGTTGTCTTTAATTTATGTTAAGACCCGCGTGTCTATTCAAAGTAGTTGTAATAGTTGAAGCCGTGGGCGACAACCATGGAGAAGCGTCATTGACCTTGATGCAATGCCGTGATTATGGAGATCATGTTCGGTGCTTGAAGATGGAGATCGGAAGCACAAAGAAGAAAGGCCATATCATATCACATATTATTGAATTGCATGTGATGTTAATCCTTTATGCATCTTGTATTGCTTAGTAGACGGTAGCATTATAAGATGATCCCTCATGCACATGAATATCAAGTCATAAAGTGTTCACCCTTAGTTAGCACCGTTGCTAAAGCTTGTTGTTTGAAGCACCACGTGATGATCGGGTGTGTTAGATTACGCAAGTGTATACAACGTGAGCAAGCCAGATTTGCTCATGCGGAAACTAAGGTTTGATCTTGACGAGCCTAGCATGTATGCAGACATGGCCTCGGGAACACGGATTACCGAAAGGTAGAGCATGAGTCATATAGTAGATATGATGAACATGTTGATTGTTCGCCATTGAAGCTATATCAACTCTCGTGATGATCGGTTTTGATGTGGTGGATTTGGTTCGTGTGATCACTAAAACAATGTGATGGATATTGTTTTGAGTGGGAGTTCACCTAGATTAATTTAATTATTAATTAGAACTCAATTTATCATAAACTAAATCAAAGTGAATTTGCATAGCTGTTGTAGTCATTGGCATCCGTTTACCACCTTGCGCTTAGTTATAATTGAGATAATAGAACTATAGAATTCTGGTTAGTTACTTTACGAACTGGTATCGTATTGTTTTGAAGTGTTAATCTAAAGTTTAAAAGTCCTATTGCAAACTTTCAGTAAGTTCCGGTTACTCCATGAAGTTTAATAATTAGTATTAAATCAAGAGTAACAATTCCAAGTGTTAGTATATAAGTATCATGTTTGTCTCCATGATTCTTGATATTTAAAGGATTGTCTTAATATCAAGGTTATCTAGGATCTGAAAGAGTTGTTTCAGAAACCATGATGTGTGGAAGATATTGTGATATCTGAAACGAAGTTTTGGCTGCAACATGATAGAATATAATATGGCAAAAGTCATGTTCTCATATTTGATGAGAATTTGCAAAAGGTTGGAGACACTAGTTGTCCTAATCCTCCAAAAGGTTTTGGAGAAGCAACATTATACTCGCGATTCACCGTTACAAGCTAAAAGTAGCTTGATCATGGATAAATCCATGATGAGGGTGAATATTTGATGTAGGTAAAATGTTTACTACACCAAGAGATTACTAAAGAAAGGAATTTGAAAGAACACCAAACACTTGATAATGGTGATCTACTTCAAAGTGCAAGTCCAAAGACATTGGTATTTAACTATACACGCTTTGGACTATGTGTCATATATATGACTCCACTATTGATGTTGATAGATTCTTTCAAATAGAAAAGGAAATACTGAAAGAGAATCTCATAAATATATGGCAGAAAAGAAAAGACTAGAATTGTTCAGCTTGAGTATATAGATGATATACGGGTTATGGCTATATTCTTTGCTTATTAAACAATGTGGTTTCTAAGTATTTGATACTGAATTTGTTGGTATGAATCGTCATACGAAACAACACAATTCATGAACTACAATGGCCTAAATGGCGGCAAAAGAATATGTGATGATGTTTATCGAGAACAAATAAAGGGTTATTGTGTTGCTTGTTAAACATCAAAGCTTGCCTTCGTGGATTTGTTTTATCGTATTATGAGAACAAAAGGTTGTTCAAATAATTTCCGTAATCCATAAAAGATGGATGATTCACAAATCTCGTTGGAGAAATCACATCCATAAAACTAGTGCTAAAATGTCGAAGATAAATTGATTGAAAGATCACTTAGGAAGTGACATCGCCGTTTAAATTATATTGGAAAGAAAACATGAAGAAACTCCATGTGGATGGAATTTTGGAGTCTATTTGATTTTGATCAAATGACGCTTGAGAAACTTTCCTAGAGATAATTAAAACTTCGTTCATAGGCCAAAAGGGAACGAATGACTAGCTTATTGGAACTTGTACATATTGTTGTACGAAATCCATTATGTGTAGTCAAGAGCGATGGATTTCAACTTCATATGCTTTCTCCGAAAAATTTGAGTGAATATATGAATATTTACTTAATAAGGATGAAGTGTGAAATATTTGAAAAGTTCAAAGATTTTCAAGATGAAGTGAAAAATCATTGTAACAAGAATATAAATAGTTTATGATAAGATCATAAAGGAATATATTTGAATTACAAGTTTAGCATAATACCTAAGATTTAAGGAATCGTTCCGTGGATTTGCATTTTCCCGAAACACCATAAAGAGTATGGAGCGTTCGAGATATGTAATTAAACCTTTTTGGCATGGTAAGATCGAAGGTGTAATTCATAAAACTGCCATTGTATTTTAAAGATTAAAAAAGCTTTAGAGATTACCGTTTTTCCACTGAAAAGAGCTTCATCATAATCCGTTGAAATGACACCATATAAAGTTATGGTTTGGGATAAAACCCAAGTTGTCCTTTCTTAAACATTGGTATGCTATGCATAAGAAAGATGTTTGCAACCAAAGTTGGATGAACCTGTCTTTGTTAAGTATTCCTCCATAACACCGGAGACAAAAGTGTTTGTCGCTTAGAACGTCAAGTTTCTTTTAGAAGGAATTTTTCGTGAAAATTTAAGTGGGAGGACAATAGAACTTTGATAAGGTTAAAAGAACCTTAGCTATATGTGCAGAGTTGCGCAGCACCGAAAAGTGTTCCGGAGGCAGCAACAATGCTCATGGCTCACGTGCCTCAAAGGTTGTGGTTATGAAGATCAAAGTTTCTGTTGAACCAAGTAGGTCGAGTAAACAATCAAATACCAAGATTTGAGGGTTGAATCATTATTTGAGAATAATGAACCGACTACATGCAAAGAAGCGATGATGGGCCCTGACTCCGTCAAGTGGCTTGAAGCCATAAAATCCGTGATAGTTCCATACACGAGAAATCAAGATTTGAACTTGAAAGACCCTCTGGGAAGGTACAAGACCTTACAGTCGTATTTGGATCTATAAAGAAATAGACATGGATGTTTCACATCTATGAAATAGTCGACATGTTGGGAAAGAGTTCACAACAATGTTCAAAGGTTGTATATGACAAGATTTGATCTTTCATAGCGATATTTAGTCTAGACGGATTAATGTAGCAACCACTATATATAATTTTGTTATATGATAGTTGGATAAACAAAACAAATTCTTCTAATAGAAGGGTTACCTAGGACGTGTGCATGACACGGTCCATAGGGTTTTGTTAATTCAAAGGATGCTAAAAGCATATGCAAACTTCAATGGTTGAAGTGAGCATCGTGGAGTTGGAATCTTCACAATGATGAAATTGTTAAAAGAGTTTAAATTCATCAGAGACGATGAAGATGCTTGCATTTGCAAGAAATTAAGTGGGAGCGCTAAGACATGTTTCTAATACATTATGTGGAAGACATATTGTTGATTGGAAATAATGTATCTTTTATTAACACGTATTAAGAATTTCATCCCGATGAAAGACTTAGGCAAAACCCAAATATTTGGCATCAATAGACGCTAATATGGTTGTGCCAGAAGTACATAGACGAGATATTGAATGAGTTCAATATAGAAACTACAAGAAAAGGTTCTTGTCGCACAGAAAGGATTGAAAGAGTTCAATGTTGATGATATATTCAAGTGTATTGACATTTGGTAAAGTGAAACAGATAATCAAGTATAGATTGATACTTGATGTATGAAATCACAAAGAGTATTTATATCAATTATGCTGTGATATGTACAAATCCAGATATGTCCTATGCTCTAAATGATGTGAGCATATACCAGAATGATTCATAAGATGATCATTGGACAATAGTAAGGATATTCGTATGATCTTTTGGAAGAACTAAGAATATATTGTTTGTAGAAGTGACAAATAGATGGTTAGTTCATTGTAAAAGTACTACATTGATACTAGTTTTGTCACAAAGTACAAATTAAGTTTATCTCAATCTAAACTAAGGGTGGCACAATATAATGGAAAGTAAGTTCCATAATAGATTTGGATGAGTTCCAAAGTTAAGACATTGTGATGATATTACAACAAAGGCTAAGTATATGACTGCTATTTTAGCGACAAAAGAGGCATTTGTGTCAAGTAGTTTGTTATCAAACTAGGTGTAGTTCACATGGGATAATACTATGAAGATATATTGTGCGACAATATTATCAACATGTTTTAACCCCAAAGAGCTAAAGGTCACACCGAAGACCAAATTTATACAAAGCCATCTCATTAGAGAATGAGTGATGCGAGAGGCATAAAGACATGCAATTACACACGGACACGAAGTGTCGGATCCGAGATCGATTGACCACTAGCAATCGTGTACATACAACACCGAAAGCCATAGGTGTTGAATACACAAAGGTTTGAAACTAGATTATTGACTCTAGTGCAAGTGGGAGACTGTTGGAGATATGCCCAAGAGGCAATAATAAAGTGGTTATTATCATATCTTCACACTTATGATAAATGTTTACATACCATGCTATAATTGTATTGACCGGAAACATTAATACTTGTGTGATTTGTAAACTAAAATAAGAGTCCCTAGTAAAGCCTCTTGTTAAACTAGCTTGTTGGTTAATATATGATCATGGTTTCCTGATCATGAACATAGAGATGTTATTAACAACAGGATCATATCATTAGGAGAATGATGTGATGGACATAGTCCTATAGATAAGCGTAGCATAAAGATCAAGTCATTTCATTAGTTCAATTGCTATATTCTTTCTGATACATAGTAACCTAATTCCTTCGACCATGAGATCATGCATATCACCTTTACCGGATGGATGCTTTGATGTCATCAAACACCACAATAACAGGTGGCTATAAAGGTGGCATTGAGTGTTCAGAAAGTATTGGTTGAAACACATGGATCAAGAGTGGGATTTGTCCATCCATATGACGGATAGATATACTCTGGGCCCTCTCGATGAAATGTCATCCAATTAGCTTGCAAGCATGTGACTGGCTCACAAGGGATCACATATCACGAGAACGAGAAAAGAGTACTTATCAGTAACGAGGTTGAACTAGGTATGTAGAGATACCGACGATCATAACCTCGGATAAGTAAACTATCGTGAGACATGGTATCGTATGTAAGTGGTTCATTCGATTGCAAAGTAATCGTAGAAATATGTGGGAGCCATATGAATTTCCAGATTCCTCTATTGGTTATTGTTCGGAGAAGTGTCTCGATCATGTCCGCATAATTCACGAACCGTAGGGAGACACGCTTAAGGATTCGACGTTGTTTGAGTAGTTATGGTATTATGAGAAAGAGACCGAATGTTGTTCGGAGTCCCGGATGGGATCCTGGATATCACGAGGTGATCCGGAATGGTCCGGAGAATAAGATTCATATAAGGAAAGTCCCGTTTCGGAGTTCGGGAATGATTCCGGTGTTTTCATCGGGAATGTTCTAGAAGGTTCCGGATTGTCCGGCACTCCGGGGGGGTGGGGGAGGGTACATGAATGTGTCATTTCATATTGAATGATTGCATCATGTACTAAGTGTTCTTGCTGTTCCAAAACTGAAAAGTCAAACTGCCAGTTTGAAAGTCAAACGGCTAAAACAGGAAACTGTGGAAAAGCGAACTGTGGGAAACAAGCAAGAGGTGGTTGGAACCGACTTGGGAGGAGTCCTCCAAGCCAGCGCCAACCAAGGCCGACTTGGGAGGGACTCCTCCCTTGGCCGCCCTCCACCTATAAAAGGAGGGCATGGCCTCCTCCTCTAGACACACAAGTTCCTATCCTCTAATCTCCGGTTTAGAGCCGTTTTGGTTTAGAGCTTCTAATTACTCTAGCCTGCGGTTTAGAGCCTTCTAATTGGTGTGTCTAATCTTTAGACCACTAATAGCTCTCTCTCTCATACTCCACCATACTCGCTCTGGCTTAAGGCGAAGCCCTGCGGGATCTCCCCTCTACTTCCGGTACCACGTTGTCACCGGAATCGCGAGGAAGTGCTACAACCTCCATTTTCTTTGGAACAAGGGAGAGGAAGGTCTTCGTCGAGTACCGAATGTGTGACCGACTGCGGAAGCGCTGCCGGAATGCAGCGCCGGAAGGATCGTCTACACTATCTTGAGATCGGAAAGAGTACGACTACATCACCCACGAGAATCCGCTCTCGTTAAACCCTTTGGAATCTTCGAGGGTAAGTTATTCCATCGACTCGTTGCTACAATCTAGTAGATAGATCTTGGATTGTTTGTTTGTATGCGATAGAATTTTTTTGTTTTCCATGCTACGAACCCCTACAAATACTTATAAGGACCAAACGTTCTCGAGGACACATATGAATTATGTCAAGTGCTTTCACTTCAAATAGCTGAGTACTCTTCTTTGGTGTTTGTAAGTGTTGTGTGGGTGAACCTGTGCTAACATACCGCCCTTCCTAGGACTAATACATACTTGTGATTAAACCCTGCAAACATCCGTAACTACAGGAAAGTAATTAAGATATAAATATAACCATAGCCTTAAACTCTGAGATCCTACACTCCCTTGTGCAAAGGTGTCCTAACAGGGGTTCAGGTTTCTATCACTCCGGCAACCCCACGATTAGTAGCCAAATACACAATGCATCCCCCTAGGCCCATAAATAGTGAGGTGTCATGTAGTCGATGTTCACATGACACCACTAGAAGAATAGGACCACAACTTAAATACTAAACCATTGAATAATAACTCATCACAGATTCACTACTAACAACATGACTTCTCCCATGTCCTCAAGAACTAAACGAACTACTCACAAGACATCATAAGGGTCAAGATCAAAGATGATATGATAATGGATAACAATCTGAACATAAACAATAATCCAATGGTTTCACTCACAAGCATCAACTACAATAGTAATCAACACCGAGAAAGTTTCCCCTAATGAACTAAGAAATATCCAACACGATTGTTACACCTGCCCTAGGCGCGGGGTCAGGTGGGCCCGCACCTAGGGGGTGTGGGCCCCCTGAGGACCATCTCCGTCCCTCCTTGTGTCTTCCTTCGTCTTCTGGTAAAATAATATGTTCATATTTTTCTGGTATTTTTCTGATCTTCGCGAAATTGCACCGAAACGCCTTCTTTTCCATCAGAATCCAGACTCTGGCAGTCCATCCTCCAGGAATCATCCAACATGCATAAACAGATGAAAAGCTATAAGTAATACCTCATAATAAGACAAATATCAATGAATAGAGGTAAATTATGATATAGAAAGGTGATGCAAATTGGGCGTATCAACTCCCCCAAGCTTAGACATCGCTTGTCCCCAAGCGAATACTGAGCTCAGTAAACATGTCCACGGGTTTATGGAGTGAAGTGTCGATAAAATAATACGAACAAGAAGCATCACACTTACCGTTGCACAACTCATAAAAAAGCAACTCGCCATTATATAACTTAGCTTGCAACCAAGTACAGCAATCACAATAGAGATGCATAAAGATAAATCATAACTGGAACTGGAAAACTTGTTCTTGGTCAGAGAACACCTGGCAAACAGTTTCACAAAAGCTTTTTGTAGAAGTTTCAAAACAGGAACACTCTTTGCTCAAAAAGGTTTTTCACAAGTGAAGGCTTTCAAAGTAATACTCAATAGATAAGAGTTTTGTGCAAACAAGGAAGATAAAGAACATGATTGAATAAATCACCATATGAATGCTTGAAACACAACAACTCAAAATCTTGCTGGAGATGGAGAGGAAGTAGGTTTATTGACTCAACTGGTAACTAGGAGAAAGGTCCCTTCTTAGAGGGTAACAGGTATTACAAGTCATAAAGAGCTTCCAAAATATTATGGTACTTACTAGATTTGAGCCCTCATTGCCGCTATCATAAGCATATTGAGATGATTAAGGTTAAAGTGAACAAAGATGGAGTATATGCTTGACGAAATATAAGTTGGCAATCTCATGTCCCTTGAATATGAGAGCCACTCCTAATGCATACTCAACTTTAGGTCTAGGTAAGTTCTTATCATTGTAAGTATTTGCATATCATTAAGAACCGCCAATGGGTTACCCCTTGCACATGGTATAGGATCTTTCCTATAACCAAAATGACAAGGCAAGCAGACAATGAGCATCTCAGCAATCTTTTTATTTACTATGCATATAGATTTTTATTGAGGGTGCTTCATAGATGACTCACTATGGTTATGCTGCAAGTTTCCACCATGATTAAGCATGGATTAGGCTAGCGACCCAGGCGTTTCTCTAACACAGAATACAAACTCCATGGACTTACAAGTTCTCTCTTTATTTCACACCGTTGACATGCATAGACAAAAGAGCATGATATCAATTGTGTACTGAGTACAAGTGCAATGTTGAAAACGTTCCCCGTGACAACACGGTTCTGCTAATTCCAACGTATAGATGCGAGCATATACAACTTCGATGTTCACAATGGTTCAAGTTCATTAGGGGCAAAGAAATAAAGTGTGCGATCAAGTTCGTGAGAGCTTTAGTAACTAGTTTTCACATAACAAAATACTTTTTAATTCGAAAGGTAGATGAAGCTTGAGAATTTGCTAGGAATATCAACAACTACTGGGTAGATATGGTGGACACAAGTGGCAAAGGTTTTTGGTTCAAAGGGTTTTGGAAAGATGAGAAGTATGCCTTCTCAAAACAGGTTTTTCGATAGCAAGGCTGGGTAGCAAGCAAGAGAGTTGAAAGAAACAAGCAAACATACAAGTAATAAAGCCAAACATGCAATCCTCCTTGAAGACACAAAAGAATCTTAAATAAAGAATACTAAGCTTATGAGCCAACAAGAAAGAAAACAAATGATACCAAATACCTGTAAGCTC
Organism: Avena longiglumis; assembly: GCA_030063025.1. NCBI lineage: Eukaryota > Viridiplantae > Streptophyta > Magnoliopsida > Poales > Poaceae > Avena > Avena longiglumis. The sequence goes on along the minus strand of CP125973.1, from coordinate 131,007,669 downwards.
CTTTTTCCTTTTCTCTTTCATAATAATGCTACTGACCAGAACTCGGTTTGCCAAAACCATTTTAGATTCACTTGATGATCCCAAAGTGGTGCCAATACTGATCAACAAGATCCATCATATAATAGAGATTGCAAACTAAAAATAAGAAGTGCAAAAAGTAAAAGATGAGACTTCTCATTAATATTCCAATAAAGACACTCACACCAAGGGATACATAGATAATCAACTAAAGGAGAGATACTTCCACATGCAAACCAAACTATAAGATAACCTCTCTACCAAAGATATGAATCCACCAAAAAGGTAAAAAATAAAAGATAATGATGGTGATACCGCGGCACTCCCCCAAGCTTGGAACAAGCCAAGGGGATGCCAAACCTGATGACGAATTACTCCTTTGGTGGTGATGGTGTTCTCTTGATAAGATTCTTAATCAGTTTCCTCAACTCCTTAGACTCAAAAGTAAGAGTACGGATTAGCCCTGAGTTTTTCTCTATACGGTTCATGATCATGTCAGTCCGAGAATCCCAGTTCTTGTTATTCTTCCCCCACTCTTCATCCTTAGCATGATCCTTCTCTGCATTGTTAGAACAAGGCAAATCCCAAGCCGAGGGAAAATTCCCTTTGGGCACATGTTGATATTGATATTCATGTATAAATGCATGGAAGGGTCTCTTGTTACGTGGAGGAGATGACTGCGGATTGTAGAAGAGACGTGGAGGTTTCCCTCCTGTGGACATCTGTGCCGTCCTCTTAAGCTTGGTAGGTCTTGCTACCAAACCAATGATTGCGATGGTAGCACGAGTATCCGGTTGCTTGTTTTCCTCCATGTCACCTTCATACCCTACCGGAATCTCCTCCTCCTTGGGTACTTGAGGTTCTTCTTCCTCGGGCTTCTTGCCTTTGTCGTTGGCGGAGGCCATGGTGCTCTAGACTTGAGAAGATTTCCTGACAGAAAAAGATCAAAACAAAAACACGACGAGAACACGATGCAAAAACCTCGGGGGATCCGAGGGGTTATATATTACGAAGTTTCAATGCATAAGGAAGGTTTTGATACGGAAACAAAGCGGAGACGGAGTTCGGGGTAGTCAAACCCCCTCCAGGCGCGGCCAGGCTGGGCTCGCGCCTGGGTGGGTTTGTCCACCCCGGACTCCGGTTCCTCTTCAGTTTTGTCTCATAACTTCCCTTATGTATTGAAAACATCAAAAATATAAAAATATTGGAGTTTCACGAACCTTCTGTTTTCACCACTTTTACCTATTCAAAGACGAACTCTGCAGATTCTTTTTCTCTTTCTCCTGAAAATTTCCTTCTTACAAGAACCCTTGCACAAACTCAAAGACAATATTAGTTGTAAGCAAAAACAATAAAACTTTGGTACACACTTCAACTGAAAACCCATCAAAACAAAAGCTTCTGTAAGAGGCAAATGCAAATGATGGAAGAAATCTGTCAAAACAGAACAACAGGTAAAGATTGATTTTTTCAAAGACCTTCTGTTGCTCAAATCAAAAAGTGCAGAACTAATGAAAGTTGGGTAACAACTTGGAGAACTATATCAAAAAAATGCAGCTCCATCCGACATAATGTGCTCCCTCATGAATTTTTACAATGCAACACAAAAATCTGTCCCAGGACAGCCACTTTTCACAACTCCTCTACTTCACAAAAGTAGTTAAACTTGACACAAAAACCAGAAAAAAAAGGATAAGGAGCGGTTATTACAGAGGTGATAACTTCCAAGACTCGACAAAACTCTTGGGTTATCTCCCAACCAGTAATTTTCTTTTATGCCTTTAAGTTAGGCCTGAGAGTTTCAAAGATGCTCACAAAGGAGATATAAATCTGGAGTGAAAAAGAGCATCAAGAAGCAAATAACCAACACACTGGAGTCTAAACCACTTCCTATGCATGGGAGTAGTATGAGAAAAAGAATTGTTGAAACAAAAAGTCACTAGCATAGGAAGACAAAACAAATGCAACTTCAAAGCTTTCAACATAAAACGGGGAAACTTAACATTATTGAGATGCATAAAACCATGTTTCCCTCTCTCATAATAACTTTCAGTAGCACTTTTAATAAAGTCGAAAATATAACTATCATCGGCAACAACTTTATCATCAGAGTAGGCATACTTACTGTCATCAAAAAGAGGTCCAAGGTCATAGACTGGATCAATAGAAGCAAGTTGTTCCATCCTGAAATCTTTATTAGGCAAGCTATTTTCACAAGGAGCTTTAGCAAATTTGGAAAAGTTAAACTCATAAGAATCTCCATCAAACTTAGTTAAAACTTTTTCCTTCCTATAATCAATAATAGCTCCACAAGTGTTCAAGAAAGGTCTACCAAAAATGATAGGACAAGTTTTGCTAGCTGCTGAATTAAGCACTAGAAAATCAGCAGGATACTTAATCTTACCACAAATAACCTCCACATCTTTTATAATGCCAATGGGGCAAATGGTCTCCTTATTAGCAAGGTGGATAACCACATTAATGTCCTCAAGCTCACAAGGACCAATCTCATGCATAGTTTCCCTGTAAAGCTCATAAGGAATAGCAATAGAACTAGCACCAATATCACATAAACTGTAGTAGCAATGATCACCAATTTTAAAAGAAAGCACAGGAACACTAGATTTTCTAGCCTTACTAGGATGAGAGATAATATTAGAAGCATCTTCACACAAGACAATGTGCTCATCCTCTATATTTCTAGTGACAAGGTCTTTTACAATAGCTACCAAAGGTTCAACTTTCAATTGCTTACCAGGCTCCACAGTTTTCATTATACCTTTGTTATTTGCACTAATAATCATAAAATACTCCTTTACCTTAGCTGGGAAAGGCATTTTCTCAACATGAGGTTCAGTCATACTGTGATTAGTAGTACAAACTTGAGTACTTCTAACTGGAACATGACTAACAATATCTTTATATGAAGCATGGTACTTATTCCACTTCTTCCTAGGGATTTCTATGTAAGAGGCAAAGGCCTTAAAACATTTAGCAATACTTTGGGAATCAAGACCAAACTCATTGCGAATATCACGAAAGTTATCAGTGCCCATAAAAGATTTAATGCATTCATAATCATAGTTTATACCTGACTTCCTTACTTTGTCATTCTCCCAAGCCTCAGTGTTATCTTGAGTACGGTCTAAGAGATCCCATTTAGCTTCTTCCTTCATACGTGTGAATGATCCAGCACAAGAAGCGTCTAGTAAATCTTTATCATGAAGAGAAAGCCTATCATAAAAGTTATTGAGAATAATATTGTTAGGGAGTTAATGAATAGGAAATTTAAGCATTAGTAACTTTAATATCCCCCAAGCTTGAGTTGTACTCTCTCCATCAAGAGGCCAGAAGTTATATATAAGACTTATATCCTTATGGATTTCACTGGGAGGATAAAATTTGGAGTAAAAGAGAGATGCCATCTCCTTCCATTCCATGGATTGTCCATTCTTTAGCAGCTTATACCATGCTTCGGCTCTCCCTTTCAAGGATATGGAGAGTAACTTCTTCTTCAACTGTTCAGTTGTGATACCTGCACACTTAAACAACCCGCATAATTCATGGATAAAAAGCAAGTGATCACCAGGATGGACAGTTCCATCCCTAAAATAATAATTATCCATGACACGATTAACAATACTTGTAGGTATCTTAAAAGGATCTATCTCAACAGGAGGTGGTTCATCTACTACCATAGCAGTGGTAGTAGTTTTCCCAAACAGAAAACCAAGTGGGTTATCCATATTGGAAACAAAGTAACAAACAGTAACAAAAGCAATACTCCCCGTAAAAGTTTCCCTTAGCAGTTTCACTCTTCAACAACGCTTCACTCCCGGCAACGGCGCTAGAAAATAGTCTTGATGACCCATAAGTATAGGGGGTGTATCGTAGTACTTTCGATAAATAGGAGTGTCTATCCCAACGAGGATCAGAAGGTGCTGAACAGTGGTATGGAGCAGGAAATCCATTTGAATACTTAGCAAATAGATTTTAGTGGTTTTCTGACAAGGCAACAAAACAAGGAGCAAGTAACAAGAGTAACAAACAAACGAAGCAAGTAGCCCAATCCTTTCTTAGCAAAGGACAAGCCGGTGGAAATACTTATAAGGATCAAACGTTCTCGAGGACACATGGAAATTATGTCAAGTGCTTTCACTTCAAATAGCTGAGTACTCTTCTTTGGTGTTTGTAAGTGTTGTGTGGGTGAACCTGTGCTAACATACCGCCCTTCCTAGGACTAATACATACTTGCGATTAAACCCCCTGCAAACATCCGTTAACTATAGGAAAATAATTAAGATATAAATCTAACCACAGCCTTAAACTCTGAGATCCTACACTCCCTTGTGCAAAGGTGTCCTAACGACGGTTCAGGTTTCTATCACTCCGGCAACCCCACGATTAGTAGCCAAATACACAATGCATCCCCTAGGCCCATAAATGGTGAAGTGTCATGTAGTCGACGTTCACATGACACCACTAGAAGAATAGCACCACAACTTAAATACTAAACCATTGAATAATAACTCATCATAGATTCACTACTAACAACATGACTTCTCCCATGTCCTCAAGAACTAAACGAACTACTTACAAGACATCATAAGGGTCAAGATAAAAGATGATAGGATAATGGATAACAATTTGAACATAAACAATAATCCAATGGTTCCACTCACAAGCATCAACTACAGTAGTAATCAACACCAGGAAAGTTTCCCCTAATGAAGTAAGCAATATCCAACACGATTGTTACAGCGGGACGAAGTGGTGGTGATGGTGCTGGTGGATATGATGGTATGGATGATGATGATGATCCCGATGAAGCCTAGCTTGATGACAGTGTTGATGGCGACGGTCTCCCCTCTCCAGGAAGGAATTCCCCCGGTAGAAATCTGTCTGTCGGAGAGATCTTTCTCTCTCGGTGTTTTCTGCCCCCAGAGACAAAAGAAATCTATCTGTGGTCACTCCCTTAGTATTAGGGTTCCCTAGGGAAGATATAGGCGAAGGGACGGAGTCGGAGGCCAGGCAGGTGGGCCACACCTGCCCTAGGCGCGGGGTCAGGTGGGCCCGTGCCTAGGGGTGTGTGGCCCCACTGAGGCCAATCTCCGTCCCTCCTTCTAGCTTCCTTCGTCTTCTGGTAAAATAATATGTTTCCATATGTTTCTGGTATTTTTCTGATCTTCACGAAATTGCACCAAAACGCCTTCTTTTCCATCAGAATCCAGGCTCCGGCTGTCCATCCTCCAGGAATCATCCAACATGCATAAAAAGATGAAAATCTATAAGTAATACCTCATAATAAGATAAATATCAATGAATAGAGGTAAATTATGATATATAAAGGTGATGAAAATTGAGCGTATCATCAGGGAGGCTTATTTTCCGTCCAAATACTAATAGCCACTGAGTCTCACATGTCTGGCTTGTGCCACATAGGGACTCCCTCTATGCGGGCTGGCTCATTTTAGCAGCACTGCTTTTTCGTTTTTTCTTTTTTCTTTTTCATTTTCCTGTTTCCTTTTCTGTTTGCTTTTTCGGTTTTCTTTTACTTTTACTTTCTTTTTCTTTTTTATGTTTGAAAAAATTCAAGTTTTTTAAAAATTGGTTTTTATTTTTGAATATGGTTCATAATATTCGAAATTGGTTCGTATTTTTTTAAAATTGGTTTATAAATTTTTGAATTTGGTTCATGATTATTTTGAAATTTGGTTCATGATTTTGAAACTGGTTCATAATGTTTTAAAGTTGGTTTATAATTTTTATAAAAATGGTTCATGATTTTTGGAGAATGTTCATGAATTTTGAAATTTGGTTCATGAATTTCAGAAAGAAAAATGGTTTGTGATTTTTGAAAAGTGTACATAATTTCTAAAAAATGTTCAAGATTTTTAGAAAAATTGTTCATGAATTTTGAAATTTAGTCCAGGAATTTTCGCAAATTGACTCATGAACCGGACATAGTATTTTTCTTTTCTGTTTTCCGCTTTCCGCTCTACAATCTAGTACTAGTAGGGATTTGTCGTGTGTGCTTTATTTTTTGTTTCTTTTTATTTTCTTATTTTATGTTTCTTTATATAATAAAATTTAACTCGGTTCATGGGGATATTACGGGGTTCTATCATATTATATATTTCTTCATATAATAAAATTTAACTCGGTTCATGGGGATATTACGAGGTTCTATCATATTATATATTTCTTATACATAGTTTTAAAATTATTTATGGATTCTAAAAATTATGTTATTGCATTTAAAAATATTCACAATGTTCAAAAATAATTCACTAATTTTATGAAATTATGTTCATGATTTTAAGAAATTGTTCATGGTATTTGGAAAAAATTGTTCATGTTTCTAAAATTGGTTTCATGATTTTTAAAAATTGTTCATTATTCTAAAAATTGGTTCATGAAATTTGTAAAATTGCTTCATGGTTTTAAAAATCGGTTCATATTTTGAAAAATTGTCGACGACATTTGTAAAATTGGTTCAAAATTTTGAAAAAAATCATGACATTTATAGAATTGGTTCATGATTTTAAAATTTTGGTTCATAAGCTCAAAACTTGTTCATAGGTTCAAAAAATAAGTTCACGAACTCAATAAATATTCATGAGATTTAAAAAATTGTTCATTGGTTCAAAACAAATGTGTTCATAGATGCAAAAAAATATTCACGCTATAGAAAAATTTGTTCATGGTTCAAATATCACGTTCCTTGATTCGAAAGAAATGGTTCTCTCATATAAAAAATTTCTTTAGTAGTTCAATAAAATATTCACGAGTTCCAAAAAATATTCCTTGAGTTTGAAAAATTATGATCATGAAATTATAAAAATGCTCATGTACTATCTCTGGTCCAAAATATAATACTTTTTTTGTAATGTATTATAGTATACCAAAATACGTTATAATTTGGAAAAGCGAAAGTATTTAGAAAAATATTTACCAGCTTACAAAAATATGGTCGTTACAAGAATGCTCATGTTGTGCAAAAGATAAAGGAAAACGCTAATCAAAAGAGAAAAGGCACTTCCAGAAAACAGTAGCAAGGCGAGTCGCAAATATACAAGCGCGTGCAACATTGATCTTATCGGTCGAGTCAAAATTCGTACAAAAAGCAGCGAACTCGATGCTAACACCAATCAAGGAACGGAGATAAAATGGGATGGCCCACCTTGCGTTGTCTTCAGGCGGCGCAGGCGTCCTATGCCGCGACAAGCGGCTTATAGCACCGCTCTATTTTCCGCCCAATGCGTGTGGTATTCGACCCCGCTTGAAGGACCCAAGCTGGGCTGCGTTTAGTGCGGCCTAAATATGCAGATACTTGTTTGTATTTCTGTCATTAATTTGTGTTTTTAAATCTGATTTTAACAAAAATGTGAAAATTTTAAAATCATATTATTTTAGTCTAAATATTTTTTAGATCTGAACAATGTTTAGATCTAAACATATTTTAAAATTTAAATCTAAATATTTAAAAAATCTAACGATTTCTTAAATCCATTTGTCTTTCAAAATCTGAGCAATTTTTAATCTAAATATTCTTAAAATTTAAACATTTATTTAAATCTAAATATTTTATAAATATGGATATTTTCAAATCAATCTAGAAAAAAATAAACCAAAAAAATAGAAATAGAAAATCTCTATCTCTACTTCTCTACTTATCTAAAAAAAAGAATCTTGCTGTTCCGTTTTCTGCCCTCCCGCGCTACGTCAAATTCTTCGTCGCGCACTCGGGCTCCTCGCTCGCCCCGCACATGACCAAATGGGCCAAGCCCAACGAATACCAGGAACCCTCCTCGATCCACACACGGTGTTCCACACCGCCACACTCCTCCCCATCGGCGCCGCTTCGACCGCCCCACGACGATGAAGTTTGACTTCACTGGCGTAACAGGCGCGATCTATACAGGCCACTCAAGCGCGACCGATGTAGTCCCGGCGACCGCCCTACTCCACACACTCGCCGTCTATCCGAGCGTGGCCTCCGTCCTGGCCGCGGTCTCCGTCGAGTTCCCAAACACGCGCCGCTGCAGTACCGAGCACCAATGGACGCAAGAGAGGGAATATGTTGGAGGAAGGCGCAGACAGGTCCTGCAGTGACGAGATCAAGACCATCATGGTGGTGATGGTGGTGATGGTCGTGCCGGAGGCGGCCAGGCCATATCGGCAAACGCACGCCACAATTGCCAAAGCACTGCCTGGAGCGACGAGATCGAGATAGCGGCCGCCGCCTCTGCTTAATGCGGGTGAGGGTGGCCGACACCGCCATGCCTTCCTCGCAACCCTCCTCAGGTTTCGCCCCTCCCCTCCCCTCCCATCTCTCTGTCATGCACACCTGACCCGCCCGTTTTGCTATTGTCGTGATTCCCAGTTGTAGATCTGATTGGAGCTTGGTCTGGCACCCTCACCCGCATCGATCCATGGCATTCTTATTCTGGATTGGTATTAGAATCTCGGGATCATGTTGCTTGGGGCATTGAGATTTAGAGTTTACATTAGTGATTGTATTTAATCGGAGGTTAGCCAAGTTAATTTCTACTAATTGTTTCAGATTTTTGAACTTACTTATGCTCTCATACTTATGCAGCACTCGGTGCACAGGTGGCAAGGGCGCGGCATCGACCAGAAGTCGAAGGACATCGGCACCCGGTCTCTGGAGGGTATGATGGAGCTGGAGGACCTAGGCACAGAGTATCTGGAGAAACTTCTCCGCCTCCAATGATACCGCCTCCATCTGATCTTGGAGTAAGCTTGCTATCTGCCACACCTTCATGTGCCCTGGCAAGTGCTGCAAGATTCGTAGATCAGGTGACTGAGTGGATGCTAGCAGGATTTAATTTTTTGGGGTGATGTGAGTATGATTTAATTGATGAATCCTCTTATTACATGATGAAGAAACATAGCACATAACTGGTAAACATGAATGCAAAAACGGGTTGGACTGGAACTGATTTGCTCAAGTGCAGATTACTTGGCCGGTCACTTTCACAACTTGAAGAAAATCATACTCTTTTCCAGATGTAAGTAAAGTTCTGCTTGTTCCAATGGTAAGATCTTCTGAGTTCACCTTATGATGGGCTACTCATATCCGTAACCATATGGTGTTCTTTTGCAGACTTAACTGGATGCTATAAAGTTTCTTAATAAAGAGTTTTACTACTGCTGATATATTTAGTCTGTCGATTAAACTATCTGTCCATTTATAGCATCTTTGTTCTACAGCTCGATTTTCTCATGTGCATGATACTGCGATGCCTACTAATCTTTGTTAAAGTTGTCTATGATGCATGTATAAACCGAGGTCAAATTATATTTTCTGTTATGTCAAGTCGTACAGGTTTCTTGCTTTTTATATGTGCTGCTTAGTACACTATGGTGCTTGCCACCTGATGCTAATCATCCAAAGTAACCCTCTTACTGTTGCTACTTTTCTTCACGGAGGCTAGAAATTCAATATTGAATCCACATGCTTTATTTCGAATGGTAGGTATTAATTAAGATGCTCTTAACTTTGCTACTCCCTCCGTCCCAAAATAGATGTCTCAGATTTGTGAAAATTTGAATGAATCTAGACATCTATTTTGGGACGGAGGGAGTATGATATATTTGCAGGCATTCATATCAAGGGTAGTATTCAGGATAAAGTTTTATTGTTTTGCAGGATTAGTCATGATCTCTTTTACCCTACCACCTCGTTCCTTCACTATCCCTTGAAAAATCTCCGATCGGTCTAGCTCTTCATAATAGCCACCGTTTCTGCCGTTGTTTTTAGATATTCCATGGCAGCCTGAGCGTACATGGAGAACATATCCAACGTACTTCGTGCCTCTTTGCATGGAAATTTCTTCATTTTTGTGCTAAGTAGATGTTGGTATGTCTTTCCTCAACTTATTTTTAGGATCTACTAACATTAATTATTTGCAAGAGTATATCATGGTAAGATCAAGTTAGAAGTGCTTCGAGCATAAAAAAAATTCTGTTTATAGATTAAAAAAATCATTGTTCCAAAATAAGCTAATGTCTCTAATGCCGCTGTGGTGGGTTCATGCTATAGGCACTTATATATTAGAGATTATTTTTACATTCTTACGGACACGTAAAGGCATGGATTTTGTTTTATTTTCTTGCTGATAATACTCTGATTGCACCTATAAAATGTATTGATTATTCCTGTTGCTTGGATTTTTGGTTTGTTATATGGAAACAAGAAAGCACTTGGGAAGAATTCTAATTATGCACTTGCAGATTTAAAAGGCAGTTGGTGACTGTGACTTTAAAATTGTTGTCCTACTACAAGAATTGGTACCAAATCTACAACAAAACACTTGACATTTTTTGGCACCGTGGCCTGGGCGCTCATCTCTGCAATATTTGCCATCATAGTGTCCCACGATCGGCAGTAGTCGCCACCAGTTCCATAGAAACCCATTTTCTAATTCTCTGCATGTTCACATCTGTACTCGAGATTGGTTCGCAACTTCATTGAATTGGCTTTGGGCTTGTATGCACAATTGAAATAAGCAACTTCTAATCCAACTCTGAATTTGAATAAATTGGTTTATGGTTGGGAGCTTGCCGAATAAATTTAATTTATTTTGAAGTTCAAAGGACCAAAGCTTAGGGAGGAAAATATTCTTGATCATGATATCCTTTAATGTCACACATTGTTGATATAGAACATAATCAGGATGCTATATTGCTTATCTGTGACTTTGCCTCGGTACTGATATAGTTAGTCTTTCAATTCATAATTTTTATTGACATCAAGCTTATGCAGGCACAAAGGGATTCCCAATGATCCACTCTTACTCCGCCTATCATAAAGGAGGTTATGCTGGCAACTAAGAAGCTAGCTGATATGAAAGCAGTGGCTCAGGGGGTTATCGATAGGTGGAATTCACCGCGGTTTTCTCATGCGTCATGTCATCATATCTTAGAGAGGAGACCCTAAGACGTATTAGAGACACCCACAAATTCATTAGAGAATTTGACCCTCCGAAGGTACTATTCACCGGCTGATGGTCTTGCATCCCAAAATAAGAGAATCTTTTATGTGTGAACCTGCTAATGTGAAAAGGAAACTCAAGTCCATTTCGCTTTATGCCCTATTTCTGTTGAGTGTTAAACGCCCTACACTAAATTTTTTGGATGGCACATGTGTGACACTATGGCATACATAGTTGTTTTTATTCTGTGCTTTTTATCTTATGGAGTCAGATGGAAGGATCCTATATTTTACACAAAGTTGAATATTGGTTTATTGAAATAAACCTTGGATGCCCTTCCAATTCTTAACCGATATCTCTCCATAATTACCAACAGGCCTATCAGTGGAATGATTCTGAAATCTGGAAATAGAATAACTGCTCCGTCCTTGATAGAAAAAAGGTGAGTTAAATTAGGAAAATAATGTACTTTTAGTTTTTACCATAAATTATTAATTCAGCAGCACAGTTTTGTGATGCGTTGACGAGCCATCCTTGCTCTAACAAATAACCATATGATGACATGCAAAGCCAGATTAATTTTGTATATTAGGATATCTTGCCCTGTACTGAACATGTATTCTCAAATAAACCAAAATACTGTATTTTCCCTTAATTATTCAGTTTTCTTTGGACAGACATTCGAAATTAAAATATGAATTTGACTACGAGGTCCTATCCCATGCATATGATGAGCAATGGGAATTCATTGGTGAATCGAGTACATCAAGAAACTTGGAAGGATTAAATAAATCTAAAGCTATAGAGGAAAACACACAGCAAGATATCAATGGCAATGCTGATTCGTAATTGTCCAACCCTCTTCCAAATGAAAATTCTACCCAATCTGCTGAAGAAAATTTCAGAACCTGGGCCACAACCGAGAGTAATCATGTGGATAGTACCGAGGATACTTGAACACCAAATGACGCCACCCTTGAGGTTGACAAGCTGCTTGAGGATGACCATTATGTTGACAAGCTGCTTGAGGATGACCATTATGTCCCAGATGATCTTGAGCGACTAATGTCAGAGATTGGCAACCTGTGCTCCAACCTAAGGCGGGTTCCTGACTTCCAAATAAGGGAGGTGGCTACGAAACTAGCCATGAAAATGGCAGCCATGTTGGGTGATAGTGATGATGACGGCTTTCATGCTACCTAAGTCAACTGCATGTCTCATGGTATTGCAGCTTATGGTAAAATTGTCTGTAAAGGGAGATCGGCATCATGCCACCCAAGGCACTTTAAATCTTAATGCCATTTCCCGCCGAGGAAAATTTTGTACCACATAGTTCTCTTCTATACATTAAGTATACTTTTGTACAGAGCTATCAATCGTATCAACTGTTATAGGATAGATTTCTACTATATCATTATGATTTTAATTTCTCTTGAATCAACTTGGAAATGTGTATGTAACTTATCAAACATTATCTTACCGTTGGATATGCGTCATTAAGTTAGAATCCTTAAGTTAGAATCCTTAGACGACAAAGTTTGAATGTTGTTTACTGGTCAGGTTGTGTAACATCCATGTTGTCATGTGTTGTTTCATGCATATTGATTTGCTATAAGTCTACTCTGTATACCTTATTTTATTTGAATATTCTCTCATATTTTGATTTGTTTTCTCCTTTGTCTCCACTCTTTTCTTGGACTGGACCATCACACGGCTGAAAGAGTTGGTGATTTGACAAGATTTTGAAGAATATGGCTACCACACTGCCTTTTTTTTTCTAATTATACTTCTCACTACCTTCTGGTTCTAGGTACACCAATATTTATTTATGCATCCAATTACATGAACATAGAAGTTTGTTGTTTTTTGAATCTTGTGTTCCGGTTCTCTTCATAGTTTTTATAAAACATTTTGTTCATGGACCGTGGACTTTGCTCGACCAGGTAGTTAATCCCATACTGAACACCACCTTGTACATGAAGAGTGACCTCATGGTGAACTCCTTTGTTGCAATTGCGGTTGCACTGGCGGTGGCATTCTGTAGCCTATAGTGGACTTGGAGCAAATGGTGGAAGAATATTGAGGCATCTGGCACAACCGCTTTGTAATGGGACTATGGGTTAAGCGGATCATTGAGCACAACATTTATGAAACTTCTTGTTATGTAGGGTAAGCAATTAAGGATGATATTTTAGAGTTAGTGGTCATTTATATTATACAGGAAATTACTTGCAGAAAATCTTTCTACATGTTATTTTTTAAAGTACTAGATGCTTTTCTTGATACTACCTCCGTTTCAAGGCTTAAGGCCTATATTTTTTTTGAAAAGTCAAATTATGTCAAGTTTGACCAAAATTTTATCAAAAACTGTTAATATGCAAAATACATAATCAATATCATTAGATAGATAATGAAATATATTTTTATATGATGTCTACAGAATATCATGTTTATTGATAGTTTTTTCTAAAAGTTTGGTCAAAGTTTAGTTGGTTTGACTTTTCAAAAAAATTATAGGCCTTAAGCCTTGGGATGGAGGGAGTAATTGAGAAGAGACAAAATATACTACAAATTCTGTAAGTTTTCAATAGATGTGAATTGTGCAATCAATAAGACCTGTCTGTACATATGTCATAGTCGGATCAAGAAATAATATTTTTCCAAGTCATGTGACCAGAGTAGCTTATGCCTAAATCAAACTACTTTTGGAAACTGCCCATGCGCTAAGTTTGATTTACTAGCCATAAGTACCACATTATAAAATTTGAAGCAATAAGTAACTAAATATTTTTATTCATTTATTTCAGATATGATCAATAGAGCATGCACTCATGAAAATGAGCAGGAGGGTTAAGGGGGCCAGAAAACAGTGGTAGCTAAAAAAAATCCTTCGAGCTTTTGAAGGGGAGTGAGACTCCGACTTTGGAGGTGTGAGTTTTGCTCCACCATCTTCATGTAATAGAAGGCCTCAAGTGTCCGTGAAGGTAATAAGGCTCGCCAATTGATGTTCTCATTAGAGATATTAATATGCTCGCTAGACTGAACTTCTCATCAGTCTCCTTCGTTTTCTGTCGGAGAGAAGGTAATAAGGCTGCGCATGCGATGGCAGCGCAGGGTGCTTCAGGTAGCTCTGGTAATGGCCTGCTATGATCAGATTATGTACCTGATGCAGCCCGTCCCACGAACTCTACTACATCTACTACATCTACTCCCACAAGTTCCCCAAGTGGACTCATGACTCGCGGCCGAGCCAAACTCCTACAAGCTAAGGTGAACTCGCTCCTCTCCTCGTGTGACTTCGATACACCCTTGGATGGCCAGCTACTTCAAACGCATACCTTGTGCATCATCAGGTACGAAGAGAAGGACCCAGTGGACGGAGGAGCCGGAGCAGAAGCAACCAGTCGCTGCCAGACGCCAGCGGTACTACCGGTTGACGCGACCGGTACTACCGGCTCAAGCGGTACTACCGGCCCCAGCTACCGGACAACACAGCAGTAGCCCAACCAAGGGCCAGACGACTACGATACTACCGGCCCAGGAACCGATACTACCGGTGGGCGGTACTACCGCCCCCTCCTACCGCTCGCTACAGGCTTATCCGACGGAAGCTCCAGGATCTCCAGCGGTACTACCGGCTCCGGAGCGGTACTACCGGTTGCGACCGGTACTACCGGTTGGCCGACCGGTACTACCGGTCCTGACTGAACCTGAACGCCTCAGTTTGGCCCAGGGCCCTGTACCCCTTCCTATATTTTACCTTTTCGTTCCGAAACTACCCCTGTTATTGTGGCTGGCCTATATATAGCCCCCACCCTTTATTGTAAACCCTAGACTTGGATAATAATAGATTAAGGAAACCCTTTGAGGAACTTTCATCTATTGGTCTCATGCTCCTACCAAGGAGCACCGGATTATCCACCCCCCTCTTGGATCTTGCCTAGTGCGTTCAAGTTGTACAAGGCCTTGGGTTCTCGGTTTCTCGCCCCCAAGTCATCAAGATCTCACCAAGCACCTCGTCCCCCGTTGTTGGCGTGGAGAGAGAGCTTCGCCCAACACCGATCCTAGGGATTATGTTGGACCGGTTGCCACCGGCGTGAGTTATCGGCGTGTATCGTGTTTTGTGTGCGTGAGTTCATCGGGTTCTTCGTGGCGTGTGTTCGTGGATTCCATCCCCTTTCCCCTTCCATCACTTTTGTAGGGTTCGCAGCATAGAAAACAAAAATTTTCCTACGATGGGAACAACTATGTACCAAGATCTATCTACTAGATACAAACAACGGGCGGATGTATATCCGTAGAGAACATACCCTTGAAGACCGACAAAGCTTAACGAGTCCAAACTCGTGGTTGATGTAGACGATCTCTTGCCGATCTCAAGATCGAGAGGAAGTCCTAGCGCCGCAAAACAGCAGCGCATCCGTGCTCGCACACACGTTCGAGGCACCGAGCAACCTCCGCCTCCTCGCTCCAGCGATGCAGCGGAAGCACAACTCTTTCTTGCCGAATAGCCACCGGGAACATGTATCTCGCTAGTCCGAGACCATGGGGGATAAATTCTAGAGGGGGAGAGAGATCCTTCACGAGGAGGTGTGAGTGAGAGAGAGGAAGGGGGGCTCCTTTTATAGGGAGAGAGGGGGCACCCAAGGGGCCATGCGCCCAGCCATGGGGCTGCCCCCACCTCTTCCACATTCATGTGGGTGGACACTCCACTCACAAAATGGCCCTTCAAATTTCTCCACTCAAAACCCACTCAAAATCCCATTAAATTTCCACCAAATTTAATGCAAACTCTCATTAAATAAAACTCTTTATTTTATTCAGAATTTTGTCAATTACTTTAATGACAAACATTCACAAATAACCCTTGCTAGAATTCTATTTCACATGCATAACCACTTTATGCAATTTCACCCAAAAACCTGTTTGGTATCTAGTGAAATAAATTCCTGCTTGTTCATTCTTCGGCATGAAACTTTTGCTCCAATTGGATGTCGGTCTCTTAAGTGTGTCACCCTACGGTTCGCGAATAATGCGGACATGATCGAGACCCTCTCGGATCAATAATCGAAGCGGATCCGAGACCCATCGACTCCCACACATTCAACGATGACTTTCTTGTGATCGTCAGAACCTTTTTACGCTAGTATCTTAATCCTTTTGTTTCGTGATATATTACATGTCCGAGATTCGATCATCGGTATCTCCATACCTAGTTTGATCTCGTTACCGACATGCACTCTTTTCTCGTTCCCGTGATATAACATTCTAGTGATCAAATCACTTGCTTGCAAGCTAACCAATGTGATATCACCGAGAGGGCCCAGAGTATATCTATCCGTCATCGGGATGAACAAATTCCACTCTCGATCCATGGGCCTCAACATAACACTTTAGTAGTTCTGAATCCATCTTTATAATCACCCTGTTACGGTGTGACGTTTGATGTTATCAAGAAACTCTTCGGTGTTAGTGATTGACATGATCTCATGGTCTAAGGATTAGGATCACTTCGTAAGATGTTATAGCAATATAAACTCAATGACTTTGATCGTAATGCTATACTTGGATGAATGTTCATCACACCATTACACTAATGTTGTGACCTCGTTATTAACAACATCCAATGTCCATGATCGGAAACCTATGATCATCTTGTTAATCAACGAGCTAGTTTATAAGAGAGGCATAACTAGGAACTTTCTGATTGTTTATTAAACACACATGTATTAACGTTTCCGTATTAATACAATTATAGCATGCAAAATAAACATTTATCATAAATAGGAATACGATAATAACCACTTTATTATTGCCTCGGGCATATTCCTTGAGTCTCCCACTTGCACTAGAGACAATAATCTAGTTTGAAAACTTTGTGTATTGAACACCTATGGCTTTCGGTGTTCCAAATACGCAATTGCAAGTGGTTAACATAATCTACGGATCCGACGCTTGGTCCGTGTGTATTTGCATGTCTTTGCGTCTCCACGCATCACTCATTCTCCAATGAGATGGCATTGTATAAATTTGGTCTTTCGGTGAGACCTTTAGTTCCTTGGGGTTAAAACATGTCGATACTATTGTCATACAATATATCTTTAGTGTTATCCCGTTGCGAACCACACCTTAGTTTGATAACAAACTACTTGACACAAATTCCCTCCTTTGCTGCTACTATAGCAGTCATATACTTAGCCTTTTGTTGTAGTATTCGTCACAATGTCTTAACTTTGGAACTCTTCCAAATCCATCATGGAATCTCCTTTCCATTACATTGTGCCACCCATAGTTTAAATTGAGATAAACTTAATTTGTATCTTGTGACAAAACTAGTATCAATGTAACGCTTTACAATAAACTATTCGTAATTGTTTGTCACCTCTACACAAATATATTCTTAGTTCTTCCAAAAGATCATAAGAATATCCTCACTATCGTCCAATGATCATTTTATGATTCATTATGGTATATGCTCATAACACTTAGAGCATAGGACATATCTGGATGTGTACATATCATGGTATGATTGATCAAGACATTCTTGTGATTTTACTCATCAAGTGTCAAAGCACTTGAATCTTGTTTCACTTATCAAGTGTCGATACACTTGAATCTTGATTCAATTCCTTTCCATGCGACAAGAACCGTTTCTTGTTGATTCTATATTGAACTCCTTCAATATCTCATATATGTACGTTTGGCACAACCATATTGGCGTACGATCATCCACTATAGACATTCACGCTAAATATTCGGTTTTGCCTAAGTCTTTCATCGAAATGAAATTCTTAACCTTTGTCAATAAAAGATACATCATTTCTAATCAACAAGATGTCCTTCACATAATGTATTAGAAATATGTCTCAGTACTGCCACTTAATTTCTTGCAAATGCAAGCATCTTCATCGTCTCCTGATGAAAACGCGTTTTCATCATGGTGAAGATTCCAACTCCGTGATGCTTACTTCAACCATTGAAGTTTGCATGCCCTTTTAGCATCCTTTGAATTTAACAAAACCCTTTGGACCGTGTCATGTACACGTCCTAGGTAACCATTCTATTAGAAGAACTTTGTTTTGTTTATTCATCTACCATATACCAATTTATATGTAGTGGTTGCTACTTTAATCCGTTCAGACTAAATATCGCTATGAAAGATCAAATCTTGTCATAGTCAACTCTTTGAACATTATCATAAAATACTTTACGACATGTCGAATATTTCATAGATGTGAGACATCCAAGACTGACAAATTATAGATCCAAATACGACCGATAGGTTTTTACACCTTTCCGGAGGGTCTTCCAAGTTCAAAACTTGATTTCTCGTGTATGGAACTATCACGGATTTTATGGCTTCAAGACATTTGACGGAGTCAGGGCCCATCATCGCTTCTTTGCATATAGTCGGTTCATCATTGTCAAACAATAATGATTTACTCTCAAATCTTAGTATTTGATTGTTTATTCGACCGACTTGGTTCAATAAGAACTTAGATCTCCGTGACCACAACCTTTGAGGCACATAAGCTATGAGCATTATGGCTGCCTCCGGAACATTTTCCGGCGCTGCGCAACTCAGCATATTTAACTAAGGTTCGTTAACCTTATCAAAGTTCTATTGTCCTCCCACTTAACATTTATGAAAAATTCCTTCTTCAAGAAACTTTACATTTCAAGCGACAAACCCTTTTGTCCTCGGTGTTATGGAGGAATAACCAATTGTTATTCGAAATAACCTACAAAGACATGCTCATCCGACTTTGGTTGTAAACATCTTACTTATGTTTAGTATACCAAAATTTAAGAAAGGACAACTTGGGTTTTACCCCAAACCATAACTCATATGGTGTCATTTCAACGGATCAAGATGGAGCTCTTTTCAGTGTAAAAGCGGTAGTCTCTAAAGCTTTAATCTTTTAAAACATAATGGCAGTTTTATAAATAACACCTTTGATCCAACCATATATCACAAGGTTTCATTACAAATCTCAAACACTCCATACTCCTATGGTGTTTCGGGATATGTAAATCTAGGTGTTTTGCTAAACTTGCAACTCAAATAAATCCCTTTATGATAAAATCATAATTCATTTATTTTTATTGTTACACTTGTAACTCAAATAAATTCCTTTATGATCAAATCATAATTCATTTATTTTTCTTGTTACAATGATTTTTCACTTCATCTTGAAAGTCTTTGAAACATTTTCAAATATTTCATACTTCTTTCTCATTAAGTGAACATTCACTAAAAATTCCGGAGAAAGCATATGAAGTTGAAACCCATCGCTTACGACTACTCATAATGGACTACATACATCGATATGTATAAATTCCAATAATTTAGTCGTTCGTTCTTCTTTGGCCTTTGAACGAAGTTTTAATTATCACGTGGAAAGTCTCACAAGCGTCACTTGATCAAATCAAAGACTCCAAAAATCCATGAAAATGGAGATTCTTCATGTTTTCTTTCCAATATAATTTAAACAGCGATGTCACTTCATAAGTGATCTTTCAATCATTTGTCTTGCAACATTTTAGCATTAGGATTTATGGATGTGATTTCTTCAACTAGATTTGTAAATCATCCATCTTATATGGAATACGGTAATTATTTGAACAACCTTTGTTCTTATAATACCTGATTCAAATAACAATTATTAAAACAAATCTTGAAGTCTTTCTTCAACTAGATTTGTAAATCATCCATCTTATATGGAATACGGTAATTATTTGAACAACCTTTGTTCTTATAATACCTGATTCAAATAACAATTATTAAAACAAATCTTGAAGTCAAGCTTTGATGTCAACGAGAAATACAAACAACGGTTTGTTTGTTTTCGATGAACATCATCACATATTCTCTTGCTAGTTACTTAGGTCATTGTGGTTCATGAATTGTGTCGTTCCGTATGAAATTTCATACCAACCAATTCGGTATCCAATACCCAAGAACCACATTGTTTAACAAGCAAAGAATACAACCATAACATGTATATCATATATATACCTAAATTGGATATTTCCAATCTTTTCTTTTCTGCCAAATATATTTTATAGATTCTCTTTCAGCATTTCCTTTTCCTTTTTAAAAGAAACTATCAACATCAACAGTGGCGCCATACACATGACACATAGTCGAAAGCGTGTATATTCAAATAATAATACCTTTGGACTTGCACTTTGAAGTAGATCACCATCATCAAAATGATCGGTATTCTTTCAAAATCCATTCTTTAGTAATCTTTTAGTGTAGTAAACACTTTACATACATCTTCTATTCACCCTTATCATGACGACTTTCATGATCAAGCTACTGTAGCTTATAAAGGCGAATCGTGAGTATAACATTACTTTCCAAAACCCTTTTGGATGATTAAGATGTCTAGCATCTCCAACCTTTGTAAATTCTCATCCAATATGAGAACATATATTATACTCTATCATATTGCAACCAAAACATTGTTTCAGATATCGTTATATCTGCCACACATGATGGTTTCTGAAATAATTCTTTCAGCTCCTAGATAAACTTGATGTTTAAATCAAGAATCATGGAGGCAAACATGATACTTAAGATACTAACACTGGAATTGTTACTCTCGATTTAATACCAATTATTAAATTTCACGGAGTAAATAGAATTTTGCTGAAAGTTTGCAATAGGACTTTAAACTTTAGATTGACATTCAACACAATACGATACCAGTTCGTAAAGTATATATCCAGAATTCTATAGTTCTATTATCTCAATTACAACTATGTATATGGTGGTGAACGAATGCCAATGACTACAACAAATTATGCAAATTCACTTTGATTTAATTTATGATAAATTGAGTTCTACTAATCCAAATTAGAAATGAACTCCCACTCAAAAACGACATCCCTCGTGCCTTTTTGGTGATTACATGAACCAAATCCACTACACCAAGTCCGATCATCACGTGAGTCGGTGTAGCATCAAAGGCGAGCATCAAATGGGCATCATATCTACTATATGACTCATGCTTAACCTTTCGGTCCGTGTTCGAGGCCATGTGCGTACATGCTAGGCTCGCCAAGTAAGAACCTTAGTATTCGTGTAATCGTCTTACACCCGAGATATGCTCGTGGATTCAAGTACACCCGATCATCACGTGATGTCTTGAAGCGACGAAACATTGTCGGTGCATACTTAAGGAAGAACACATTTTTATCTTGATATCTAAATGAGGGATCATCTTATTATGCTAATAAAACGCCAAACAAGCAATATAAGATGCTATCAAACATCACATGTTTATTAGTGGAATGATATGGTTCTCGCATATGATCTCTATCATGTGCATCGTGGTATGATCACTATCATACCTTTATGTGTAAGTCCAAGGTCTATGGGGATTACACGTTATGTGTGTTGTAAAAGTATCATCTTATACTTCTACTTACAACATCACCATATCATAACACTAGCCCAGCAACAATCTAAACTAGACGCCTCTAATTTATCCATTGTAAATTTTACGTGGCTTAGGGCTTTCGAAGATAGAACCGTTCTTACCTACGAACATGAACCACAACGAGGATAACCAAATTGTTGACAACTCGTTGCAAATTAGATATTGACTATAGTAGGAGAGACAGACACCCGCTAGCCACTTATGCAAAACTAGTTGCATGTCAAGCGTGAACAGTCTCATGTGCGAGGACATGTAAAGTTTGTCCGCCGCTTCATCCCACTATGCCACCAATATCCAAAGTACAACTAAGAAGCAATAAAATGATCATCATCGCCCACATACTCATATGTGTACTACCCGTGCAAAGTATCTACGCATAGATCCGGCTCTGATACCACTGTAGGGTTCGCAGCATAGAAAACAAAAAATTTCCTACGATGGGAACAACTATGTACCAAGATCTATCTACTAGATACAAACAACGGGCGGATGTATATCCGTAGAGAACATACCCTTGAAGACCGACAAAGCTTAACGAGTCCAAACTCGTGGTTGATGTAGACGATCTCTTGCCGATCTCAAGATCGAGAGGAAGTCCTAGCGCCGCAAAACAGCAGCGCATCCGTGCTCGCACACACGTTCGAGGCACCGAGCAACCTCCGCCTCCTCGCTCCAGCGATGCAGCGGAAGCACAACTCTTTCTTGCCGAATAGCCACCGGGAACATGTATCTCGCTAGTCCGAGACCATGGGGGATAAATTCTAGAGGGGGAGAGAGATCCTTCACGAGGAGGTGTGAGTGAGAGAGAGGGAGGGGGGCTCCTTTTATAGGGAGAGAGGGGGGGCACCCAAGGGGCCATGCGCCCAGCCATGGGGCTGCCCCCACCTCTTCCACATTCATGTGGGTGGACACTCCACTCACAAAAATGGCCCTTCAAATTTCTCCACTCAAAAACCCACTCAAAATCCCATTAAATTTCCACCAAATTTAATGCAAACTCTCATTAAATAAAACTCTTTTATTTTATTCAGAATTTTGTCAATTACTTTAATGACAAACATTCACAAATAACCCCTTGCTAGAATTCTATTTCACATGCATAACCACTTTATGCAATTTCACCAAAACCTTTTGGTATCTAGTGAAATAAATTCTGCGCTTATTCATTCTTTTCGGCATGAAACTTTTGCTCCAATTGGATGTCGGTGTCTCTTAAGTGTGTCACCCTACGGTTCGCGAATAATGCGGACATGATCGAGACCCTCTCGGATCAATAATCGAAGCGGGATCCGAGACCCATCTCGACTCCACACATTCAACGATGACTTTCTTGTGATCGTGAACCTTTACGCTAGTATCTTAATCCTTTGTTTCGCGATATATTACATGTCCGAGATTCGATCATCGGTATCTCCATACCTAGTTTGATCTCGTTCCGACATGCACTCTTTTCTCGTTCGTGATATAACATTCTAGTGATCAAATCACTTGCTTGCAAGCTAACCAATGTGATATCACCGAGAGGCCAGTATATCTATCCGTCATCGGGATGAAAAATTCCACTCTCGATCCATGGGCCTCAACATAACACTTTAGTAGTTACGAATCCATCTTTATAATCACCACATTACGGTGTGACGTTTGATGTTATCAAGAAACTCTTAGGTGTTAGTGATTGACATGATCTCATGGTCTAAGGATTAGGATCACTTCGTAAGATGTTATAGCAATATAAACTCAATGACTTTGATCGTAATGCTATACTTCGGATGAATGTTCATCACACCATTACACTAATGTTGTGACCTCGTTATTAACAACATCCAATGTCCATGATCAGGAAACCTATGATCATCTTGTTAATCAACGAGCTAGTTTATAAGAGAGGCATAACTAGGAACTTTCTGTTTGTTTATTAAACACACATGTATTAACGTTTCCGTATTAATACAATTATAGCATGCAAAATAAACATTTATCATAAATAGGAATACGATAATAACCACTTTATTATTGCCTCTCGGGCATATTCCCTTCAACTTTACCCTCGATTCCCGCGGAGATTCGTGAAAGATCGGGCTACCCCAATGGTTACCCCCTAACATATTGGTATCAAGAGCACGGTTGATCACGAATTTCCCCCCAATTTTTCTTTGATCCCCCTTAAAATCGAAAATCCCACCAAAAAGAGCCCCAATTTGCCTTCAGATCGATCTTTGGATTTGGTGAGTTTTTTGTGGTTTTGGTCCATAGATCTGTTGCGTTTGGAGTCGATCTATAGCCCCTGTTGTTCCTAGCCCAGCCTTTCGGTCATATCACCACGAATTTGAGGATTTTGTCAAGTTGATCTCGTTCCAGTTCCGTGCCTTGCGGTACTACCGGTTGTGCGAGCGGTACTACCGCAAATCACCGGTACTACCGGCCGCACAAGCGGTACTACCGCTCGCCGGTACTACCGGACGTTGCCAGCGGTACTACCGCTCGCCTCTGACCGTGTTTCTCTGCTCCTTTGACGCCTCAACTTCGTTTGCTGACTTTTCCACTTCACTTGTTCGTGTTTCGCGTGTTTGTCGCCATTTTCACAACAGCTTCCGCATCAAAGTCACCACGCGCTCAACGACACCGCGACACTCGAACATCATCCCCCACCAACGGTTGCAAGTCGTCAACAATACCAAAGGTATAACTTGCGCCACTTTGACAGCCCCATATCTTCCTTGTGTGTATCTATCCTATGAGAGCAACTCATTTTGTGTTTGTCTAAGCATTGTGCACTTGCCTTTGGAAAAGTGAGAGTGTGAGGCCAAATACAAAAGTTAACATAGTAGCATAGAAAGGGAGAAAAAGAGAAAGAATCAAAAAAAAGAACAAAAGAAAAAGATAAAATAGAAAGATACATAGTCTCCCAATACAAAGAGAATACCAAGCTTGTCATCCAACAAGAGAGAGTAAAAGAGCGCACCAAGGCAAGTGCACAAATCTATTGCTTATCCTCTTTTGGCAAACGAGTTGTGGTCTCTCCTTGAGTTGGCACGACAACCGAGCGTAGTCTTCGTTAAGACCTTTTGTGCTCATTTTCATAGTCGTGCTAACTCCGTTTTTCTCCACGTGTGCGTTTTTCCGTGTTTTTGTAGATCGTATCCTTTTGCTTTTGATCTTTGGTTATTTACCACGTAGGACAATAACCTTTTGCTTGGATCATTTCGTTTGGTTTTCCACAATCCTAACCTTCCACCAAAAGTTTTTGAGAGTTGTACCATATTTGGGTGTGAGTTTCTTGCCCATTTCACTTTGCACGCTGTTCGCTCATTTGTGTGGCAATTGGTTTGATATAATCTCCAAGGTGAGGTAAAAGGCTAACTCTCCGCACCCTTATTCTCCATATACAACCCTTTTCGGCTTTGCATCATGAACAAGAATGGCGAGCCGTCACAGCCACCACCTCTGGAGGACGACACACAATTCATGACAAGATGGGACCATTGGAAGGTCCGAGGAGAATTCAACTATCGTTGTGAAGCTCTCGAGCGGCACCAAGATGAACAATTTAGTGAGGCCCGCGTGGAATTCAAGAACATCGATAACCGCTTCGAGGAAGTTCGTGGCCAAATGCATGCCATGCAACACAACCTCGGTCATCAAAATGAAGCTCTTGGTCATGCCCTCGCCTCAACGGATGAGAAGCTTCAACGCCTCATTGATGGACTAGCAAGGCCACGCTCGCGCGAATCAAGCTCATCTCGGCACTACTCAAGTGAATCAAGTGCACCTCGCCGTCACGCTTCAAGGCACCGGGATGGACCCGTTCTTCAATCCATGAGCTCTTCGCAAGCGGTACCATCTCCACGACACGCCGCAACGTCAAGCTATGATGGTGACCTCTCCGCAAGACCTCCAAGACGTGAAGCGAACCGGCCACAACCAAGGGCACTTGTGATTCAACAAGAGCAACCTCACATGGACCACCAAGCCCATCGCCGTCGACATGTCCTTTCAACAACAAGTGAAGCACCCGAAGAGGACGAACAAGATCACCGTCGACGTGACACACTCGACGATCCTACAAGGCGTCATCATCGACATGATCGTCCACGTCGGTAACATGATGGTCATGACGAGCCTCCCCTACACCAAGAAGAAGAAGAGCAGCCCATTGCGCATGCGGCTCGACGTCCTCCTCGCCACATGGCGCAAGCCAATGCTCCTCGGCATCAACCATGACAAGAACAAGATCAAGCTCCCCAAGCTCGTCATGAGGATGCACAACCTCCTCCTCGTCCTCAACCGCGACAAGAACAAGAGCAAGCTCCCCAAGCTCGTCGTCAAAACCAAGTTCCACCACCAAACGCGGCACCTCAACAACCGCAAGAGCAACGCAACCATCACCAAGCAAGACACGAGAGCTCGGATGATGATGATGACCGCCCCAATCATGGCAACCGCCGCAACCGGAACCGCAATGGAGAAGAAACTTTCGGCAAGCTCAAATTCACCATGCCCAAGTTCACTGGTTCCAATGAACCCGAGGAATATCTCTCGTGGGAACTCAAGGTCGACAAGATCTTTCGCATGCACAACTATAGCAATGAGAAGATGATGGCCATGGCATCCCTCGAGTTTGATGAGTATGCCAACCTTTGGTGGGAACAAGTCCAACTCGCTCGAGAAGCAAAAGAGGAGCCTCCAATCTCAACTTGGAAAGATATGAAGGCTCATATGAGATCCCGCTTTGTTCCTTCACACTATACGCGTGACCATTTTAACAAGCTTCAAACGCTTAGTCAAGGGACAAAGACCGTGGAAGAGTACTTCAAGCAAATGGAGCTCAACATGATCCGTGCCAACATTGAAGAACGAGATGAACAAACAATGGCACGATTCCTCAATGGCTTGAACCATCCCATCAAGCGCATCACCGAGTTCCCAAAGTACAACAACATGGTTGAGCTTGTGCACATCGCATCGAAGGCCGAGCGTCAAGTGCAAGAGGACATCAAGTACAACAAGCCAAAGACGTACTTCACCTTCAAGCAAGCACCAACCACTACTCCAACAACACCAAGTGGAAGCTCCTAAAGTACCACCAAGCTTCCATTCAAGCCAACTCTCCCTCAAGGAAAACAGTTCCCAAGTGTCAAACACACAAGGGATGATCAACCATTCAATGGTGAATGCTACAAGTGTGGAGGCAAAGGGCACAAGTCGAACGCATGTGGGAACAAGAAAGTTTTGTTCATTCATGACAACGGCGATGAAGAATACTTGAGTGAAGAAGAGTTTGATGCAAGGGTCAAGGAAGCCATGGAAGGCAACATTTGGAAGAGGACCAAGAACTTCTTGTGTGTGAGCATGACGCAAGTCCATCGCTTGTAGTCACAAGGGTCTTGACTACCCAAGTCAATGAGAATGAAGACCAACGCTCGAACATCTTCTAAACTCGTGCTGGCATCAATGGGAAGTCCATCAAAGTTGTCATCGATGGAGGGAGTTGCCACAACCTTGCAAGTACGGAATTGTGTGAGAAACTCAACCTCACACTAAATCCCCATAAACACCCCTACCATATCCAATGGCTAAGTGACCAAGGATCCGTCAAGATCAAGCACACCGTCTCGGTGACGTTCTCAATTAGGCACTACAAGGACACGGTGGAATGTGACGTGGTCCCAATGACGGTTTGCCATATGTTGCTCGGAAGGCCGTGGCAATATGACAAGTGTGCTTTGCATAATGGTCACTCAAATACTTACACCTTCAAATGGCTTGATAAAACTTGTGTGTTGCAACCAATGACTCCTAGCCAAATAATTGCGGATAATGCAAAGGCTTTAGTGAGGGCGCAATACACAAAAACACCTTGTGAGAAGAGTGGTGAGCGAGAGAACCACACCATAGTGAGTGAGAGCTACAAGCCAAACTCGAGTGGAAAAACGAAGAGTGTTCTTCTTGCCACCAAAAGTGAGATGAGAGAAGTGCGGAACAACCCATCCATCTTGCACTATGTCCTTGTATGCAAGGGACTAGCGCAAGGAACTAACGACTTGACAAATGTTCCTCCTTCTTTGATGGCTATTTTGCAGGAATTCCAAGATGTATTTCCCGAAGAGCTTCCTCATGGCCGTCCTCCTCTTCGTGGAATCGAGCACCGCATCGACCTCATACCCGGCGCCCCACTCCCAAACCGCGCCGCGTATCGCACAAACCCGGAAGAGACGAAGGATATCGAACGCCAAATCAACCAACTTGTCTCCAAAGGTTTGATCCAAGTAAGCACTAGCCCAAGCGCGGTTCCCGTGATTCTAGTTCCAAAAACGGATGGTACGTTGCGGTTATGCATGGACTGCCTGTAGGGGTTCGTAGCATGGAAAACAAAATTTTTCTATCGCATACAAACAAACAAGCCAATATCTATCTACTAGATTGTAGCAACGAGTCGATGGAATAACTTACCCTCGAAGATTCCATAGCGGTTAACGAGAGCAGATTCTCGTGGGTGATGTAGTCGTACTCTTTCCGATCTCAAGATCGCGTAGACGATCCTTCAAGGCTGCGTTGCGGCGCTTCCATGATCGGTCACCGTTCGGTACTCGGCGAAGACCTTCCTCTCCTTGCTCCAGCAAATGGAGGTTGTAGCACTCTCCTCGCGATTCCGGCAGACTGGCAGTGGTACAGGAGTAGAGGGAGATCATGAGCTTAGCCTTAAGCGGAGCGAGTATGGTGGAGTATGAGAGAGCTATTAGTGGTCTAGGGATTAGACACACCAATTAGAAGGCTCTAAACCGAAGGCTAGGGCAATTAGAAGCGCTAAACCAAACTACTCTAAACCGGAGATTAGAGGATAGGAACTTGTCTGTCTAGAGGAGGCCTGCCCTCCTTTTATAGGTGGGAGGGCGGCCAGGGAGGAGTCCTCCCAAGTCGGCCTTGGTTGGCCGCGGCTTGGAGGACTCCTCCCCAAGTCGGTTCCAACCACCTCTTGCTTGTTTCCCAGGTTTCTGTTTTAGTTTGACTTTTAAATCGGCCATTTGACTTTTCTGTTTTAGGATTCAATTTAATCCTTTATTTGGAACAGAAGAACACTTAGTACATGATGCAATCATTCAATATGTAATGACACATTCATGTACCCTCCCGAGTCTTGGGACAATCCGAACCTTCTAGAACATTCCCGATGAAAACACGGAATCATTCCCGAACTCAAAGCGGGACTTTCCTTATATGAATCTTATTCTCGGACCATTCCGGATCACCTCGTGATATCCTGGATCCCATCCGAGACTCGAACAACATTCGGTCTCTTTCTCATAATACCATAACTACTCAAACAACGTCGAATCCTTAAGTGTGTCTCCTACGGTTCGTGAATTATGCGGACATGATCGAGACACTTCTCCGATCAATAACCAATAGAGGAATCTGAAATTCATATGGCTCCCACATATTTCTCGATTACTTTGCGATCGAATGAACCACTTACATACGATACCAATTTCCCTTTGTCTAACGATAGTTTACTTATCCGAGGTTATGATCGTCGGTATCTCGCATACCTAGTTCAACCTCGTTCGATAAGTACTCTTTTCTTCCGTGATATGTGATCCCTTGTGAGTCGGTCACATGATTGCAAGCTAATTGGATGACATTCCGAGAGGGCCCAGTATATCTATCCGTCATATGGATGGACAAATCCCACTCTTGATCCATGTTTTCAACCAATACTTTCCAACACTCAATGCCACCTTTATAGCCACCCGATTACGGTGTGGTGTTTGATGTCATCAAAGCATCCATCCGGTAAAGGTGATATGCATGATCTCATGGTCGAAGAAATTAGGTTACTATGTATCAGAAAGCATATAGCAATTGAACTATTGAAATGACTTGATCTTTACGCTACGCTTATCTATAGGAGTATGTCCATCACATCATTCTCCTAATGATATGACCCTGTTGTTAATAACATCTCTATGTTCATGATCGAAACCATGATCATATATTAACCAACAAGCTAGTTTAACAAGAGGCTTTACTAGGGACTCTTATTTTAGTTTACAAATCACACAAGTATTAATGTTTCCGGTTAATACAATTATAGCATGGTATGTAAACATTTATCATAAGTGTGAAGATATGATAATAACCACTTTATTATTGCCTCTTGGGCATATCTCCAACAGTCTCCCACTTGCACTAGAGTCAATAATCTAGTTTCAAACCTTTGTGTATTCAACACCTATGGCTTTCCGGTGTTGTATGTACACGATTGCTAGTGGTCAATCGATCTCGGATCTGACACTTCCAGGTCCGTGTGTAATTGCATGTCTTTGCGTCCCTACGCATCACTCATTCTCTAATGAGATGGCTTCGTACAAATTTGGTCCTTTGGTGTGACCTTTAGTTCTTTGGGGTTAAAACATGTTGATAATATTGTCATACAATATATCTTCATACAATATATCTTCATAGTATTATCCCACTGTGAACTACACCTAGTTTGATAACAAACTACTTGACACAAATGCCCTCTTTAGCTGCTATTATAGCAGTCATATACTTAGCCTTTTGTTGTAGTATCTGTCACAATGTCTTCACTTTGGAACTCATCCAAATCTATTATGGAACTTACTTTCCATTATATTGTGCCACCCTTAGTTTAGATTGAGATAAACTTAATTTGTATTTTGTGACAAAACTAGTATCAATGTAGTACTTTTACAATGAACTAACCATCTATTTGTCACTTCTACAAATAATATACTCTTAGTTCTTCCAAAAGATCATAAGAATATCCTTACTATTGTCCAATGATCATCTTATGAATTATTCTGATATATGCTCACAACATTTAGAGCATAGGACATATCTGGATTTGTACATATCACAGTATGATTGATATAAATATTCTTTGTGATTTCATACATCAAGTATCAATCTATACTTGAATCTTTGTTTCACTTACCAAATGTCAATACACTTGAATATATCATCAATATTGAACTCATTCAATCCTTTCTGTGCGACAAGAACCTTTCTTGTAGTTTCTATATTGAACTCATTCAATATCTCGTCTATGTACTTCTGGCACAACCATATTAGCATCTATTGATGCCAAATATTTGGGTTTTGCCTAAGTCTTTCATCGAGATGAAATTCTTAATATGTGTTAATAAAAGATACATCATTTCCAATCAACAATATGTCTTCCACATAATGTATTAGAAACATGTCTTAGCGCTCCCACTTAACTTCTTGCAAACGCAAGCATCTTCATTGTCTCTGATGAATTAAAACTCTTTTAACAATTTCATCATAGTGAAGATTCCAACTCCGCGATGCTCACTTCAACCATTGAAGTTTGCATATGCATTTAGCATCCTTTGAATTAACAAAACCCTATGGACCGTGTCATGCACACGTCCTAGGTAACAATTCTATTATAAGAACTTGTTTTGTTTATTCAACTACCATATAACAAAATTATATGTAGTGGTTGCTACATTAATTCGTCTAGACTAAATATCACTATGAAAGATCAAATCTTGTCATAGTCAACCTTTGAACATTGTTGTGAACTCTTTCCCAATATGTCGATTATAGATGTGAAATATCCATGTCTATTTCTTTATAGATCCAGACACAATTGTAAGGTCTTACACCTTTCTCGAGGGTCCTTCAAGTTCAAAACTTGATTTCTCATGAATGGAACTATCACGGATTTTATGGCTTCAAGCCATTTGACGGAGTCAGGGCCCATCATCGCTTCTTTGCATGTAGTCGGTTCATTATTCTCAAATAATGATTCAACCCTCAAATCTTGGTATTTGATTGTTCATCCGACCTACTTGTTTTAATAGGAACTTGGATCTCCGTGACCACAACCTTTGAGGTACGTGAGCCATGAGCTTTGTTCTTGCCTCGGAACACTTTTCATTGCGCAAACTCTGCACATACTAAGGTTCTTTTAACCTTATCAAAGTTCTATTGTCCTCCCACTTAACTTTTCACGAAAATTCCTTCTCAAAGAAACTTGGCGTTTTAAGTGACAAACACTTTTGTCTCCGATGTTATGGAGGATTACTTAACAGTTATTGAAATAACATACAAAAACGAGTTCATCCGACTTTGGTTGCAAACATCTTTCTTATGCATAGCATACCAATGTTTAAGAAAGGACAACTTGGGTTTTATCCCAAACCATAACTTTATATGGTGTCATTTCAGCGGATTATGATGGAGCTCTTTTCGTGGAAAACGGTAATCTCTAAAGCTTTTAATCTTTAAAATATAATGGCAGTTTTATGAATTATACCTTTGATCTTACCATGTCAAACAAGGTTTAATTACATATCTCGAACGCTCCATACTCTTATGGTGTTTCGGAAATGCAAATCCACGGAACGATTCCTTAAATCTTAGGTATTATGCTAAACTTGTAACTTAAATATTTTCCTTTATGATCTTATCATAAACTATTCATATTCTTGTTACAATGATTTTGCACTTCATCTTGAAAGTCTTTGAACTTTTCAAGTGTTTCATACTTCATCCTTATTAAGTAAATATTCATATATTCACTCAAATTTTCGGAGAAAGCATATGAAGTTGAAATCCATCGCTCTTGACTACACATAATGGATTTCATACAACAATATGTACAAGTTCCAATAAGCTAGTCATTCGTTCCCTTTTGGCCTATGAACAAAGTTTTAATTATCTCTAGGAAAGTTTCACAAGCGTCATTTGATCAAAAATCAAAAGACTCCAAAATTCCATCCACATGGAGTTTCTTCATGTTTTCTTTCCAATATAATTTAAGCGGCGATGTCACTTCAAGTGATCTTTCAATCAATTTGTCTTTCGACATTTTTAGCACTAGTTTTATGGATGTGATTTCTCCAACAAGATTTGTGAATCATCCATCTTTTATGGATTACGGCAATTATTTGAACAACCCTTTTGTTCTCATAATACCTGATAAAACAAATCTTTGAAGGCAAGCTTTGATGTTTAACGAGCAACACAATAACCCTTTATTTGTTCTCGATGAACATCATCACATATTCTTCTGCTAGTTACTTAGGCCATTGTAGTTCATGAATTGTGTTGTTTCGTATGACGATTCACACCAACAAATTCAGTATCAAATACTTGAGAACCACATTGTTTAATAAGCAAAGAATATAGCCATAACATGTATATCATCTATATACTTAAGCTGAACAATTCTAGTCTTTTCCTTTCTGCCATATACTTATGAGATTTTCTTTCAATATTTCCTTTTCTGTTTGAAAGAATCTATCAACATCAATAGTGGAGTCATACATATGACATATAGTCCAAAGCGTGTATAGTTAAATACCAATGTCTTTGGACTTTCACTTTGAAGTAGATCACCATCATCAAATGTTTGGTGTTCTTTCAAAATTCCTTTCTTTAGTAATCTCTTGGTGTAGTAAACATTTTACCTACATCAAATATTCACCCTTATCATGGAATCGTCCATGATCAAGCTACTTTTAGCTTATAACGATGAATTATGAGTATAATGTTGCTATCCAAAACTTTTTGGAGGATTAGGACAACAAGTGTCTCCAACCTTTTGCAAATTCTCATCAAATATGAGAACATAAACTTTGCCATATTATACTCTATCATGTTGTAACTAAAACTTCGTTTCAGATATCACAATATCTTCCACACATCATGGTTTGAAACAACTCTTTCAGATCCTAGATAACCTTGATATTAAGAGAATCCTTTGAATATCAAGAATCATGGAGACAAACATGATACTTATATAATAACACTTGGAATTGTTACTCTTGATTTAATACTAATTATTAAACTTCATGGAGTAAGGAACTTCTTGAAAGTTTGCAATAGGACTTTTAAACTTTAGATTAACACTTCAAAACAATACGATACCAGTTAGTAAAGTAACTAACCAGAATTCTATAGTTCTATCATCTCAATTATAACTAAGCGCAAGGTGGTAAACGGATGCCAATGACTACAACAACTATGCAAATTCACTTTGATTTAGTTTATGATAAATTGAGTTCTAATTAATAATTAAATTAATCTAGGTGAACTCCCACTCAAAACAATATCCCTCACATTGTTTTAGTGATCACACGAACCAAATCCACCACATCAAAACCGATCATCACGAGAGTTGATATAGTTTCAATGGCGAACAATCAACATGTTCATCATATCTACTATATGATTCATGCTTTACCTTTCGGTGATCCGTGTTCCGAGACCATGTCTGTACATGCTAGGCTCATCAAGATCAAACCTTAGTTTCCGCATGAGCAAATCTGGCTTGCTCACGTTGTATACACTTGTAGAATCTAACACACCCGATCATCACGTGGTGCTTCGAAACAACAAGCTTTAGCAACGGTGCTAACTAAGGGTGAACACTTTCTGACTTGAAATTCATGTGCATGAGGGATCATCTTATAATGCTACCGTCGTCTACTAAGCAATATAAGATGCATAAAGGATAAGCATCAAGGTCAATGACATGGCCTTTCTTCTTTGTGCTTCCGATCTCCATCTTCAAGCACGAACATGATCTCCATCATCACCGACATTGCATCAAGGTCAATGACGCTTCTACATGGTTGTCGTCCACCGGCTTCAACTATTACAACTACTTTGAATAGACACGCGGGTCTTAACATAAATTAAAGACAACCATATGGCTCCTTCCGGTTGCCAACTTACAATAAGGAACATTGCATACATCAAATATAATCACAATCATGGCCATATCACATCACTGCACACCCCTGCAAAACAAAGTTAGACGCCTCTACTTTCTTTGCATGTTTTACGTGGTTTGGGGCTTTCAATAAGTGTCGTTCTAACTTACGAACATGAACCACAACATTGATACTAGTATTGTTAATCACCCGTTGTAAATTGGATCTTAACTATGCTAGGAGAAACATGCACCCGCAAAGCCACTTATCCAATACAAGTTGCATGTCAAGCGTGGAACAAGTCTCATGAACGATGTCATGTAAGGTTAGCCCAGGCCGCTTCATCCCAACATACCGCAAGATGCAAAGTACACAAGAAGCAATCGACAATAAAAGCATCAATGCCCACAATGACCATTGTGTTCTACTCGTGCAACAGATCTACATATAGACACGGCTCTGATACCACTGTAGGGGTTCGTAGCATGGAAAACTAAATTTTTCTATCGCATACAAACAAACAAGCCAAGATCTATCTACTAGATTGTAGCAACTAGTCGATGGAATAACTTACCCTCGAAGATTCCATAGCGGTTAACGAGAGCAGATTCTCGTGGGTGATGTAGTCGTACTCTTTCCGATCTCAAGATCGCGTAGACGATCCTTCCGGCGCTGCGTTCCGGCAGCGCTTCCGCAGTCGTTCACACGTTCGGTACTCGACGAAGACCTTCCTCTCCCTTGTTCCAGCAGAATGAGGTTGTAGCACTCTCCTCGCGATTCCGCAAGACCTGGCGTGGTGCAGGAAGTAGAGGGAGATCCCGCACGGCTTCTCCTTAAGCGGGCGAGTATGGTGGAGTATGAGAGAGCTATTAGTGGTCTAGGATTAGACACACCAATTAGAAGGCTCTAAACCGAAGGCTAGGGCAATTAGAAGCTCTAAACCGAGATTAGAGGATAGGAACTTGTGTGTCTAGGAGGAGGCCCTGCCTCCTTTTATAGGTGGGAGGGCGGCCAAGGGAGGAGTCCTCCCAAGTCGGCCTTGGTTGGCGCCGGCTTGGAGGACTCCTCCCCAAGTCGGTTCAACCACCTCTTGCTTGTTTCCACAGTTTCTGTTTTAGCCGTTTGACTTTTAAAGCGGCCATTTGACTTTTCTGTTTTAGGATTCAATTTAATCCTTTATTTGGAACAGCAAGAACACTTAGTACATGATGCAATCATTCAATATGTAATGACACATTCATGTACCCTCCCGGAGTCTTGGACAATCGGAACCTTCTAGAACATTCCCGATGAAAACACGAATCATTCCCGAACTCAAACGGGACTTTCCTTATATGAATCTTATTCTCCGGACCATTCCGGATCACCTCGTGATATCCTGGATCCCATCCGAGTCTCCGAACAACATTCGGTCTCTTTCTCATAATACCATAACTACTCAAACAACGTCGAATCCTTAAGTGTGTCTCCCTACGGTTCGTGAATTATGCGGACATGATCGAGACACTTCTCCGATCAATAACCAATAGAGGAATCTGGAAATTCATATGGCTCCCACATATTTCTACGATTACTTTGCGATCGAATGAACCACTTACATACGATACCAATTTCCCTTTGTCTAACGATAGTTTACTTATCCGAGGTTATGATCGTCGGTATCTCTGCATACCTAGTTCAACCTCGTTACCGATAAGTACTCTTTTCTCGTTCCCGTGATATGTGATCCCTTGTGAGTCAGTCACATGATTGCAAGCTAATTGGATGACATTCCACCGAGAGGGCCCAGAGTATATCTATCCGTCATATGGATGGACAAATCCCACTCTTGATCCATGTTTTTCAACCAATACTTTCCGAACACTCAATGCCACCTTTATAGCCACCCAGTTACGGTGTGGTGTTTGATGTCATCAAAGCATCCATCCGGTAAAGGTGATATGCATGATCTCATGGTCGAAGAAATTAGGTTACTATGTATCAGAAAGCATATAGCAATTGAACTATTGAAATGACTTGATCTTTACGCTACGCTTATCTATAGGAGTATGTCCATCACATCATTCTCCTAATGATATGACCCTGTTGTTAATAACATCTCTATGTTCATGATCAGGAAACCATGATCATATATTAACCAACAAGCTAGTTTAACAAGAGGCTTTACTAGGGACTCTTATTTTAGTTTACAAATCACACAAGTATTAATGTTTCCGGTTAATACAATTATAGCATGGTATGTAAACATTTATCATAAGTGTGAAGATATGATAATAACCACTTTATTATTGCCTCTTGGGCATATCTCCAACACTGCCGTCCAATCAATGATATCACCGTGCGTTATCGACATCCTATACCGCGTCTTGATGACATGCTTGATGAGTTATGTGGAGCCACTATATTTTCAAAAATTGATCTTCGTAGTGGTTACCATCAAATTCGCATGGCCGAAGGTGATGAGTGGAAAACCGCCTTCAAGACCAAGCTTGGTCTCTATGAGTGGTTGGTTATGCCTTTTGGCTTATCTAATGCCCCATCTACCTTCATGCGCCTCATGAACCATATTTTGAGATCTCTCATTGGGAAGAGTGTAGTTGTTTACTTTGATGACATCCTTGTCTATAGCAAGTCACTAGAGGAGCATGTTACTCATGTTAAGGAGGTCCTTCAAATCCTTCGTCATGAAAAGCTTTATGCTAATCTCCCAAAGTGCACTTTTGCAAAAGACAAGCTGATTTTCCTTGGTTTTGTTGTGTCTTCTAATGGCATTGAAGTTGATGTCTCAAAAGTAAAGGACATACGAGATTGGCCCATCCCTACAAATGTTAGTGAACTTCGTACTTTTCATGGGTTGGCTGGCTTTTACCGTCGCTTTGTGAAAGACTTTTCTACCATCGCTTGCCCCCTCAACAAATTGACCAAGAAAAATGTCACGTTCGTTTGGGGAAAAGCACAATAAAAGGCTTTTGATGAGCTCAAAAAGAGGCCCATCGAAGCACCACTTCTTGCATTACCGGATTTCACAAAAACCTTTGAGATTGAATGTGACGCTAGTGGTATTGGCATTGGTGGCGTCCTTATGAAAAATGGGCATCCTATTGCTTACCATAGTGAAAAACTTGATGGCGCACGCCTAAACTATCCCATTTATGACAAATAACTTTTTGCCTTGGTTCGAGTTCTTCAAGTGTGGGAACACTATCTTTGGCCCAAAGAATTTAGCATCCATTCCGACCATGAGTCGTTGAAGTATCTTAAGGGCCAAGCCAATTTGGGTAAAAGGCACGCAAAATGGGTTGAGTTCATGGAGTCTTTTCCTTACATTGTCAAATACAAGAAGGGCAAAGAAAATGTGGTAGCGGACGCCTTGTCTCGCAAAAACACAAGCCTTCTTACACGACTCGAAGTAAATGTCTTGGGTCTTGATGACATCAAATCTTTGTACGCATCCGACCCTTTCTTTGGACCAATTTTTGCAAAATGTTCAATAGACAAAGGGATTGATGATTTCTATTTGCATAAGGGTTTTCTTTTCAAACAAAACAAGATTTTCATTCCGAAATCGTCTCTCCAACTTTTGCTTCTTCAAGAGTCCCATGGTGGAGGCCTTATGGGTCACTTTAGCCGTGACAAGACTTATGACATGCTCTCCACTCACTACTTTTGGCCAAATATGAAGCGCGACGTGGAGCGTCACGTCCAACGATGCACTACATGTATCCAAGCTAAGTCTAAGTCCAACCCCTTTGGTATTTATATGCCGTTGCCTATTCCTTATGCACCTTGGTCGGACATTAGCATGGACTTTGTGTTAGGCTTGCCTAGATCTAAACATGGACATGATTCTATATTTGTAGTAGTGGATCGCTTTTCAAAAATGGCACACTTCATTCCGTGCCATAAGACCGATGATGCTTCACATGTAGCAAATTTGTTTTTCAGGGAAATAATCCGGCTACATGGTGTACCAAGAACAATCGTCTCCGACCGCGACGTAAAATTCATGAGCTACTTCTGGAAGACTCTCATGGCCAAGCTCGGCATCAAGCTCCTCTTCTCGTCCGCCTCGCATCCTCAAACCGATGGACAAACCGAGGTCGTCAATCGAAGCCTTGGCACCCTCCTCCGGGTGTTGATAAAGAAGAGCCTTAAAGACTGGGAGGAATGTATTCCACACGCCGAGTTCGCCTACGACCGCACCAAGCACTCCACCACCATGAGCAGCCCGTTCATGATCGTCTATGGTTTCGAGCCTCTCACTGCGCTCGATATACTTCCACTACCGCTTCATGAACGTGCCAATATGGACGTTGTCAAGCGTTCCCAAACAATGAAGAAACTCCATGAAGACACAAGAGCTACGATCGAGCAACAAGTTCTTCGCCAAGCATCAAGGCTAAATAAGAACAAGAAAGAGATGATCTTTGAAGAGGGCGACCTTGTGTGGATACACTTAAGTAAAGACCGCTTCCCCAAGGAACGCGACTCCAAGCTCAAGCCAAGAGGTGATGGACCATTCTAAGTGCTCAAGATGATAAACAACAACGCCTATATCATCGATATCCCAACATCAAAGTATCTTGTGAGCTCGACATTCAATGTCAAGGACCTATCACCCTACCATGGAGTAGATGAAGTTGAGAAGGTTGAAGAGTCGAGGATGACTCTTTCCCAAGGGAGGGGAGCTGATGCAGCCCGTCCCACGAACGCTACTACATCTACTACATCTACTCCCACAAGCTCCCCAAGTGGACCCATGACTCGCGCCCGAGCCAAACTCCTACAAGATAAGGTGAACTCGCTCCTCTCCTCGTGTGACTTCGATACACCCTTGGATGGCCTGCTACTTCAAACGCATACCTTGTGCATCATCAGGTACGAAGAGAAGGACCCAGTGGACGGAGCCGGGCGAAAGCAACCGATCGCGCGACGCCCGGTGGTACTACCGGTTGACGCGACCGGTACTACCGGCCCCAGCTACCGGACAACACATCAGGAGCCCAACCAAGGGCCAGACGACTACGATACTACCGGCCAGAACCGATTACTACGCCTCCCTACCGCGCTTCTGAGGCTTATCCGACGGAAGCTCCAGGATCTCCAGCGGTACTACCGCCCCCGGAGCGGTACTACCGGTTGCGACCGGTACTACCGGTTGCGACCGGTACTACCGGTTGGCCGACCGGTACTATCGGTCCTGACTGAACCTGAACGCCTCAGTTTGGCCCAGGGCCCTGTACCCCTTCCTATATTTTACCTTTTCGTTCCGAAACTACCCCTGTTATTGTGGCTGGCCTATATATAGCCCCCACCCTTTATTGTAAACCCTAGACTTGGATAATAATATATTAAGGAAACCCTTTGAGGAACTTTCATCTATTGGTCTCATGCTCCTACCAAGGAGCACCGGATTATCCACCCCCCTCTTGGATCTTGCCTACTGCGTTCAAGTTGTACAAGGCCTTGGGTTCTCGGTTTCTCGCCCCCAAGTGGTCAAGATCTCACCAAGCACCTCGTCCCCCGTTGTTGGCGTGGAGAGAGAGCTTCGCCCAACACCGATCCTAGGGATTATGTTGGACCGGTTGCCACCGGCGTGAGTTATCGGCGTGTATCGTGTTTTGTGTGCGTGAGTTCATCGGGTTCTTCGTGGCGTGTGTTCGTGGATTCCATCCCCTTTCCCCCTTCCACCGCTTTACCCTCGATTCCCATGGAGATTCATGAAAGATCGGGCTACCCCAAGGGTTACCCCCCTACAGTACCGAACAATGTAAGTGTGATTGTGGCTAGCGACTTAGCTATGCCGGTGTCTTAATGGAATTTGGGTTTCATGTAAAAAAAAGGCCTCATTGGTGACCGAGTGTCCGTGACTTGTGCGTAGAAATAGCATGTGAGATGTGTAGTGAAGGAACATGGTTCACACAAGTGAGGATTGTGACCGTGGCCAACCATGTGCCATACTTAATTTTGTATTGCCATGGGTTCGTGGCCGTTGGTTTGTCAAAGATGGTGCAACAATGTGGATAATGAAATTGTTGAAGTTCGAGGAAGGATTTATTTTTTATTTTCTCATATATACACTATATTATTTTTCTATTAAGTTTCTCTTGTTAAAAAAGTGTTATCTGTGTTGCCATAGAAGAATATGGTGGGACAACATTGTCCATATTTTAGACATTCTATATACCATCATCTCTTGCAATGGTGACATAGAAATTACAATACACCATCATCTCTAACGGTACTTGAGGACCATTTCATGCAATATTTTAAAATGGTGCATAAGCGATAATTGGTAAGGGAGATGACAAAACTTTGAAGCGACGACTACGCTACAACAATGGTGGATGGAGAAAATGGAAGTGGTGGGGAAGAAGGAAAATTTTACGAAGATACAAGATGGCCCCTGAGGACATGTTTAATGGGGGCACTTAGGTGTAGACGCTAGGAAGGAAATCCCGGGGATCTTGGCAGTTGTAACAAAAATCCTGACCGTTTTTGAAGCATCGGCGTATGATTAAGAGTCCGGCGCTAGCAAAATACACGGAAAATTATGCCTGTAGCGCCAGCCGCTAGCACGCAACCAGAAATTGACTTTTTAAACGCCTGACTAAGCGCCTTGCAATATACTTGCCCTGAGGAGGGATGAAGTGACAGAGAATTAGTATTCATCGCTAGATGAATGGAATGAACATATTTGGCACGCATTTATGAATTAGAACAATTTGCCTTAAAAAGTATGTATATTATTTTGTTTTTTCGTGGCAACGCACGAGCATTTAACTAGTAAACATATAAAAAAAATAGAAAAAAGAAACAGTAAAAAGGATAATGTGATGTAATAGTGATGCACTGTTGAATTTTTTAGTATTCAGTTGTGATGTGTGTTATGAATCGATACAGAGATTAGCACTATATACATGAACTCGACTTTATGAGGCGGAGGTGTTACAGTCTAGCACCAACGGAGAGCGTGTGGAGTTGTTTGTCGACTGGATCTCCCGAGATCTAGTCATTTTTTGTATTCGTTGGTGTGAGTTGAGTTCAGTCTCTTATGATCCACGATTGTCATGTTTGGTGATGGTCCTTTTGGGGGCTTAACGGAATTCATGTCTGTCTACAGCGCTCTACTACGAAAAGCTTTGCCCGACTCTGATGATGTAGGCGCTAGGTCAGCGATGCACCTTCGGCTTGTTCTAGTGTATGTATTTGTCGCTAGGTGGTCCAAGGACCTAATTATAATTTTTATTACTTTTGAAGCTTTTTTACTGTTATTGATGATTATTAATAGATCGCTGGAATTTTTGTATAAGTTTTTGAGAAACCCGCAATACAAAGGTAGAGTCAGATACATCGACTTTTAAGGTCTTTGATTCTGAGTGAAGCCAGCAAAAACAACATTGTTGTCATTGCTCTAAAATTACCGATGTCATTTTGTATTTATAAGAGTATTGAGGGGAAGAGTAAAAATCTGTTGGTATCATTTGACACCAATCGGCATATGCTACCTCTGTCGGATACAACTTTTGGTTTTATCGATGATATTTTGTTGCGTGTTTGTGTTTCAGTTTGTTCGATCAGATGTACCGTCTATTTTATCAATCAATTTAGATCATTTTCTACAAAACATATTTGTGTGTTCTTTTAAAAAAATGTATTGCATGTTGTTGTATTGGTTCCGATTCATTATACCGCACTTGCTCCATACGATATTTGTGGGATTATATTTAATGGAAATTGATAGGAAGGTATGTCATTTAAAACAAATTGACACATCTAACCCCTCTCATATGAAATTTGTGTAATACCAAAGATTTAAAGTTTCTAATGTGTCCACGATAAATCGATGAATAAATGTGTGCTCAAGTACTCAAAGAAATGTTCAGGCATCTGGGTATCAAGAGTCCCTATAACACCCTTGATCTGAGAGGGAGACAAACCCACCACAAATCAGCATCACCG
The DNA here is from genome assembly GCA_030063025.1 of Avena longiglumis. NCBI lineage: Eukaryota > Viridiplantae > Streptophyta > Magnoliopsida > Poales > Poaceae > Avena > Avena longiglumis. The sequence continues at coordinate 130,965,567 of CP125973.1, read as the reverse complement.
TTTATAGAAGGAAGGGACTAAGGGCTTTAATCCAGTAGGTCTTCATTGGAGTCCTCCGAATGACATCTTGAACTCGAGGAAGAAGGGGCACCCAATGATAAGTGGTCTCAAAAGGGACGGTAGGAAGGAGGGGAGCTTGCGCATTGGGCTATTTGCCAATTCTACCACCCATTTTCACTGATGGTGGTTATACTTTTGGGCCCAAAACAAGGTACTTCCTCCTCTCGGGTTTGTCAAGTCAACAAAACTGAGGCAGTGAGTATTTCTATTATTTTGGAGCAATGAGCTCTGTCTTTTAATTAAGCTAAAGAGCAGAGAGTATTTCATCATGTTCTTGCAACTGTGAACGAAAAACTCAAAGGAGCTGGACAAGGTGAGACTAAACCAGATGGTGCAAGGACTAAGGCAACTCTATGCCTCAATCGCGCTGCCTAGAACGAAGGTTTAGATTTCTAGTTCTACCGTGTTGGTTGGTTTTGAATTGTTAGTGGGAAGACCGACCATGGGCGGGCACATGTGTATTCATGGGTATTCAAGTGAATACTCATTATTTTGGGCCAAGAAAAATCACGTAGTATTCAGTTTACCTAGTTCAACAAAACTTCTTGTCACATAGCATCTTCACTAAACCTTCAAGAAAGCAGCCGTAGATTTGCTCCCAGTCTAGTCTTGTAAGGTCTCTAGCAGACCAGCTCCTGGCTCGCTCCAGTGACACAACGAAGCCAAGGCGACGATCTATACTTTTTTCATGACTTTGAATACCCATTGTAAGACCCCTTTGAACTTTATGTTGGTGTACTCGTTGGTGTTCTGCCGTGTCCATGTCTTAGCAGTGGCCTTCTTACATGGTTAAGTTGTATGCTGTAGCATGTATCGTGTTGGATGTGAACTCTGGCTTTATTAATTTAAAGTCGGGCACTAGTTGCCTTTTATCTAAAAAAAAGAGAGTATTTCATGTCTCGATGTGCACGAGTTGTACACCCCTGGACTATCATGCTTTCATTGCTGATAGGCTTGCATACAACTTCTGATTTCTTCTCCCCTTAATATTTCAAAATTATCGTTGGTTTTGTTAGATGTATATATCTGTATATTGTATTTCCCCTATATGTTAGGGGGCTTCCTGCATATTTGCTCTGTACCTGTACTATATATTGTGGCCTTTGGCCCCCAGAGGAATATAACTTGTCTATTCCTAACATGGTATCAGAGCCTTAGGGTTTTGCTCCTCTCGTTGCGCCGCCGTCGCTCGCCTCGGTTCTGCGCCGCCGCGTCCGGCCGCTGTTGCCATCTCGCCGATCTCTCCGATCGGATCTTCTCCCTGACGCTGTGCTCGCGCGGGCCTCCACGTACGGCTCCTGACGCGCCGCACAGTTCCCCTCACCCGCCGCTGGACGCGGTACTCCCTACGCGCTGCGGCCGGCGCGCGCTGCTCCACGCCACGACGGCTCTGCAGCCGCGCACAGCTCCGACGCTGGCAGCGCGGCCAGCTGCTCCACGCCACGTACAGCTCCCTCGCCCCACGCCTGCCCACGTACGGCTCCTGACGCGCCGCACAGTTCCCCTCACGACGCCTGACGCGCAGCAGCTCTTTTCCACACGCGGGACCCCGTCTCCTGCTACGCGACGCACGGTTCCTGGTCCCTGCTGGTCGCGCCCCCACGCGAGGTTCTGCCTCCAGCTTCGGTTCTGCCTGCTGACGTCAGCCCGCATCAGCACTGATCAGATCCAGATCTAATCTGTAAAAAAAAAAAATGTCTTCTTCCTCAGGTTATGTCGCGATTCCTCGCTGCCCGGTGGTGTTTGATGGCACGAATTACCCTGATTTTGCTGCCTTTATGCGTGTCCACATGCGCGGTCTCCGTCTTTGGGGTGTTCTCTCCGGCGAGGTCTCCTGTCCGCCGTGCCCCTCTGCTCCTGTGGCTCCTCTGCCTCCGACGCCGATTGTGCTTGCTGCTGATGCTTCTCAGGAGGCCAAGGATGCTGCTCAGAGCGCTGATGATATTCTTTGCCTATGACCTGAAGTTCAAGCAATATTCTGCGATCTCGAGTCCTATCGCCACGCCTACACTCGGTGGGTCGATGAGGATGCTCGTCTTCTGCTGTTCTCACCTCGATGTTACGCCCAAAGATGTCTGCTGAGTTCATGAGTCTCCCTACTTTGCTTTCGGTGGGCCCATCTTCGTCGGCCTTATCGGCCGTCTGGGATGCTCTTTACCTGTCTGTGGTTCGCCAGGAGCATGCTCTTCAGCAGGGTGATTCTACTATTGATGAGTTTTATACTCAGAGTGCTGCTATCTGGCGTCAGCTTGATTCTCTCCGTACTGCTGTTTGTGGCACATGCTCGTGCTGCCAGATTGTGCGCTCGGACTTGGAGTTTCACCGCATCTATGAGTTTCTGTCTCGGCTTCGCCAGGAGTTTGAGCCCCGGCGTGCTCAGCTGAATGCTCGTGGTCGTGTTCCGCTCTCTGAGGTGTTGTCTGAGCTTCGGGCTGAGGAGACCCGTCTCCGTGGTGCTGGTCTTCTTGCGGTTCCATCTGCGCTTGCTACTCGTGGTGCTCCTTTGCCGTCTGCTCCCTCGACTCAGCCGCGGTCTCCTGTGCCGCCGCCGATACTACCCACTCCTCCAGGTCAGGGTCAGGGTCAGCTTCAGCACCAGCAGCCTCAGGGTGCGAGTCAGCACCAGCAGGCTCGTGGTCAGGGTCGCCGTGGTTCTCTTCGTCACTGCTCTTACTGCAACAGGGATGGTCACACTTGGGCCACCTGTTATACACGGGACCCCGCCACGTCGGCACTGCACTGTGATGTCGGCTCCTCTCGATCTTCAGCAGGTTGCTCTCTCGATCAGGACATTATCGAGTCTTCGCGGTCTACTTGCTGCCATGTGCTCTTCCTCGACGGCACCGCTGGTTACGTGATCGACTCTTCGTGCACTGTCGACCACCACCTCCTACACGGTCAGTGCGTCCCTGCAGTATCCGGATTCGGAGCTTCTTTTCATATGACCTTTGAGTCTTCTTCTTTGTCCGCTCTTCGTTCTCTCCCTTCTCATGTCCGTGTTTTTACGGTGATGGTACCTCTCTCCTGCTTTCTAGTCGAGGCACCCTTTCTACTTCTTCTTTTTTGTTCTGATATTTCTCATGTCCCTCTTCTTAAGATGAATCTGTTCTCGCTAGCCAGCTCCACCGACTGGTTGTCGCGTCATTCTTGATCTCGATTCTTGTGTTGTCCAGACCGTCGCACCTGGGCCCTGTTGAGCTGGCCTCGCAGCCGTGATTCTTCGGACTTTGGGAGTTAGATCAGCGTTCCTTCCGCCACTTCATCCGCCAGTTTCTTCTCCGTTGTCGCCTACTACCAGCTCTTTTCAGCGGTGGCATCATCGTCTTGGTCACCTCTGTGACTCTCCGTCGACATTAGTTCATCGTGGTCTTCGGGTCTCCTCGGAGATGGGTCTTTGCATTGTCGTGGCTGTAGGTTGGGTAAACAGATTCAGCTTCCCTATCCTACTAGCGCTCGTATCTCAAATGACCTTTTGATTTAGTTCATTCGATGTTTGGGGTCCGGCTCCTTTCGCTCGAAAGGGGCCATCGCTACTATATTTTATTCATCGATGATTTTCTCGGTACACTTGGTTGTATTTTATGCGCTCGTAGTGAGGTGCTCTCCATATATCAGCGTTTTGCGCCATGGTTCGTACTCAATATTCTACCCCCATCCGTGTGTTTCGTGCGGATTCTTGGTGAGTATATCTCCCGAGATCTTTGCGAGGTGTTCTTCTTGAGCAGGCACTTGCTCGATTCTCTGTCTGGCGCACATGCCCGAATGGCGTTCTTGGCGTAAGCATCGCCATCTTCTTGAGACCACTCGCGCTATGATGATTGCTTCTTCTCTCCCGCCGCATTTCTGGGCTGAGGCTGTCGCTACATCGGCTTACCTCATCAATATTCAGCCTTCTGCTGCTTTGCAGGGTGGTATCCCTCTTGAGCGCCTCTCTGGACAGTCTCCAGATTACTCCATGCTTCGCTTGTTTGGTTGTGTTTGCTATGTTTTACTTGCTCCTCGCGAACGCACCAAACTGACCGCTCAGTCTGTTGAGTGTGTTTTTCGGATCTGATGATGAGCATAAGGGCTATCGCTGGGACCTGTTGGTCGTCGGATGCGTATCTCTCGTGATGTTACTTTTGATGAGACGCCGTCCCTTCTATCCTCGTCCCACCGCTGGTACTTACCCGTGGAAGATATCTCTTTCTTCTCTTTCCGACACACCTCCTTCTACCCCTATTGTGTCTTCTTCAGGATCTCCTCCCTCCGATGTCTCTTCTTCGACACCGTCATCTTCTTCTCCGTCTAGTTCTCCTAGTTCTCCTCGCTCTCCGGAGTCTTTCTCTTATATTCCCTCTTCTTCATCGTCGTCTCCTGCGTCGTCTTCCTCTCGCTGATCTTCCCTCTCCTCGCCCTGTTCGTCAACGTCGTGCCCCCAACCGTTACTCTCCTAGTCAGTATGGTCTTTCTGTTGCCTCTGAGCCGACCTCTTATCGGGATGCTGAGCATCATCCTGAATGGCAGCTGGCCATGGCCGAGGAGATTGCTGCGTTTGAGCGCACTAGCACCTGGGATCTTGTTTCTCCTCCTCCCGGTGTTCGTCCTATCACGTGTAAGTGGGTCTATAAGATTAAGACTCGCTCTGATGGATCTCTTGAGCGCTATAAAGCGCGTCTTGTGGCTCGTGGTTTTCAGCAGGAGCATGGTCGTGACTATGATGAGACTTTTGCTCCTGTCGCTCATATGACCACTGTGCGTACTCTGCTTGCTGTTGCTTCTGTTCGTCACTGGTCTGTGTCTCAGCTTGATGTTCAGAATGCCTTTCTCAATGGTCAGTTGAGTGAGGAGGTTTATATGCAGCCTCCTCCTGGGTACTCTGTTCCTGAGGGGATGGTTTGTCGCCTTCGACGTTCTCTTTATGGCCTCAAACAGGCCCCTCTACCGGGTTTGAGCGCTTTGCTCAGAGTGACAGCTGGTTTCTCCCCTAGTGCTCATGATCCAGCGTTGTTTGTTCACACTTCTCCTCGTGGACGCACTCTTCTTCTTCTCTATGTTGATGATATGATCATTACCGGTGATGATCCTGAGTATATAGCCTTTGTTAAGGCTCGTCTTCGTGATCAGTTTCTTATGACTGACCTTGGTCCTCTTCGATACTTTCTTGGGATTGAGGTTTCCTCCACTTCTGATGGCTTTTACATCTCTCAGGAGAAGTATATTCAGGATCTTCTTGCTCGTGCTGCTCTTGGGGATGAGCGCACTGTTGAGACTCCTATGGAGCTTAATGTTAAGCTTCAACTTACTGATGGTGATCCTCTTTCTGATCCGACGCGTTATCGACATCTTGTTGGGAGTCTTGTTTATCTTGTCATCACTCGTCCGATATCTCTTATCCTGTTCATATTCTCGAGTCGTTTGTTTCTGCTACCACTGTTCACTATAGTCATCTTCTTCGTGTTCTTCGTTATCTTCGCGGTACGATCACTCGTCGCCTTTTCTTTCCTCGTTCCAGCTCTCTCCAGCTCCAGTGCTATTCGGATGCTACGTGGGCGAGTGATCCTTCGGATCGCCGTTCACTTTCGCCATCGTGTGTTTCTTGGTGGTTCGCTCATTGCTTGGAAGACTAAGAAATGCAGCGGTTTCTCGTTCGAGTGTTGAGGCTGAGTTGCGTGCTATGGCCTTGTTGACTGCTGAGGTGACCTGGTTACGGTGGTTACTTGCGGATTTTGGGGTTTCGATTACCACACCCAGTCTGGTTTTGTCTGACAGTACAGGTGCTATTAGTATTGCACGTGATCCGGTCAAGCATGAGCTTACCAAGCATATTGGTGTTGATGCCTTTTATACACGTGTTCAGGTGCAGGCTCAAGTTGTTGCGCTTCAGTATGTGCCTTCAGATTTACAGTTGGCGGACTTCTTCACGAAGGCCCAGACCAGAGCGCAGCATGATTTCTTATTCTCCAAACTCAGTGTTGTGGATCCACCATGAGTTTGAGGGGGGGGGGGTGTTAGATGTATATATCTGTATATTGTATTTCCACATATGTTAGGAAAACTGCATATTTGCTTTGACATCAGATTATATATTGCTACTTTGGCAGGAGAATATAACTTGTCTATTCCTAACAGGTTTCATACTAGAGTTCTGCTCTTTGTTTGTCTTCATGCTTCCAGATCATGTTTACAGTAAGTGTGCTAGCCTGATCGCAGCGTGACCTTAATAAGGCTATACTGTAGCCGTAGCCGGGATATGATGGTGGTTGGTTGACGATCTGACAAGCCAAAGTATAACAGTGGATCATCATCTGTCTTTGCGGTGTTCTTACTGCTCAAGCTTTTTATCTATTCTAGGTCAGGGAGTACATACTGGACTGCTAGCTAGTCACTACTCGCTACAGATTTGACACGGAGGACAAATTTCTCATGTGCACCTAACAGCTTTCTACTAGCGGTCCGATGCAAAACGTGAATCTGAAGGTGCGTGCCCCAATCCACCCAAACAAAATACTGTTGCCCTCTCCATGCATTAATTCACGCACACACAAGTCCCCTTCCGGGCACAAGGACTTAACGTCCACCACTGTTTGCGTAGTCCTCTACACAGTGTGCGAGGTTACGTACAGTTTAAGCTCGAGCACCAAACGCGACAAACCATCACCCACACTTGCCCAATCTAGCTACCACCCAACTTACCAACATGTCAAGATGATATGTGACCACTGACCAGTAGGTAGGCCGTCTACATGCATCTTGACGTACTCTTGTCGCTGGTCAACTTACCACAAGGCTAGATAATTAACGACGCTATAGGAGCTGGTTGACCCTTGGGTGACAAGCAAATTCACTGTCATGATTCTTGAATATGGGCTAGCTAGCTATTTGTACTAGGATGTACATAGCAAATTTGTACTGACGTGAGATGAATACAATACTCACTCCGTCCTAAAAAAAATGCCGCATATTTGTATAGATTTTCGCATGTAACTAAATGTGTTTTAGTGAAATCTATACATATCTATAACATTATTTTTGGAACGGAGGAAGTACGTGTGATGCTAGATAGATGTCTATGTACTTTCGTTGAGAAATCACATGCTAGTACAGCTTCACTAGGTATTGCGGTTTGTGATACTGATGGCATAACCGTAGGTAGCGCTCTGCCGATCCCAAGCCAGACACACCTTGAAACTGCCCCATGGCGACGTCGCGGCGAACTCTTCAATTATTTGGCCGTTCGTTTTCCATTTATGTCTGCAGATTCCTGTTCGCGCCAAATCTTCGCCGGGGCCCAGATGGGAACAGGAAACCGGAGAACGATGCGGTGCTAGCTGGCCTAGTCTCAGTTCTGGCCACGTCTGACCTCCTCGAAACAGCCATGCAACCGGCTATATTAATATAGCAACCATTATCGATACCGATGCTGGTCAAACAACACAACGTCTAAAAGAAGCAAAAAGAAAAAAAAAAGAAAACACAGCTGACGAGAGCGGCTCGACGAAAACGAGGATGACCCGCTACCGGTGCGTCCACCGAAGAATTACCACCCCTCTCCTAGCCTCTCCGAAACGGCGCATATCAAGCAACACCTCCAAGAAGGAAAGCGACGACGACGATGTTGCTGCCCAGACGAGTCCTAGGGTTTCCCCTGATACACTATGAAAGGTGGGGAAGAGATACACCCGACGACCTTCGGGAAGGCCAGAGACACCCACAGGCGTCACCACGTCGGTGTCCAGACAACAAGTATTTTTCCCGACCCCTCAAAAATCCACACACCCGGACGCTTCAAATCGCTCCACCAAGGTCGCCGCCCACCAACACACGCCACCACAGTCTTAAAGTCACCACCGTCGTCTAACGATGACCCACAATGTGAGGCTGGAATGACCGAAAAGAAGAAACTCCATCGAGGGTGTAGCAGCGAGCGCAAACCAGGCCCTCCCTGGTCCCGCCAAGCCCAAATGGACTCGTGAAGCCCCGTTGCCACACTACATCAAGGGTGTCATCGTAGCTTCCGATCCTAGCGCTAGTCCCTAGTCCTCCGACTACCAGTGGATCCATTGCCACCACAGATCCCCACTGCCAAGCAGCAACGCTCTCGCCACTGTGCACATCCGAGATTACCGGTCCACCGCCAGTCTGAGGATACCACCTGACCCCGCAAGGGCGATGAGGGACAAACGAGGCGAACACGGCACCTCCGTGCCACCCACGGGCCACCCTGGGCAGGATCTATCGGGTTACCACCCGACCTAGGCCTTCCCGGCCCAGATTCGGTGTCCTTGCCATGCCACAACCAGGAGGAGGCGTCTGTGTAACATCCCAAAAATATTGAACAATGATTATCAAACTCCAATCATCAAAATTAGGGTTAACAAAAACTTTTGTTAATCAACATCATATGAATGCATGTGTGTATGTGATGATTGTATGAATGGATTTGTGTGATTGTTCTAAATAGCAAGGAATGGTTCAAAGATGAAAACAACATCATCTAAAACATTTCCAAGCATAAACAAATCAAGAGAAATTCAAAAACAAACAAAATAAGCAAATGGTCATTTTTGCCAATCTTGCTCACTAGGCCACTTTGAGTGTTGCTAGTCCAAGATTTCAAACAGAAACAATTCCAATTCTTTTCACCCCTTGCTAGACCAAGTAAAAGTGAACCAAAGCCCACCTTTCAAACTTCCAGAAACATTTGGCAACTTGATTCAAGTGACAATTCAAAATTGAATCTTTATCATATGTGAAGATCACCGATTCTCAACCACCAACCAAACCAGTGCCCCTTGACAAAACCAACTAACCAGGGACTACCTAGTATATAACTAATACACCCACCAAGTTGAACCAAAAATTCAAATTCAAATCTTTTTCGGCCATTTTATCAAACACCTTGCAAACACAAATCAAACAAACAATAAACACTATAGTGAGCAGTGTTTTTGGCCTAACTTGTTCCCTCTCTAGCTCACAACATGCTATTAGTAGATCATCTCGCTTAGTTAACAAGCTTTAGCTCACTGTGAGCTTGCCATTGCCATCAATGGTGAGCATGCCGAGCCTCACCTTGCCACCCCATGGTTGACAGCAAGCTAGGAGCAACACCAATCCTAGCCACCTTGTCTGGGAAATTGACCACCGTCCATCGCCACCCCCTGTCCAACGCCAATGCCCTGCCAGCCACTGGACCACCCTAGAACCGCCGCGCCCTATGCCTTTGTGCCATGCCGAGAGCGCGCCAGAGCGCTGCACTCGACACACACCCACAGACCGCGCGCCACCCTTGCCGCTTGCGTGCATGATCACCACCATCCTAGGAACCGCTAGGACACGCTTGTTCGTCGCCGCGCGACCAGGAGAGCCTGTGCGCCATTAAACTTTCCGTCAGACCCGCCCAGATCACCGCAGCATTCCGACCGTCTCGCACCGCCCCACGCTTTGTAACCATGCCGTTGAGCTTCGCCAGGGAGCACAACACCGCCCCCACCGTCGCCCATACCATTAGCCCACTATGACGACGACCACGACGAGCTGCACCCGCGCCCTTCGGTCCCCTCTTGGCACTGTAAATAGAGGCCACCCCCGTTCGATTTCTTCACACCAACACACTACCCTCTCTCTCAGAACCACCCCACCTCATCCCCGGAGCAAGGCGAGCAGCAGGTCGCCAGAATTTGGCTGGAGTCTGCCGCGGAGGAGGAAGAAAGGAGCCAGCGATTGGAGCCACCCCAGGAGAAGACACCGGTACCAGGAGGTTCGCCGTCGTCAACTTCGTCATTCACCCCCATCGTCGACCCTCGCCTGAGCCCCGGTGAGCCCTTTAGACCCCCACTAGCCGTGCTAGGGTTTTGTCTCGCCGGAGTTGCCCGACGGAGACGATAAGTCGCAGTAGTTTGATTAGAAGTTGATCGTGTGGTTTAGATTGCCCCATACCGCTTCGCACCGCCCCGTCTCGTTGACTGGTGGGGACGACCACTTAAACTCACCCGCGCGCGCTGTGCGCTTTGAGCCGGCCCATTTACATTCCCGCGTGACCTAGTAGTTTGAATTTAGGTTTATTCATTTAGTTTCAAACATAGTTATGTACCTAGATTCAAAAATCAACCCAAATTGATTCACTGAGCCAAATTGCATGAAACTAATTTTGTTAGAAAGGTACTGGAATTCTTAATACTAGCCCGTTGGATTCAAATCATTAGGAGTTGTAGATCACCTATAGTAAAAATAGTAAGGCACAAGATTTTCTGCATTCAAACATTTTTCAAAATTCAACCACAAAAGATTTTGAGTTGATTCCAACTTCAAAAATCACATTTAACTAGACCTTTCTAAATATATAAAAATATCTAGGTTTACTTGCAGAAATAATGAACATTAATAAAAGAATGCCTCATAGGCAATTCTAATCACTTTATTTAATTAAAATAAAAAGGTTAAACCTTATTAAATTGTGACACCATTTTAAATCACATCCCCATATACTGAAATATGTGGTGATGACATGTGTCAACATGATCCCATGTTTTAGTTGGAGAATATTAAATCTTAAGTAGTTTTTCAATGAGTAGCTTTTCCAAAATAAAATAAATAAGACAAGTGCTTTGATGATTGTAATGTTTGTGATGATGCTAGATCATCTAGTGAAAACCTTGGTGTGATAAATAAAAGTAGTTAAGTATCGTTTGGTGATTGTGTACCTCCTATTTATTTATAGATGCTAGTACCGACCAAGTATACGAGGAGGAAGGAGAATACTACGAGGAAGAAGCTGAGGAGAACTTCAACCACTGCTCTGCTATACAAGTTGACTTAGCAAGCTAATCCTTGCATGCTTACACTAATATCTTAGCAAGCTACACTCTTAGCAAGCTAAGATAAACCATGCAAGTTTTACTTGCAAGCTTACACCACTTGATACCCAATCCTAGTTTTACTTGCAAGCTTAGTATTTTATTTCTTTATCAAAGCTTTCTAGTTAAGTTTACTTGGTAAATTGTAGAGCTTGGAATGATTTTTTTAAAGGTAGCATAAAGATCATAAAACTTGGCCTAAGTTAGAGAAATCTTGATGTCATCCTGAGGCATGAGATTGAACTTAGATAAGATACACTTGTTTACCAACCCTCATTAGTGTTTACACCCACATGTAGATGCTAGTGCTAAGCATTAAACTTGATCACTTTAGATGGGAATACTTGGTGAAAATGGTTATGAAAACCTTGGAATGATGAGTCATTCCACTGAAATGTTTTGACATGTGTTCTTGAACACCAGATTATTTTGATGATAAAAATGTTGAGGCATGATCCTTAGCTTTTATAAAACTGATAGTTGTCTGGATGCGATACCATTCCAATTTTACCGTACAACCACAATACCCTAAATTTGGGTAGGGCTTGACTGGAAATTTATATACCTTAGTATGGGTTCCCTTGCAGCCAAGGTTTGAGCTGAGGCTACCTTGTGAAGATTGTCCACCTATGGAGTTCCCAAGATGACAGTTGGTCATGGTTGGGAGGCCAAACTCACAGGAGAGGTGCCTATACTAGGGCCTGTAATTGAAAGGTTAGGATTGATTATCCGCATACTGAGTATGGTGAATTCAGGATTGTTCCTGACAGATGTATCGAATGTTGTGGTGAAAGTGTACCACCTCTGCAGAGTGTCAAACTATTCGACTAGCCGCGTCCGCGATTATAAATAGTTGGAGTGGCCATACTGTTCCGTTGTCAGATGTCTTCAAAATGACTTATGAAATGATTCATGACTTGACTTGACCACAACAGGGCTGTGATATGAAATTCAAGTTCCCACTTAGGTGTTATAAAACTTTCAACCATATTTCTTTGCTTCTAAACTCAGTAGAGATAAATCTTGATTTTTGCAAAACAACCTAGAGCTTAGTATCCCTACTCAAACCCACTCCACTTGTTAGTATTAGTTTGCGAGTACTTAAAGAGTACTCGTGGCTTTGTCCCTGGCTATTCCCGTGGCCAGACTATGAAGAGGACTATCAGGAGTATGAATCGCAGGAAGGTTACGACAACTAGGATCATCTCCATCGTCAGCATTGCATGTGACCATGAAGATGGAGTCTCACCTATGATACTGTTATTATTACGTTATTCCGCTGCTTGATTTGTATTAATACTGGATAATGTGATCCTTTATTTGGTGTAAGACCTTATGTATGGTTTGTAATGGATGATGTACTGTGATATCCAATCTGTTATGTCTCGCAAAAATGGTAATCATGGGATTGTGATGTACGGCATAACAGGCATCTGGGATTAAAAATCTGGGTGTTGACAAGTTGGTATCAGAGCCATCCTGACCATAGGAGACCCTAGTTTAGAATGGACGTTTGAATCAAAAAACTTAGTTTCAAAAACAAGGAAGTGAGTATTTATAAAAACGTATTCTCATTCTTATCACTTAGACTCTTTCATAAAAATTCATGTTCCTCAAAAATTCTTGCACACTTACATAAAATTTGACACACTTGATCACTCTACTAACTTACTCATCCTACATTCTTATAGATGGACATGAAGTATAACAAGTTCTATCAATTGGGAAATGGAGGAGACCTCATCTTTGAGCATGACTTGGACTAGCTTTCGGAACATCTGGAGCGTCCGCATCCCAAGTTCTTCGGAGATCAACTCAACGATCAGGAAGGAGAGGAATTACAATGGCTGATTGTTGCAAGTCTCCGAGGAAAGATTAAAGCCCCTACATCAGAGGGAATTCAGTTCACCATCAGAGAGAACAACTGGCTCGATGGACTTGCCTGAGTCTCTTGCCCGCCTGTGTGGGCGGAGTATCAACCAGATCAAGGGTACCTGCTTTGAGTTCTTCCCAAGGCGTGATGCTATGGGACAGCCACTGGAGGCACCATATCACCCCGAGTTGAAGAACCAAGTGGATCACCTCAGCTTCATGATGTATGACCGGCAGAAGGATTTGGACAACGCCCGCTCCTACACCAACCACAAGTCCGCCATCGCCACCCAGAAGGATCAGACCATTTCCATGCTAGTGAAGGATCGCCAGTCTCGTCGCCGTCAGCTTGACAAGAAGGAGCGCATCATTGCCCGTCTTCGCCACAGGATTACAGAGTTGGAGGAGACCGTCCACGAGAGGGATATGCAGCTTGAGGAGAGGGAGAATGCAAGGGAGGACATCCTTGGAGACCCCTACTCCTATCTCATTGATGATGATGACTTCCTGGAGGATCAGGCCATGGACTTCTTCATCGATGAAGATGACTTCGCCTTCATTGATGATGATGATGAGGAGGAGGATGATGATGAGGTCACCGACTCCGAGGAGTAGTAGCACTTGAGCACTAGCGTTAGTGAGTTGTATCCGGTCCCACTATATCGTAGTTTCCCAGAATGGTTCTTAAAACCATTTGTTTTCTTTGGTGTGGTGTATGTTGTATGATGTGCGATGAATGAATGAAAAGCAAGTTGCTAGAAAAATCTAAGTCAAACTTCAAAAACTTTTCAAAAACCCTGAACCTTAGAAATTTCCCTCTTTTCTCATGATCTATCTCAATCTTCAGATGCCTCGTGGAGGAAGCACTTCATCACCGAATCCAATGTTATTGATCTTGCAAATGCTGGTTTATGACCGCGAAGCTGAAAGAGACGAACGTCAAGCCAACCTAGCCACCCTTCAGCACATAGCTCAGATGGCCAACAACAATCAAGGCCATGGAAATCAAGACAACCATGGATCCAAGCTCAAGAATTTTCAGAACACCAATCCACCCATTTTCACCAAGTCTGAAGAGCCTCTCGATGTCGATGATTGGCTGCAAACCATGGAGAACAACTTAGAAGTTGCAGGAGTGGAAGCTAACGAGAAGGTATTGTTTGCCACCCATTATCTGGCCAGAGATGCCTTGGTGGAACAACGTTCGCGCCATGAATGGAGGACATATGATGATTTGGGAGGAATTCAAAGTCAAGTTTAGCAGAACCCATGTGCCACCGGGTTTGATCAAGAGGATGAGAGATGAATTCAGGGAACTGAAGCAGGAAAGGATGACCTTAGTTGAGTACCATGAATTTTTTTTATCATTGGCTAGGTATGCACCAGACAAGATTGATACCGAAGCCAAGAAGAAGGAGAGATTCTTGAATGGTCTGCATGATGAGATGCAGACAGTGTTAGTCAATATCCCATTTGCTGATATTAAAGCCTTAGTGGATTCCGCCATTCAGATGGAAGACAACATCAACCAAGCCAATGAGAACCGCAAGCGTAGAATGATGCATCAACCAGGAACCCACCATACCCCAAAGTATCGCCCCAACCCATCTCCAGGATTTGCCCCAAGAAACAATAGACCCCCGATGAGCCGTCCGACCTATCCCAACCATGGAGGGGGAAACCCAAGGCCTGGAGGAAACCACAACAACCTCGGCAACCCCAGCAATTTCAACCGTGCACCACCCAAGTTCAACAACAACAATGTCGCCACCAACACCAACAATACCCCAAGAACTGGAAGCAATGTTGTGCCTATTGCAGCAAAGGACAAGTCTCGGGTGATTATGAATGTGGAACCAAGGGTCACTATTCCAATGAGTGCCCCAAGAAGACTGCAGAATTTCAATGCAAATTCCCCAACTGAAGCCCCAATGCAAATTCCCATTTCAGCAAGAAGATCGTGTTTAGCCTGGAAGAAGGTTTGCCCCAGGGAACTCGCTCAACCGCAACGGCCGTCTCTTTCTTATGCATGCTGAAGAATCCCAAGAAGCGCCAGATGTCATGCTGGGTATGTTTTCTGTTAACTCAGTACTTGCAAGAGTGTTGTTTGATTCTGGAGCATCGCACTCATTTGTTACCGAAGAATTTGCATGCACTAGTAAGATTCAACCCACCAAATTGAAGCATGCTATGATAGTTCAAATACCCGGTTCAACCACCAAAGCTAGACAAATTTGCAAGGCCGTACCTATCCGAATCCATGGCATAGATTTTTATGCTAATCTAATAGTACTCGGAACTAAAGGTTTGGAAGTAGTACTAGGAATGGATTGGATGTTGAAACATAAAGGATTAATCGACTGTGCCAAGAAAGACATCACCATGACCAGTACAGCCGGAATATCAGTAGAGCATGTATCTGAAACCTTGCCTCGTCAATTCAAGTGCAACAAGAGTCTAGACGAACCAACCATTGACTAAGTCAGAATAGTCAGTGAATACCTGTAGGGGTTCGTAGCATGGAAAACAAAAAATTTCTACCGCATGCAAACAAACAAGCCAAGATCTATCTACTAGATTGTAGCAACGAGTCGATAGAGGAACTCACCCTCGAAGATTCCAAAGCGGTTAACGAGAGCAGATTCTCGTGGGTGATGTAGTCGCATTCTGCCGATCTCAAGATCGTGTAGACGATCCTTCCGGGCGCTGCTCCCAGAGCGCCCAGATCGGTCACACGCTCTGATTTCGATGAAGACCTTCCTCTCCCTTGTTCTAGCAGGCAGCGGAGGTTGTAGCACTCTCCTCGCGATTCCTGCAGCACGACGGCGTGGTACCGGAAGTAGAGGGGAGATTTCGCAGGGCTTCGCCTTAAGCCGGAGCGAGTATGGTGGACTATGAGAGAGGCCTTGGAGATCTAGGGTTTAGAAGGCACCAACGGGAGAGTGTAGCCGGAGGCTAGGGTTTTGGATCACCCCAACTCGGCGAGTTGGTGGTGCCCTAGGTGGCGGCAGCAGCAGGGGTGGTGGCGTCGGCGGCTTAGGGTTAGGGTTTGGGGTGTGAGAGGTGTAGGGAAGAGGGGCAGCCCTGCCCGTCCTTATATAGGTGGGAGGGCGCGGCTTGGGAGGAGGGAGTCCTCCCCCAAGTCGGCCTCCTTGGCCGGCGGGTGGAGGGAGAGGAACTCCTCCCCAAGTAGGTTTCCTACTCTCCCTCCACCAAGCAAACTTGCCGTTTGACTTTTTCAAATTGGCGTTTGACTTTCAAACTAGGATTTGATTTCTCCCTTTATTTTCCCAGCCATGTTACCTAGCACATGATGCAACCATTCCAAATTGTCATGACACATTCATGTACCCTTCCCCTCCGGAGTGCCGGATCTTCCGGACCCTTCTAGAACATTCCTGGTGAAAACACCGGAATCATTCCCCAACTCCGAAACAGGACTTTCCTTATATGAATCTTATTCTTTGGACCATTCCGGATCTCCTCGTGATATTCCGGATCCCATCCGAGACTCCGAACAACATTTGGTCTCTTACTCATCATTCCATAACTACTCAACAACATCGAATCCTTAAGTGTGTATCTACGGTTCATGAATTATGCGGACATGATCGAGACACTTATCCGATCAATAACCAATAGAGGAATCTGGAAATTCATATGGCTCCCACATATTTCTACGATTACTTTGCGATCGAATGAACCACTTACATACGATACCAATTTCCCTTTGTCTCACGATAGTTTACTTATCCGAGGTTTTGATCGTCGGTATCTCTGCATACCTAGTTCAACCTCATTACTGATAAGTAATCTTTTCTCGTTCCCGTGGTACGTGATCCCTTGTGAACCAGTCACATGCTTGAAAGCCGTTTGGATGACATTCCACCAAGAGGGCCCAGAGTATATATATCCGTCATATGGATGGACAAATCCCACTCTTGATCCATGTGCCTCAACCCATACTTTCCTAACACTCAATGCCACCTTTATAGCCACCCAGTTACGGTGTGGTGTTTGATGTCATCAAAGCATCCTTCCGGTGATGGTGATTAGCATGATCTCATGGTCAAAGGAATTAGGTTACTATGTATCAGAAAGCTTATAGCAATTGAACTATTAAAATGACTTGATCTTTATGCTACGCTTATCTATAGGAGTATGTCCATCATACCATTCTCCCAATGATATGACCTTGTTATTAACAACATCTCAAATGTTCATGATCAAGAAACCATGATCATCTATTAATCAACAAGCTAGTATTTTGAAGAGGATTTACTAGGGACTCTAATTTAGTTTACAAATCACACAAGTATTAATGTTTCTGGTTAATACTGTTATAGCATGAATGTAAACATTTGTCATAAACACAAAGATATAATAATAACTACATTTATTATTGCCTCTAGGGCATATCTCCAACAGTCTCCCACTTGCACTAGAGTCAACTAATCTAGATTACATGGTAATATACCGAACACCCATGGCGGTTTGGTGCTGGTCATGTTTTGCCCTCGGGAGAGGTTTAGTCAACCGATCCGCCACATTGAGATATGTGTGTACTTTGCAAATCGTTATGTCACCATCTTGGACATGTTATCGAATAGCGTGAAAACATAGCTTGATGTGCTTCAGCTTCTTGTGTGATCTTGGTTCTTGTGCATTGGCTATGGCGCCCATGTTATCACAGTAGATAGACATTGGGTCCAGCGCACTTGGAACCACACCGAGATCTGTAATGAACTCCTTCATACATATCGCTTCTTGTGAAGCCTCCGAAGCAGCTATGTATTCCGATTCAGTTGAAGATCTCTCCACAAGGCTTTGCTTTGCACTCCTCCAGCTAACTGCTGCACCATTCAAAGTAAATACGTATCTAGATTGAGATTTAGAATCATCCGGATCGGTGTTCCAACTAGCATCGGTGTAACCATTAACAACGAGCTGTTCATCACCTCCATAAGAAAGAACCATATCCTTAGTTCTTCTCAAGTACTTAAGGATGTTTTTGACCGCTATCCAATGATCCACTCCTGGATCACTTTGATATCTGCTATTCAAAATAACAACATATCCAATTTCGGGTCTAGTACATAGCATGGCATACATTAGAGATCCTATGGCTGAGGCATAGGGAGTTTTACTCATCCTTTCTCTATCTTCTGCCGTTGCTGGACTTTGAGTTTTACTCAAGGTCGTATTGGGCAACATGGGCAAGAACCCTTTCTTGCTATCTTCCATTCCAAACCTCTTTAGAACTTTGTCCAAATATGTACTTTGTGACAATGATATTAGGCGTCTCGATCTATCTCTATAAATCTTTATGCCTAATATGTAAGCTGCTTCGCCAAGATCTTCCATTGAAAAACTATTATTCAAATATTCTTTGACACTATTAAGAAGATCTACATCATTCCCAATCAACAATATGTCATCTACATATAGTATTAAGAATGCTACAGAGCTCCCACTCACTTTCTTGTAAATACAAGCTTCTCCATAAGTTTGTATAAAACCAAAACTTTTGATTACCTTATCAAAACGTTGATTCCAACTTCGGGATGCTTGCTTCAATCCATATATGGACCGTTGAAGTTTGCAAACCTTGTTAGCATCTTTAGGATCGACAAAACCTTTGGGTTGCATCATATACAACTCTTCATCAATGTCTCCATTGAGGAACGCCGTTTTGACATCCATCTGCCATATCTCATAATCGTAATATGCAGCGATTGCTAACATAATCCTCATAGACTTTAGCTTCGCTACTGGTGAGAAAGTCTCATCGTAGTCAACTCCTTGAATTTGTCGAAACCCTTTTGTGACTAGTCGAGCTTTATAGACAGTAACATTACCATCAGCATCTGTTTTCTTCTTGAAAATCCATTTGTTCTCGACAGCCTTCCGGCCATCCGGTAAGTCCACCAAAGTCCA
This sequence comes from Avena longiglumis, assembly GCA_030063025.1. Taxonomy (NCBI): domain Eukaryota; kingdom Viridiplantae; phylum Streptophyta; class Magnoliopsida; order Poales; family Poaceae; genus Avena; species Avena longiglumis. The sequence goes on along the minus strand of CP125973.1, from coordinate 130,946,860 downwards.
TATTTGGTTTTCGTACATGGATCCAATCTCGGATTTCATGGCATCTTGCCATTTATTAGAATCTGGGCTCATCATCGCTTCCTCATATGTCGCAGGGTCATCGGTGTTGTCCACCAACATGACACTCATAACGGGATCATACCAATCAGGAGTGGTACGAGTTCTCGTTGACCTGCGAGGTTCTGTAGCAACTTCAACGGAAGTTTCATGATCATCATCATTAGCTTCCTCTCTTATTGGTGTAGGCGCCACATGAACTACTTCCGGCGTTGCGCTACTCGCAAGTTCGAGAGAAGGTTCAACAACCTCGTCGAGTTCTACTTTCCATCCAGTCACTTCTTTCAAGAGAAATTCCTTTTCTATAAAGGATCCATTCTTAGCAACGAAGATTTTTGCCTTCGGATCTATGATAGAAGGTATATCCAATAGTTTCCTTCAGGTATCCTATGAAGACTCATTTTTTCCGCTTTTGGTTCAAGCTTGTCCGGCTGTAACTTATTTACATAAGCTTATCAACCCCAAACTTTAAGGAACGACAATTTAGGTTTTTTTCCCAAACCATAATTCATACAGTGTCGTTTCAACGGATTTAGATGGTGCCCTATTTAAAGTGAATGCGGCTGTTTCTAATGCATAACCCCAAAACGATAGCGGTAAATCTGTAAGTGACATCATAGAACGAACCATATCTAAGAGAGTTCGATTATGACGTTCGGACACACCATTACACTGTGGTTTTCCCGGCGGTGTCAATTGTGAAAGTATTCCGCATTTCTTTAAATGCTCGCCAAACTCGTAACTTAGATATTCACCTCCACGATCAGAACGTAGAAATTTAATCTTCTTGATACGTTGATTCTCTACCTCACTCTGAAATTCCTTAAACTTCTCGAAAGTTTCGGACTTATGTTTCATGAAATAGATATACCCATATCTACTCAAGTCACCCGTGAAGGTAAGAACATAACGATAACCACCGCACGATGCTACACTTATTGGTCCACACACATCGGTACGTATGATTTCCAATAAGTCTGTAGCTCGCTCCATCATCCCAGAAAATGGAGTCTTAGTCATTTTACCCATCAGACATGCTTCGCATCTTTCAAGTGATTCAAAATCAAGTGATTCAAGAAGTCCATCGGAATGGAGTTTCTTCATACGCTTCACTCCAATATGACCAAGACGACAGTGCCACATATAGGTCGAGTTATCGCTCAATTTCAAACGTTTAGATTCAATGTTATTAATATGTGTATTTCCACTATCGAGATTCAATAAGAATAGACCATCTATCAAAGGTGCATGTGCATAAAACATATTACTCATATAAATCTAACAACCACTATTCTCGGACTTAAACAAGTAACCGTCTCCCAACAAACATGATCCAGATATAATGTTCATGCTCAACGTAGGCACCAAATAACAATTATTTAAGTTTAAAACTAATCCCGATGGTAGATGAAGAGGTAGCGTGCCGACCGTGATCACATCAACCTTTGATCCATTTCCAACGCGCATCGTCACCTTGTTCTTCGCTAGCTTCCGTTTATTCTGCAATACCTGTTTTGAGTTACAAATATGAGCAACCGAACCAGTATCAAATACCCAGGCACTACTACGAGTACTAGTGAGATACACATCAATAACATGTATATCGGATATACCTTTCTTCTTGATGTTGCCGTTCTTCAAATCCGCCAAGTAATTTGGGCAATTCCGCTTCCAGTGACCTTCTTCCTTACAGTAAAAGCACTCAGTATCAGGCTTAGGTCCAGCCTTGGTCTTCTTTGTCGGTGCTGTAACTTTCTTACCACCCTTCTTGAAGTTTCCCTTTTGCTTAGACTTGCCTTTCTTGAATTTGGTGGTCTTATTGACCAACAACACTTGATGCTCTTTCTTGATCTCCACTTCTGCAGATTTCAACATGGAGAAGAGTTCTGGCAACGTCTTGTTCATGTTTTGCATATTGTAGTTCATCACAAAGGTCTTGTAACTTGGTGGCAGTGATTGGAGGACACGGTAAATCCCCAAAGCATTAGGAATCACTATACCCAAACTTTGGAGTTTGTTTGCGTGCCTAGACATCTTAAGCACATGCTCACTGACGGAGCTGCCCTCTTCCATCTTGCAGTTAAAGAACTTTTCAGAAGCCTCATAACTCTCAACTGCCGCGTGAGTCTCAAAAATAATTTTGAGTTCACGGACAATATCATATGGGTCTTGGTTCTCAAACCTTTTCTGAAGCTACGATTCCAAACCATACAAGATAGCACACTGAACTGTGGAGTACTGATTCTTCCGAGTAAGGTAAACATTCTTTACTTCATCGGTAGATGGCTGCAGTGGTTCACCAAATGTGCATCCAACACATAGGTCAAATTACCAGCATTGAGGACAATCCTCAAATTGCGGAACCAATCCGCGAAGTTGCTTCCATTGTTTTTCAACTTTTCTTTCTCTAGGAACGCATTAAAATTGATGGTAGGGGCCGACATTGATCTACAACATATTTGAAATAGTTTAGACTAAGTTTATGACAAATTGAGTTCTAATTAATAGTTAAATTAATCGAGGTGAACTCCCACTCAAAACAATATCCCTCACAATGTTTTAGTGATCACACGAACCAAATCCACCACATCAAAACCGATCATCACGAGAATTGATGTAGCTTCAATGGCGAACAATCAACATGTTCATCATATCTACTATATGACTCATGCTTTACTTTTCGGTGTTCCGTGTTCCGAGACCATGTCTGTACATGCTAGGATCATCAAGATCAAACCTTAGCTTCCGCATGAGCAAATCTGGCTTGCTCACGTTGTATACACCCGCAGAATCTAACACACCCGATCATCACGTGGTGCTTCGAAACAACGAGCTTTAGCAACGGTGCTTACTAAGGATGAACACTTTAAAACTTGAAATTTGTGTGCTTGAGGGATCATCTTATAATGCTACCGTCGTTAACTAAGCAATACAAGATGCATAAAGGATTAACATCACATGCAATTCATAATATGTGATATGATATGGCCTTTCTTCTTGTGCTTCCGATCTCCATCTTCAAGCACGAACATGATCTCCATCATCACCAGTATAGCGTCAAGGTAAATGGCGCCGTTTCTTGGTTGTCGTCTACCAGCTTCAACTATTACAACTAATAGACATGTGGGTATTAACGGAATTTAAAGACAACCATATGGCTCCTGTCGGTTGCCAACTTACAATAAGGAACATTGCATACATCAAATATAATCACAATCATGGCCATATCACATCACGGCACACCCCTGCAAAATAAAGTTAGACGCCTCTAATTTTCTTTGCATATTTTACGTGGTTTGGGGCTTTCAATAAGTGTCGATCTAACTTACGAACAAGAACCACAACATTGATGTTTGAACTATCATGTGCCCGTTGTAAATTGGATCTATACTATAATGGGAGAGACAGACACCCGCAAAGCCACTTATGCAATACAAGTTGCATGTTGAGCGTGGAGCAAGTCTCATGAACGATGTAATGTAAGGTTAGCCCGGGCCCCTTCATCCCATCATACCACAAGATGCAAAGTACACAAAAAGCAATTGATAATAAAAGCACCACCGCCCACAATGACCATTGTGTTCTACTCGTGCAACAAATCTACATATAGACACGGCTCTGATACCACTGTAGGGGTTCGTACCATGGAAAACAAAAAAATTCTATCGCATGCAAACAAACAAGCCAAGATCTATCTACAAGATTGTAGCAACGAGTCGATAGAGGAACTCACCCTCGAAGATTCCAAAGCGATTAACGAGAGCAGATTCTCGTGGGTGAGGTAGTCGTACTCTTGCCGATCTCAAGATCGTGTAGACGATCCTTCCGGCGTTGCGTTCCGGCAGCGCTTCCGCAGTCGGTCACACATTCAGTACTCGATGAAGACATTCCTCTCCCTTGTTCCAGCAGGCAGCGGAGGTTGTAGCACTCTCCTCGCGATTCCGGCAGCACGATGGCGTGGTACCGGAAGTAGAGGGGAGATCTCGCAGGGCTTCGCCTTAAGCCGGAGCGAGTATGGTGGACTATGTGAGAGGCCTTGGCGATCTAGGGTTTAGAAGGCACCAAGGGGAGAGTGTAGCCGGCGGCTAGGGTTTGCGATCACCCCAACTCGGCGAGTTGGTGGTGCCCTAGGCGGCGGCAACAACAGGGGTGGTGGCGCCGGCGGCTTAGGGTTAGGGTTTGGGGTGTGAGAGGTGTAGGGAAGAGGGGCAGCCCTGCCCCTCCTTATATAGGTGGGAGGGCGCGGCTTGGGAGGAGGGATTCCTCCCCCAAGTCGGCCTCCTTGGCCGACGGGTGGAGGGAGAGTAACTCCTCCCCAAGTAGGTTTCCTACTCTCCCTCCACCAAGCAAACTTGTCGTTTGACTTTTTCAAATTGGCGTTTGACTTTCAAACTAGGATTTGATTTCTCCCTTTATTTTGCCCAGGCATGTTACCTAGCACATGATGCAACCATTCCACATTGTCATGACACATTCATGTACCCTTCCCCTCCGGAGTGTCGAACCTTCCGGAACCTTCTAGAACATTCCTGGTGAAAACACTGGAATCATTCCCCAACTCCGAAACAGGACTTTCCTTATATGAATCCTATTCTCCGGACAATTCCGGATCTCCTCGTGATACCCCGGATCCCATCCGAGACTCCAAACAACATTCGGTCTCTTACTCATCATTCCATAACTACTCAACAATATCGAATCCTTAAGTGTGTCTCCCTACGGTTCGTGAATTATGCGGACATGATCGAGACACTTCTCCGATCAATAACCAATAGAGGAATCTGGAAATTCATATGGCTCCCACATATTTCTACGATTACTTTGCGATCGAATGAACCATTTACATACGATACCAATTTCCCTTTGTCTCACGATAGTTTACTTATCCGAGGTTTTGATCGTCGGTATCTCTGCATACCTAGTTCAACCTCGTTACTGATAAGTACTCTTTTCTCGTTCCCATGGTATGTGATACCTTGTGAGCCAGTCACATGCTTGCAAGCCAATTGGATGACATTCCACCGAGAGGGCCCAGAGTATATCTATCCATCATATGGATGGACAAATCCCACTCTTGATCCATGTGCCTCAACCCATACTTTTCGAACACTCAATGCCACCTTTATAGCCACCCAGTTACGGTGTGGTGTTTGATGTCATCAAAGCATCCTTCCGGTGATGGTGATTAGCATGATCTCATGGTCGAAGGAATTAGGTTACTATGTATCAGAAAGCTTATAACAATTGAACTATTAAAATGATTTGATCTTTATGCTACGCTTATCTATAGGAGTATGTCCATCATACAATTCTCCTAATGATATGACCTTGTTATTAAAAACATCTCAAATGTTCATGATCAAGAAACCATGATCATCTATTAATCAACAAGCTAGTATTTTGAAGAGGCTTTACTAGGGACTCTAATTTAGTTTACATTTCACACAAGTATTAATGTTTCTGGTTAATACTGTTATAGCATGAATGTAAACATTTGTCATAAACACAAAGATATAATAATAACTACATTTATTATTGCCTCTAGGGCATATCTCCAACAATACCCTAATGTATTTCCAGATGTTTTGCCCGGCATGCCCCCAGATCGGGATATTGAGTTTATCATTGAACTAATCCCTGAAACTGGACCCATAGCCCAGAGACCTTATAGCATGAACCCGTCTGAATTAGTGGAGCTGAAGAAGCAACTGGATGCTATGCTGGAGATAGGATTGATTCAACCAAGTGCGTCGCCCTGGAGATCACCTGTCCTATTTGTGGACAAGAAAGATGGAGGTAACCTTTTGTGTACGGATTATCAGAAGTTGAATGATGTCACCATCAAGAACAAGTACCCACTGCCAAAGATAGAAGACATGTTTGATCAGTTGACTGGTGCCAAAGTGTTTTCTAAGATTGATCTTAGAATTGGTTATCATCAACTCAAGATTCGCGCAGAGGATATTCCAAAGACTGCCTTTACCACTAGATATGGATTATATGAGTATACTGTCATGTATTTTGGATTAACCAATGCCCCCACTTACTTCATGAACCTCATGAATAAGATTTTTATGGACTTCCTGGATAAGTTTGTCGTTGTTTCATCGATGACATTCTGATCTATTCCAAATCAGAAGAAGAACATGAGCTACACCTAAGGACCATCATTGGAACCCTTAGGGAGCATCAGTTTTATGCCAAGTTTAGCAAATGTGGATTCTGGTTACAAGAGGTAGGATTCCTCGGACATATTATATCAGCCGGAGGAATTGCCGTTGACCCTGCAAAGGTGAAGGATGTTGAAGATTGGCAAGCCCCAACCACCCAAACCCAAGTTCGTGCATTTCTCGGATTAGCGGGATATTACCGCAAGTTTGTAGAAGGATTCTCAAGTATCGCAAGACCCATGACCCAATTGTTGAAGAAGGATAAGAAGTTCGAATGGACAGACAAGTGTGAAGCGAGTTTTCAAGAACTTGAGAGGAGATTGATTTCAGCCCCAATCTTGATCATGTCGGATATTACGAAGCCGTTTGATGTGTATTGTGACGCATCCAAGATCGGTCTCGGATGTGTGTTGATGCAATAAGGCAAAGTGATGACTCCTTGATGGCGCCAGAGAACTTGGTGCTTGATGTGGAGTCTTGTTGGGAACCCCAAGAGCAAGGTGTGAAGAGCACAGTAGCAAGTCTGTCACATCCCAAGATTTTTCAAATCTTGTAATGTGAAAATAAAATTAATAAAATAAAAACTTTGTTGATTTTCAGAACCAGAAGAAACTTTTGAATACAATTGGAACTTCAAACCCATTTGAATTAAAATAAACCTCAAGAGATTTAAAAAGATAAACATTTAATAAAAGGAAAATAAAAACATTTGGAAATACTATTTTGAAACAATTAAATGAAAAGATTTGTTTTCAAATGAAATAGAAGTTTTATAAATACAGATTATTAAATAAAGGAAAATTAAACCTTGACCAAACTCTTAGAATTAAAACATTTTATTCTAAATAAATTTAGCAAAGGTTTACTTAAAATAAATTATTATCCAATTTTATTTAAATAAGAAGTTTTACCAATTTAATTTAAACATCAAAGCTATTTAAGCCTTACCAAAAACCCATACCAAGTGTAGTACAATAGATCCTAAAAGGAATCAAAAGTATAAACAAATAATAAATAAGTTTTCATAAATTGGAATCACCAAGTTTGGATCTCTAAATAAAAAGATATGAATTTCATAAGACAAGAATGAAAATATTAATAAAGAATATTTACAGACCAAATCAAATCTTGGCCTAATCCATGAAGTAAATGGAGTGATGATTAATCCCAATTCAAATAAAAATATGAAATAAAGAATATTCCAAATAAAATAAAATGGAAATAACCATTCTATCCCTATATTAAATAAGGACAAATCTCTAAATAAAATACATGAGAAAATGATATTTGGAATTAAAACAATTACCCAATCTTATATGATTAATAAATCACTTTGGAATACTTTCCAAATAATTCAATATGAATTATTTGAACCAAATAAACAAATCCTAAATGGATTATTATCTAAGGACTATTTATTTAATTATAATTGGAACCTAAAATAAAAGGTTATTTTATTTTAAAACAAGATTTCCAAGCATCCTTATTTTCAAATAAAACCTACTGGTTTGATTATGAAAATAATTTGATTTCAAATGGAAGTTTTATTAATAAAAATCAAACCCTATTTTATTAAATAACTAGTGATTCATTTTAATTAACTATTAAATGGATCCTAAAATAAATAAGGATATTATTTTATTTTATTTTGAGATTTGGTTTATGTTGATAAACAAAATCAAATTCAAATTTACAAACTGAATGATTGTTTGGATTTGATTTGAGTGTGAATTGTTTGTTTGAAAATTCAAAATGAAATTGAAATTAGAAAAGGAAAAAGAAAATGAAATAAAAATAAAAGCATTGCCCAGTATTTACCTACTGACCCACTAAGCCAATCCAGCTCCCTCTCCTCCTCGAACTGTTTTCCTCATCATGAAAAACAACCCACGAAGCAACCGGTGGTGGACCTCCCTCGTTTCTTTTTCCCACGACGATGGACCCCACAGCCCTCCTTCTTCTTCCTCATTGACGACCACGCCTTCTCCCTCGCTGTTGCTTGCTTTGATTTCGCGGAATCAATACGCTCTAATGCCGAGCCTTTACCTCACTTTGATCACACGGATAGAAACGCCCAAGCCTCCTCTATAAGTTCCTCGACACCCCAAGTCGGCACGCCTTAGACCGCCCCAATTTCTCCTCGACCGTCCCTGTCTCCGACGATGTTCGATGTAACGATTCGACGATACGACACTACCCCGAGCCTCTTTGATCACCCCGACAGCTTCCCACTCGGACCTTCCTCCTGCACCATCCACTTGACCGCGGAAACCTCGAGCCTCGCCAACGACAACATCTGGCTGCCGCGTCTTTACTCCGTGAGTCTTCGGTAACATCGACCGCCTCGTCCGTCTCAATGTTGCACACATACCGCTTCCGCCTCGAACCTAATCGCATTCTCCGCTTGTTTTAGGCGCTTCCTATCCAAGTCCACGAGCGAGCGACCTCGCAACTCCGTGAGTATCCCGATGGTTTTCGCCTTTTCCACTCTAGTTCACACGCACAACATTGCCTTGATCTCACGTCGACCGCACCTGTTCGCTTTAGGGTGGTCTCAGCGACGCCCTCGACCACCAGAGCCGAGCCGCCAAAGAATAACTCCGGCGAGAGATTCGTCCCCGACGCCGAGAGCCACATCGACCACACGTGCTTCACCACAGCCCGCGACCTCGGTGAGCTTTCCTCCTCGTTTGCATCCTGTTTCGCCAACCAGATCGACCGTCGCCGCCGTTAGCCATCGCGGCCGCTTGAATGGCCGAGCAAGCGAACACCGAGGATGCAGATCCATGGCCGAGATAGAACGACTTAAGCCGCGAAGAGGTACTCGATCCGAGCCATTCGATTTAACTAGATCCAACGCGCAGCGTGATCCGCGAACCGGTACTGCCGAATGGAAACGTGCCGCGTGTCATCTGTTTGTTAAAAATAGAAATTGAAATCAGATTTTGATGCTATCTTCAAACACTTGTAACTTTCAAACCATACGTCCAAATTTGACAAATTTTATATCAAAAGATTCAGGAGAACAAGACCTAACCAACCCTACCCTTAGTTTAGCAAATAGTAACTGGTAGCTTGTTTGAATTTGCAGATTCTTTTGTGTGCTTACTAACATTAGAAAAATCATTTAAAAATGAATTTTGATATCAAACCTTTGCCAATTGGTTTGTTGTGACCCTACTGACCCTAGGAACCAACCCATAGTATTAAAAATGATTTTTGTGAAATTTAAGTTGAATTATTTAACTTAGCCATTTTCTAGCCAAATAAAAATTAGTGATTTTATTATGGAAATGTTTAAAGGAAGAAAACCTTGAGTAGATGGTTTGGACCAAACCTACTGACCTAAAAACACCAAGTTTTGCAATAGCAACTCATTAGGTGAACCCTATGGACTAGTGCCTTAGTAAAAATATTTCTACACCACATAAAATAACATTTTGTTTTGAAAAGGGTTTTAAAGTGAAACCTTTTGCAAATGACTTGGCCACTTTAGAGAATGACCATTAGATGTACCCAAATGACTATGACCCACTAAGGACCACTTTTTCAAACAAAACAAAGCTTGGCATGCTTGCATGCATTTCTTTGACTTTGTTATTTAAGTGTGTTGTTTTGCTTGATTGATAGATTGAGTTTGTACCTTGCTTGATTGATTTGTAGTGACTTGAAGAGTGTGATTGTGCAAAGATCAAGAAGTGAACCTATACTCTACCAAAAAAAGGCAAGTGATGCTTCATAATTTCTATCCCAATACTTTTATTATGCATTAGTGATTTTGTTAAGTAAAACTTGCATGGATTTTGCTAGGTATAGATCTTGCTATAGGAAAACCTTGTAGATGAATCCTTAGTAGGAATTCCTAAGTTAAGTTTCCTAATACTACCAAGCTTAGCCTAGCTAATAGAAAACAGGGGTGGAATATATATTCACACTATGGAAAAATAATCTAAGTCTAAAGGACTTATGTTTTGTTTAATAAAACAACTAAGTTAAGGAATCACCTGGGTGGAATGGAAAGATTGGGATATGTTGAGTGGTTACACAAGGCCAGGGACTGGTGAACCTTGTGTATCACACTTGTGGATGGCCACCCAGGAAACAAAGGGATTTGAGATGTCAAATGTTGAGAAGCTTCAAGTGCAACCACTTGGCAATATGGGCTCTGCCATGATCATATAGGTTGCAAGAACTTAACCAAATGGACAGTGGGTGGTAGTGTTTTGATAGGTTGGAGCGCGTCCATATTGGTCTAAGGGAAGGCTTCTGAAAGATTTTGTCTTGGGAAACCAAGTCTTGTGGGTAAAGTGCACCACCTCTGCAGAGTGTAAAACCTAAGTACTTAGCCATGTCCCTGGTAAAGGACAATTTGAGCATCAAGACATGGAAACAATCAAGAATCTCATCATTCCAATTTCTAAATAAAAACTTGTGGGTGAACAAGGGATTGTGTGTATTCTTCAATCTTTGATGGAAAGATGGCTTGATATAAGGATCTTGAAATCTTGGATTGAGGAAAATGATTTTTACCAAGCACTTCGGTCTTTGATTTGTAGATGCCTCGAGAAGGATCTTCAGTCTTTGATTGAGAGAAGCATTGGAAAAGTTTTTGACAAAACTATTTATTTTCAAAACGTTAAGGAAAAATCTATTTTGAGCAATGCAAGCCTCAACTCCACTTAGCCAAATGCATATAGATGATAGATTCCACTATACTACATAGTATCACTTGCCAATACAATTCAAATGTATTGACCCTTGTGGCTGTAACTTGTAATGTTGCAGGTTTGATTGTTTTAAATGAAGATTGTTTGATTGACTAGGATTACAAAGTCTACAACCAACATCTGCCTGTGGCACTTTGAAGATGAAGGACCCATACTTATAGTTATTCATTTGCAATATAATGTAATAGCCAAATGAGCTATGTATGATATAATAAAATTATGTTATTCCTGGTTATAAAGTTATGTTATGACCATTGTTTCTTGATATTACATCTTAACTGGGTGCTAGCTATTGATCCAGGGACTAGCATTGTAAAACACAGGAGGGATCTACCTTATCAGGTTGGGACCCTAACAGATGGTATCAGAGCTTTGTGTTGCCTGTAGGATTTGTAAACCCTAGGATTGGACAAAAACCCTTAGAAAAATAGGAGTGATATTTTGTTCCAAAAACTTATTTACAAAAACACTTGTAAACTCTTTCCTCAATCATTTTGGTTTCAACTCTACTTCTCTTCTACTTCAACTTGATGGAAAAACCTACCCCATGACCAAAGACTACTCTATGTGCAAAAGACTTCTTCAACTTCTTCAACTCTAATGACTTCAACATCTTCAGCATATTCACCAAAGACTTCCAACATGGAAACTACTAAGGACCACAAATAAGATAAAGAAACCTTACTTAAGAAATTAGAGACTGAGGGAATGCAAAATAAGAAGAAGCTATCAACAAGTTTGAAGTACTGTAACCAAGAGTTTGTCTCAAGGAAGCCATGATCTCATGCAAAGGGAGGAAAAATCACAAGTGAACCATATAGATGGACCACCATATTTTAGTTAAAGTCAAACCCACCAACTTATGTGGTATAACAAAAATATTTTGTTGCCTAAGTATGTGCTTGAACCTTGTTTGAGTGAAATGTTTGGTTTGTGATTGCATGCACATTGTTTGTGTGAATTGTGATGTGTGTGATTAAGATTGACTCCTTAGAAATATCTTGCCTATTCTAATCTCCCTTCAAACCCAAACAGATGACTACCCCAAAGGATTCCAAGGTTGATAACACCAACACCAACCAAGCTGACAGCCTTGGAGAACTCATAGCAACTCAACATCAATTGAATCAATTGACAGCTCAGTTCTTAGCCAACAATAATAATGAAGATCCAGCACTACAAAGGTTTTTAGAGGAACAGTCCCAATTGATGCTTAAGGTGACTAATCAAATGATTAGCATGGAAGAAAACTTACCTAGAAGAGAGTATGATAGCAAGGATGAAAGGAATGTTGTTCTAGATGGGGCCCCAGCTTGCATTATTTGTGGAGACAAGGATCATACTTCCACAGAGCATGAAGGACAATGCCCAAATTGTGATGAAGATCATCCTGTTGGAGAATGCCCTACCTCTCAAGCTACTTGCTATCTTTGTGAAGGAAGTGATCATACTCCTGGCCTATGTCCTATTTATGCCATGGTAGAACAAAGGAAACAAGAAGGATCCAAGTCTACCAAAGGGAAAGGACCACTACTACTTCCAAGCAAGACAACCCAATTCAAAGGATCAAGGAAAATCAAGAAGCCCAAGCAAGACATGAGCCTGGTACAATGTCGTAAATGTAATGAAATGGGACACTACTCCAGTGGATGCCCAGGGAACATAAAGAATAAAGGAATTGACCAAGTGTGGTGTAACAACTGTAATGAACCAGTCACTTTGTAGCAACTTGCCCAAAGGAGCAACATAAAGAACTCAAGGACATTAATTGTTTCAATGCAAGAATCCGGACACTATGAAAGCAACTGTCAGAAAGGATGAAGAACAAGTTGAACAAGCCTATGGAGAAGCTCAATCTTGGTCCATGAGTCAAGCATAGGAATAAAGCAAAAGTTTAACATAGAAATTCCAGACCCAAGAAGGCCAATATGTAATTTTTGTTTGAAAATTTTAAGGGTGGTAGTACCCTAGTTGTTTGAACATGCTTGTAACCCTAATCTTCCCAAATCTCGGGACGAGATTTATTTTAAGGGTGGTAGCCTGTCACATCCCAAGATTTTTCAAATCTTGTAATGTGAAAATAAAATTAATAAAATAAAAACTTTGTTGATTTTCAGAACCAGAAGAAACTTTTGAATACAATTGGAACTTCAAACCCATTTGAATTAAAATAAACCTCAAGAGATTTAAAAAGATAAACATTTAATAAAAGGAAAATAAAAACATTTGGAAATACTATTTTGAAACAATTAAATGAAAAGATTTGTTTTCAAATGAAATAGAAGTTTTATAAATACAGATTATTAAATAAAGGAAAATTAAACCTTGACCAAACTCTTGGAATTAAAACATTTTATTCTAAATAAATTTAGCAAAGGTTTACTTAAAATAAATTATTATCCAATTTTATTTAAATAAGAAGTTTTACCAATTTAATTTAAACATCAAAGCTATTTAAGCCTTACCAAAAACCCATACCAAGTGTAGTACAATAGATCCTAAAAGGAATCAAAAGTATAAACAAATAATAAATAAGTTTTCATAAATTGGAATCACCAAGTTTGGATCTCTAAATAAAAAGATATGAATTTCATAAGACAAGAATGAAAATATTAATAAAGAATATTTACAGACCAAATCAAATCTTGGCCTAATCCATGAAGTAAATGGAGTGATGATTAATCCCAATTCAAATAAAAATATGAAATAAAGAATATTCCAAATAAAATAAAATGGAAATAACCATTCTATCCCTATATTAAATAAGGACAAATCTCTAAATAAAATACATGAGAAAATGATATTTGGAATTAAAACAATTACCCAATCTTATATGATTAATAAATCACTTTGGAATACTTTCCAAATAATTCAATATGAATTATTTGAACCAAATAAACAAATCCTAAATGGATTATTATCTAAGGACTATTTATTTAATTATAATTGGAACCTAAAATAAAAGGTTATTTTATTTTAAAACAAGATTTCCAAGCATCCTTATTTTCAAATAAAACCTACTGGTTTGATTATGAAAATAATTTGATTTCAAATGGAAGTTTTATTAATAAAAATCAAACCCTATTTTATTAAATAACTAGTGATTCATTTTAATTAACTATTAAATGGATCCTAAAATAAATAAGGATATTATTTTATTTTATTTTGAGATTTGGTTTATGTTGATAAACAAAATCAAATTCAAATTTACAAACTGAATGATTGTTTGGATTTGATTTGAGTGTGAATTGTTTGTTTGAAAATTCAAAACAGAAATTGAAATTAGAAAAGGAAAAAGAAAACAGACAGGAAATAAAAATAAAGCAGCCCAGCCGGCCCAGCCCAACTACCCCAGCCCACTAAGCCAATCCATTGCTCCTCTCCCCTCCGAACTGTTTTCCTCACATTGAAACAACCCACAGCAAGCCCCGGTGGACCTCCCTCGTTCTTTTCCCACCGACTGGACCCCACACAGCCCTCCTTCTTCTTCCTCGCGCGACGACCACGCCTTCTCCCTCGCTGCCGTTGCTGCTTTGATTTCGCGGAATCAATACGCTCTAATGCCGAGCCTTTACCTCACTTTGATCACACGGATAGAAACGCCCAAACCTCCTCTATAAGTTCCTCGACACCCCAAGTCATGGCACGCCTTTAATTTCTCCTCGACCGTCCCTGTCTCCGACGATGTTCCGGTAACGATTCCGACGATACGACACTACCCCGAGCCTCTTTGATCACCCTGACAGCTTCCCCACTCCCAGACCTTCCTCCCCGTACCATCCACTTGACCGCGGAAACCTCTGAGCCTCGCCAGCGACAACATCTGGCCGCGCAAGGCTCGCCTTACTCCGTGAGTCTTCGTGTAACATCGACCGCCCCGTCTGTCTCAATGTTGCACACATACTTCCGCCTTCTACGAACCTAATCGCATTCCCTCGTTTGTTTTAGGGCTTCCTATCCAAGTCCACGACGCAAGCGACCTCGCAACTCCGGTGAGTATCCCGATGGTTTTCGTCCGCCTTTTCCACTCTAGTTCACACGCACAACATTGCCTTGATCTCACGCGTCGACCGCACCTCTTTCGCTTTAGGGTGGTCTCCATGGCGTCCTCGACCACGAGCCGCCGTCGCCAAGAATAACTCCGAGAGATTCGTCCCGACGCAGCGCCCGAGCCACACCGACCACACGTGCTTCACCACAGCCCGCGACCTCGGTGAGCTTTCCCTCTCGTTTTGCATCCTGTTTCGCCAAGCACCGCCAGTAGTCGACCGTCGCCGTTAGCCATCGCCGCTCGCGAATGGCCGAGCAAGCGAACACCGTAGGATGCAGATCCACTGGCTGAGATAGAACGACTTAAGCCGCGAAGAGGTACTCGATCTGAGCCATTCGATTTAACTAGATCCAACGCACCAGAGCGTGATCCGCAGCGAACCGGTACCGTCGAATGGAAACGTGCCGCGTGTCATCTGTTTGTTAAAAATAGAAATTGAAATCAGATTTTGATGCTATCTTCAAACACTTGTAACTTTCAAACCATACGTCCAAATTTGACAAATTTTATATCAAAAGATTCAGGAGAACAAGACCTAACCAACCCTACCCTTAGTTTAGCAAATAGTAACTGGTAGCTTGTTTGAATTTGCAGATTCTTTTGTGTGCTTACTAACATTAGAAAAATCATTTAAAAATGAATTTTGATATCAAACCTTTGCCAATTGGTTTGTTGTGACCCTACTGACCCTAGGAACCAACCCATAGTATTAAAAATGATTTTTGTGAAATTTAAGTTGAATTATTTAACTTAGCCATTTTCTAGCCAAATAAAAATTAGTGATTTTATTATGGAAATGTTTAAAGGAAGAAAACCTTGAGTAGATGGTTTGGACCAAACCTACTGACCTAAAAACACCAAGTTTTGCAATAGCAACTCATTAGGTGAACCCTATGGACTAGTGCCTTAGTAAAAATATTTCTACACCACATAAAATAACATTTTGTTTTGAAAAGGGTTTTAAAGTGAAACCTTTTGCAAATGACTTGGCCACTTTAGAGAATGACCATTAGATGTACCCAAATGACTATGACCCACTAAGGACCACTTTTTCAAACAAAACAAAGCTTGGCATGCTTGCATGCATTTCTTTGACTTTGTTATTTAAGTGTGTTGTTTTGCTTGATTGATAGATTGAGTTTGTACCTTGCTTGATTGATTTGTAGTGACTTGAAGAGTGTGATTGTGCAAAGATCAAGAAGTGAACCTATACTCTACAAAAAAAGGCAAGTGATGCTTCATAATTTCTATCCCAATACTTTTATTATGCATTAGTGATTTTGTTAAGTAAAACTTGCATGGATTTTGCTAGGTATAGATCTTGCTATAGGAAAACCTTGTAGATGAATCCTTAGTAGGAATTCCTAAGTTAAGTTTCCTAATACTACCAAGCTTAGCCTAGCTAATAGAAAACAGGGGTGGAATATATATTCACACTATGGAAAAATAATCTAAGTCTAAAGGACTTATGTTTTGTTTAATAAAACAACTAAGTTAATGAATCACCGGTGGAATGGAAAGATTGGGATATGTTGAGTGGTTACACAAGGCCAGGGTGGTGAACCTTGTGTATCACACTTGTGGATGGCCACCAGAAACAAAGGGATTTGAGATGTCAAATGTTGAGAAGCTTCAAGTGCAACCACTTGGCAATATGGGCTCTGCCATGATCATATAGGTTGCAAGAACTTAACCAAATGGACAGTGGGTGGTAGTGTTTTGATAGGTTGGAGCGCGTCCATATTGGTCTAAGGGAAGGCTTCTGAAAGATTTTGTCTTGGGAAACCAAGTCTTGTGGGTAAAGTGCACCACCTCTGCAGAGTGTAAAACCTAAGTACTTAGCCATGTCCCAGTAAAGGACAATTTGAGCATCAAGACATGGAAACAATCAAGAATCTCATCATTCCAATTTCTAAATAAAAACTTGTGGGTGAACAAGGGATTGTGTGTATTCTTCAATCTTTGAGGGAAAGATGGCTTGATATAAGGATCTTGAAATCTTGGATTGAGGAAAATGATTTTACCAAGCACTTGGTCTTTGATTTGTAGATGCCTCGAGAAGGATCTTGAGTCTTTGATTGAGAGAAGCATTGGAAAAGTTTTGACAAAACTATTTATTTTCAAAGCGTTAAGGAAAAATCTATTTTGAGCAATGCAAGCCTCAACTCCACTTAGCCAAATGCATATAGATGATAGATTCCACTATACTACATAGTATCACTTGCCAATACAATTCAAATGTATTGACCCTTGTGGCTGTAACTTGTAATGTTGCAGGTTTGATTGTTTTAAATGAAGATTGTTTGATTGACTAGGATTACAAAGTCTACAACCAACATCTGCCTGTGGCACTTTGAAGATGAAGGACCCATACTTATAGTTATTCCGCTGCAATATAATGTAATAGCCAAATGAGCTATGTATGATATAATAAAATTATGTTATTCCTGGTTATAAAGTTATGTTATGACCATTGTTTCTTGATATTACATCTTAACTGTGGGTGCTAGCTATTGATCCAGGGACTAGCATTGTAAAACACAGGAGGGATCTACCTTATCAGGTTGGGACCCTAACAAAGTCTTTCCTCATTTGAGACCGAGGTTATCGAACCAGAAGGAGGAAGGAAACGTCACACAGGTGTTGCAAGCAACGCGGAGACCTGCACAACACAAACTCAAGATTTTGCCCAACGAATCAGTGAGGTTGTCAAGCTCACCGGTTTGCTGTAACAAAGGATTAAACATATGGTGTGGAAGGTAATGGTTTGCAACAAGTAAACAAGTAACAGTGGAGGATGTATCAATGGTAAAGATTGGACTGGGTCCATAGTTCACTAGAGGTGCTCTCCTTAGATAAACAACATGGCATTAAGGGTAAACAAATTACAACGGGGCAATTTACAGGAACTGAGCAAGGCATAACAATGCAATTACTAGCCAGAAAGATCCTATGAGGTTGATTGGGCAATACAATAATATACATAGACTGCCATCCAGCTGCATCTATGACTAGAAGTCCACCTTCAGGTTATCATCCGAACCCCCTCCAGTATTAAGTTGCAAGCAATGACAAGCCTTTAAGCAAAGTGTGTAAGGTAAACAGTCCACATGTTCCATGAACAAGAGACCGTTGTTTTCTCCCTAGTAGCAACAACACATCTACAACCGAAGAGATTTCTGTCACTTCCCTTGGAAACTAGAGGCATGAACCCACTATCGAGCATAAATACCCCCTCTTGGAGTTACTAGCAACTACTTGGACAATATAACCACTAGAAACGGAGAGCATGCAAGATCTCAAACAACACAGACATGATAGAATCATAAAGATAAAATCATTAATCAAACCAACATAATAATCTCAATATCCATCGGATCCCCGCAAACACAACATGCATGATTACAAATAGATTAGATCTTGATCATGAACAGAGCTCACAAGATATATACATGAAAGCACAAAGGAGGAGATACAATCATCTAGCTACTACATGGACCCATAGTCCAAGGTGGAACTACTCACGCATCATACCGGAGAGAAGGCCTCTGGGATGATCTCCCCTCCGGCAGGGTGCCGGGAAGAACTTCAGATCCCCCCGATCTAGGGACGATGGTGGCAGCGACTACAAATGGTTTCGTGGATTTCTGATCGGGTCCTCAGGGTTTTTGCATTGGGGGCTACTTATAGGTGAAGGGGCAAGACCGGGAGGCGGCCACGGCCACCAAACCCTAACCCAGGCCACTGCCACCGCTGGGGTCTGTCCCCCTGGCTGGCCCCTCCGGCTCTCCTCTAGACTTCTTGTTCCCCATGGAAAGTAATTGACTTTGACGTTTGTCCCTTCCAATTCCGAGAATATTGCTTACTAACTTTTCTGAAACCAAAAACAACAGAAAACAGGCATCTGCCACTGTTGTAACTTGTTAATAGGTTAGTACCAGAAAACATGTAAAAAGCACCTCAAAGTGTAGACAAGCAAGGCAAAGTAGATACAAAACAAGCATGGAGCATAAAAGTTTATAGATACGTTTCCAACGTATCACAAAGTAATATCTTATCTATCCCGACAATTGAAGCAACATGAGAAAAATTATCCTACCCATGATCTTGAACTAGCAGCTGTAGTTTTAGCCCTGAAGACATGGAGGCATTACCTCATGGGATACCGTTGTGAAATTTATTCAGATCACAAGAGCCTGAAGTATATATTCACTCAAAAGGAGCTGAATATGAGGAAGAGAAGATGGATAGAGCTAATCAAGGACTATGATCTGGACATCCACTATCACCCTGGTAAAGCCAAAGTGGTAGCAGATGCCCTTAGCAGATTGTTGTGCCGCTTGAATTCCATGATTCTGAAGGAGCAACAAAGTTTGCACAAGGAGTTGGAAGATTTCATAATGGAGTTAGTAAGTGAAGGATTTTTGGCTAGCATAGAACTTCAACCCACTTTGATCAGTCAGATCAAGGAGGCGCAGAAAGGAAATGCTAGTATCAACGGAATCAAACGTCGTATTGGTACAGGCAAGGCACCTGGATTCACCGAAGACGAAGGAGTTCTGTGGTACAAAGGACGTCTCTGTGTACCAGCAGACTCAGAGTTGAAGCAATCTATTTTGAAAGAAGCCCATGATACTCTTTATTCTATCCACCCGGAGGAACGAAGATGTATCAAGATTTGAAGGAGCAATTTTGGTGGCATAAGATGAAGAGAGAAATTGGAAGCTACATAGCCAAGTGTGATATTTGTCAGAGATTCAAGGAGGGACATCAGAGACCCGTAGGACTGTTGCAACCACTACAGATTCCAGAATGGAAATGGGATTCTGTTGGAATGGACTTTATCACCAGTTTGCCTACTTCTAGTAGGGGAAATGACTCTATTTGTGTCATAGTTGATAGATTGTCCAAAGTGTCCCATTTCTTACTCGTCAAGACCACTTACCAGAGCTCGAAGCTAGCGGAGTTGTACATCGCTAGAATCGTCAGTTTGCACGGAGTCCCCAAGAACATCGTGTCAGATCAAGGAACTCAATTTACCTTGAGATTCTGGAAGAAAGTCCAAGAAGGATTAGGAACAAGACTAGATTTAAGCACAACTTATCACCCTCAGACAGATGGACAAACGGAGCGAGTAAATCAAATACTCGAAGATATGTTGAGATCCTGTGTGCTAGAGTATGGATCTAAATGGGAAGACTGTCTACCTTTCATAGAATTTTCATACAACAACAGTTACCAAATGGACTCGTGAAGCCCCGTCGCCACAGTACATCAAGGGTGTCATCGTAGCTTCCGATCCTAGCGCTAGTCCCTAATCCTCCAACTGCCAGTGGATCCATTGCCACCATAGATCCCCACTGCCAAGCAGCAGCGCTCTCGCGACTGTGCACATCCGAGATTACCGGTCCACCGCCAGTCTGAGGATCACCAGCTGACCCCGCAAGGGCGATGAGGGACAAACGAGGCGAACACGGCACCTCCGTGCCACCCAAGGGGCACCCGAGCAGGATATGTCGGGTTACCACCCGACCTAGGCCTGCCCGGCCTAGATTCGGTGTCCTTGCCACGCCACAGCCAGGAGGGCGCGTCTGTGTAACATCCCAAAAATATTGAACAATGATTATCAAATTCCAATCATCAAAATTAGGGTTAACAAAAACTTTTGTTAATCAACATCATATGAATGCATGTGTGTATGTGATGATTGTATGAATGCATGAATGGATTTGTGTGATTGTTCTAAATAGCAACGAATTGTTCAAAGTTACAAACAACAACATCTAAAACATTTCCAAGCAGAAACAAATCAAGAGAAATTCGAAAACAAACAAAATAAGCAAATGGTCATTTTTGCCAACCTTGCTCACTAGGCCACTTTGAGTGTTGCTAGTCCAAGATTTCAAACAGAAACAATTCCAATTCTTTTCACCCCTTGCTAGACCAAGTAAAATTGAACCAAAGCCCACATTTCAAACTTACAGAAACATTTGGCAACTTGATTCAAATGACAATTCAAAATTGAATATTTATCATATGTGAAGATCACCAATTCTCAACCATCATCCAAACCAGTGCCCCTTGACAAAACCAACTAACCAGAGACTACCTAGTATGTAACTAATACACCCACCAAGTTTGAACCAAAAATTCAAATTCAAATCTCTTTCGGCCATTTCATCAAACAACTTGCAAACACAAATCAAACAAACAACAAACACTATAGTGAGCAGTGTTTTTGGCCTAACTTGTTCCCTCTCTAGCTCACAACATGCTATTAGTAGCATCTAGCTTAGTTAACAAGCTTTAGCTCACTGTGAGCTTGCAATTGCCATCAATGGTGAGCATGCCGAGCCTCACCTTGCCACCCCATGGTCGACATCAAGCTAGGAGCAGCACCAAGCCTGGACACCTTGTCTGGGAAATTGACCACCGTCCACCGCCACCCCCCTGTCCAACGCCAACGCCCAGCCAGCCACTGGACTACCCTAGAACCGTCGTGCCCTATGCCTCTGTGCCATGCCGAGAGCGCGCCAGAGCGCCGCACTCGACAAGCACCCACAGACCGCGCGCCACCCTCGCCGCTTGTTTGCATGATCACCACCATCCCAGGAACTGCCAGGACACGCCCGTTCATCGCCGCGCGACCGGGAGAGTCCGTGTGTCATTAAACTTTCCGTCGGACCCGCCCAGAGCACCGCAGCGTTCCGACCGTCTCGCACCGCCCCACGCCTCGCGACCATGCCGTTGAGCTTTTCCAGGGAGCACATCACCGCCCCTACCATCGCCCATGCCATTAGCCCACTGTGACGACGACCACGATGAGCTCCACCCGCGCCCTTCAGTCCCCTCTTGGCACTATAAATAGAGGCCACCCCCGTTCGATTTATTCACACCAACACACTCCCCCCTCTCTCAGAACCACCCCACCTCATCCCCGGATCAGAGCAGCAGGTCGCCGGAATTTGGCCGGAGTCTGTCACGGAGGAGGAAGAAAGGAGCCAGCGATTGGAGCTGCCCCAGGAGAAGCCACCGGTACCAGGAGGTTCGCCGTCGTCAACTTTGTCGTTCGCCCCCATCGCCGACCCTCACCTGAGCCCCGGTGAGCCCCCGTAGACCCCTACTGGCCGCGCTAGGGTTCTGTCTCACCGGAGTTGCCCACGGAGACGATAAGTCGTAGTCGTTCGATTTAGTTGTCCCGTACCTCTTCGCACCCCTTGTCTCGCTGACTGGTGGGGACAACCACTTAAAGTCACCCGCGTGCGCGCTGTGTGCCGTGGGCCAGCCCATTTACATTCCCCGTGACCTAGTAGTTTGAATTTAGGTTTATTCATTAAGTTTCAAACATAGTTATGTACCTAGATTCAAAAATCAACCCAAATCGATTCATTGAGCCAAATTGCATGAAACCAATTAAGTTAGAAAGGTACTAGAATTCTTAATCCAAGCCAGTTGGATTCAAATCATTAGGAGTTGTACATCACCTATAGTAAAAATAGTAAGGCAGACACTTTTCTGCATTCAACATTTTTCAAAATTCAACCACAAAAGCTTTTGAGTTGATTCCAACTCTCAAAAATCACATATAACTTGAATTTTCTGAATATATAAAAATATCTAGGTTTACTTGCAGAAATAATGAACAAGTAATAAAAGAATGCCTTATAGGCAATTCTAATCACTTTATTTAATTAAAATAAAAAGGTTAAACCTTATTAAATTGTGACACCACTTTAAATCACATTCCCATGTACTGAAATATGTGGTGATGACATGTGTCAACATGATCCCATGTTTTAGTTGGAGAATATTAAATCTTAAGTAGTTTTTCAATGAGTAGAAATTTCTTTTCCAAAATAAAATAAATAAGACAAGAGCTTTGATGATTGTAATGTTTGTGATGATGCTAGATCATCTAGTGAAAACCTTGGTGTGATAAATAAAAGTAGTTAAGTATTGTTTGGTGATTGTGTACCTCGTATTTATTTATAGACGCTAGTACCAACCAAGGATACGAGGAGGAAGGAGAATACTACGAGGAAGAATCCGAGGAGAACTTCAACCACTGCTCTGCACAAGGCAAGCCTCACTATACAAGTTGACTTAGCAAGCTAATCCTTGCAAGCTTACACTAATATCTTAGCAAGATACTATCTTAGCAAGCTAAGCTAAACCATGCAAGTTTTACTTGCAAGCTTACACCACTTGATACCCGATCCTAGTTTTACTTGCAAGCTTAGTATTTTATTTCTCTATCAAAGCTTTCTAGTTAAGTTTACTTCGTAAATTGTAGAGCTTAGAAAGATTTTTTTTAAGGTAGCATAAAGAGCATAAAACTTGGCCTAAGTTAGAGAAATCTTGATGTCATCCTGAGGCATGAGATTAAACTTAGATAAGATACACTTGTTTACCAACCCTCATTAGTGTTTACCCCACCGGTAGATGCTAGTGCTAAGCATAAAACTTGATCACTTTAGATGGAAATACTTGGTGAAAATGGTTATGAAAACCTTGGAATGATGAGTCATTCGACTGAAATGTTTTTACATGTGTTCTTAAACACCAGTTTATTTTGATGATGAAAATGTTGAGGCATGAGCCTTAGCCCTTTATAAAACTGATGGTTGTCTGGATGCGATACCATTCCAATTTTACCGTACAACCACAATACCCAAAATTTGGATAGGGCTTGACTAGAAATTTATATACCTTAGTATGGGTTCCCTTGCGACCAAGGTTTAAGCTGAGGCTACCTTATGAATATTGTCCACCTGTGTAGTTCCCAAGATGACAGTTGGTCATGGTTAGGAGGCAAAACTCACAGGAGAGGTGCATATACTAGTGCGTGTAATTGAAACGTTAGGATTGATTATCTGCATACTGAGTATGGTGAATTCAGGATTGTTCCTGACGGATGTATCGAATGTTGTGGTAAAAGCGTACCACACAAGATGACAGTTGGTCATGGTTGGGAGGCCAAACTCACAGGAGAGGTGCCTATACTAGAGCGTGTAATTGAAAGGTTAGGATTGATTATCCGTATACTGAGTATGGTGAATTCAGGATTGTTCCTGATGGATGTATCGAATGTTATGGTGAAAGTGTACCACCTCTGCAGAGTGTCAAACTATTTGAATAGTCGCGTCCGCGGTTATGGACAGTTGGAGTGGCCATACTGTTCCGTCGTCAGATGTCTTCAAAATGACTTATGAAATGATTCATGACTTGACTTGACCACAACAGGGTTGTGATATTAAATTCAAGTTCCCACTTAGGTGTTATAAAACTTTCGACCAGCTTTCTTTGCTTCTGAACTCAGTAGAGATAAATCTGGCTTTTTGCAAAACAACCTAGAGCTTAGTATCCCTACTCAAACCCACTTCACTTGTTAGTATTAGTTTGCGAGTACTTAAAGAGTAGTCATGACTTTGTCCCTGGCCATTCCCGTGGCCAGGCTATGAAGAGGACTATCAGGAGGATGAACCGCAGAAAGGTTACGACAACTAGGATCATCTCTTATCGTCAGCATTGCCTATGACCATGAAGATGGAGTCTCGCCTACGCTACCGTTATTATTACGTTATTCCGCTGGTTGATTTGTATTAAGACTGGATCATGTGATCCTTTATTTGTTGTAAGACATTATGTATGGTTTGTAATGGATGATGTACTGTGATATCCAATCTGTTATGTCTCGCAAAAATAGTAATCCTGGAATTGCGATGTACGACATAACAAGCATCTGGGATTAAAAATCCGGGTGTTGACAGTCTACCACCCACCACCTCGCCGGTGACCGAGGGCTCCGGCTGGATCTCGCACGGCCTAGATGGGGCCCAAATTGGCCTAGATCGGGGCCTGTAGAGCTCGCTGCTGGAAGCACCTGCGACCCTGCCCGCCACCCTGCCAGCCTAGCCGCCGGCCGCCGCGCCTTGGAGAGGCTAGGTTCGCCGCCGCCCCATCCCTCTGCATCCCCGCCGAGCCCACCATGGCGCGCCGCCGCTAGTGAGGGAGCCCCGAACGCCCCTCCACCGCCGGGAAGAAGAAGGCCCGCCGCTGCCGACCCCGCACGGGCTTAGCCTGGCGGTGCACGCCGACAACAGCGGGGGAAGGAGGAGGAGAGAAAGGGTCGGGAGGAGGGCGGCGTGCTAGGCCTGCCCAGTCGCCCGTGGGGGGCGAGACGAGTCGGGTCGGGAGAAAAGGTTCTTGTTTTGACCGACCTCCATGCCCGCATCTGTCCCGCCACGTCCGACCTGGCTACGTTCAGGGCATGTATGCAAGGTTGCAAGTAGGGCACAGACGATGTGATTGTTGGTAATCTACTGTCGTGTTCACGGTTCACGTGTTCGGAATGAGAAGTCAGAAATAACATGTCACCACATCGACTGATGAGAAAATTCATATATGAACCAAGTAAAATTCAAACATGTACAAGTGACACGCTCTAGAGTCTAGACCGTCCTAAAAAGGTAAAATTCAAAAACAAGTTACAGATATACTGTACTTCTGTTCGTGAAACAAGTAAAACTCGAAGACAAGATTTAGAACGTGACGATTCTAACAACATGCATGCTAAATCAAGTGTATGGGTATTGTCGTTCGTTTACTGCTTTACGATTCGTGCGGTCAAGTTTCATCAAATTTCAATATGTTTCAGAACCTATGTCTAATTTATACACAATAAAACTGACTGAAACAGTGGATGTGATACAACATGCAATGCTAGAATCAATTCTCTTCTGCCAGGGCACTGTCAAGGCTGGTTGCGTCGGGGGACAAGGTATGGGCAGCCCTGCAGCTACGCTCCTACCGGTGCTATCACTACCCAGAAATACATGTGATGTAGTCTTCCAATACAGGCTCGTACGCCGGATTGCCGCTTAATGATCTAGTACTAGTACGTAACATGCAGGAGCAGTGTCGACGAGCCGCTTTCTACTATTCAATTGAAAGAGCTACCAATCGAGTTTGGACCAGCACCGCCCGTCGGCGCCCGACAAATGCGATGGCAATCGTTTGCACGAAGCGATTCTGCATCGCAAAACCGATCGACGTGTAGGTGCAAGATGATAAATGAACCTGCTGCTTTCCTTTGTACGAAGAACTTGACATCTACAACTGCTATATATATCTGCAATTAAACAGTCTTCCATGGACACGTTTCCTTCTCTGTGCCTAGCGCTGCCCCCGGACTGTATACTATCAACCTGGGAGGGAAGTTCTAGGGCTAGCCTGCCTTCTGGTGCCATCGTGCTATACGAACATACGGTAGAGCTACCAAGAAGTTCAAAAAAGGAGAAAAAAAACTTTTTTTTAGATGTGGAATGCGATAGAGCCTAGCATATGGCACTAAAATTTAAGTCACATTACACTAGTGCAGAGCCCCCCCTTTAACTCCGGTTGGGAGGGCCCTCTAACAGCGGTTCCCCAACCGCTGTTGAGGGTTCGGTGTTAGAGGGGGGCCCCCTTTAACACCGGTTCTTATACGAACCGGTGTTAAAAAGCGTGGCGATGGGGCTGCCGAGGTTCAGCTCTTTAACACCGGTTAACTAGACCGAACCGTGTTAAAGATTTCTGCAGGCCGTTTTCCGCCGCGAGAACTCGCCGCAGGAAAACGCCTAAATCTTCGCCGCATTTCTGCCCGTTCGGGCGATTGCGGAGGGGGGGAGCGAGGGGGAATCGATCGGGAGCGGTATACTTATAAATCGTCATCGGTACATACGATTACATGAATAATTAAGCAACTATTATTATACACAAACATCGTCATCGGCACATACATCGTCATCGGCACATACATCGTCATCGTTCATTTTGGTGGATATCTAAAGAGATCTCCGCAGGCGTGACGACCTCATCAAGTATGAACCCCGCCAATTCCTCTTGAATGGCTCGTATGCGTTCAAACGGTAGGAGTTGGTCCCGCATCCGTTCGATCTGAATATATATGAAGAATGGACCATCAATATATATATAAGAATAAAACTCAACACAATTGATGGTAATAAAATAATGTTGTGGACTTTGTTTACTTACTCTAAGTTGTTCTAGTGCGGCTTGGCCTGTCGCACATATCGTGTTGCGAATGAATTCGCAAACATAGTACCCACATAAGTTATTGCCGTGTCCCTGATGCGCGCACTTTACGAGAATAGAGAGTTCAATCAAAATAATAATCAATAAAGCATGATATAATGGAATTGGAAGCTAGCTAGTATTACTTACATTTTGGTCTACAAATTTTAGTTCTTCTGACCATTCACCCACGGCCCTGCCCGTGAACATTTTCCAAACCCTGTCCGACAAAGAAAATGGATAAAGGAGTAATTAATTACT
This sequence comes from Avena longiglumis, assembly GCA_030063025.1. NCBI lineage: Eukaryota > Viridiplantae > Streptophyta > Magnoliopsida > Poales > Poaceae > Avena > Avena longiglumis. Next base: position 130,919,519 of record CP125973.1, on the reverse strand, counting down.
TATTGTCACGAAAGTTGCCGATCTAGTGCGATAATATGATTGAAATTACCTCTGGAGCATCTCTCTAAAGTCCCCATAGCTCTTTTTCTTTAGAACGAGTCCATGACAAGGACTTTTCCCGAGTCGGGTTGAATGACTAGCAGAATAAAGTGGAACCTACGACGCATAACTCATCATCAATTACACTTAACATCGAGTAAGCAAATGAATGTGTACAAGAGAGAGGGTAATAGTAATCACGAGAAGTTGTAAGGCAATAGTATTTCCCTTTTGGTTTGTTGTCTCAGTAAAGACTTTAGCAAGTAATCTTCTGTTTTCCCGGGTTTGTCTCTTACCACTTCTTCATGAACTCTATTTGGGTCAACGAACCCAATGTCAAAAGGGCCTCCTTTCATGCATTCCATAACCTTTTTCCTGCATAATAGTATATACATATATGGTGAGCATATATATATACATGCAATTAATGAAGTGAATGAGATGAGATAAAAATTACAGAAATAGTACTTACACACAATAAAGGCTGATGGCAGATTTGTCGAGTTCCTTCTGATTGAATAGAAAATGCAAGTCTTGAATGTTGAAGTCGATCGCGTCTCCGCACAAGAAAATCTGATCTCTTATATGCGCCGTGATCCATTCTTCTTTTCTCGTCTTGCAGAAATGAAGGTACCACTTGTGCAATTTTCGCATCTTTGTTGGTAGATTCTTGAGCTCCTCTTTCTTGACTAGATTCTTCCCATACTTCCATGGCTGTATGGGGTTGACATCGCATTTGGGCAAGTTGTCTCCCATGACGTTCAAGTATGCAATGTAAGTCATCCTCATCTCATTGGCCTTTCTTTGTAGCTCTGCCTCGTAATCATCTACGGGAGGAGCGCCCGTTGTCAAACATTTGGAGCGGGCGCATGATTGGTTTTCTGCTCCCGAGCATGGGAACTGTTTTCGGGGTGCCTCACGATCGCTACTTTCAGTCTCCCTACGCCTTGCATCCGCCTTCAAAATCTGGCGCTCGTAGTCCGGCACAAGTGGGGTTTCAGGTTTCAAAAGATTTTTGTAAAACTTCTCCACCACCACCGGATCTATTTTCTCCTTTGGCTCGGCCCGTCTAGGTGCAAAGAATTTCTTGACCTGTTCTTCCGAGATCCTATTGGTCTCCTCGTCGCTGCGATTCCACGGTAAAACCGGCAATGGCTTGGCGGAAGGCTGGGACATAGTTTTTGAACTCTTTGGCGTATGGTTTCCTGGATTTCTTTGTGGCAAGCACTTGATGCTCCTCATGGTAGTGCTCTTCCGCTTACGCCGAGGAGATGGATGAAGCACGGAGATGGCTGATGGGCGGAGATGGCTGCCTTGAGAGAGATGGTGACGGCCGGAGATGGCTGCCTTGCAGAGATGGTCGACGGTCGGAGATGGCTGCCGTCGGAGATGGCTGCCAAGCAGAGATAGCTGAAGCAGATCACGGACGCCATGAGACGGGGTGCAGTGGGGACCTCCAATTTGGAAGCACAATGTGTTCCTTCTTCCAAAGAATGGTTGTTTTCACCGCAAATTTGAGTTGAGTTTCCCTTCACCGTAGCATGGTCAAACTGTGCTTCCTCATATTCCTTCACAACCTCATCCACCCCGACAATAGCATAGCCATCCGGAATCGGTCGGCGGTGGTAAGTTCCACCACCATGGAGGTAAGGCATAGCCGTAGCCACCTTAATGGATAAGCCCATTAATCTCACATGCAGCTCAGCGTGTTCGCTCTCCGTGATCTCATCCACGGGTATCGAGGACCCGTCATTTCAAGCGTGGGCTGCACGTTCCGTGGAAGCCACACCGCTTTGGCAGAGTCCGGCGGGCAGCTTCCAATGCAGCTCTTCGTGCCGCTGAGATGGGCCGTAGCTTGATGGTTTCATTGTGCATTCACTTGCCGCAGCCGCAAGTGCATGTTCTATCTGTGTCATCCGCTCAGACGCTCTTTTTTTTCTGTCGCGCCATCTGTAAGAGTCGCTCGATCGGCAAACCCATCCTTCCATGTCATACCCCCGTGCCTCGTGCATGTCCAGAGTGTTCTTTTTACCGATGGCGTGTGAGCTGGTCATTCTCTGTCGGGATGGAAGGTCGGCGGATGTTTCCTCGTATGCCGTGATGAGTTCAGGACGGGTTTGGCAAGGATGGTTGGGAAGATACACAATCGCTTCGGGTCCAACCTTGCCCCGATTCCGTAGAACCAAGTCTTTGCACGAGGTCCCACCCATCCGTCGGGGTGTGATCCTCTCTCGTGAGGCCCTCTCAGCTTCCTCCCACTTAGGCCTCTCGAGATATGTAGCCACCGACCCGTCCTCCGGTGATATTCCTTCTTCGGGGCATTAAGCGTATTGGTTTCGACCTCTTTTAGCTATATCACTTTTTTATATGTCTCAAATTCGGGCCGTGAGGTCTTATCTTCGCATAATATGCGTCTTAAACTGAGTCTCATGAGCTTTGACAAATTTGTTCAATTTTGTCTTCCGATTATGGAAAGCCTCAGCCATCTTCTTTAGAGTCCACTCTTTGACCTTTTTCTTTATAACCGGTTGTTTTCATCCTCCTCGCGGAAGGGTGAAATTTACCAACAACGAATTCCAAAGCGTTTCTTTGGATCTGTCATCGACAAAGGTACCGCCCTTCTTTGGCTTATTCCAATATTCAATTATGATTGGGATTTGGTCCCTAACAAGAACTCCACCGACGTATAAATTTGTCTGCGGCCTTCTTGGGCTCCATCGGCAGCCATCAACACGGACTGCTTCGATCGTGAACTTTGCACGATCTTTCAACCGCCAGCTCGCCTCGCTTGCTCTTTTCAGAGAAGAAGATGGTTGCTGGCTGGTCGATCCAGAGGGCTAAAAGAAGAAAGAAGCGTTAATTAATACATGTAGAAGAAGATTGTTGGTGGAAGTCAGCTGAGGCTTAATCAATGCATATACCTCGCCGGACTTTGTAACCATTAAATTGCGTTCACCGGAGTCTTCATCTTCTCCATGACTAGTACTTGAGCTGTCGTCGTCATGTCCCTCCAAGTTCAGATATTGTGAGGTGTCCTCATCAATAATGTTCTCCATTATTTCTTCTTCTTCAAGGTTTCTACTAAGTGGATCCATAGTTTCTAAACAGTGTGTGCATGCATTGTATCCCTTGTTTGTCTGCCCTGAAATGTTACTAAGAGTAGGCCAATCATTGATGGTTACGAAAAGCAATGCTCGTAGGTCAAATGGCCCCCCTTTGTGCTCATCCCACATACGTACACCTGGTTTGGCCCACTGCTGTAAAAGTTCTTCAACTAATGGCCTTAGGTACACATCAATGTCGTTGCCGGGTTGCCTCGGGCCTTGGATGAGCACCGGCATCATAATGAACTTCCTCTTCATACACAACCAAGGAGGAAGGTTATAGATACATAGGGTCACAGCCGTGTCACCGCAGCTCTCGCTCACCAAAAGGATTCATGCCGTCTGCATTTTAGACCAAACCTTAAGTTCCTTGCGCCACGTCTGAAGTCCGGTACTCTTGCTCGACTTTTCTCCACTGTGACCCATCGGGTGTCTCAACATCGCCTCTTTCTTACGGTCTTCCATGTGCCATCGCAACAACTTGGCATGCTCTTTATTTCAAGAGACGTTTTAACCGTGGTATTATAGGAGCATACCACATAACCTTGGCGGAACCTTCTTCCTAGGGGCCTCACCCTCAACATCGCCAGATCGTCTCTCGATCTTATACTGCATGCAAGTGCATACCGGCATGCATCCAAATTCTCGTATTTCTCACCGTGGTAGAGGATGCAGTCATTAATGCATGCATGTATCTTCAGACGCCTAATCCTAGAGGGCGACAACCTTCTTTGCTTGGTATGTCTTGTCAGGCAACTCATTATTTGTTGGAAGAAGATTCTTCATTTTACCAACAACTTTGAAAATCTGTCGTCACACCATTCTCTCGCTTCCATTGCAGCAAATCCAAAGGTGGCACCTAGCTTTTTGTGGCCATCTTCGCAAGTTGGATACAACAATGTTTTGTGATCCTTTAACATCCGCCAGCCTTCTCCTTCTCCTTTTCAGTTTCACATTCTTCCTTTGCATCAAGAATGGCCCGACCAAGATCGTCATCGGGCCCATCTGCCCTCTTGATCTTCATTATCTACCTCCGTTGCATTATCATCATATTCAGGATACATATTATGATAGTTTTCATCATCCTCTTCTTCTTCGTTGTCTTCCATCACAACCCCTTTTTCTCCGTGCTTGGTCCAACAATTATAGCCGGCATGAAACCGGATCGAAGTAGGTGGCGTGAATGGTTCTGGTATTTGAGTAGTCTTTCTTGTTCGACAAAGTGAACACACGACAACACATAAAACCATTGTGACCACGGTTTGCATTAGCCACAACGATGAAATTTTGGAGGCTCAGAATGTACTCGGAAGTGCGGCGGTCACGACATCCATTGCCGATTCATCTGCATTAATATGTAGTATATATCAAAAAATAATAGGAAGATGACCATTTATATATATAGTACATCAATGACACATGAAACTATATTTGCCGACCTCGACCGAGACGGAAAGAGCAACAAGAAAGCTTATTTTGAGCTCTCGGGCATTTCACCGAACACCTCTAGTGCATATGAAAAAAACACAAACTAGCACTCTTCACACCCTCTTGCTAGGATCCAAAATGTGAAAGAATGGAAGAGTGGGGTGTGTGTGGGCTGGGGTGGTGTCTTATATAGCCCCCCCTTTAACACCGGTTCGTGCCACGAACCGGTGTTAAAGGGGGGGCTCCTTTAATGCCGCAGAGGCCACGCTGGTACGGCCCCCCCTTTAACACCGGTTCGAAGAACCGGTGTTAAAGCCCATTTTCGGGATCAACAAAAGCCCTCGTTTCCACTAGTGTTAGTACTTCCTCCGTTTCAAAATATAATATGTTTTAGATTTGTGAAAAAATATATCTAGACTTTTCTTAATATGTAGGTTCACTTAGGTTTAAAGTGAATCTACACACTAAAGATGTTTAAATACATTTTCTTCACAAATCTAAAATATCTTATATTTTGAAACGGAGAGAGTACAAAACAGTTTGTATAGTCAGTTCTAGACAAGAAAACAACGCGGTCCAGCCCAGTCGGCGACACAAACACGGATACCCACCCCCATCTTGAATTTTCTTCGCGTGACAGTCACCCTGCTGCAGCAGTTCACCGCCACAACCACCTTGCACGCTTGGTCGGTCGTTTCCCTGCAGTAAAAAACTCACTGAGCTGCCGCATATACTTCACTGCCTTGCACGCCTCCTCATAGCCTTGCATATGGAATTCCTGGAGATACACAGGACAACTCCATGTGCATGGACGAGTCCACATCGATCGATTGCATGTACATGTTTTGCAGGGAAATTATGGCAGTGTTTGGGAATAAGTACCTGAGAACACCCAATGCAAAAGACACAGCCTTGATCCTGACACAGAATGCAGCAAGAGGGTTTGTAGGGATGCTTGGAAGTATTTACTATATGCACTGGGCATGAAAGAACTGCCCATTTGCACACCAAGTCATGTACAAAGATCAAAAGGGATCATGCAGTGTGGTACTTGACGTAGTGACAGATCATGATCTGTAGATTTGGCACGCTTTCTTCGGTATGACAGGATCACACAGTGAAATTAATGTGATGCAGTGCTCAAATGCGTTCGCTAAGCTTGTTGAAGACACTGCTCCTCCGGTGGAGTTTGAGATCAATGGCCACCGCCACGACAAGGGATACTATCTGAAAGATGGCATCTATCCAAGATGGTCAAAATTGTGAAGACAATCTCAAACCTTATGCCCGAAGGGAAAAAATCCTGATTTGCGACGTAGCAGGAGGCTTGTAGGAAGGATGCGGAGCAGGCATTCGGTGTGTTGCAAGCTCTATTTGCCATTGTTCGGTATCCTGCTCTTACCTGGTCAAAAGATCAGATGTGGGAGGTCATGACCGCTTGTGTAATCTTGTACAACATGATCATTGAGAGCGAGTGGTATACTCCAATGTTTGACGTTAAACTATATTATCGACAGGTCCTGTTAGCAAATATTGATCACCAGGTACCGATTGTATTTGCTCCTTTCCTCGCCGGATGGCAAGAAGTTCGAAACACAAATACTCGTCACCAACTGCAAGATGATCTGGTGGAGCATTTTTGGATGCTTAAAGGAGTCACCTAGTCTATTTGTCTGTTTGCTTTAAGATTCAAAACATCTTAAATTATTTGTTGGCTTTTTTGAAATTATTAAATTACTATGGTGAATCTATGTTTGATTTGATTCATTTGTTGTTTTTTTAAATTTAAATATTATGTATAGGAGTCTGTATGTGGGACCTTCTGGTCGCCTACGCCTCCCCATAACAACAGGCTCGCCTTCATACAGGACAAAAATGGCTGCATCAGACGCTGCATGAGGATGCGAGTAGAGATTCTCTTAGCACTCCATTTCGTTCACATGTGGTTTGGCAACTGTCTGCCATAGCTAACCCTAATCGGCTTTTGCGATAATTGTAGTTGGTTAAAGCTGGAGTTGATTGCTCCACATAAATAGACTAATAGACTACAGACGTAAAGAACTCTATTATGATAAAGCTAGAGCCGTGTTTTCCCATAGAACTGGCTTCAAATATGATTTCCAGAACAAGTAGTGGTTTCTTGTCGCCATGTCTCTTGCAAACAAAACATATATACAACATATTTAGAGAAATACATCGTAAAGTTCACTTGATATTTCTCACATTCACATTTACATATCACATTTTACACATACACGTCCACACAGGTCCATCTATGACATACATAAATTTGGTGTTTCAAGAATTCATTTATATATGACAAATAACTCATCTCTACCACAATTGTATATTGCCTCTAAGTAATAAAGTTCTAGAAATCTCACTAGTTACCATTAAGTGGAATTTTTTGCTTTCTTAGTTACTCCCTCCCAAATTAGATTGCATATTAGTTTTAGTCAAAGTCAAACTTTATAAAGTTTGACCAACTATATAGAAAAATATAAAAAAAACCTGGTGCATATAATATTAAAATTTAATTCATGATGGTTCTAATAATATTGAGATGATATTGTGGAAGTTCATATTTTTTTCATCGGACATGGCGGAGATCCAACTAAACTTTCTGTAGAGTGTAACCGAAATAGAGCATCATTGCAATTGTGGCATTTAAATTTAGTATGTTCTATTGTTTTATTATTTGTAGAGCGAGATGTACCATTGTTGTTGATTTTTACATTGTACATTTATTTGTGCAATTCTTGAATTTCACAATTTTTGGTAATTAGATCATGTTTTATTGATCCTGGTCGACTACCAATTATGTTTTGTGGTGATCAACCTTAGACTACTTGAGATCTAGGATTAACTTGTTCACTTGCACAAAGTATTGGTTGATACTTGATATGATGCAAACAATCACATATATGTAGAAGCTTCCATTAAGAAACTTGTACTATTTGATTGATAAGGTCAAAAGCCACATAAAGCTTCCATCTGAAAACAGAAGAACTTGCAATATTGATTGATTAGAATTTTTTATTTTTTAACTTGTCATAATTTATTTAATCTAAGTTGCATTTTCAAGGGTTTAAACCAACACATAACCATCATCATCCCTAGCTACACTATGAATGTAGGCTGATATTTTAAAACTTAAGCGGTGCGCAATTTTAGGTGACTAGGATTTTCAAAGCGCAAGCATCCTGGAATTTTAGTTGACCAAGACTTACAACAACCTTATCTAACCGGTAATTAGCTGAAGTGTCGATTTATTACGTGGAACTAAGAGTCACTCAGCGTCGTGTCAATCATAACTATTTGGTTTGGTATAATTAGTGTTGCAATATCAGCATACTCCACTTTAGTGTAAAATAGTAGTTAGTCGTCCTCAGAAAAGCTCATATACTTAGTTAATGAATACATCTAACTACATCATGATTTGGACTGGGGACGTGATTGCACGTTCTGAGCACGTACTAACTTACAGGGGTGTGGGAACAAATTTGAACCAAGCACAATAGTTGAGCACACCCAATTAAACTGGATCTTCTCCTAACAATTTTAAAAAGCACGAACGTAATGGCTAGTGAACCCGTACGAATTTAAAACAATTGAACTCACTCATATATATCCCTCCGTTTCAAAATATATGTCAAAATTCATCTAAATTTGGATGAATCAAGATGTTAAATAGTATACGTCTAGATACATCCAAATTTAGAAAAGTTTGCGACATCTATTTTAAAATGGAGGGAGTAGCATATTTGTAAAGAGAATCAGTACAGCAATGATAAGTTTGGTAAGACTAGGCAACAACAAACGGTCGGCCTGCTGACGACAGAATGGTAAACAAGTCCGCAGACACAATATTTTGTTGACATCTTTCGCAATCGTAACCACAAAGTACCAGTGTAACGAACCAGTCTTATATCGTGTGTTTAATCTCCTTGATAGCTCCACCGTACCGCACCTGAAAGCCTGGAACCGATGATCTACGCCTAATCGCAGTCGCGGTAGTTCTGGTTCCCCGTGCCGCGAATTCGCAGCATCCAGCACGGGCTCATCTGACGCGCCACGGAGCCGGAGGACACCACGGCGGCACTCTTCTTTGCCGCCGCCAGATCATGGTCGTGGTGTCCCTGCTGGGGCTGCTGCTCCTGCTTCTGCTCGGCCGCCTTCTCGGTCGCCACGAGCCACCGGCTGGACGACGAGACCTGGGCCGGCGACGGCTCCGGCCGCCACCACGCCTTCCCGACGGTGAGCCTCCGGAAGATGTCGGCGATGAAGCCGATCTTGATCCGCTTGAGCCTGTACCGCTTCCTGCAGGTCACCTTGCGCTTGGGACGATGAGGAGGAGCCGCTACCTGCTGCACCTTGACACCGCCGTGACGGAGCAGGTAGGACGGCGGCGGGGTGATGGCCGGGAGCGCGCCGCCGACCATCCGGGAGCCGTCCCTGGGCGTGCCGGGCTGCGACTCCCAGTCGAACGGCACCGAGCCCGGCTCCGCCCAGTAGTACCGGAAGGACCGGTTGGCGGCGGAGCTCTCCTTGGTGAGGAGCCGCTCGTAGAACTTGCCGCCCTGCTTGATCCGCAGCGGGCTCTGCGGCATCATGGCGCGGAGAGGGCTCTGCGGCCGTGCCACCTCGCCGGCGTTCGGAGGCATCTCCCTGCAATGTATATCTCCGATCTACGGGGACAGGTCTGCTGCGCAGTGCGACGGTCGTAGCGTAGCACTCGTGTAGTTCTGCAGACTATATTAGCTTGGAGGATACACATGTAGCCAGAAACGACGCGGCGTCTTATATAACGGATCTCTTGCTTGGTAGGTTGGTTGCCGGTCACTTTTCGTACTTACGCACGTACCCTTGCTATTTAAATCGACCGCCACTTGTCGAGAGAAATGGAGGACGATGGAGCAATCGTACTTGCACGATGGACTCCGGTTCGCTACGGTTACTATACCGCGTTCGTTTGTGGATAAAAATAAAATTCATATAAGAAATATATACAGTGTTGTACTCCCTCGGTCTCAAAATAGATATCACGGATTGCCAATATTTAAATAAATGTACACATTATTTAATACTGTATAGATTTATCCAAATTTTGATAAACCCGTGGCATCTATTTTGAGATGGAGGAGGTAGTAAAAACAATGTTCCACCTTAGCCTGAACTCAAGCTCATGAGCCTATCAAAAAAATGAGAAGTCTCACTTGGTTCTTTTTATTACTCCCTCCGACCCATATTACTTGACTTGGATTTTCCAAAATTTGGATGAACCTATATCCTAAATAGTGTCTAGATTCATCCAAATCTAGACAAATTTGAGTCAACTAATATGGGTCGGAGGGAGTAATATTAAGTTGATGCCAAGCCAAGTACATAGAGTCTCTAAAACAACTGAAGTCTTAGAAAACAACGAAAAACCCCCCTCAAAATGGAGCATAATGTGTTGAGCAAACTGGATTTTCTTAACTAAATAAGAGCATTGAATCTTATTTATTGATTTGTTTGAACATGGTAGGATTTATTTTGTCAAAAAGGCCAAACTATATCAGATTTCTTGAAAAAAATCCTAAAAATATATTAATACAAACTCGGAAAATTTGAGCACATTTTGAGCAACCAATCATGAAAAATAAATTACCGAACAAAATAAGTGCCAATATTTGTAGGAATGGGTTAAAAGTAGGCTCACTAGTCGATGTTTTGTTAGAAGACCTCAAAAGTAGGGTTTTTTACTCTGGCCCTATTAGGTACGTGTTTTTGTTGTTTACTCCTTTTCAAATTGCAATTTGTGAGCTAAGTACTATGGACAAAATGAAATTTATACCAGAAAAGGTCCAAAATGAACCTTGACCTCTAAGAGCTTAGCTAAATCGAACACTCAACTCCTAATCCACGAAACCGACACTCTCAGTTATGTGATCCTAGTCAAGTTTGAACCCTGAGACTAGTTCCCAAACAGGGATTCACTAACATGGTCGGGATTTCATTGAGGCGGAGAGAGGTGGGTGGTTCGATGCGGGTCTAGGCCGAAGAAGTTGGGCTATTCCACTTGTCCCACACATATGTCTCCATTTGTCACAGCAAATGGCTTAGCTAGTCCACTATCTCCATTCAATGTACCCAACATTCCACTCCTCTGCTCCATCGATGACCATGGCGATAGATGGTTGATCGACACCGGCGATGATCGTGACAGCAAGAAGATTTGTGACATCAAAGGTAATGTCTCATACATCCTCCTCCTCTGGTCGTCGTTGTTTGTCGTCTCTCCATGACGGTAGGTTTCGGGTTTAGGCAGGAAATTGGGGCAATTTCGGGTGGGAGTAAAGCTAGGTTTTTGGAGCAATTTGGGTGCAAGTTTCTGGTTGATATCATTCGTATTAGGAGTGTGTAGTGATAAGATTGTGTATTTTCAGTACAATCATGGACCCTACGGAGGTTTTGATGGTGTGATTCCACATTGGAGGCCAGTTTGTCCACTATGGTCCTACTTTGGATTATGTGGGAGCGATAAAGATATGTCAAAGATCAAGAGGGACAATCTATCCTTGTATGAATAGAAAGAGCATCTCAAATATCATATCCATTTGAAGGAATCAATGAAGTGATATTTCCTTGATCCTAGGAAATCTCTTGCAGATGGTTTGGTGTTTTTGCATAATGACAATGGTTGTGTGAGGAGGCAGACTACACTTGTGTTGGAGGAGTATCAGATGTGGTAGAGTATCATGGGGAGTAGGACAAGGATTACAGCAGTAGTGGCACTAACTCTGAAGATGAAATTATGGACCTAAGTGATGATGATCAACCTACATTGTCATTAGTGTAGAGCTAATTGAAATCTTAGAAGATGATGTTTAGATACTAGATAATATTCTTGTGCCAGATGACACTAGTGTGATCACTCAAGTAATTAGCAGTCCACCTAAGCAGTACAGAGCTAGAATAAGTGTTGTTGTCAATGAGGTAGAAGAAGTGTCATTACCGCAATTTCCAATTTCCCAAGTATGCAATCCAAGTCAAGGGCCATCTATTGAAACCAAGCAAGAGTAAGTCAGTGTAGTGCCATTTTTTGGAACAGTGCAGCTGCAGCTGTTAGGTGCTAGTGCTGAAAATGCTAGTGACTCATATTTTGACCCTACACACATGCCACATAGTGAGGAAGTTGTGGAGCTTAGAAAGACTTCTACAAAATTAAAGAATAGGGATACAAATAATTAAATTGTAATGGATTCAAAAGTTGTTATTCCCACTGAGCTCATTGCAAATATGGATGAACAGTTAGACGGAGAGGATAAGGACTAGAACCATGATTCATCTGATGAGGATTACTCATATGACGGATATTTTGATGGGCATATATTGAAGAAGAAGACTAAGTATCCAAATGTAAAATAATGACACACAAATTCTTTTTTGTTGATAATGGTGTTCAAAAGCAATAACCATCTAGTCAAAGCACTAAAGAGATATGGTATTGTGACCGAAAGGAGTATTGTCTTTGTTAAATCACAGTCGGATAGAGTCAGGGGCAAGTGTGGCTATCCAGAGTGTCCTTGGATGTTATATGCGGCAAAAACATCAAGAACTAGCAGATTTCAAATGCTAACTTTGAATGATAACCACTAGTGTGCGCAGAAATAGGGACAACAAACTGATCACTTCTAAAGTTGTTGTCCAAAGGTATGAGCATTTTATTTTGGAAAATCAATGAGCATGAAATCAATAGCTCTATGGTATATGTTTGTCGATGTGTCAACTTCAAAATGCAAGCATGCTAAGAAGCTTGCCATGGAGAAGTTAATGAGTGGTATGAAGAATGAATACACACGGATTTTTGACTACCAGCTGGAGTTATAGAGAATAAATCCTGGAAGCACTGTTGTAGTGTGTTTGGATCCAACAAACATGGATCCGAACATTCTCCAGAGCTTTTACGTGTACTATAATGCATTGAAGCAAGGATTTAAGGGTAGGTGTGGGAAAGTGATAGGATTAGATGGCTCTTCAAAGGAGTAGTTAAAGGAGAACTTATGTGCGCAATTGCTAGATATGCCAACAATCAAATGTATCGAGTGTCTTGGGAAGTTGTTGAGATGGAAACAAATGAAATTATGATATGTTTTACTGGCTTTCTTATCAATGATCTTGACATTAACAACAACGAAGCTAGTTGGGTATTCATTTTTGATCAGCAAAAAGGACTGATAAATGATATGAAGTACTGCCTTGATGTGTGATAGACATATTTATGCCATCTATAGGAATAAGCATCGGACACATGAGTGGTACAAAAAATCTAGGCACTTTCCAAAGCATCAAACAAGCAGGATTTCAACTACTATATGGAAAATCTTGCACATGAAACACCGGAAGGAGAAAATGACATGACGAGAACAGAGTCGGTACATTATGCAATGGAATTTCCCCAGTGGGTCCCAAGTGTGAGTCTGTTCATAATGATCTGACTGAATATTTTAATCATGACATTGTGGATGCAAGGTTTTATCGAATTGTTTCCATGCAAGAAAATCTCATGTATTTTTATTTATTGTTTCTAAACTAGTAGATCGTGCCAATACATTTTACTCTAGTTGAATATTATTCATGCAAGTACTGAATGTTACTTCATTATTATCTAAAATTATCTAGGAGAAAGATAATCACTGGAATTCAAGAACAAGTGGCCACATGAGACATGTTTTGTGGAAAAATATGTCCAAGCATATTTAACAAGTTGAAAGCCAGTATAGCAAGAACACAGTTCATGGAGGTGCTCTGAAATGTCCAAGATGGATTTAAAGTCAAGCTTATGATAGGGATAAGAAGGCAATATAGTGTCAGTATTGACAACAAGACATGTTTGTATGCCTACTTTTAGCCAGTAGGCCTTCCTTGCTCTCATGCAATCACAAGAATCTATAAGGTGGAAAAGCTGTGGAGGATTTCATGGATCCTTAATATTCTGTCGAAGTGTTCAACAAAAATTATGAGAAGTGTTTGCATCTTGTACAAAGAGAGTAAATGTGGATGATGACCCACAAGTATAGGGGGGGGGGTATCGTAGTACTTTCGATAAGTAGGAGTGTCGATCCCAATGAGGAGCAGAAGGTATTGACTAGTGGTAAGGAGCAGGAAATCTCTGTAAATACTTAGCAAATGGATTTTTAGGGGGTTTCTGATAAAGCAAAGAAACAAAGTGCAAGTAATAAAGACAATGAACAACTGTATCAAGTGGCCCAATCCTTTCTTAGCAAAGGACAAGCCGGTGGAAATAATTATAAGGACCAAACGTTCTCGAGGACACATGAGAATTCTGTCAAGTGCTTTCACTTCAAATAGCTGAGTAAATTTATTTGGTGTTTTAAGTGTTGTGTGGGTGAACCTGTGCTAATGTACCGACCTTACTTCGACTAATACATACTTGTGATTAAACCCCCTGCAAGCATCCGCAACTACAGGAAAACAATTAAGATATAAACCTAATCACAACCTTAAACTCTGAGATCCTACACTCCCTTGTGCAAAGGTGTCTTAACGGGGGTTCAGGTTTCTGTCACTCCAGCAACCCCACAATTAGTAGCCAAATACACAATGCATTCCCCTAGGCCCATAAATGGTGAAGTATCATGTAGTCGACTTTCACATGACACCACTAGAAGAATAGCACCACAACTTAAATACTAAACCATTGAATAATATCTCAACACAAATCCACTACTAACAACATGAATTCTCCCATGTCCTCAAGAGCTAAATGAACTACTCACAAGACATCATATGGATCAAGATCAAAGATGATATGGTGATGGATAACAATCTGAACATAAACAATAATCCAATGGTTCCACTCACAAGCATCAACTACAATAGTAATCAACACCGGGAAAGTTTCCCCTAAGAAATATGCAAGTATTCAACATAATTGTTACAACGGGATGCAGTGGTGATGACGGTGCTGGTGGATATGATGGTGTGGATGATGATGATGATGATGATCCCGATGAAGTCTAGCTTGATGATGATGTTGATAGCGACGATCTCCCCTCTCTAGGAAGTAATTTCCCCTGCAGAAATATGTCTGCCCGAGAACTCTTTCTCTCTCGGTGTTTTCCGCCTCACAGAAGCGGTGGAATCTTTCTGTGGTCACTCCCCTATGTTTTAGGGTTCCGAAAGGAAGATATATGCGAGAGGGCGGAGTCGGAGGCTGGCTAGGTGGGCCACACCCCTATAGGCACGGCCAGGGGGTGGCCTGCGCCTAGGGGTGGGCCCCGTGTGGCCCATCTACGCCTCCCCTTCTGGCTTCCTTCGTCTCCTGGGAAAATATAATTTTCCATGATTTTTATGGTATTTTTCTGATCTTCGCGAAATTGCATCAAAACACCTCTTTTTCCATCAGAATCCTGACTTCGGCAGTTCATCCTCCAAGAAGCACCCAACATGCAAAAACAGATGAAAAGACATAAGTAACACCTCATAATATGAAATATATCAATAAATAGAGGCAAATTATGATATAGAATGGTGATGCAAATTGGACGTATCAACTCCCCCAAGCTTAGACCTTCGCTTGTCCCCAAGCGAAAATTGCGCTCAGTAAACATGTCCACAGGTTTATGGAGTGAAGTGTCTATAAACGAATACGGACAAGAAGCATCACACTTACCATTACATAACTCATAGAAGAAAGCAACTCACCATTATATAACTTAGCTTGCAACAAGTACATGAGTCACAATAGAGAAGCATAAAGATAAATCATAATTGGAATTGGCAAACTTTGTTCTTGGTCAGATAATAGCTGGCAAACAGTTTCACAAAAAACTTTTGTACAAGTTTTCACAACAAGAGTACTCTTTGCTCAAAAAGGTTTTTCACAATGATAGCTTTCAAAGTAATACTCAAGAGTTTTGTGCAAACAAAGGAATATAAAGAACATGATTGAATAAATCATCATATGAATGCTTGAAACACAACAACTCAAATGCTTGCTGGAGATAGAGAGAAAGTAGGTTTACTGACTCAACTTGGAAATAGGAGAAAGGTCCCTTCATAGAGGGAAGCAGGGATTTCAAGTTCATAAAGAGCTTCCAAAAGATTATGGTACTTACTAGCTTTGAGACCTCATTGCCCCTATCATAAGAATCTTGAGGTGATTAAGGTTAAAGTGAACAAAGATGGAGTATATGCTTGATGAAATATAAGTTGGCAATCTTATGTCCCTTGAGTACGAGGGTCGCTCCTCATGCTACTCAACTTTAGTCACCGGTAAGTTCTTTTCATTGTAAGTACATGTGTATCATAAAGAACCGCCAACAGGGTACCCCTTGCACATGATACAGGAGCTATCCCATAATCAAAATGACAAGCCAAGCAGACAGTGAGCATCTCAGCGATCTTTTTATTTACTATTTGCATAGTTTTTTATTGAAGATGCTTCACAGGTTGCTCACTATGGTGATGCTGCAAGTTTCCACCATGATTAGGCATGGCTTAGGCTAGCGGTCCAGGCGTTTCTCTAACACACATACATAACTCCATGGACTTACAATCTCCCCTTTTATTTCACACCATCGACATCCGCAAACAAAAGAGCATGATATCAATTGGATATGTATCCATAAGTGTTGAAAACGTTCCCCGTGACAACACGGTTCTGCTAATCCCAACGTATAGATGCAAGTGATACGTCGGAAACGTATATATAATTTTTGACGTTCCATGCTTGTTTAGTATCTACTTTTCTTTGGTTTGTCTACACTTTGAGGTGTTCTTATATCTTCTCTAGAACTAACCTATTAACAAGTTGCCACAATGCCAGTTGCATGTTTTATTCTGTTTTGGGTTCCAGGAAGGCAGAAAATCAATATTCTCGGAATTGGACGGGACAAAAGCCAAAGGCAATATTTTACCGTGGGGGACACGAATCCAGAAGACGAGATGGAGAAGAGAACCAGGGCGGCCAGACCCCCCTAGGCACGGGTGGGACCACCCCGTGCCTAGGTAGGGTGTGGGGACCCTGGCCACCTCCTAGCCTCGCCTCTTCGCCTATAAGAAGCCCCCGATGCAGAAACCATGGGTACCCGATCAAAAACTCCACGAAACCGTCTGTAGCCGCCGCCACCATCGTCCCTAGATCGGGGGGATCTGAAGTTCTTCCTGGCACCCTGTCAAAGGGGAGATCATCCCGGAGGCCTTCTTCTCCGGTATGATGCGTGAGTAGTTCCACCTTGGACTATGGGTCCATGTAGTAGCTAGATGGTCGTATCTCCTCCTTGTGCTTTCATGTATAGGTCTTGTGAGCTCCGTTCATGATCAAGATCTAATCTATTTGTAATCATGCATGTTGTGTTTGCGGGGATCCGACGGATATTGAGATTACTATGTCAGATTGATTAATGTTTTTGTCTTTATGATTCTATCATGTCCGTGTTGTTTGTGATCTTGCATGCTCTCTATTGTTAGTATCTATCTTGGCCAAGTAGTTCCTAGTGACTCCAAGAGGGTATTTATGCTCGATAGTGGGTTCATGCCTCTAGTTTCCAAGGGAAGTGACAGAAATCTCTTTGGTTGTAGATGTGTTGTTGCTACTCGAGAGAAAACAACAGTCT
The DNA here is from genome assembly GCA_030063025.1 of Avena longiglumis. Lineage (NCBI taxonomy): Eukaryota > Viridiplantae > Streptophyta > Magnoliopsida > Poales > Poaceae > Avena > Avena longiglumis. The sequence goes on along the minus strand of CP125973.1, from coordinate 130,902,325 downwards.
CTTATTCATGGAACAAGTGGATTGTTTACCTTACACACTTTGCTTAAAGCAGTTGTCTGTTGCTTGCAACTTAATACTGGAGGGGGTTCGGATGATAACATGAAGGTGGACTTCTAGTCATAGATGCAGTTGGATGGAGGTCTATGGATCTTGTTGTATTCCCCAATCGAATCTCATAGGATATTTTTGTCTGGTATAGCATTGTTATGCCTTGCTCAGTTTCTATCAATCGCCCTGCTGTAATTAGTTTACCCTTCATGCCATGTAGTTTATCTAAGGAGAGCACCTCTAGTGAACTATGTACCCCGGTCCAATGTTTACCATTGATACATCTTCCACTATTACTTGGTTACTTTTTGCAAACCATTACCTTCCACACAATATGTTTAATCCTTTGTTACAGCAAACCGGTTGATGACCCAAAAGTATAGAGGTTGTATCGTAGTACTTTCGATAAATAGGAGTGTCGATCCCAACGAGGAGCAGAAAGTGCTGAACAGTGGTATGGAGCGGGAAATCCCTGTGAATACTTAGCAAACGGATTTTTAGTGGTTTTCTGACAAGGCAACGAAACAAAGAGCAAGTAACAGAAGTAACGAACAATCGGAGAAAGTGGCCCAATCCTTTCTTAGCAAAGGACAAGCCGGTGGAAATACTTATAAGGACCAAACGTTCTCGAGGACACATGGGAATTCTGTCAAGTGCTTTCGCTTCAAAATAGTTGAGTAATCTTCTTTGGTGTTCGTAAGTTTTGTGTGGGTGAACCAGTGCTAACATACCACTCTTCCTAGGACTAATACATACTTGTGATTAAACCCCTCCAAACATCTGTAACTACAGGAAAGTAATTAAGATATAAATCTGTAGGGTTTCGTAGCATGGAAAACAAAATTTTCTATCGCATACAAACAAACAAGCCAAGATCTATCTACTAGATTGTAGCAACGAGTCGATGGAATAACTTACCCTCGAAGATTCCAAAGTGTTTAACGAGAGCGGATTCTCGTGGGTGATGTAGATACTCTTCCGATCTCAAGATCGTAGACGATCCTTCCGTGATTGCGTTAGCGCTTCCTTGATCGGTCACACGTTCGTTTTCGACGAAGACCTTCCTCTCCTTGTTCTAGCAGGAGGTTGTAGCACTCTCCTCGCGATTCCGGCAACTGGCAGTGTGGGAAGTAGAGGGAGATCATGAGGCCTTAAGCCGGAGCGAGTATGGTGGAGTATGAGAGAGAGCTATTAGTGGTCTAGGGTTTAGACACACCAATTAGAAGGCTCTAATCCGAAGGCTAGTGCAATTAGAAGCTCTAAACCAAAGCGGCTCTAAACCGGAGTCTAGGGCTAGGATTTAGATTAGAGGATAGGAACTTGTGTGTCTAGAGGAGGAGGCCCTGCCCCTCCTTTTATAGGTGGGAGGGGCGGCCAAGGGGAGGGAGTCCCTCCCCAAGTCAGCCTTGGGTGGCGCTCCGGCTGGAGAGGAGGGACTCCTCCCCCAAGTCGGTTTTGCCTCCTCTTACTTGTTTCCCACAGTTTCCTGTTTTAGCCGTTTGACTTTCAAATTGGCCATTTGACTTTTCAGTTTTAGGATTCAATTTAATCCTTTATTTGGAACAGCAAGAACACTTAGTACATGATGCAATCATTCCAATATTTAATGACACATTCATGTACCCCTTCCCCCCCGGAGTGCCGGACATTCCAGAACCTTCTAGAACATTCCCGATGAAAACACCGGAATCATTCCCGAACTCCAAAACGGGACTTTCCTTATATGAATCTTATTCTCCGGACCATTCCGGATCACCTCGTGATATCCCGGATCCCATCCGAGACTCCGAACAACATTCGGTCTCTTTCTCATAATACCATAACTACTCAAACAACGGCGAATCCTTAAGTGTGTCTCCCTACGGTTCGTGAATTATGCGGACATGATCGAGACACTTCTCCGAACAATAACCAATAGAGGAATCTGGAAATTCATATGGCTCCCACATATTTCTACGATTACTTTGCGATCGAATGAACCACTTACATACGATACCAATTTCCCTTTGTCTCACGATAGTTTACTTATCCGAGGTTATGATCGTCGGTATCTCTGCATACCTAGTTCAACCTCGATACCGATAAGTACTCTTTTCTCGTTCCCGTGATATGTGATCCCTTGTGAGCCAGTCACATGCTTGCAAGCTAATTGGATGACATTCCACCGAGAGGGCCCAGAGTATATCTATCCGTCATATGGATGGACAAATCCCACTCTTGATCCATGTGTTTCAACCAATACTTTCCGAACACTCAATGCCACCTTTATAACCACCCAGTTACGGTGTGGTGTTTGATGTCATCAAAGCATCCATCCGGTAAAGGTGATATGCATGATCTCATGGTCGAAGGAATTAGGTTACTATGTATCAGAAAGCATATAGCAATTGAACTAATGAAATGACTTGATCTTTATGATACGCTTATCTATAGGAGTATGTCCACCATATCATTCTCCTAACGATATGATCTTGTTGTTGATAACATCTCAATGTTCATGATAGGGAAACCACAATCATTAATCAACCAACAAGCTAGTGAAGTATAGAGGCTATACTAGGGACTTCAAATTAATTTTACAAATCACACAAGTATCAATGTTTCCTTGTTAATACTATTATAGCATGAATGTAAACATTTATCATAAACACAAAGATATAATAATAACTACATTTATTATTGCCTCTAGGGCATATCCCCAACAAAATCTAACCACAGCCTTAAACTCTGAGATCCTACACTCCCTTGTGCAAAGGTGTCCTAACGGGGGTTCAGGTTTCTGTCACTCCGGCAACCCCACAATTAGTAGGAAAATACACAATGCATCCCCCTAGGCCCATAAATGGTGAAGTGTCATGTAGTCGACGTTCACATGACACCACTAGAAGAATAGCACCACAACTTAAATACTAAACCATTGAATAATAACTCATCATAGATTCACTACTAACAACATGACTTCTCCCATGTCCTCAAGAACCAAACGGACTACTCACAAGACATCATATGGATCAATATCAAAGATGATATGATAATGGATAACAATCTGAACATAAACAATCATCCAATGGTTCCACTCACAAGCATCAACTACAATAGTAATCAACACCGGGAAAGTTTCCCCTAATGAACTAAGCAATATCCAACACAATTGTTACAGCTAGACGGAGTGGTGATGATGGTGCTGGTGGAGATGATGGTGTGGATGATGATGATGCCTAGCTTGATGACGGTGTTGATGGCGACGGTCTCCACTCTCCGGGAAGGAATTCCCCCGGCAGAAATCTGTCTGTCGGAGTGATCTTTCTCTCTCGGTGTTTTCCACCCCCGGAGGCGGCGGAAATCTATCTGTGGTTGCCCCCTAAGGCTTAGGGTTCCGATGGGAAGTTATAGGTGAAGGGGGAGAGTCGGAGGCCGGGCAGGTGGGACACACCTTCCCTAGGCGCGGCCTCAGGTGGGCCCGCACCTAGGGGTGTGGGCCCCCTGCGGCCCCCTTCGCTCCTCCTTCTGGATTCCTTCGTCCTTAGGTAAAATAATATGTTTCCATATTTTTCTGGTATTTTTCTGATCTTTGCGAAATTGCGCCGAACATGTCCACATGTTTATGAAGTGAAGTGTCGATAAAATAATACGAACAAGAGGCATCACACTTACCATTGCACAACTCATAGAAGAAAGCAACTCACCATTATATAACTTAGCTTGCAACCAAGTACAGCAGTCACAATAGAGATGCATAAAGATAAATCATAATTGGAATTGGTAAACTTGTTCTTGGTTAGAGAACACCTGGTAAACAGTTTCACAAAAAGATTTTTGTAGAAATTTCAAAACAGGAGCACACTTTGCTCAAAAAGGTTTTTCACAAGTGAAGGCTTCCAAAGTAATACTCAATAGATAAGAGTTTTGTGCAAACAAGGAAGATAAAGAGCATGATTGAATAAATCACCATATGAATGCTTGAAACACAACAACTCAAATGCTTGCTGGAGATGGAGAGGAAGTAGGTTTACTGACTCAAACTGGTAACTGGGAGAAAGCTCCCTTATTAGAGGGTAGCAGGGATTACAAGTCATAAAGAGCTTCCAAAAGATTATGGTACTTACTAGCTTTGATCCCTCATTGCCCCTATCATAAGCATCTTGAGATGATTAAGGTTAAAGTGAACAAAGATGGAATATATGCTTGATGAAATATAAGTTGGCAATCTCATGTCCCTTGAATATGAGGGCCACTCCTCATGCATACTCAATTTTCAGCCCAGGTAAGTTCTTGTCATTGTAAGTATTTGCATATCATTGAGAACCACCAACGGGGTACCCCTTGCACATGGTACAGGAGCTTTCCCATAACCAAAATGACAAGGCAAGCAGACAATGAGCATCTCAGTGATCTTTTTATTTACTATGTGTATAGCTTTTTATTGAGGATGCTTCATAGATGACTCACTATGGTGATGCTGCAAGTTTCCACCATGATTAAGCATGGCTTAGGCTAGCGGCCCAGGCGTTTCTCTAACACAGAATACAAACTCCATGGACTTACAAGTTCCCTCTTTATTTCACACCGTTGACATCCATAGACAAAAGAAAACGATATCAACCGTGTAGAGAGTACGAGACCAATGTTGAAAACGTTCCCCGTGATAGCATGGTTCTGCTAATCCGAACGTATAGATGCAAGAATATACAACTTCTATGTTCACAATGGTTCAAGTCTATTAAGGGCAAGGAAATAAAGTGTGCCATCAAGTTCGTGAGAGCTTTACTAACTAGTTTTCACATAACAAAATACTTTTTAATTTGAAAGGTAGATGAAGCTTGAGAATTTTCTTGGAATATTAAAAGTTACTAGGTAGATATGGTGGACACAAGTGGCAAAAGTTTTGGGTTTAAAGGACTTTGGAAACATGAGAAGTATGCCTTCTCAAAACAGGTTTTTGGCTAGCAAGGCTGGGTAGCAAGCAAGAGAGTTGAAAGAAACAAGCAAATATACAATTAATAAAGCCAAACATGAGTTCTTCCTTGAAGACACAAAAGAATCTTAAATAAAGAATACTAAGCTTATGAGCCAACAAGAAAGAAAACAAATGATACCAAATACCTGTGAGCTTTTTCTTTCTTTCTTTTTCTTTCAAACTAAATCCACTGACCAGAGCTCGGTTTGCCAAAACAAATTTAGATCCACTTCATGATCCCAAAGTGGTGCCAATACTGAACAACAAGATCCATCATATAATAGAGATTGCAAACTAAAAATAAGAAGCGCAAAAAGTAAAAGATGAGACTTCTCATTAATATTCTAATAAAGGCACTCACACTAAGGGATACATAGATAATCAACTAAAGGAGAGATACTTCCACATGCAATCCAAACTATAACACAACCCCTCTACCACAGATATGAATCCACTTAAAAAGGTAAAAGATAGAAGATAATGGTGGTGATACCGAGGCATGATGGCGCCCAACTCTTTTCGTGGGACGCTTCGTTGGAAACCCCAAGAGCAAGGTATGAAGCAGCACAACAACAAGTTTCCCTCAGTAAGAAACCGAGGTTATCGAACCAGTAGGAGGAAGGAAATGTCACACAGGTGTTGCAAGCAACGCGGAGACCTGCACAACACAAACTCAAGACTTTGCCCCAACGAATCAGTGAGGTTGTCAAGCTCACCGATTTTATGTAACAAAGGATTAAACGTATGGTGTGGAAGGTAATGGTGGTTTGCAGCTAGTAAACAGTAACCGTGGAAGATGTATCAATGGTAAAGATTGGACCGGGGTCCATAGTTCACTAGAGGTGCTCTCCTTAAATAAACAACATGGCATGAAGGGTAAACAAATTACAGCGGGGCAATTGACAGGAACTGAGCAAGGCATAACAATGCAATTACTAGTCAGAAAGATCCCATGAGGTTGATTGGGCAATACAACAATATACATAGACCGCCATCCAACTGCATCTATGACTAGAAGTCCACCTTTAGGTTATCATCCGAACCCCCTCCAGTATTAAGTTGCAAGCAACAGACATCTGCTTTAAGCAAAGTGTGTAAGGTAAACAGTCCACATGTTCCATGAACAAGAGACTGTTGTTTTCTCCCTAGTAGCAACAACACATCTACAACCAAAGAGATTATTGTCACTTCCCTTGGAAACTAGAGGCATGAACCCACTATCGAGCATAAATACCCCCTCTTGGATTCACTAGAAACTACTTGGCCAAGATAACCACTAGCAACGGAGAGCATGCAAGATCACAAAAAAAACAGACATGATAGAATCATAAAGATAAAACCGTTAATCAAACCAACATAATAATCTCAATATCCATCGGATCCCCGCAAACACAACATGCATGATTACAAATAGATTAGATCTTGATCATGAACGGAGCTCACAAGATCTATACATGAAAGCACAAAGGAGTAGATACAACCATCTAGCTACTACATGGACCCATAGTCCAAGGTGGAACTACTCACGCATCATACCGGAGAGGAGGCCTCCGGGATGATCTCCCCTCCGGCAGGGTGTCGGGAAGAACTTTAGATCCCCCTGATCTAGGGACGATGGTGGCGGCGGCTATAGACGGTTTCGTGGATTTCTGGTCGGGTACTCAGGGTTTCTGCATCGGGGGCTTCTTATAGGCGAAGGGGGAGATCGAGGCGGCCGCGAGGGCGACCAAACCCTAGCCAGGTGCGGGGTGGGGCCCAGCCGCGCCTGGGGTGGGTCTGGCCCCTCAGGCTCTCCTCTGGACTTCTTGTTCCCCATGGAAATTTATTGACTTTGTCCTTCGTCCCGTCCAATTCCGAGAATATTTCTTTACTAACTTTTCTGAAACCAAAAACAGCAGAAAACAGGCAAATGTCACTGTTGCAACTTGTTAATAGGTTAGTACCAGAAAACATGTAAAAAGCACCTCAAAGTGTGGACAAGTAAAGCAAAGTAGATACTAAACAATGATGGAGCATCAAAAATTATAGATACGTTTCCAACGTATTATGGCACTCCCCCAAGCATGGAACAAGCCAAGGGGATGCCAAACCTGATGACGAATTACTCCTTCGGTGGTGGTGGTGTTCTCTTGATAAGCTCCTCAATAAGTTTCTTCAAATCCTCCATATCGAAGGCTAGAGTACGAATTAACTCCGAATTATGCTTAATGCAGCCCACGATCAACTCGAACCGAGGATCCCAGTCCTTGTTATTCTTTCTCCATTCTTCCAAGTTAGAGAGTTTCTTCCTTGCACGGTTAGAACAAGGGGTACTAGAAGGAAGTGTGCGTGGAGAGAGGATAACGCGGAGTTCTCCCTCCTGTAGACATTCGTGATGTTCTCCTAAGCTGGGTAGGTTGTGCCACCAAACCAATGCTTGCGACGGTAGCGTGGGTGTCCGGTTGCTTGTCCTACTCCATGTCTCCTTCATAACCTACCGGAATCTCCTCCTCCTTGGGAACTTGAGGTTCTTCTTTCTCAGGCTCCTTGCCTTTGTTGTTGGCGGAGGCCATGGTGCTCTAAACTTGAGAAGATTTCCTGATAGAAACATATCGAAACGAAAACACGATGCACGAAACTCGGGAGATCTGGGGGATTATATATTACGAAGTTTCAATGCATAAGGAAGGTTTTGACACGGAAATGAGGCGGAGACGAAGTTCGAGGGTGGCAAACCCCCTCCAGGAACGGCCAGGCTGGGCCCGCGCCTGGGATCGGTTTGTCCACCCCGGGATCCGTTTCTTCTTAAGTTTCATCTCGTAACTTCCTTATGTGTTAAAAAAATCAAAAATATACAAATATTGAGGTTTCACGAACCCTCTGTTTTCACCACTTTTACCTAGTCAAAGACGAACTTTGCAGATTCCTTCTCTCTTTCTCGTGCAAATTTCCTTCATACAAAACTTTTGCACAAACTCAAAGACAACATTATATAAGCAAAAACAATGAACCTTTGGTAAGCACTTCAACTAAAAACCCATCAAAACAAAAGCTTTTGTAAGAGGCAAATGCAAATGATGGCAGAAATCTGTCAAAACAGACCAGTAGGTAAAGATTGATTTTTTCGAAGACCTTATGTTGCTCAAATAAAAAAGTGCAGAACTGATGAAAGTTGGGTAACAACATGGAGAAGAAGCTCAGAAAAATGCAGGTCCATCCGAATTACTGATCTTCCTCATGAATTTTTACAATGCAACACAAAAAATCTGTCCCAGGACAGCCACTTTTCACAAGTCCTCTACTTCACAAAAGTAGTTGAACTTGACACAAAAACCAAAACAAAAAAGGATAAGGAGCGGTTATTACTGAGGTAATAACTTCCAAAACTCGACAAAACTCTTGGGTTATCTCCCAGCAAATACTTTTCTTTAATGCCTTTAAGTTAGGCTTGAAACTTCCAAAGATGCTCACATAGCATATATATATCTGGAGTGAAAAAGAGAATCAAGAAGCAAATAGCCAACACACTTGAGTCTAACCCACTTCCTATGCATGGGGGTATCATGGGAAAACGAATTGTTGAAACAAAAATCCACAAGCATAGGAAGACAAAACAGATGCAACTTTAAAGCTCTCAACATAAAATGGGGAAACTTAACATCATTGAGATGCATAAAACCATGTTTCGCTCTCTCAAAATAACTTTCAGTAGCACTTTGAATAAAGTTGACAGTATAACTGTCAACTTTATCTTTAGAATAATCATACTTACAGTCATCAAAAAGAGGTCCAAGGTCATAGACTGAATCAATAGAAGCAAGTTGTTCCATCCTAAAATCTTTATTAGGCAAGATATTTTCACAAGGAGCTTTGGCAAATTTGGAAAAATTAAACTCATAAGAATCTCCATCAAACTAAGTTAAATTTTTTTTCCTTCTTACAATCAATAATAGCTCCACAAGTATTCAAGAAAGGTCTACCAAAAATGATAGGACAAGTTTGCTAGCTGCTGAATTAAGCACTAGAAAATCAGCAGGATATTTAATCTTACCACAGAGAACCTCCACATCTCTTATAATACCAATAGGGCAAATGGTTTCCTTGTTAGCAAGGTGAATAACCACATCAATGTCCTCAAGCTCACAAGGACCAATCTCATGCATAATTTCCCTGTAAAGCTCATAAGGAATAGCACTAGAACTAGCACCAATATCACATAAACCATAGTAGCAATGATCACAAATTTGAACAGAAAGCACAGGGACACTAGCTTTTCTAGCCTTACCAGGATGAGAAATAATATTATAAGCGTCTTCACAGAAGACAATATGCTCATCCTCTATATTTCTAGTGATAGTGTCTTTCACAATAGCTACAACAGGTTTATCACTCAAATGCTTACCAGGCTCCACAATTTTCATTGTACCTTTGCTATTTGTACTAATAATCATAGAATACTCCTTTACCTTAGCTGGGAAAGGCATTTTCTCAACATGGGGTTCAGGCACAATATGATTAGTAGTACAAACTTGAGTACTTCTAACGGGATCATGACTAATAACATCTTTATAAGGAGCATGGTACTTATTCCACTTCTTCTTGGGAATTTCAATGTAAGAGGCAAATGCCTTAAAGTAGCTAGCAATACTTTGGGAATCAAGACCAAACTCGTTGATAATATCACGGAAGCTATCAGTTCCCATAAATTATTTAATGCATTCATAATCATAGTTTATACCTAACTTTCTTCCTTTGTCATTCTCCCAAGCTTCAGTGTTCTCTTGAATACGGTCTAGTAGATCCCATTTAGCTTCTTCCCTCATACGTGTGAATGATCCAGCACAAGAAGCATCTAGTAAATCTTTATCATGAAGAGAAAGCCTAGCATAAAAGTAATTTAGAATAATATTGTTAGGGAGTTCATGAATAGGACATTAAAGCATTAGTAACTTCAATCTCCCCCAAGCTTGAGTTTTACTCTCTCCATCAAGAGGCCAAAATTTATATATAAGATTTCTATCCTTATGGATCTCACTTGGAGGATAAAATTTAGAGTAGAAGAGAGATGACATCTCATCCCATTCCATGGATTGTCCATTCTTCAGCAGCTTATACCATTATTCAGTTCTCCCTTCAAGGATATGGAGAGTAACTTCTTCTTCGCCTATTTAGTTTTGATACCTGCACACTTAAACAACCTGCATAATTCATGGATAAAAAGCAAGTGATAACCAGGATGGACAGTTCCATCCCCAAAATAATAATTATCCATAACACGATTAACAATACTTGTAGGTATCTTAAAAGGATCTATATCAACACGAGGTGGTTCATCTACTAACCTAACCGTGGTAGTAGTTTTCCCAAACAGAAAACCAAGTGGGTTATCCATATTGGAAACAGAGTAACAAGCAGTAACAAAAGTAATACTCATAGTGAAAGTTTTCCCTTACCAGTTCCACTCTTCAATAGCGCTTCACTCCCCGGCAACGGCGCCAAAAATAGTCTTGATGACCCACAAGTATATGGGGTGTATCGTACTACTTTTGATAAATAGGAGTGTCGATACCAACGAGGAGCATAAGGTGCTGAACAGTGGTATGGAGCAGGAAATCCCTGTGAATACTTAGCAAATGGATTTTTAGGGGGTTTCTGATAAAGCAAAGAAACAAAGTGCAAGTAATAAAGACAACGAATAACTGTATCAAGTGGCCCAATCCTTTCTTAGAAAAGGACAAGCCGGTGGAAATACTTATAAGGACCAAACGTTCTCGAGGACACATGGGAATTCTGTCAAGTGCTTTCGCTTCAAATAGCTGAGTACTCTTCTTTGGTGTTCGTAAGTGTTGTGTGGTTGAATTGTGCTAACATACCGCCCTTCCTAGGACTAATACATACTTGTGATTAAACCGCATGCAAACATTCGTAACTACAGGAAAGTAATTAAGATATAAATCTAACCACAGCCTTAAACTCTGAGATCCTACACTCCCTTGTGCAAAGGTGTCCTAACAGGGGTTCAGGTTTCTGTCACTCCGGCAACCCCAAAATTAGTAGCCAAATACACAATGCATCCCCCTAGGCCCATAAATGGTGAAGTTTAATGTAGTCGACGTTCACATGACACCACTAGAAGAATAGCACCACAACTTAAATACTAAACCATTGAATAATAACTCATCACAGATTCACTACTAACAACATGACTTCTCCCATGCCCTCAAGAACCAAACGAACTACTCACAAGACATCATATGGATCGAGATCAAATATGATATGATAATGGGTAACAATCTAAACATAAACAATGATCCAATGGTTCCACTCACAAGCATCAACTACAATAGTAATCAACACCGGGAAAGTTTCCCCTAATGAACTAAGCAATATCCAACACAATTGTTACAGCGAGACAGAGTGGTGATGATGGTGCTGGTGGAGATGATGGTGTGGATGATGATGATGATCCCAATGAATCCTAGCTTGATGACGGTGTTGATGGCGATAGTCTTCCCTCTCCGGGAAGGAATTCCCCCGGCAGAAATTTGTCTTCCGGAGAGATCTTTCTCTCTCGTTGTTTTCCGCCCCCAGAGGCGGCAGAAATCTATCTGTGGTTGCCCCCTAAGGCTTAGGGTTCCAAAGGGAAGTTATAGGCGACGGGGGAGAGTCGGAGGTCGGGCAGGTGGGCCACACCTACCCTAGGCGCGGCCTTAGGTGGGCCCGCACCTAGGGGTGTGGGCCCCCTGCGTCCCCCCTTCGCTCATCTTTCTGGCTTCCTTCGTCCTCAGGTAAAATAATATGTTTCCATATTTTTCTGGTATTTTTCCGATCTTTGCAAAATTGCACCAAAACTCCTTCTTTTCCATCAGAATCCAGACTCCGGCAGTCCATCCTCCAGGAATCATCCAACATGCATAAACAGATGAAAAGCCATAAGTAATACCTCATAATAAGACAAATATCAATGAATAGAGGTAATTTATGATATATAATGGTGATGCAAATTGGCGTATCACCGGTGAGATTGACAACCTCACTGATTCGTTGGGGCAAAGTCTTGAGTCTGTGTTGTGCAGGTTTCCGCGTTGCTTGCTAGACCTGTGTGACGTTTCCTTCCTCCTGCTGGTTCGATAAACTCAGTTTCTTACTGAGGGAAAACGTGTTGCTGTGCTGCTTCACACCCTGCTCTTGGGGTTCCCAACAGGCTCACGTTAGGCATCAGCAAGCATATACAACTTTGATGACAAAATGGTTCAAGGTTACTACGGGCAAGAAAATAAGGTGTGCCATCAAGTTCATGAGAGCTTTACTAACTAGTTTTCACATAACAAAATACTTTTTAATTCAAAAGATAGACGAAGCTTGAGAATTTGCTTGGAATAGCAACAATGCTAATAGGTAGATATGGTGGACACAAATGGCACATGTTTTGGTTCAAAGGGATTGGAAGCATGAGAACTATGCCTTCTCAAAACAGGTTTTTGGCTAGCAAGGCTGGGTAGCAAGCAAAAGAGTTGAAGGAAACAAGCAAACCTACAAGTGATAAAGCCAAACATGCAATCTTCCTTGAAGACACAAAAGATCTTAAATAAAGAATACTAAGCTTATGAGCCAATCAAGAAAGAAAATAAATAATACAAAATACCTGTAAGATTTTTCACTTTTCCTTTCAAACCTCAAAAAGTGTTGCTACTGACCAGAGCTCGGTTTGCCAAAACCAATTTAGATCTACTTGATGCTCCCCAAGTGATACCAATACTGGTCAACAAGATCAATCATATAATAGAGATTCAAAACTAAAATAAAAAGTGCAAAAAGTAAAAGATGAGACTTCTTATTAATATTCCATAAAGGCACTCACACCAGGGGATACATAGATAATCAACTAAAGGAGAGATACTTCCACATGCAAACCAAACTATAACACAACCCCTCTACCACAGATATGAATCCACTTAAAAAGGTAAAAGATAGAAGATAATGGTGGTGATACCGCGGCATGATGGCGCCCATCACTTGTCGTGGGATGCTTCGTTGGAAACCCCAAGAGCAAGGTATGAAGCAGCACAACAGCAAGTTTCCCTCAGTAAGAAACCGAGGTTATCGAACTAGTAGGAGGAAGGAAACGTCACACAGGTGTTGCAAGCAATGCGGAGACCTGCACAAGATAACTTCTCTACCAAAGATATGAATCCACTAAAAAGGTAAAATATAAGAAATGATGTGATACTGCGGCACTCCCCCAAGCTTGGAACAAGCCAAGGGGATGCCAAACCTGATGAGGAATTACTTCTTCCGTGGTGGGGGTGTTCTCTTGATAAGCTCTTCAATTAGTTCCCTCAAATCCTCAATCTCGAAGGTTAGAGTACGAATTAGCTCTGAATTATGCTCAATGTGGTTCATGATCATGTCAGACCGAGAATCCCAGTCCTTGTTGTTCTTTCCCCACTCTTCCTTCTTAGTGTGTTCCTCCCCTGCATGGTTAGAACGAGGCAGATCCCAAGCCGAGGGCAAGTTCCCTTTGGGCACCTTTTGATATTGTTACTCATGTATAAGAGTATGGAAGGGATTCTTGGTACATGGAGGAGATGACCGTGGAATGAAGATAAGACATGGAGGTTTCCCTCCTATAGACATCCGTGCTATCCTTCTAAACTTGGTAGGGTTTGCCACCACTCCAATGATTGCGACGGTAGCGCGGGGGTCCGGATGCTCGTCCTAATCCATGTCTTATTCATCCCCTACCAAAATCTCCTCCTCCTTGGGGTTTTGAGGATCATCTTCCTCCGGATTTTTGCCTTTGTCGTTGGCGGATACCATGGTGCTCTAAACTTGAGAAGATTTCCTGGCAGAAACAGATCGAAACTAAAACACGATGAGAACACGATGCACGAACCTCGGGGGATCCGAGGGGTTATATATATTACGAAGTTTCAATGCATAAGGAAGGTATTGGTATGAAAACGAGGCAGAGACGGAGCTCGGGAGGCTCACACCCCCTCTAGGCGCAGCCAGCTGGGGCCCGCGCCTGGGGTGGGTGTGGCCACCCCGGACTCTGTTTCCTCCTCTGTTCCGTCTCGTAACCTTCCTTATGTAATAAAACATAAAAAATATAAAAATATTAGGCTTTCATGAACCTTCTGTTTTCACTACTTTTACCTATTCAAAGACGAACTCTGCAGACTCCTTTTCTCCTTCTCCTGGAATATCTTTTTCTCACAAGGCAATACACAAACTTCAATGGCAACATTAGTGTAAGCAAAAACAATAAACCTTTAGGTACACACTTCAACTGAAATCCATCAAAGAAAAAGCTACTGTAGCAACCCCTTTCCAAAAACCCAAAAGAATCTGGAAGGGAATCAATATAAGAGGCAAATGCAAATGACGGCAGAAAACTGTCAAAACAGACCAGCCGGTAAAGATTGATTTTTTCGAAAACATTATGTTGCTCAAATAAAAAAGTGCAAAACTAATGAAAGTTGGGTAACAACTTGGAGAACAAGCACAGAAAAATACAGCTCCATCCGAATTACTTATCTCCCTCACGAATTTTTACAATGCAGCACAAAAATCTGTCCCAGGACAGCCACTTTTCACAACTCTACTTCTCAAAAGTAGTTGAACTTGACACAAAAACCAAAACAAAAAGGATAAGGAGCGGTTATTACTGACATAATAACTTCCAAGACTCTACAAAACTATTGGGTTATATCCCAAGAAGTACTTTTCTTTAATGCCTTTAAGTTATGCTTGATAGTTTCAAAGATGCTCACATAGGAGATAAATATTTGAAGTGAAAGAGAGCATCAAGAAGCAAATAACCAACACATTTGAGTCTAACCCACTTCCTATGCATTGGGGTATCATGAGAAAACAAATTGTTGAAACAAAAAGCCACTATCATAGGAAGACAAAACAGATGCAACTTCAAAGCTTTCAACATAAAACGGGGAAACTTAACATTATTGAGATGCTTAAAACCATGTTTCCCTCTCTCATAATAACTTTCAGTGGCACTTTGAATAAAGTTGACAATATAACTGCCACTAGCAACAACTTTATCATCATAATGAGCATACTTACAGTCATCAAAAAGAGGTCCAAGGTCTTAAACTGGATCAATAGAAGCAAGTTGTTCCATCATGAAATCTTCATTAGGCAAGCTATTTTCACAAGGAGCTTTGGAAAATTTGGAAAAATTAAACTCATAAGAATCTCCATCAAACTTAGTTAAAACTTTGTCCTTCTTATAATCTATAATAGCTCCACAAGTGTTCAAGAAAGGTCTATCAAAAATGATAGGACAAGTTTTGCTAGCTGCTGAATTAAGCACTAGAAAATCAGCAAGATACTTAATCTTACCACAAAGAACCTCCACATCTCTTACAATTCCAATGGGGCAAATGGTTTCCTTATTAGCATGGTGACTAACCAAATCAATGTCCTCAATTCACAAGGACCAATTTCATGCATAATTTCCATGTAAAGCTCAGGAATAGCACTAGAACTAGCACCAATAGCACATAAACCATAATAGCAATGATCACCAATTCTAACAGAAAGCACAGGGACACTAGCTTTTCTAGCTTTTCTAGGATGAGAGATAATATTATAATCATCTTCAGAGAAGACAATGTGCTCATCCTCTGTATTTCTAGTGATAGGGTCTTTCACAATAGCTACCACATGTTCAATATTTATTTGCTCATCGGGTTCCACGGTTTTCTTTATACTTTTGTTATTTGCACTAATCATCATAGAATACTCCTTTACCTTAGCTGGGAAAGGTATTTTCTCAATATAAGGTTCAGGAAAAATATGATCAATAGTATAAACTTCAGTACTTTTAACAGGAACATGACTAACAACATCTTTATAAGGCGCATGGTACTTATTCCACTTCTTTTTACGAATTTCTATGTAAGAGGAAAAGGCCTTAAAACAGTTGGCAATACTTTGAGAGTCAAGACCAAACGCATTACTAATATCACGGAAGTCATCAGTTCCCATAAAGGATTTAATGCATTCATAATCATAGTTTTTACCTAAATTTCTTCCTTTGTCATTCTCCCAAGCTTCAGTGTTCTCTTGAATATGGTCTAAGAGATCCCATTTAGCTTCTTCCTTCATACGTGTGAATGATCCATCACAAGAAGCATCTAGTAAATCTTTATCATGAAGAGAAAGCCTAGCATAAAAGGTATTGATAATAATATTGTTAGGGAGTTCATTAATAGGACATTTAAGCATTAGTAACTTCAATCTCCCCCCAAGCTTGAGTTGTACTCTCTCAATCACGAGGCCAAAAGTTATATATCAGATTTATATCCTTATGAATTTCACTGGGAGGATAGAATTTAGAATAAAAGAGAGGTACTATTTGCTCCCATTCCATGGATTTCCCATTCTTCCACAGCTTATACAATTCTTCAGCTCTCCCTTTCAAGGATATAGAGAGTAACTTCTTATTCACCTGTTCAGTTGTGATACCTGCACACTTAAACAACCCGCATAATTTATGGATAAAATGCAAATGATCACCAGGGTGGACAGTTCCATCCCCTAAATAATAATTATCCATAACACGATAAACTATACTTGTAGGTATCTTAAAAGGATCTATCTCAACAGGTGGTGGTTCATCTACTACCCTAACAGTGGTAGTAGTTTTCCCAAACAGAAAACCAAGTGGGTTATCCATATTGGAAACAAAGTAACAACAGAAATAAAAAGCAATACTCACAGTAGAAGTTTCCTTTACTAGTTCCACTCTTCAATAGCGCTTCACTCCCCGGCAATGGCGCCAGAAAATTGTCTTGATGACCCACAAGTATAGGGGGTGTATCGTAGTACTTTCAATAAATAGGAGTGTCGATCCCAACGAGGAGCAAAAGGTTTTGACTAGTGGTATGGAGAAGGAAACCTCTGTAAATACTTAGCAAACGGATTTTTAGGGGTTTTCTGATAAAGCAAATAAACAAAGTGCAAGTAATAAAGACAACGAACAACTGCAGCAAGTGGCCCAATCCTTTCTTAGCAAAGGACAAGCCGGTGGAAATACTTATAAGGACCAAACCTTTTCGAGGACACATGGGAATTCTGTCAAGTGCTTTCGCTTCAAATAGCTGAGTACCTTTTTTTTGGTATTGCAAGTGTTGTGTGGGTGAACCTGTGATAATGTACCGACCTTAATTGGACTAATACATACTTCTGATTAAACCCCCTGCAAGTATCCGCAACTACAGGAAAGCAATTAAGATATAAACCTAACCATAGCCTTAAACTCTGAGATCCTACACTCCCTTATGCAAAGGTGTCCTAACGGGGGTTCATGTTTCTGTCACTCCGGCAACCACACAATTAGTAGACAAATACACAATGCATTCCCCTAGGCCCATTAATGGTGAAGTATCATGTAGTCGATGTTCACATGACACCACTAGAATAATATCACCACAACTTAAATACTAAACCATTGAATAATATCTCAACACAAATCCACTACTAACAACATGACTTCTCCCATGTCCTCAATAACTGAACGAACTACTCACAAGACATCATATGGATCAAGATCAAAGATGATATGGTGATGGATAACAATCTAAACATAAACAATAATCTAATGGTTCCACTCACAAGCATCAACTACATTAGTAATCAACATTGGGAAAATTTCCCCTAAGAACTATGCAAGTATTCAACACAACTGTTACAGCGGGATGGAGTGGTGATGATGGTGTTGGTGGAGATGATGGTGTGGATGATGATGATGATCCCGATGAAGTCTAGCTTGATGACAGTGTTGATGGCGACGATCTCCCCTCTCTGGGAATGAATTTCCCCGGCAGAAATCTTTCTACCAGAGAGCTCTTTCTCTCTCGGTGTTTTCCGCCCTGCAGAGGCGGCGTAATCTTTGTGTGGTCGCTCACATGTGTTTGAGGGTTCCTAAAGGAAGATATAGGCGAGAGGGCGGAGTCGGAGGCCGGCCAGGTGGGCCACACCCCCTGTAGGCACAGCTAGGGGGTGGCCCGCGCATAGGGGTGTGGGCCCCTGTGGCCCATCTATGCCTTCCCTTCTGGCTTCTTTTGTCTCCTGGGAAAATATAATTTTCCATGATTTTTCTGGTATTTTTCTGATCTTCGCAAAATTGCATCAAAACACCTCTTTTCCCATCAGAATCCTGAGTCCGGCAGTTCATCCTCCAAGAATCATCCAGCATGCAAAAATAGATGAAAATACATAAGTAACACCTCATAATATGAAATATATCAATGAATAGAGGCAAATTATGATATAGAATGGTGATGCAAATTGGACGTATCAGTGGACAATTTTTGAAAATCTTAGGCCTCAAGCTACAGGATATGTGAATATGCCTGACAGGCCAAAGAAGAATGATAGGATGTGAGAAGAAAATAAAATTAAAACTTAAGTCCCTAGCAAAAAATACCAAGCATGGTAGTGTGATTGTTTGATCCATGTGTGAAAATCCTGGCCACAACAAGTCAAGATGCTACAAAAATCTAGAGGCAAGAAGAAGAATGCACACGTAATGAAGACAACCAAGAAATGGAAGACAACAGAGGTTTTCTTAGATGAAATTTAGTGATTCAATCAAGTAATTTAATGATTCATGCAATTAACTTAGCGATTTAGTATTAATATAAGTGATGGCAGTAGGTATACAATCTTCTAACTGTGCAAGCTTCTCAACCTCTTGCACAATCTTCTTCGGTAGCTAGGACTGCACTAGCTTGTCAACATGCTACACAATCTTCTATAGTAGAAAGGGCTACACCAACTTCAAGGTTTAAACCTCCTAGGAGGAAAAATGCCACTCCAGTAGGTGGAGCAGCAAGTACTGCACATCATGGACCATCTGCTGGAAGTGGCAGTGGTGCAGAAAAAAGAGAAAACTGGCATCTACAATTCCGAGCTATCAATACTTTAATTAATATAGTGAAAAAAACTAAACTATGTTGTAGTTGTCCTTTTGTGTTGAACTTATTGTTGGTTGTCGTGATCACATACTAAACTTGTTGCTTGACATGATCTTTGATCAGTGTGTAATGTTGCAAACATGGATTCAATGTTGTAACTTCTTTTGTTTATGTTTAGTTTGAGTAAATCTTGCAAATATCCATTACATTGTTCGGTTCCTCTACTGTTGTCAATGGTGCTAGTCTAAATATTGTTCTGGATATTCCATTTTCACATGGCCTATTTCAAATGAAAGAATTTGACCAAAAATTCAAATTGACAGAAATTTATAAACTTCAAATTAACTTGACAGAAGTACATTTCATTTTTCTTTCATTGAGCTTCCATAAAGTTCCAGAATTACATCACATTCACTTTTCACACTACATCACTGAATGAACAACTTCCCAGCCACTAAACCAAACACAAATACAGTGAAAGTAAACACCAAATTTTCATATTTTCCCTTCATAGCAACTATATTTCACTCTTTTCCTTCAGATGATCTCGTAGAGCCTAAACTATAGTTTATCTTCCTCCTTTGGACAGAGGAGCCACACTTCCTTGACCATGCAACCTCCACACTTCATTGTAATCACCGAGAAAGTCACTCCAAAACTTCAACAATGGTGCATCATGCCATTCAACATATCCATAGCCAGCTCCATTTTGTGCAATTTTCCTAACAGAACTGAATCTGAGAGGTCGAGGAGAAAAATGGAGGAAAATTTTCAAAAAAAATAGAGCTCACCATTGATGTCTACGCACTTCTGTTCTTGTAGACAGTTGTTGGGCCTCCAAGTGTAGAGGTTTGTAAAACAGCAGCAAGTTTCCCTTAAGTGGATTACCCAAGGTTTATCGAACTCAGAGAGGAAGTGGTTAAAGGTATCCCTCTCAAGCAACCCTGCAATCAAGATACAAGAGGTCTCTTATGTCCCCAACACACCCAATACACTTGTCAGGTGTATATGTGCACTAGTTCAGCGAAGAGATAGTGAAATACAAGTAGTATGGATGATTATAAGACAACGGTGCCAGAAAAGAGCTTCTGACGGGAGGAAAAGACTAAAGGCAAAAATATGGAAGCAAGCAAACATGCAACATATCTAGTTGTGAACGGTGTTTTAATGCTTAGAAACAAGGCTTAGGGATCATACTTTCACTAGTGAACACTCTCAATAAATATATTCTCTTCATGATACTACTCTGAACTACTCTCCAGTTGGACACTCTAATCCATGGTAGGGCTATAACAACACTCCTCAAAGTCCGCCTTCCCCATCTAGATAACCCCACATTTTCCTTGAGCGCTAGATGGTTCCAACAAACACCACAATTTCATAGAGACGTCCAACTCCAAATATAACTCATAATAAGAATTTATGAACTCTAGCCTAAATGCCACCATGGCGTGCACACTGTCACTTTCACACACGTGGGGAAAGCAGAGATCTATTGAAGCACTTGAGTATTTATGTAATCTATAGCCTAAGTGACACACGGTGTGCACGCTGTCACTTTCACACACGTGGTGAGAGCCGGAGATTGATTAAAGCACTTGAGTAGCATAGTAGATCTACTTGATTACAAAGCTCATGATCACAATATGATCATGCACAGAGAGAGAGATGAACACATAGCTACCGGTAGAGCCCTTAGCCTCGAGAAAGAACTACTCCCTCCTCATCATGGGAGTCAGCAACGCCGATGGAGATGGTGGTGGAAATCGATGGATATGGCTCCGGGGGCACTTCCCCGTCCCGGCAGGGTGTCGGAACAGAGACTTCTGTCCCCTGAATATCCCCTTCGGTGGCGGCGGCGCTGCGGAACTTTTCGTGGATGTATGCTGGATTATTTAGGATTTCCTCATCGGAGGCTTCTTATAGGCGAAGGATGCAAGGTCGGTGGAGGCCCAGGGAGCCCACACCCCCTGGTGGCGCGCCTAGGGTGGGCCCGCGCCACCCTAGGGTGTGGCCACCCTGGTTCCCTACTCCGTCTCTGCTTCGCGTTTCCGTATTGCTCCGAGAAAATAGTAACTTTGGCTTTTGTCCCGTCCAATTCCGAGAATATTCATTTTTTAGCTTTTCTGAAACCAAAAAACAGCAGAAAACAGGCAACTGACACTATGACATCTTGTCAATAGGTTAGTTCCAGAAAGTGTATAAAAATACCTCAGAGTGTAGACAAAACATAAGACAAATGATATAAAACAAGCATGGAGCATAAAAAATTATAGATACATTTATGACGTATCAACCATCGTATCCACACAGGCGTAGTACATCATTCCTAGGTTCTAACCACTTCATGATATCCATCTAAGTGCCTTATTCGATGAATTACATTGGCAAAGCCTTGTTGGTTCGTACACCATCTGATTCTCCTGATAGGACACCAACAACATAGTTTGTGCCCCCTCCTTCTCCCGACAGCTCCTTGGAATCTAGGAGCAGAAGATTTCACTGGAAGACCATGACATTCTTCGAACCGCCACTGCTACGGTGTGTTGCCCCTTCGCCCTTCTCCCAAACCCTCTCCATCGTTAGTACCGCAAGAACGCTAACGTCGTTCCCCATTATTTCTATCACATCGTGGGTAATGGTTCCAACCCACGATACGGTTAAGTGAGTGTGTCCCTGATCCATATATATCTGATAGTAATCCTTGCGACGTCACCATTTTCCAGCCTTCAAATTAGACCGGAAGAACTGAGAGTGCCGATTTTGTGGATTATGAGTGGAGAGTTCGATTTAGCTAAGTTATACGAGTTAAGGTTTATTTTGTAACTTTTCCAATTTATACCTCGCTTACTAACTAGTTGTAGAAATCCTATGAAAACAAAATAATTTGGTTTTAAGTCCGCCGGTTATTGCTATATATTTGTGTGATTTTTTATGCCCATATGTTATCGCAGAAATATTGAAGTTGTACACTATATTTCTCTACTATATGTGAAGTGTATATATTTGCATTTCCAATGCGTGCACACGCAACTAGTTGCACTTACAAATTGACCTAGCATAGTAATTTTCTTACCATTTCTACACCCTCGAAATCTATGAAGTCGACAGCCCAACCGAACTATGTAATCCTAATAGGTTCAGCAACATCTTCTTTTTACAGTAGGTTCAGCTACTTGTTAATTTTTGACGAGATATTAGTTCTGGCTAATTACATTGACGCACGAGCATGCATGTCGGTTGGCCTGCTCCTCCCATAGAAATATTCAAATAAAGTATAGGTCGGGATATCATTGTTTGTTTCCCTAAGTGTTTCAAATTGCGTTGTAATGGTCAGCTCCGCAAGAACTTCCGTTAAGTAGAGTAGTTATTTGAAATTGTACATCTAGATTCAGGACAAAATATACAGCTGCCAGCCGCCCACGGGTTGGAACTTCGCTGATGCCCATTTTTATTCCCTTTGTTGCGCCATGGACCTGCTCACTCGAAAACGATTAATGTGATTGTTCATCATTGCTTGACAAGTTCTCGATGTGGATGGCACACTGGCACTGCGTGGAAGATGGAAATGGGAACACCGGATCATCAGAAGTTAATGCACATTGTTGGTCCTTTTCGTTCCTCTGCACCGCTCAACAACCTGGGAATTTTCCATTTCATTTGAGGTGAGCAAAATTCCATTCAAATCGCATTTCCTAACAAGAACCTCATTTTTCATGCGTGATCCGTAGGAACCTTGGGGGTCCAGCATTCAATATAGATTATTTTTTAAAAAGAGTATAAACTCTGCCTTGAATCTGTTTGATGAACATTACCATATAACTACAATTACCTCCGTCTCAAAATATAAGGCGTCTAACATTAGTCAAAAGTCAAATCCTAGTAACTTTAACTAAATATTTAGAAAAATATCTACATCTACAATATTGAATAGACACTTTGAGAGAATATACTTTATGGTGAATCTATTGGTATTGATTCTATATTGTAGATGTTCATATTGTTTTGTATAAGCTTAGTCAAACTTACAAAACATTGACTTTTACTAATCTTAGACACCTTATATTTTAGGACTGATGGAATATTATTTAACTTATATTTTGACACCTTACAAAATATTGAAAACAATGCCAATCATTTGATCTCGAACAAATGAGCTTACAAAAAGAAAAAAACGGAGGCTATCCACATAGGAAATGGCTCACCACAATATTTCTAAAAACTACCACAAATCATGTGCCCATGAACTAATCCACTAGTTGGGCGAGATGTGAGTAGATAAAGTGTGTAACGCCCAAAAACAATGCCTTTAAGAAGGAAAGCCGCCGCTTTTGACCTAGCCGCCGCCAACACCCCCGCCTCCTCCATAGATCGGTTTCCCTCCTCCGGCCGGTCTCGCCAGCGTCGAGAGGAGTGGGAAACCCGATCTATGGGTGGAGTTTTCAAGAAAAGTAGTGTTTTCACAAGATTATATTAGGGTTTTGGTAGACATCTTCTTCTTGGCGTCTACGGCAATGAAGATGGTATCATTTTCAATAAGTGATCTTCGGACTTTTGTTCTATGATTAGATCTTCTCGACGTCAATGGTGGTGTTGTAAGTTTAAAGTTCTATAGGTATTGGTTTTCAGATCTTGATTTGCCAGATCGATCTTGGATTTTTTTTTTGGTTACCGAAGAGGATTATCCTCGCAATATTTGTCCTGACTGCTATGTCCTTGACAATGGAGATTCGTATTCTCGACTCCCTTGCGACGTCGACCAGGTTGTTCGGTTTTTTTTCCTGGAATACTGGTGGTGGTACTCTTGCCGATGTTAATGGATTACTCTAATGGATACGGGCGTGCACATAGCCTTAACATTGCAGCTGGAATTAAAATTATGAGAGAACCCTCATTGGTATTTACATGTCTATGGTTTGACATATGTGTCATGTTTATTGGGCTGCCTTCAGACAAGTGCAAGATTATGCCATGAAAGAAGAACATTTTGAAGAACTTTGATCTGCTTATTTTCTTTTTGATTTTATTTTGTAGTCGTTGAAGACAGTTTATGTATATCTATAATGTACTATTTGTTACTATGAATATACATGGTATTAATTGTCCAAAGAAAAGGAATTGCACATGTATCACGTCTGACCAAACTAAGACTTCTTTGATCCCATGAGGGTGGCGACGGCTAGTATTGTTGTGGTGGATTGCAAGGAGGGCAGCAACATAGAAGAGACCTCGTCCTCGCGCCACTAGGGTTTATGGTTTGGGTGTGATATTTTTTGACAAAGGAACTGTGGAGCCGTGGAAATTTACGGTGTTAAGAGATCCTCCATGATTAGTTAGATCAACAATAGACGACAACAGAGACTCATGGTTAGGATCGTGCATCAGGATAGTACAATCTTTAGAATCTGTTAGAGGTTTAAAAAATCTGAAAGAAGAGAGAAATATCATAATACTTCAAAAGAATATTTCTGATTCTATAGATGGGGATATTGGTCCCTCTAATCTATTGGTTTCAAAAGTTTCTACCTTGTGTTAGGATCTGATCGATGATGAGGATGAGGAGGTTGTATCGGATAATATATTGGATCTTCCAATACTAAACTCCAGTCATAAGAAATGTCGAAATAAAAAGGTATATGATGTTTCTAATGTGCGAAGGAGCACTAGGAAGCGAACAAAAAAATATTCTCATGATGCAGAGTCTTAGAGGTATGACTTGGAATAGTGAGGGTTTTAGAGATCCTGCTAAACATAATTTCGTTAAGGAATCTTTAAGGGAACACCGCCTAGACTTCATTGCCTTATTGGAGACAGGAAGATCGAATTTTGCGGTACCTTTCTTAAATCAACTTGCGGCTGGTCTAGATTTTATGTGGTTTTTTCTACCACCTCATGGTAGGTCCGGAGGGATTCTGGTGGGCATTAACACTGATACGCTCCAAGTTCTTAAGGTGTCGACTGGGGATTACTGTGTAAAATTGCATGTTAAGTGTAAGAAGGATGGCTTTCAATGGGTTCTTGTACCTGTCTACGGGGCAGCACAGGACACTCATAAAACTGAGTTTCTTGCTGAACTGGTTCGGATGTGCGAGTCAGAACCTTTACCTATGTTGGTAGGTGGAGATTTTAACATCATTCGATCCAGAGATGAAAAGAACAACGATAATTTTAATGCACGTTCGCCTTTTGTCTTTAATGCAATCATTGAGAGCCTTGATCTTAGAGAAATTATTCTTTCGGGACGACAATTTACGTGGGCTAACCGCAGAGAAATACCCACTTATGAAAAGTTGGATCGTATTTTGGCTAGTGTTGAGTGGGAACATAAATTCCCTCTCGTTACTGTGCGAGATCTTACACGTGCCGGGTCTAATCATACTCCTTTACTTATTGATTCTAGAGTTAAGGCACATCTTGGTAACAAACCTCGCTTCTCCTTTGAGTTGTATTGGCTACGACAAGAAGGTTTTTATGAGATGGTGGCGGCTGAATGGGCCGCAGTTACCAAGGAAAGTACACCTATGGAGCGATGGCAAAATAAAATACGCCACTTGCGTTGGTTTCTAAAGGGTTGGGCAAAAAATTTGAGTGGGAAATACAAGAGAGAAAAAGAAAGATTGCTTTCTATTATCAATAATATTGACACAAAGGCAGAAACTATTTTGTTAAGTATAGATGAGCAGGGGACTTTAAAAGAGGCTAATGATCGCATTACAGCTCTTAGGAGAGACGAGGAGACAAAATGGACCCAGCGGGCGAAAGTAAAACATATTCAAGAAGGGAGAAATAATACTAAATACTTCCATTTGATTGCAAATGGTAAGAACAGGAAGAAAAAGATTTTTCAATTAGAGCAGGAGGAAGGAACGATTGTTGGTGAGGAAAATTTAAAAGTTTATATTACTGAATTCTACAAAAAGCTATTTGGGGCACCTTCCCCAACTAATATTTCCATGATGGAGGGGGTCACTCATGACATACCGCAGCTAACCATTGAGGAGAATAGTATTCTCACGGCACCTTTTTCTGATAAAGAGATGTTCGAGGCTATTTCCCAAATGGAGCATAATAAAGCACCTGGCCCGGATGGTTTCCCGGCTGAGTTCTACCAAACTTTTTGGGAAGTGATCAAGGCTGATGTGTTGGCATTATTTAGTGAATTGCATACAGGGGATTTGCCTCTGTTTAAATTGAACTTTGGTGTCATTACCCTACTTCCTAAAAAATAAAATGCGGTACAAATACAACAATATAGACCCATATATCTATTGAATGTTAGCTTCAAAATTTTCACCAAAGTGGGAACTAATCGCATTATGGGGATTGCCCCTAAAGTTATTAGACCAACTCAATCCGCTTTTATGTCTGGGCGACACATCCTAGAGGGGGTGGTTGTTCTGCATGAAACCATTCATGAGCTTCACCGGAAGAAAATGGATGGAGTCTTATTTAAAATTAATTTTGAAAAAACGTATGATAAATTTAAATGGTCCTTCCTCGAACAAACTTTGCGCATGAAGGGATTCGCATCAGGGTGGTGCAAATTGATTGAGCAGTGTGTGCGAGGGGGGAGTGTTGGGATACGTGTTAATGATGATATTGGACATTTCTTTCAAACTAGAAAAGGTCTTCGTCAAGGAGATCCCTTATCCCCGATACTTTTCAATATTATTGTAGATATGCTTGCTATCCTAATTGCAAGAGCTAAATAGGATGGACAAGTTGGAGGCCTCATCCCTCATCTAGTTGATGGAGAAGTCTCAATTTTACAATATGCGGATGATACTATATTATTTATGGAACATGATCTATAGAAGGGTGTAAACATGAAACTAATTTTATGTATCTTTGAACAATTATCGGGATTAAAAATAAACTTTCATAAAAGTGAGATTTTCTGTTTTGGGAAAGCCAAAGAGGAGGAACAGCGGTACAAACAAATATTTGGTTGTGAGGCTAGATCCTTACCATTTCGATATTTGGGCATACCGATTCACTATAAAAACTTAAAAATTCAGATTGGTATCCAGTAGAAACTAGACTTCAAGGGAAGTTGGGTTGCTAGAAGGGTAAGCTTTTATCATATGGTGATCGCTTAGTTCTAATCAATTCTGTTTTAACAAGTTTACCTATGTTTATGCTATCGTTTCTAGAAATACCCAAGGAGGTAAGAAAGCGATTGGATTTCTATAGGTCCCGCTTTTTTTTGGCAAAGTGATGAGAATAAAAGAAAGTACAGACTAACGAGATGGAACATAATTTGTAGACCTAAAGATCAGGGAGGTCTAGGTATTGAGGTGTTGGAAATTAAGAATAGGTGTTTATTATCAAATGGCTTTTTAAATTACTAAATGAGGAAGGAGTGTGGCAAGAATTGTTACATAATAAATATTTGAGTCAAAAAACCTTGTCTGAGGTCCAACCGAAACCGAACGATTCTCCATTTTGTGTCACATCCCAAAATTCTCCTAATTTTGGAATGTGAAATAAATAAATAAGTTTGACTATGTTGAAAATACTCAAAGAGAAGAAACCTTTTGAATAGAAAATCCTCTCAACCTTGAATTCAAAATCTTATATTCTTCTGTTATGACCTAAGTAGCCATATAGGCAAAAGGGCATGGATTGATTTTGGATCGTAGAATTGGTGTGCAAGATTTCAAAATGAAAATCATGAAGCATTCATAAGCATTTCATTACATCCTTGCAAAGATCTCACATACTGAATCCAAATCCTAGTATCTAAATCCTATAGTTGATTCGCCCAAATGTTCCT
Organism: Avena longiglumis; assembly: GCA_030063025.1. NCBI lineage: Eukaryota > Viridiplantae > Streptophyta > Magnoliopsida > Poales > Poaceae > Avena > Avena longiglumis. Next base: position 130,874,619 of record CP125973.1, on the reverse strand, counting down.
AAAGGTAATTAAATTGACTTTATAAAACCCATTGTTGCTAAGGCATAAATTATTGATAATTATAGCCTAAAGAGATCCAATTAATATTACAAAATTTTAGAAACAAAATTGAGCTAATTTGGAGCTATTATGAAAAAGTTATGGAATAAATACAAATAAATAAAGATATAAATAAAATGGAATATACAAGGATTTATAAACCCACTACTTGAAAACTAATAAAAAGATTACAAATACGATCCTACAATGATCTATTCGATTTTAGAAAAATTTAGAAACAAGAATCGTGTCATTTGGAGTTCGTATGCAAAAGATATGAGGAAAACAAGTAAATAGAAAAAAAACTAAGCGGGCCGACCCAGCAAGGACCGACCGAACTAGGCACGTACACACGATCGATCTCAGTGCTTTAAAAACCGTGCGAATTAGTTTTTTTTAAACCTATCTTTATTCAAACTCTCATAACTTTTTATCTACAACTCTAAATCGACTTCCTTTTGTTTCTGCTTGTTCCCAACTCCAAAACCTATCTCCCCACCGTCCTAAACCTCCATATAAACTCGTGGAGCCACAGTTGTACGAGTTTCTCTTCTCGAAATCCCGAATCTACACATGCCCGAATCTTATTTCGCTTTTTAACCCATCTAGACTTCGTTGTTTGCCTTCGGCCCAAAAACGAAAGTTGTAGAACTCGTCGAAATCTTTCAATCCCGACAAAACTCACCTCTTTTCATCCACCACAGCCGAAGAATTTCGCGTCGCAATATTTCAGATCTGACGGTGTAAATCCAAGATGTACTCGCGCTCGTTTCTTCAAATCCAAATTCCTTTGGTGAGAAGGTAGGACTAATGATTCCCCACAACTTTCATGTTGTAAGCTTTTAAATTTGACCTACAAATTTGTCTCTCTAACACAGATCTGTTTCTTATCTATTTTGAGCCAAAATTGGGTCAATCTCTTCTTCTACCCACCGGATCCTATCCAGACGGCCGAGATCCAATCAAACCGGTGTGTCATGTCGTCATCCTGGTCAGCTTCCTCATCAACGCCACGTCATCGTCAGGTCGGCATCTAGTCCCAGTCAGCATGCAAATTCAACATATACAGTTAGCGGAATATTCTCTGGAATATTCCGTTCGAATTGAAAATTGCATATTATAGATCTAACTTGTAAAATTCATTAGAAATTCATACCACGTACAAAAATTGCGTATAATATATCAAATTGAAGATAATTTTACGTAGAATCATCTTATTAGAATAGATCCAGCTTTTACTGTACTTGGTTACTGCAGTAATTTAATTAGTTTTAATGGCCTTTTAGGTTAATAAATTCATAGAAAATTATCTGTAACTCCGAAAAATATGAATAATATATCAAATTGAAGCTACTATAATGTAGGTTAATAATATCTCGTTGGATCCAACTTTTGCTGATTATTTACCCCGTAGTGATATAATTGGTTTTAATGGCTTTATAAATCATTAAATTCATAGTAGATTAATTGCTTGTCACAAAAATATGAATGTTATACCGATGGAAAGCCGGTTCCATGTAGATCATCAATATGCAAATGGTTCAGAAAAATATTGTAAGGTTATTCTGTAGATATTTAAACAAGATAATACCCATTTTTGAGTAATAAATTCATAAGAAAATAAATAATATTCATAAAATTACAAATAATATGTCCCTGGATTCACAATTCCGTGAAGATTACAGATACAATTTCATTTTGATTTTTAGGAGACAGAAACTATATGAATCATTTAAAACCCATTAAACACTATTTAAATCGTACAAAAAGATCTATAACTCCGATTAGGGTGAATCCAACGCCTAATGGTTCGTATTAATGTCCTATGTTCAGTGAACCCAAGAAACAAATTTAATTCGACAGTTAGAACAGGCGTTACAACAGAACTATTGAAAACCCTATATTGGCAAGTAATTATTAATAACAAGTACTCCATTGCATTAATTGGCCTCTGGCATGCGTCATATACTTCAATATTGTTTAGAGAACTAGAATAACAACCATTGTGACTTATTAAATCGTCATGCATGCATTTGTTACATTTGTTTGATCTCTATGTGCTATTGTTTATAATTGTATGCAATTGTTTGCTCGATAGATTGCGAGGAGTGCAACATGTGTGATTGCAACTACTATGATTGCAAGTATTGTGGTTATGATGAGAGCAACCATTATATCTATGAGAATTGTGAGGATTATCCAATCGACTACATCTACAACAAAGGCAAGTGGTGCTATCTTGGTCATAAATGTCCTACCGTTTTCCTATGCATTGTAGATGTTTTCATAGAATTGCATATATAGGAATTGATGTGTATATGCTATGGTATGTCCCATATTATTCCCTAGTATTCCTTGTTATGAGCCATCATATTGGTAGATTGCTTAGCTATGCTATTTAGACGAGGACGGGAATCACATCATGAAAAGTTATATGTTTTGAAAGGCTTATGTTTTGCTAAATGACAAACCAACATGTTTTAATGAACCACCTGGGCGGAATGGCATTGATTGGGTCATCGAGTGTGGATTATGGTGGGGAATGCCGCCCAGGACACTGAGAAAGGATTGGCTTCTTTGTTTGGTAGCTTTCATGTGCAACCATGTGCCAATAATGAAATGGGCGGTTGGTTGGACTCAGTAGGTTGTGGTAACTCGAACCCACGTATCCAGAGATGTAGATAGTGTAGGTTGGACCGGTGCGTGTCGGGTTTGGGGAGATACTTCCCGAACGGTTCCTTCTTGGATTTCTCCCTATCATCACCCAATATGAGAGTGGTGGTACGAGCTGGGCTGGCCAAGTCACATGGGTAAAGTGTACTAACCCCTGAAGGGTGTATAAAATAAGTGCTTATCCGTGTCCCCGGTTATGGACAATTTGAGCGACCTGATACTGATGCTATGATATTTCTCACTCATCCTTATTTCTTAATTACTTAAAACTTGTTGGGTGAACATAATTGGGTAGGAGCACCTGGGAGTGAACCAGAGTGTTCTATTTATCGTATTGGAAAACTAATTTGTTACAAATGTTAGGATAAAACTGTTTCTTTATGCAAATGAGCCTGAACTCCACTTGGCCAAATAAGCATGTAGTTGATAGATCTGTTGTTAACCACTTTAGCCTACTTGACATACATTCAATGTATTGACCATTCGTGGCTGCAACGTTTCATGTTGCAGGTTATATCGTATCTGAGTGATCGTTCATAGGTCGCGAGACTCCACTCAACAATTGTTCGCCTGTGGCTGTAGGGTTCGCAGCATAGAAAACAAAAAATTCCTACGATGGGAACAACTATGTACCAAGATCTATCTACTAGATACAAACAACAGGCGGATGTATATCCATAGAGAACATACCCTTGAAGACCAACAAAGATTAACGAGTCCAAACTCGTGGTTGATGTAGACGATCTCTTGTCGATCTCAAGATCGAGAGGAAGTCCTAGCGCCGCAAAACAACAGCGCATCCGTGCTCGCACACACGTTTGAGGCACCGATCAACCTCCGCCTCCTCGTTCCAGCGATGCAGCAGAAGCACAACTCTTTCTTGCCAAATAGCCACCGGGAACATGTATATCGCTAGTCCGAGACCATGGGGGATAAATTCTAGAGGCGGAGAGAGATCCTTCACGAGGAGGTGTGAGTGAGAAGTGAGAGGAGGGGCTCCTTATTGAAGGGAATATGCCCTGAGAGGCAATAATAAATTGTTTATTATGTGTATTCCAAGTATATGATAGATGTTTATTTTGCATGCTATAATTGTATTAATACGGAAACGTTAATACATGTGTGTTTAATAAACAAACAGAAAGTTCCTAGTTAAGCCTCTCTCATAAACTAGCTCGTTGATTAACAAGATGATCAAGGTTTCCTGATCATGGACATTGGATGTTGTTAATAACGGGATCACAACATTAGTGTAATGATGTGATGAACATTCATCCGAAGTATAGCATTACGATCAAAGTCATTGAGTTTATATTGCTATAACAACTTACGAAGTGATCCTAATCCTTAGACCATGAGATCATGTCAATCACTAACACCGGAAGAGTTTCTTGATAACATCAAACGTCACCCCGTAATGGGGAGATTATAAAGATGGGTTCAGAACTAATAAAGTGTTATGTTGAGGCTCATGGATCGAGAGTGGAATTTGTTCATCCCGATGACGGATAGATATACTCTGGGCCCTCTCGGTGATATCACATTGATTAGCTTGCAAGCAAGTGATTTGATCACTAGAATGTTATATCACGGGACGAGAAAAGAGTGCATGTCGATGAGATCAAACTAGGTATGGAGATACCGATGATCGAATCTCGGACATGTAATATATCGTGAGACAAAGGGATTAAGATACTAGCGTAAAAGGTTCCGACGATCACAAGAAAGTCATCGTTGAATGTGTGGGAGTCAGTATGGGTCTCCGGATCCCGCTTCTGATTATTGATCTGAGAGGGGTCTCGATCATGTCCGCATTATTCACGAACCGTAGGGTGACACACTTAAGAGACACCGACATCCAATTGGAGCAAAAGTTTCATGCCGAAAGAATAAACAAGCGCAGGAATTTATTTCACTAGATACCGAAACAGGTTTTCGGGTGAAATTGCATAAAGTGGTTATGCATGTGAAATAGAATTCTAGCAAGGGGTTATTTGTGAATGTTTGTCATTAAAGTAATTGACAAAATTCTGAATAAAATAAAAGAGTTTTATTTAATGAGAGTTTGCATTAAATTTGGTGGAAATTTAATGGGATCTTTGAGTGGGATTTTGAGTGGAGGAATTTGGAGGAGTTTTGTGAGTGGAGTGTCCACCCACATGAAGAGGGGAGGGCAAGGGGGCAGCCCCCATGCGCCGGCCACCCCCTTGGGGTTCCCCCCCCCTCCTCCTATAAAAGGAGCCCCTCCTCTCACTTCTCACTCACACCTCCTCGTGAAGGATCTCTCTCCCCCTCTAGAATTTATCCCCCATGGTCTCGGACTAGCGAGATACATGTTCCCGGTGGCTATTCGGCAAGAAAGAGTTGTGCTTCCGCTGCATCGCTGGAGCGAGGAGGCGGAGGTTGCTCGGTGCCTCGAACGTGTGTGCGAGCACGGATGCGCTGCTGATTTGCGGCGCTAGGACTTCCTCTCGATCTTGAGATCGGCAAGAGATCGTCTACATCAACCACGAGTGGGACTCGTTAAACTTTGTCGGTCTTCAAGGGTATGTTCTCTACGGATATACATCCTTTGTTGTTTGTATCTAGTATAAATAGATCTTGGTATATAGTTCACATCGTAGGAAAATTTTTGTTTTCTATCCGCGAACCCTACAAAGGGTATCGAGCCGGATCTATGCGTAGATACTTTACGGGTAGTACACATATGAGTATGTGGGCGATGATGATCATGTTGTTGCTCCTTTCTTGTGATTTTGGATATTGGTGGCATAGTGGGATGAAGCGGCGACAAACTTTACATGTCCTCGCACATGAGACCTGTTCCACGCTTGACATGCAACTAGTTTGCATAAGTGGCTAGCGGTGTCTGTCTCTCCTACTATAGTCAATATCTATTTTGCAAGCGAGTTGTCAACAATTTGATTATCCTCGTTTTGGTTCATGTTCGTAGGTAAGAACGGTTCTATCTCGAAAGCCCTAAGCCACGTAAAACTTGCAATGGATAAATTAGAGGCGTCTAGTTTAGATTGTTTCTGGGCTAGTGTTATGATATGGTAGTGTTGTAAGTAGAAGTATGAGATGATACTCTTACAACACACATAGCGTGTAAAATCCATAGACTGTGGATTTACACATATAGGTATGATAGTGATCATACCACGATGCACATGATAGAGATCATCTGCGGGAACCATATAATTTCACTAATAAACATATGATGTTTGATTGCATCTTATATTGCTTGTTTAGCGCTTTGTTAAGCATAATAAGATGATCCCTCATTTAAATATCAAGATAAGAATGTGTTCTTCCTTTAGTATGCACCGATTATGTTTTCGTCGCTCCAAGACATCACGTGACGATCGGGTGTTCTTGGATCCACGACCATACTTCGGGTGTAAAACAGTTACACACGCAAATACTAAGGTTCTAACTTGACGAGCCTAGCATGTACAAACATGGCCTCGGAACACAGACCGAAAGGTTTAGCATGAGTCATATAGTTGATATGATGCCCATTTGATGCTCGCCTTTGAAGCTATACCGACTCACGTGATGATCGGACTTGGTGTAGTGGATTTGGTTCATGTAATCACCAAAAGGACATGAGGGATGTCGCTTTTGAGTGGGAGTTCATTCGTAATATAGATTAGTTGAACTCAATCTATCATACACTTAGTCTAAACTTTACAAATTCTGTTGTAGATGGCACCACCTGCTTTTAATTTCAATGCGTTCATGGAGAAAGAGAAACTAGCAATGAACGGTAGCAACTTTACTGAATGGGCCATGAATTTGAGGATTCTCCTCTCTGCACAAAAGCAATATGTGCTAGAAGCGCGTTAGGCCCCACCTTTGACGATGCCTGACGAGGAGAAGAATGTCTATCGACTCGTCGGAGGACCACAACTTAGTTCATTGCGGCATATTGTATGGGCTAGAGCCGGAACTTCAAAGCGTTTCAAACGGCAATGCATTTGATACAATGGGTGAGTTGAAAATGATTTTCGACACACATCTTTAGAGAGCTACAATGCTTGAGAAAAGTTCTTTAGCTGCATGATGGAAGAGAACGACCCGTTAGTGAGCATGTACTCAAGATGTCGGATTCGCCGATAAGCTTGTGTCCTTGGGAATAACGATTCCCATTGACTTAGGCATCCATCGTGTTCTCAGTCTACGCCACCTAGCTATAAGAGCTTCGTGATGAACTATAATATGCAAGGCATGAAGAAGTCTCTCCCGAGCTTACACAATGCTTAAAACTGCAAGTGGAGATCAAAAGGAACATCAAGTGTTGATGATCAATAGGAACACTGGTTTCAAGAAAGACAAGAAGGAAAAGCGGAAGGGAAGTAAGGCGGCAAGCCTGTTGCGCTGAAAAGAAACCCGAGTTGGACCTAAGTCGATACCGAGTGCTACTATTGTAAGGGGACCCTTTGGAAGCATAATCGACCCAAGTATCTGGCGGACAAGAAGGCGGCAAGGCAAACAAAGGTATATATGATATACATGTTATTGATGTGTACTTGACTAGTGCTCGCAGTAGCACCTGGGTATTTGATACTGCTTCAGTTGCTAATATTTGTAACTCGAATCAGCGGCTGCGTAAAAAGCGACCGCTAGCAAGGGGTGAGGTCAAGATGCGTGTCGGCAATGGATCAAACGTTGATGTGATCGCCGTCGAACGCTACCTCTCCACTTACCGTCGGGATTAGTCATAAACTTAAATAATCGTTATTTGGTGCCTGACCGAGCATGAACATTGTATCCGGATCATGTTTGATGCAAAGTGGTTATTCATTCAAATCGAGAACAATGGTTGTTCCATTTATATGAATGAAATCTTTTATGGTCATGCAGCAATGATGAATGGTTTATTTCTTGGATCTCGATGATAATGTTACACATATTCATAATGTTGATGCTAAAAGGATTAAACTTAATGATGATATATCCGCATATATGTGGCAATTGCCGTCTAGGTCATATTGGCATTAAGCATGAAGAAGCTCCATTCGGATGGACTTTTGGAATCACTTGATTATGAATCATTTGATACATGTGAGCCATGCCTTATGGGCAAGATGACTAGAACGCCGTTTTCGGTTCAATGGAGCAGGCGTGATTTATTGGAAATCATACATTCGATGTATGTGGTCCAATGAGTGTGTCGTGAGGTGGATATCGTTATTTTGTTACTTTCACGGATGATTTGAGTAGATACGGTTATATCTACTTGATGAAACACAAGTCGAAACCTTTGAAAAGTTCAAGGAATTTCGAATGAAGTGGAAAATCATCGTAATAGAAAGATCAAATTTCTACGATGCCGTGTGGAGGTGAGTATCTAAGTTACGAGTTTAGCACTCACATGAAAGAGTGTGGAATTGTTTCACAACTCACACCTGCGAACACCACAATGAAATGGTGTGTCGAACGTCGTAATCGTACTTTATTAGATATGGTTCGATCTATGATGTCTCGACGGACTTGCCGTTGTCTTTTGGGGTTATGCACTAGAAAGCTGCATTCACTTTAAATCGGGCACCATCTAAATCCGTTGAAAAGACACCGTATGAATTGTGGTTTGAAACAAACCTAAGCATCATTTCTTAAAGTTTGGGGTTGCGATGTTTATGTGAAGAAACTTCAACCGGATAAACTCGAACCCAAAGCGGAAAAATGCGTCTTCATAGGATACCCTAAAGAAACTATTGGGTATTCCTTCTATCACAGATCCGAGGGCAAGGTTTTTGTTGCCAAGAATGGATCCTTTCTAGAGAAAGAGTTTCTCGGAAAGGTGTGAGTAGTCGGAAGGTAGAACTCAAGAGGTTGTGGAACCTTCTCTTCAAAGTATGGCGAGTAGCGCAGCGGAAGTCGTTCGGAGTTGGCTCCACCTGTTGAAGAGGAACTAATGATAATGATCATGAAACTCCGAAAGAGTACTACCGAACCTCGCAGGTCAAACATGACGCTGCGGCTCCCGATGTCGGAAATCTGTCATAAATTTCATGGTTGATGAAAATAATGACCTGCGACGTATGAAGAAGCGATGATGAGCCCGGATTCCAACAAATGGTTAGAAGCCATGAAATCCGAGATGGAATCCATGTATGAAAATCAAGTTTGGAACTTGGTGGAATTACCTCACCGAGAAGGCCGTGGAGAACAAATGGATTTTCAAAAGGAAAACTAATGTGATGGTAATGTGACCATCTATAAAGCTCGACTTGTCGCAAAGGGGTTTCGACAAATTCAAGGAGTTGACTACGATGAGACTTTCTCTCCGTAGCGATGCTAAAGTCGATTAGGATTATGTTAGCAATTCTGCATATTTCGATTATGAAATATGGCAGATGGATGTCAAAACCGCGTTTCTCAATGGTAATATTGAAGAAGAGTTGTATATGATACAACCAAAGGGTTTTGTCGATCCTAAGGATGCTAACAAGGTGTGCAAGCTTCAGCGATCCATCTATGGATTGAAGCAAGCATCACGAAGTTGGAATCTCCGCTTTGATGAGGTGATCAAAGAGTTTGGATTTGTCCAAACTTATGGAGAAGCTTGTATTTACAAGAAAGTGAGTGGGAGCAATGTGGCATTTCGATATTATATGTGGATGACATATTATTGATCGGAAATGATATAGAACTTTAACAAAGTGTTAAAAGTTATCTAAACAAATTTTCAATGAAGGACCTAGGTGAGCGTCATACATATTAGGCATAAAGATCTATAGAGATAGATCTAGGCGCCTAATAGGGCTATCATAAAGTACATACCTTGATAAGATTTTAAAGAAGTTTAAAATGGACGGAAGTAAGAAGGGTTCTTACCTATGTTGCAAGGCAAGACATTGAGTAAGACTCAAAGTCCGGCTTCGCGGAAGAAAGAGATAATGGACAAAGTCCCTATGCTTCACCATAGGCTCTATAATGTACGCCATGCTATGTACAAGACCGGATGTGGCACGCTATTAGTTTGACTAGTAGGTACCAATCGGATCCGAGTTCGAACCTTTGGATAGCGGTCAAGAATATCCTTAAGTACTTACGAAGAACTAAGGATATGTTTCTTGTATCTGAGGTGAAGAAGAGCTCGTCGCTAAGTGTTATGTCGACGCTAGCTTTGACACCGATCCGGATGACTCTAAGTCTCAATCCGGATACGTATTTCTCATGAATGGCGGAGCGGTTAGTTGGAGGAGCTCCAAACAACCTGGTAGCGGGATCAACAACGGAGGCGAATATGTTGCTTGAAGCGGCTCAGGAAGCGATTTGGATGAAGGAGTTCATATCCGAACTAGGAGTTGTGGCAAGCGTTGGACCCAATGGTGATCTATTGTGACAACAATGGTGCCATTGCCAATGCCAAAGAGCCAAGGTCTCACAAGCATTCCAAGCATATTAAGCGCCGGTTTCACTCCATCCATGAGCATGTCAAGGATGGAGATATAAAGATTTGTAAGTACATACGGATCTCAATGTAGCGATCCGTTGACTAAAACTCTCCCTAGAGCAAAACATGATCAACACCAGAACTCAATGGGTGTTAGATATATCACTATGTAACTAGATTATTGTCTCTAGTGCAAGTGGGAGGCGAAGGAATATGCCACGAGGCAATAATAAATTGTTTATTATGTGTATTCCAAGTATATGATAGATGTTTATTTTGCATGCTATAATTGTATTAATACGGAAGCGTTAATACATGTGTGTTTAATAAACAAGCAGAAAGTTCCTAGTTAAGCCTCTCTCATAAACTAGCTCGTTGATTAACAAGATGATCAAGGTTTCACGATCATGGAAATTGGATGTTGTTAATAACAGGGATCACAACATTAGTGTAATGATGTGATGAACATTCATCCAAGTATAGCATTACGATCAAAGTCATTGAGTTTATATTGCTATAACAACTTACGAAGTGATCCTAATCCTTAGACCATGAGATCATGTCAATCACTAACAGGAAGAGTTTCTTGATAACATCAAACGTCACACCGTAATGTGGTGATTATAAAGATGGGTTCAGAACTAATAAAGTGTTATGTTGAGGCTCATGGATCGAGAGTGGAATTTGTTCATCCCGATGACGGATAGATATACTGGGCCTCTCGGTGATATCACATTGATTAGCTTGCAAGCAAGTGATTTGATCACTAGAATGTTATATCACGGGAGCGAAAAGAGTGCATGTCGATAACGAGATCAAACTAGGTATGGAGATACCGATGATCGAATCTCGGACATGTAATATATCGTGAGACAAAGGGATTAAGATACTAGCGTAAAAGGTTCCGACGATCACAAGAAAGTCATCGTTGAATGTGTGGGAGTCGGTATGGGTCTCGGATCCGCTTCGATTATTGATCCGAGAGGGTCTCGATCATGTCCGCATTATTCACGAACCGTAGGGTGACACACTTAAGAGACACGACATCCAATTGGAGGAAAAGTTTCATGCCGAAAGAATAAACAAGCGAGGAATTTATTTCACTAGATACCAAACAGGTTTTCGGGTGAAATTGCATAAAGTGGCTATGCATGTGAAATAGAATTCTAGCAAGGGGTTATTTGTGAATGTTTGTCATTAAAGTAATTGACAAAATTCTGAATAAAATAAAAGAGTTTTATTTAATGAGAGATTGCATTAAATTTTGTGGAAATTTAATGGGATCTTTGAGTGGGATTTTGAGTGGAGGAATTTGGAGGAGTTTTGTGGTGGAGTGTCCACCCACATGAAGAGGGGAGCAAGGGGCAGCCCCATGCGCCGGCCACCCCCTTGGGGTTCCCCCCTCCTCCTATAAAAGGAGCCCCTCTCACTTCTCACTCACACCTCCTCGTGAAGGATCTCTCTCCCCCTCTAGAATTTATCCCCCATGGTCTCGGACTAGCGAGATACATGTTCCCGGTGGCTATTCGGCAAGAAAGAGTTGTGCTTCCGCTGCATCGCTGGAGCGAGGCGGAGGTTGCTCGTGCCTCGAGCGTGTGTGCGCACGGATGCTTGCTGATTTTGGCGCGCTTAGGACTTCCTCTCGATCTTGAGATCGGCAGAGATCGTCATCAACCACGAGTGGGACTCGTTAAACTTTGTCGGTCTTCAAGGGTATGTTCTCTACGGATATACATCCGCCCGTTGTTTGTATCTAGTATAAATAGATCTTGGTATATAGTTCACATCGTAGGAAAATTTTTGTTTTCTATGCTGCGAACCCTACACTTATATAGGGGAGGGGGGCAGCCCAAGGGGGCATGGCCGCCGGCCATGGAGGGTTCCCCCACCTCTCCCTCATTCATGTGGGCGGACACTCCACTCACAAAATGGCCCTTCAATTTTCTCCACTCAAAAACCCACTCAAATTCCCATTAAATTTCCACCAAATTTAATGCAAACTCTCATTAAATAAAATTCTTTTATTTTATTCAGAATTTTTTCAATTACTTTAATGACAAAAATTCACAAATAACCCTTGCTAGAATTCTATTTCACATGCAGAAACACTTTCTGCAATTTCACCCGAAAACCCGTTTCGGTATCTAGTAAAATAAATTCATGCGCTTGTTATTCTTTTCGGCATGAAACTTTTGCTCCAAATGGATGTCGGTGTCTCTTAAGTGTGTCACCCTATGGTTCGCGAATAATGCGGACATGATCGAGACCCCTCTCAGATCAATAATCAGAAGCGGGATCTGGAGACCCATACTGACTCCCACACATTCAACGATGACTTTCTTGTGATCGTCGGAACCTTTTATGCTAGTATCTTAATCCTTTTGTTTCGCAATATATTACATGTCCGAGATTCGATCATCGGTATCTCCATACCTAGTTTGATCTCGTTACTGACATGTACTCTTTTCTCGTTCCCGTGATATAACATTCTACTGATCAAATCACTTGCTTGCAAGCTAACAAATGTGATATCACCGAGAGGGCCCAGAATATATCTATCCATCATCGGGATGAACAAATTCCACTCTCGATCCATGGGCCCCAACATAACACTTTATTAGTTCTGAATCCATCTTTATAATCACCCTGTTACGGTGTGACGTTTGATGTTATCAAGAAACTCTTCCGGTGTTAGTGATTGACAGATCTCATGGTCTAAGGATTAGGATCACTTCGTAAGTTGTTATAGCAATATAAACTCAATGACTTTGATCGTAATGCTATACTTCGGATGAATATTCATCACACCATTACACTAATGTTGTGATCCAGTTATTAACAACATCCAATGTCCATGATCAGGAAACCTTGATCATCTTGTTAATCAACGAGCTAGTTTATGAGAGAGGCATAACTAGGAACTTTCTGTTTGTTTATTAAACACACATGTATTAATGTTTCCGTATTAATACAATTATAGGACGCAAAATAAACATTTATCATAAACAAGGAATACAATAATAACCACTTTATTATTGCCTCTCAGGCATATTCCCTTCAGTCTCCCATGTGCACTAGAGACAATAATCTAGTTTGAAAACTTTGCGTATTTGAACACATATGGCTTTTTGGTGTTCCATATACGCAACTACAAGTGGTTAACATAATCTACGGTTCTGACACTTTCAGGTCAGTGTGTATTTACATGTCTTTGCGTCTCTCACTCATTCTCCAATGAGATGGCATTGTATAAATTTGGTCTTTTGGTGAGACCTTTAGTTCCTTGGGGTTAAAACACGTCGATACTATTGTCATACAATATATCTTTAGTGTTAGCCCGTTGCGAACCACACCTTAGTTTGATAACAAACTACTTGACACAAATTCCCTCCTTTGCTGCTACTATAGCAGTCATATACTTAGCCTTTTTTTGTAGTATTCGTCACAATGTATTAACTTTGGAACTCTTCCAAATCCATCATGGAAACTTTCTTTCCATTTCATTGTGCCACCCATAGTTTTGTAGGGTTTCGTAGCATGGAAAACAAAAAATTTCTACCGCATACAAACAAACAAGCCAAGATCTATCTACTAGATTGTAGCAACGAGTCGATGGAATAACTCACCCTCGAAGATTCCAAAGTGTTTAACAAGAGCGGATTCTCGTGGGTGATGTAGTCGTACTCTTGCCGATCTCAAGATCGCGTAGACGATCCTTTCGGCGTTGCGTTCTGGCAGCGCTTCCGTAGTCGGTCACACGTTCGGTACTCGATGAATACCTTCCTCTCCCTTGTTCCAGCAGGCAGTGGAGGTTTTAGCACTCTCCTTGCGATTCCGACAGCACAACGGCGTGGTACCGGAAGTAGAGGGGAGATTTCGCAGGGCTTCGCCTTAAGCCGGAGCGAGTATGGTGGACTATGAGAGAGCCTCGGTGATCTAGGGTTTAGACGCACCAAGGAGGAGCAAGGCCGGCGGCTAGGGTTTGCCTAGGCGGCGGCTTGCCCTAGGCGGCGTCGGCGGCAGCAGGAGGTGGCGGCGCCGGCGGCTAGGAGCTGGGGTTTTGGGTGGAGGTGTTGTGTCCTTGGAGGGGCAGCCCTGCCCCTCCTTATATAGGTGGAGGGGGCGCGCCAGGGGAGGGGAGTCCCTCTCCAACTCAGATCCCAAGTGGGCCGGCGGTGGAGGGAGGGAACTCCTCCCCAAGTAGGTTTCCTACTTCCCCTCCACCTCACAAAATAGCCGTTTGACTTTTCAAATTGGTGTTTGACTTTTCAAACTAGGATTTGATTAAACCCTTTATTTTGTTCAGCGATGACACCTAGTACATGATGCAATCATTCCAACTTGTTATGACACATTCATGTACCCTTCCCCTCCGGGGTGCCGGACATTCTGGAACCTTCTAGAACATTCCCGATAAAAACACCGGAACCATTGTCCAACCCCGAAACAGGACTTACCTTATATGAATCTTATTCTCTGGACCATTCCGGATCTCCTCGTGATATCCCGGATCCCATCCGAGACTTCGAACAACATTCAGTCTCTTACTCATCATTCCATAACTACTCAAACAACGTCGAATCCTTAAGTGTGTCTCCCTACGGTTCGTGAATTATGCGGACATGATCGAGACACTTCTCCGAACAATAACCAATAGAGGAATCTGGAAATTCATATGGCTCCCACATATTTCTATGATTACTTTGCGATCGAATGAACCACTTACATACGATACCAATTTCCCTTTGTCTCACGATAGTTTACTTATCCGAGGTTATGATCGTCGGTATCTCTGCATACCTAGTTCAACTCGTTACTGATAAGTACTCTTTTCTCGTTCCCGTGATATGTGATCCCTTGTGAGCCAGTCACATGCTTGCAAGCTAATTGGATGACATTCCACCGAGAGGGCCTTGAGTATATCTATCCGTCATATGGATGGACAAATCCCACTCTTGATCCATGTGTCTCAACCAATACTTTCCAAACACTCAATGCCACCTTTATAGCCACCCACTTACGGTGTGGTGTTTGATGTCATCAAAGCATCCTTCCGGTGAAGGTGATATGCATGATCTCATGGTCGAAGGAATTAGGTTACTATGTATCAGAAAGCATATAGCAATTGAACTATTAAAATGACTTGATCTTTATGCTACGCTTATCTATAGGAGTATGTCCACCATATCATTCTCCTAACGATATGATCTTGTTGTTAATAACATCTCAATGTTCATGATAGGGAAACCACAATCATTTATTAACCAACAAGCTAGTATTATAAAGAGGCTTTACTAGGGACTCTATTTTAGTTTACAAATCACACAAGTATTAAGTTTTCCTTGTTAATACTATTATAGCATGAATGTAAACATTTATCATAAACACAAAGATATAATAATAACTATATTTATTATTGCCTCTAGGGCATATCTCCAACAAGTTTAAATTGAGATAAACTTAATTTGTAACTTGTGACAAAACTAGTATCAATGTAACGCTTTACAATGAACTATTTGTAATTGTTTGTCACTTCTACACAAATATATTCTTAGTTCTTCCAAAAGATCATAAGAATATCCTTACTATAGTCCAATGATCATTTTATGATTCATTCTGGTATATGCTCATAACACTTAGAGCATAGGACATATCTGGATGTGTACATATCATGGTATGATTGATCAAAACATCCTTGCGATTTCACTCATCAAGTGTCAAAGCACTTGAATCTTATTTCACTTATCAAGTGTCAATACACTTGAATCTTGATTCAATTTCTTTCCATGCGACAAGAACCGTTTCTTGTTGTTTCTATATTGAACTCGTTCAATATCTCATATATGTACGTTTGGCATAACCTTATTAGCGTCACAGTCTATCCATTATAGACATTCATGCTAAATATTCGGATTTTGCCTAAGTCTTTCATCGAAATGAAATTGTTAACCATTGTCAATAAAATATACATCATTTCTAATCAACAAGATGTATTCCACATAATGTATTAGAAATATGTCTTAGCGCTCCCACTTAATTTCTTGCAAATGCAAGCATCTTCATCGTCACCTGATGAAAACTCCTTTTCATCACGGTGAAGATTCCAACTCCGCGATGCTTACTTCAACCATTGAAGTTTGCATGCCCTTTTAGCATCCTTTGAATTTTAGCAAAATCCTTTGGACCGTGTCATGTACACGTCCTAGGTAACCATTCTATTAGAATAATTTTGTTTTGTTTATTCATCTACCATATACCAAATTATATGTAGTGGTTGTTACTTTAATCCGTCTAGACTAAATATCGCTATGAAAGATCAAATCTTGTCATAGTCAACTCCTTGAACATTGTCGTAAAATACTTTACGACATGTCGACTATTTCATAGATGTGAAACATTCATGTCTGTTTCTTTATAGATCCAAATATGACCGATAGGTTTTTACACCTTTCTAGAGGGTCTTCCAAGTTCAAAACTTGATTTCTCGTGTATGGAACTATCACGAATTTTATGGCTTCAAGCCATTTGACGGAGTCAGGGCCCATCATCGCTTCTTTGCATATAGTCAGTTCATCATTGTCAAACAATAATGATTTACTCTCAAATCTTAGTATTTGATTGTTTATTCGACCGACTTGGTTCAATAAGAACTTAGATCTCCGTGACCACAACCTTTGAGGCACATAAGCTATGAGCATTATGGCAGCCTCCAGAACGATTTTCGGCGCTGCGCAACTCAGCACATTTAGCTAAGGTTCGTTAACCTTATCAAAGTTCTATTGTCCTCCCACTTAACATTTATGAAAAATTCCTTCTTCAAGAAACTTCATGTTTCAAGCGACAAACCCTTTTGTCCTTGGTGTTATGGAGGAATAACCAATTGTTATTCGAAATAACCTACAAAGACATGCTCATCCGACTTCGGTTGTAAACATCTTACTTATGTTTAGCATACCAAAATTTAAGAAATGACAACTTGGGTTTTACCCCAAACCATAACTTCCATGGTGTCATTTCAACGGATCAAGATGGAGCTCTTTTCAGTGTAAAAGCGGAAGTCTCTAAAGCTTTAGTCTTTTAAAACATAATGGCAGTTTTATAAATAACACATTTGATCAAACAAGGTTTCATTACAAATCTCAAACACTCCATATTCCTATGGTGTTTCGGGAGATGTAAATCTAGGTGTTTTGCTAAACTTGTAACTCAAATAAATCCCTTTATGATAAAATCATAATTCATTTATTTTTCTTGTTACACTTGTACCTCAAATAAATCCCTTATGATAAAATCATAAACCATTTATTTTCTTGTCACAATGATTTTCACTTCATATTGAAAGTCTTTGAAACGTTTTTCAAATATTTCATACTTCTTTCTCATTAAATGAATATTCACTCAAATTTCCGGAGAAAGCATATGAAGTTGAAACCCATCGCTTACGACTACACATAATGGACTACATACATCGATATGTATAAATTCCAATAATTTAGTCGTTTGTTCTTCTTTGGCCTTTGAACGAAGTTTTAATTATCACGTGGAAAGTCTCACAAGCGTCACTTGATCAAATCAAAGACTCCAAAAATCCATAAATATGGAGATTCTTCATGTTTTCTTTCCAATATAATTTAAACAGCGATGTCACTTCGTAAGTGATCTTTCAATCATTTGTCTTGCGACATTTTAGCATTAGGCTTTATGGATGTGATTTCTTCAACTAGATTTGTAAATCATCCATCTTATATGGAATACGGTAATTATTTGAACAACCTTTGTTCTCATGATACTTGATTTAAATAACAATTATTAAAACAAATCTTGAAGTCAAGCTTTGATGTCAACGAGAAATACAAACAACAGTTTGTTTGTTTTCGATGAACATCATCACATATTCTCTTGCTAGTTACTTAGGCCATTTTGGTTCATGAATTGCGTCGTTCCGTATGAAATTTCATACCAACCAATTCGGTATCCAATACCCAAGAACCACATTGTTTAACAAGCAAAGAATACAACCATAACATGTATATCATATATATACCTAAATTGGATATTTCCAATCTTTTCTTTTCTGCCAAATATATTTTATAGATTCTCTTTCAGCATTTCCTTTTCCTTTTTAAAAGAATCTATCAACATCAAAAGTGGCACCATATACATGACACATAGTCCAAAGCGTGTATATTCAAATAATAATACCTTTGGACTTGCACTTTGAAGTAGATCACCACCATCAAAATGATCGGTATTCTTTCAAAATCCATTCTTTAGTAATCTTTTAGTGTAGTAAACACTTTACATACATCTTCTATTCATCCTTATCATGACGACTTTCATGATCAAGCTACTGTAGCTTATAAAGGCGAATCGTGAGTATAACATTACTTTCCAAAACCCTTTTGGATGATTAGGATGTCTAGCATCTCCAACCTTTGTAAATTCTCATCCAATATGAGAACATATATTATACTCTATCATATTGCAACCAAAACATTGTTTCATATATCGTTATATCTGCCACACATGTTGGTTTCTGAAACAATTCTTTCAGCTCCTAAATAAACTTGATATTAAAATAATCAAGAATCGTGGAGGCAAACATGATACTTAAGATACTAACACTGGAATTGTTACTCTCGATTTAATACCAATTATTAAATCTCACGGAGTAAACAGAGTTTGCTGAAAGTTTGCAATAGGACTTTAAACTTTAGATTGACACTCAACACAATACGATACCAGTTCGTAAAGTATATATCCAGAATTCTATAGTTCTATTATCTTAATTACAACTATGCATAAGGTGGTGAACGAATGCCAATGACTACAACAAATTATGCAAATTCACTTTGATTTAATTTATGATAAATTGAGTTCTACTAATCCAAATTAGAAATGAACTCCCACTCAAAAATGACATCCCTCGTGCCTTTTTGGTGATTACATGAACCAAATCCACTACACCAAGTCCGATCATCACGTGAGTCGGTGTAGCTTCAAAGGCGAGCATCCATATGGTCATCATATCAAAACATATGACTCATGCTTAACCTTTCGGTCCGTGTTCCGAGGCCATGTTTGTACATGCTAGGCTCGCCAAGTAAGAACCTTAGTATTCGCGTGTGTAACTGTCTTACACCCGAGATATGCTCGTGGATTCAAGTACACCCGATCATCACGTGATGTCTTGAAGCGACGAGAACATAATCGGTGCATACTAAAGGAAGAACACATTCTTATCTTGATATTTAAATGAGAGATCATCTTATTATGCTAATAAAATGCCAAACAAGCAATATAAGATGCTATCAAACATCACATGTTTATTAGTGGAATGATATGGTTCCCGCATATGATCTCTATCATGTGCACCGTGGTATGATCACTATCATACCTATATGTGTAAGTCCAAGGTATATGGAGATTACATGTTATGTGTGTTGTAAGAGTATCATCTCATACTTCTACTTACAACATCACCAAATCATATCACTAGCCCAGCAACAATCTAAACTAGACGCCTCTAATTTATCCATTGCAAATTTTACGTGGCTTAGGGCTTTCGAAGATAGAACCGTTCTTACCTACGAACATGAACCACAACGAGGATAACCAAATTGTTGACAACTCGTTGCAAATTAGATATTGACTATAGTAGGAGAGACAGACACCCGCTAGCCACTTATGCAAAACTAGTTGCATGTCAAGCGTGGAACAGGTCTCATGTGCGAGGACATGTAAAGTTTGTCCGGGCCGCTTCATCCCACTATGCCACCAATATCCAAAGTACAACTAAGAAGTAATAAAATGACAATCATCGCCCACATACTCATATGTGTACTACCCGTGCAAAGTATCTACGCATAGATCCGGCTCTGATACCACTGTAGGGTTCGCAACATAGAAAACAAAAAATTTCCTATGATGGGAACAACTATGTACCAAGATCTATCTACTAGATACAAACAACGGGCGGATGTATATCCGTAGAGAAATTACCCTTGAAGACCAACAAAGCTTAACGAGTCCAAACTCGTGGTTGATGTAGATGATCTCTTGCCGATCTCAAGATCGAGAGGAAGTCCTAGCGCCGCAAAACAGCAGCGCATCCGTGCTCGCACACACGTTCGAGGCACCGAGCAACCTCTGCCTCCTCTCTCCAGCGATGCAGCGAAAGCACAACTCTTTCTTGCCGAATATCCACCGGGAACATGTATCTCGCTAGTCCGAGACCATGGGGGATAAATTCTAGAGGGGGAGAGAGATCCTTCACGAGGAGGTGTGAGTGAGAAGTGAGAGGAGGGGCTCCTTATATAGGGGAGGGGGCAGCCCAAGGGGGCATGGCCGCCATCCATGGAGGGTGACCCCACCTCTCCCTCATTCATGTGGGTGGACACTCCACTCACAAAATGGCCCTTCAATTTTCTCCACTCAAAAACCCACTCAAATTCCCATTAAATTTCCACCAAATTTAATGCAAACTCTCATTAAATAAAACTCTTTTATTTTATTCAGAATTTTGTCAATTACTTTAATGACAAACATTCACAAATAACCCCTTGCTAGAATTCTATTTCACATGCAGAAACACTTTCTGCAATTTCACCCGAAAACCCGTTTCGGTATCTAGTGAAATAAATTCCTGCGCTTGTTATTCTTTTTGGCATGAAAATTTTGCTCCAAATGGATGTGGGTGTCTCTTAAGTGTGTCACCCTACGGTTCGCGAATAATGCGGACATGATCGAGAACCCTCTCAGATCAATAATCAGAAGCGGGATCTGGAGAGCCATACTGACTCCCACACATTCAACGATGACTTTCTTGTGATCGTCGGAACCTTTTACGCTAGTATCTTAATCCTTTTGTTTCGCGATATATTACATGTCCGAGATTCGATCATCGGTATCTCCATACCTAGTTTTATCTCGTTACTGGCATGTACTCTTTTCTCGTTCCCGTGATATAACATTCTAGTGATCAAATCACTTGCTTGCAAGCTAACCAATGTGATATAACCGAGAGGGCCCAGAGTATATCTATCCGCCATCGGGATGAACAAATTCCACACTCGATCCATGGGCCTCAACATAACACTTTATTAGTTCTGAATCCATCTTTATAATCACCCTATTACGGTGTGACGTTTGATGTTATCAAGAAACTCTTCTGGTGTTAGTGATTGACATGATCTCATGGTCTAAGGATTAGGATCACTTCGTAAGTTGTTATAGCAATATAAACTCAATGACTTTGATCGTAATGCTATACTTCGGATGAATGTTCATCACACCATTACACTAATGTTGTGATCCTGTTATTAACAACATCCAATGTCCATGATCAGGAAACCTTGATCATCTTGTTAATCAACGAGCTAGTTTATGAGAGAGGCATAACTAGGAACTTTCTGTTTGTTTATTAAACACACATGTATTAACGTTTCCGTATTAATACAATTATAGCATGCAAAATAAACATTTATCATAAACAAGGAATACGATCATAACCACTTTATTATTGCCTCTCGGGCATATTCCCTTCACTGGCACATTTGGAGGATGGAGATCTACCTTGTATTCGTTTTCCGCTGTGTACTTGAATAAATAATATAAATTCTGGATCATATTCGTTGTATTTATGATGCACAGTTATATTTGGTATCATTTTGTACTGTGTGTGCCAGTGAACCGATCCAGGGATTGGCACTATACACATGAACTCAGCCTTATCAGGCGAGGGTGTTACAAGATGGTATCAGAGCTGTGTGTTGACTGTAGGATCATGACCTTAGAAATGGATTATCAATAAAAGACCTCTATTAGGAGAACTATCATATTTTATACTTATTAGAGTTATTATATTCCTTGTCTATCATTTTCCAACACCTCTCCTTGTTCAAACTTGTATATGTCCATTCATTTGATTAGTAGAAGAAGTGATCTACCATAAAAACTACAAGAATTGGAAAATGTTATTAGTAGTTTTCTATAAAGCAAATCACTATATGAGAGCTGGACTACAAGTAAAGAACAAATAACATGACATAAATGAACATCTCACCAAGTTTGCGTACGTCTGGACCACCATATTTTATCTCTTTAGGAGATCATCGCTATCGTGTTAGCATATTGTTCTTACCAACTTATGCGGTATGACAATATAGGTTGCTTGCTTGTTTGTACTGAACCATATCGTGTGATGCCTTGTTTAGGATCTGTTGTTTTGAACTCTAAAGTTGCTGGAGTTTTCGTGTGGTTTTAAAATTATTTTAATAGTGTAATTTGATTGAAATTCGTGAGATTACTGTTGCAGTTTTCTGCCTGACCTGTTGTACCGCATGATTTTTCATATTTTTTTTGGTAACTCAGAAAAATCTACAAAAATAGTATCTCGAGCGTAATTACCTGTAGTATATGCACAAAAATTGTTTAAAATTCTTGATGAGTTTAGGTCTGTCAGAAAAATTCGTGAAGTCTGCTGTACCGTTTTGACAGATTTTGTTTATTGCTTATATGTTGTTATGTTTTACTCTAGCATTGTTCCCAATGCTTTCAAACTATTTTGTGGTTATATACTGCTATATTTAGACCCCTGTAATGTTATTATACAAGTGTTTAATTGTGTGTTGATCGCCTATGATTGTTTCCTTGTTTGTGATATTGATTGCTTCATATAGTTATAGGTAGGATTATTTTCTTAGTCATTTCTTTCCTATAGAATCTATTCTTACCTATCTTGAAACCTTGGAGATATAATAATGTGTTAAGTGGAAGGTTTGACAACACAATGCATTTAGGAAGGAGAATGCTTTATCTAATGGAAAAAAAGAGATGTGGGAGTATGAAGTGTTGAAATGATGTTATGTAGTAGATTACGTAACTGAAAGTTGAAGTATCGATAGTTTAGTTTTAGTAGTAGCTTTGTTGATTGAATACATGGGAGTATACATAGAGCATTAGTTCGTGCCCATGGAAACATTCTTCAAGGCAAGTGAGAATGCCCGAGTGATAGAAAAACGTGATTCACCTATCCTCATACAGGGTAATGATTTGGGTGCAGGATGGATTGATCATCATTCCTACTACTCTTATTATTCAGTCTTGTACTGTTGGTTTGTGAATCTTGAGTGTCTTTCAACCTTAGCAAAGAACCGACGTTGAGCCTAGACCATAGAATGGTATATTGTTCCACCCTTACAGAAGCATTCATTGCTAAGCGTAGGAATGAACAGTAAGGATGAATTTCAACCGTGTCTAAGGGGTATCGTGAAGCAAACATTCCCTATTTGCTCACCATGAGAGTTTTGCTAGTTTAAGAAGTGCTTTCTCGGAAACTATCAATCATGATGTGTAGAATGTGCTAGAGACAATGTGCCAATAAAAGTCTATAGGAGAACCAATCTGAGCTAAGTGAATCCTCGGGAAATGACCTAGTCAATTTTATTTTAAGGGTGGTAGCATCCTAATTGATCCCGAACCTTTCTTTCTTTCTACCCTTCCCAAATCTCGGGACGAGATTTCTTTTAAGGGTGGTAGTCTGTCACATCCCAAAATTATCCTAATTTTGGAATATGAAATAAATAAATAAGTTTGATTGATTGTTTGACTATGTTGAAAATTCTCAAAGAGAAGAAACTTTTTGAATAGAAAATCCTCTCAACCTTGAATTCAAAATATTATATTCTTTTGTTATGACCTAAGTAGCCATATAGGCAAAAGGGCATGGATTGATTTTGGATCGTAGAATTTGTGTGCAAGATTTCAAAATGAAAATCATAAAGCATTCATAAGCATTTCATTACATCCATGCAAAGATATCACAAACTGAATCCAAATCCTGGTATCTAAATCCTATAGTTGATTCGCCCAAATGTTCCTAAAGGTAATTAAATTGACTTTATAAAACCCATTGTTGCTAAGGCATAAATTATTGATAATTATAGCCTAAAGAGATCCAATTAATATTACAAAATTTTAGAAACAAAATTGAGCTAATTTGGAGCTATTATGAAAAAGTTATGGCATAAATACAAACAAATAAAGATATAAATAAAATGGAATATACAAGGATTTATAAACCCACTACTTACAAACTAATAAAAAGATTACAAATATGATCCTACAATGATCTATTCGATTTTAGAAAAATTTAGAAACAAGAATCATGTCATTTGGAGTTCGTATGCAAAAGATATGAGAAAAACAAGTAAATAGAAAAAAAAAACCTAAACGGGCCGGCCCAGCAAGGACCGACCGAACGAGGCACATACACACGATCGATCCCAGTGCTTTAAAAACCATTTGAATCAGTTTTTTTAAACCTATCTCTATTCAAACTCTCATAACTTTTTATCTACAACTCCAAATCGACTTCCGTTTGTTTCTACTTGTTCCCTACTCCAAAACCTATCTTCCCACCGTCCTAAACCTCCATATAAACTCGTGGAGCCATAGCTGTACGAGTTTCTCTTCTCGAAATCCCGAATCTACACATGCCCGAATCTTATTTCGCTTTTTAACCCATCTAGACTTCGTTGTTTGCCTTTGTCCAAAAAACAAAAGTTGTAGAACTCGTCGAAATCTTTCAATCCCGACAAACCTCACCTCTTTTCATCCACCACAGCCGGAGAATTTCGCGTTGCAATATTTCAGATCTAACGGTGTAAATCCAAGATGTACTCGCGCTCGTTTTTTCAAATCCAAATTCCTTTGGTGAGAAGGTAGGACTAATGATTCCCCACAACTTTCATGTTGTAAGTTTTCTAATTTAACCTACGGATTTGTCTCTCTAACACAGATCAGCTTCTTGTCTATTCTGAGCCAAAATCGGGTCAATCTCTTCTTCTAGCCACCGGATCCTATCGAGACGGTCGAGATCCAATCAAACCGGTGCGTGCCATGTCGTCATCCCGGTCAGCTTCCTCATCAACGCCATGTCATCCTCAGGTCAGCATCTAGTCCCAGTCAGCATGCAAAGTCAACATATTCAGTCAGCGGAATATTCTCTGAAATATTCCGTTCGAATTTAAAATTGCATATTATAGATCTAACTTGTAAAATTCATTAGAAATTCATACCACGTACCAAAATTGCATATAATATATCAAATTGAAGATAACTTTACGTAGAATCATCTTATTAGAATAGATCCAACTTTTACTATACTTGGTTACTACAGTAATTTAATTATTTTTAATGGCCTTTTAGGTTAATAAAATCATAGAAAATTATCTGTAACTCCGAAAACTATGAACAATATATAAAATTGAAGCTACTATAATGTAGGTTAATAATATCTGATTGGATCCAGCTTTTGCGGATTATTTACCCCGTAGTGATTTAATTGGTTTAAATGGATTTATAAATCATTAAATTCATAGTAGATTAATTGCTTGTCACAAAAATATGAATGATATACCGATGGAAAGCTGCATATGCAAATGGTTTAGGCAAATACTGTAAGGTTATTCTGTAGATATTTAAACAAGCTAATACCCATTTTTGAGTAATAAATTTATAAGAAAATAAATACTATTCATAAAATTACAAATAACTAGTAGGGTGGCCCTCGCAATTGCGAGGGCAACATAAATATTTATGTATCAAAATTCACTTTAGAATATTTTCATGGTTTCATGGATATTCAAACTATGATATAGTGAATATTGTAGGTCAAAAGTCCACGTAAATAAATATATTATTTCTATTGTAATATATTGATATATTCTCTAGCGGTTTGTAAATTTGTTGACCATGTGTCCTTTTTAACCCTACTCTTAATATAAGTTAGGTAGACAATACGACCTTCACTTTTACTAATACTTAAATTGTAGTGATTTCATTTCGGTGAGGAGCATTCAAACTCTTTACCTCATAAATATAAGACATACACCTGGTCTCCGCTGCTTGAATCATCTCTGGATTCTCCCACCTTGATCATAGCACTAAGGTGTCTGTAATCCAGGTAACCATGGACCATCCCGTCATAGGTAATTTACATATCTTTCTTATTATGACGATGCATCTCAACTACAAAGTCGCCATTCTTGAGACGGGGTTGCACCAATAAAGTCATCTCCTTAACTATACCGGTGTGAGTGACCATGGAGGTTTACTCCATGTAGCACATGTCTTCCTCTCATGTTTGCTTGCTTTATTCTCATATGAGAAAATGATTGAAATTTTCACATTGATGTTATAATATTGTTTTTGGAAAATGGTTGATGGATTGGTTTTTAGATTAAATATCCGGTCCTTATGAAAAAGACATATATGGTTAAAAATATCATAGAAATGTAAAACATTGAACCACAATCTTGTGTGCCCTCTTTTTGTTAGCGGATCACAACCAAAATTCTAGTTGAGCTAATTATATAAGGTAGAACTTTGATATTGTCTTTCGCTAAACCATTTCAAGTTTAACAAAGAAAGTGAATTGTAGCCAGTATTCATCGCAATTGAACCTGCTATAAATTTTTGACGAATCTCCATAATTACATATAAGTATTATCCAACTATTTTTTTAATCAGCCTTAGATGTTGATTTTAATTTACAAATGTTTGGCCAATTGCAGTGCACCAATCCAAACCTGATGCATTTATGATACATAAACTAAATCATGAAGACTTAACTTTAGGTTGTTCACAATGCAAGTATCTTAACCCAATATCATATGCAAAATAATAATGTGGCACCATATTCAATGAGGAATTAATTTGACGATCTATCTTAGCTAAGATTACAACTGTTGCACGAATTCATAGAAAAAGATACTTCTAGCCCAATCTCAAGCATGAGGTCGGTATCATTAAATTTAGACACTCTTGAAACAATGCATTGGAATGATTGTCTCTTGAGATAAATAGTTACCTTGGATAGCATGCTAAGAGTCAACGCATTGTGAAATGCCTTATTACTATGTAGATTGCAGCCAGATTTAAACTTCTTTTGATTTTTTGAAATATATCTTTCCTTTTCATAAGGACCATGTTAAATTTGAAAAAAAATAGTCGGAGATTTACGATCTATTTTCAATAACATTTGGAATTATAGAGATTATGATTATCTTATTGCATGATGTAAAAAAATTCATGGATTTTCCGCGTGAATATATAAGATCGTGCAGACCTGATAGGAAGGTTTTAGTAAATAAGATTGTCTTGAGATTGTATGTATTTTGTACATATAGGTGCTATGGTTATCCTCTAATATATTTGTTTATGTACCCGTGAGTACATATCTTTAGTTCACTCTTTATGTATAACACATATTCACATGCACGTTTCATCCAGATTAGAGGTAAACTCTGTTGGAATTTTGGCCCAAATATTCTAGCCCATTTTCTATTTCAATAATTCCTGAAAATCCTAGAGGCCCATGTGGCCCATTCATGCAAGGCAAGAGGTGGGACAAATGTTTAGTCCCACATTGCTAGTTGAGTGGAAGTTGGACCAGCTTATAAGGTGAGCTCTTCTACCACTTGGTAAAAGGATGAGAAGGAGAAGGAGAGAGTTCCACACGCGCGCTCCTCCTCATCCTCCTCGCTCGCCTCGCCACACCTCGCCTCGTCACGACGCGCGCGCGCGCCGCGGGTTGCGCATGAATGGTATATGAAGGTGTAACGTGTGTTTTGAATGGACGTTTAATACGAAGGTGAAACGTCTGCTTTGAATGGACGTTTAATACGAAGGTGAAACGTTTGCTTTGAATGGACGTTTAATACGAGTTAAATGCGCCTGCTCGTTTCATCTTCTGCACCGTCTGCCTTCTCCTCTGCGCCTATAAGAGAGAGAGGTCGCGCCTCTCGATTCTTGTGATTACACATCCCTTGCCTCGAGTTCCAGAGCACTGCGCTACTTCCATCTTCCCCATCCCGTCTTGCGGCGTGCACCGCGAGCCGACAAGGGGCCTCGAGACCTCGCTTCCGAGTCTGCACGGAGAAGGCGATAAGGTTTTTGGGGCGCTATCAGCGACTCAAGCAAATCACGGACTCCCTCACAGATAGCGACGTCTTCCCCGACATCAGCACCCTCTTCCTCGACGACATGGCCAATGACGGTTCCAATGCCGGTGGTTCTACTTCTGCTACTGCCGTGTACATCTTCTGTCTCAATCTTGTTCTGATTCTATCCAAAGTTTTATGCCTTGCAGTTTGTTTGACTATATGCCTCAGTATGTTTTCACTATTAAACATGATTAGTATATTGCCTATTATTCTAGTCATGTTTTATCTAGCGTTTATTATGGATAATTCGCTTGGTAAATTGCTCTATTTCTCAACAATCCAAAAACCTTATTTCAGGCAATTTGCCCCAAGCGGCTTTGTTGCTTCTATGAAGCCACCTGTGTTTGAAGGTGTGAATTACAAACGGTGGCGTGCGAGCGGTGCTCGTTTGAGACCATGAGCTGCTATAACGCCATCTATGGCGCACCTGAGGGGGAACTTAATCCCGCTCAGGAAGAGGCGTTCCAAAAACTTGATACTACTTTCAAGGCTGCCTTGATCAGCATCCTTGGCGACAATATTGTCGATTCATATCTGTCATTTAGCAATGGCAAAGATATGTGGGATGCGCTCGAGAGAAAATTTGGAGTCTCTGATGCTGGCAGTGAACTGTATGTCATGGAACAATTCTATGACTACAAGATGATTGATGACCGCTCCATTGTGGAGCAGGCTCATGAGATCTGATCACTTGCCGGGAGCTTGAGCACTTCACTTGTGTGTTAGGACAAGTTTGTTGCGGAGGCATCATTGCCAAACTTCCCGATCATGGAGGAATTTTGCTACTTCTCTGAAGCACAAGATACAAGAGTTCTCCGTGACGGATCTCATTGGGACTCTTGATGTGGAAGAGAAGGCGCGAGCAAAAGACACGTGCTCGAGGTACCGAGGGAGGTTCTAATGCCAACACGTACAGAAAAGGAACTTCCACCTTACAAGTTCAAGAACAAAGGCAAGTTTGATGACAAAGGAAAGTTCGATGGAAAGAACAAGGCCTCATACCCACCAGCTTCAAGAAGAAGATGATAAGAGGAAAGGTGCTTGTCATGTGCGGTGATCCGAATCATTGGGCTCGCTTGTCCCAACCGCTTTGACAAACGCCAACATGGGAAGAGCAGCAAGACGCTAATGTTGTCATGAGCGACGTTGAGATGAAAGATGTTGGGTATGGTATATTACCTCGTTCTTTCATTATGTTATTCTCTGATTGGTGGATTGACACGGGCGCTAATGTACATGTCTGCTCGATATTTCCATGTTTTCTTCATATCGGCCGGAGGGACTCAAACCGTCTTGATGGGGAACTCGCATGCTTCTGTTCATGGTGTTGGTACGGTCGATCTGAAGTTCACTTCGGGAAAGACTGTGCGCCTGAAGAACGTGCATCATGTTCCCTCAATAAATAAAAATCTTGTTAGCGGATCTCTTCTGTGTCGAGATGGCTACAAGATTGTATTTGAGTCCAATAAATTTGTAATTTCGAAGTATGGAACCTTTATTGGTAAAGTCTATGAATGCGGAGGCCTGTTCCGCTTATCTCTGTCAGACATTTGTAATAAAGTTGTTAATTATATTTACACAAATTTTGAATCATATTAATTTTGGTTGTATGACGCGGCTAGCCAAAATGAATTTAATCCCTGATTTCTCAACTGATAAGGGATCTAAGTGCCAAGTCTGCGTGCAAGCTAAACAACCTCGCAAGTCACATACAACTGCAGAAGTGAGAAATTTAACACCACTAGAGCTCATACATTCTGATCTTTGTGAGATGAATGGTGTGTTGACAAAAGGTGGAAAGAAATATTTCATGACTTTGATCAATGACTCTATGAGATATTGTCATGTGTATCTTCTGAAATCAAAAGATGAGGCTTTGAGTTTCTTCAAAATCTATAAAGCTGAGGCAGAAAATCAACTGGATCGAAAGATTAAGAGGCTTAGGTCTGATCGTGGTGGAGAGTATTTTTCCAACGAGTTTGATTCTTTTTGTGCGGAACATGGTATAATTCATGAGAGGATGCCTCCTTACTCACCCCAGTCAAATGGAGTAGCCGAAAGAAAGAACCGTACTCTAACAGATTTGGTTAACGCCATGTTAGATACATCGGGTCTTTCTAAGGAATGGTGGGGGGAGGCATTATTGACCGCGTGTCATGTCCTAAACCGAGTACCCACAAAGAACAAAGAAATTACTCCATTCGAAGAATGGGAGAAGAAAAGACTAAAACTCTCTTACTTACGTACTTGGGGTTGTTTGGCAAAGGTTAATGTACCAATCCCCAAGAAGCGCAAGCTTGGACCAAAAACCATTGATTGTGTTTTTCTGGGCTATGCTTTTCATAGCATTGGTTATAGATTCTTGATAGTAAAATCTGAAGTACCTGACATTCATGTCGGTACAATCATGGAGTCGATCGATGACTTTCTTTGAGGATATATTTCCAATGAAGGATAAACCTAACTCATCAAATCCGGAGATACCTAGTTCATCTAATCAGGAATTTGCTATATTCTCTGAACCTATCATTCCGGTTGAACACTTTGAAAGTCCTAAGGAGGATGACAATGAAATTCCTAAAAGGAGCAAGAGACAAAGGACTGCAAAGTCTTTTGGTGATGATTTCATTGTGTACCTTGTAGATGACACTCCCACTTCCATTTCAGAAGCTTATGCATCTCCTGATGCTGACTACTGGAAGGAAGCTGTTCATAGTGAGATGAATTCCATCTTAGCTAATGAAACATGGGAGATCACTGATCGTCCTTATGGGTGCAAACACAGAGGATGTAAATGGGTGTTCAAGAAGAAACTAACGCCGTATGGGACGATTGAGAAGTACAAGGCAAGTCTTGTAGCCAAGGGTTATACCCAAAAGGAAGGTGAAGACTTCTTTGACACTTACTCACCTGTAGCAAGGTTGACCACCATTCGAGTACTACTTTCTCTTGCTGCCTCACACGGTCTTCTCTTTCATCAAATGGACGTTAAGACAGCTTTCCTAAATGGAGAGTTGGATGCGGACATCTATATGGATAAACCAGATGGTTTTGTAGTAAATGGTCAAGACAGAAAAGTGTGCAAGCTACTGAAGTCTTTGTATGGTCTTAAACAAGCACCTAAGCAGTGGCACGAAAAATTTGATAAAACCTTAACCGCAGGCTTTGTTGTAAACGGCGACAAGTGCGTATACTATCGCCATGGTGGGGTGAGGAGTCATCCTTTGTTTGTATGTTGATGACATACTGATTTTGAACCAACCTTAATGCAATTAAGGAGGTTAAAGATTTCTTATCTCGTTCCTTTGAGATGAAGGATTCGGGAGTAGCTGATGTCATCCAGAACATCAAGCTATTGAGAGATGATGATGGTGGGATTACATTGCTTGATCCCACTATGTGGAAAAGATCTTGAGTCGTTTCGGGTATAGCGACGTCAATTTTTCTCCTACACCATATGATCCTAGTGTGTTGCTTCGAAAGAATCGAGGAAATGCTAGAGACCAACTAAGATACTCTCAAATCATTGGCTCGCTTATGTATTTAGCTAGTGCCACGAGACGACATCGCCTTTCTTTGTAAGCAAACTCAGTCGATTTGTCTCAAATCCAGGAGATGATCACTGGCATGCTCTTGAGAGAGTTATGCGATATCTAAAAGGCACTGCGAGCTATGGCATACACTATACCGGGTATCCAAGGGTACTAGAGGGTTATAGTGATTCAAATTGGATATCGATCGATGAGATAAAGGCCACGAGTGGATATGTTTTCACACTTGGTGGTGGCGCTGTTTCTTGAAGTCTTGCAAGCGGACCATCTTAACGAGGTCAACTATGGAAGCAGAACCCACAAAGACTAGATACGGCCCGTTGAAGCGAGTGGCCGTGAACTCTTGATGGACTTACGTGGTTGAAAAACCTATACCCGCAATTCCAATGAACTGTGATAATCAAAGTGATTATTAAGGTGAACAGTTCTAAGGATAATATGAAGTCCTCAAGACATGTGAAGAGGAGACCAAATCTGTCAGGAAAATAAGAAACTCCGAGTTATTGCATTGGATTATATCCAAACATCTAAAAACTTGGGATCCTTCACAAAGGGTCTATCACGCAACGTGATAGAAAATGCATCAAAGGAGATGGGTATGAGACCCACAATTTGAGCTTTCCATAGTGGTAAACCATTCTATGTGATCGGAGATCCCGTGAATTAGAATTGGGAAACAAGCTGTTGGTTAGCTGAGAGGAAAGTATCCCTACTTTAATAAACACCACTCCATAAAGATGCAATACTTTCCTATTCTGCATGGGTTGATTTATTATCTTAATGTGTTCTAAGTGGCTTATCCTAAGCAAAGATGTTGTCCTGCAGAACATCTTTTGAAGAACACACCTATATGAGTCTGACTGTTAAAACGTCGCAGTCTATGAGAGTGGGGTGATCTCTAATAAACTCATGAAAGGTCATGGAGTATGACGTATAAGCTCCACCCGCGGGGAAGTCCCACGGTAGCCCAGTATCGGTCAAGACTTCGTGTGAAGCTAGATTGCAGCAAACTTGCAATTCAAGGCATAGTCCACTGTACAAGTTGCAACCTAGTGTAGCATAGAATTCTAGGTGGAAGTTCAACTTAACAGTCTCCACTATAGTACCGGTATATAAACAGTGTTTTGGAACCAAAGGCAGATTACATGTGCCTCTGGGATCTGGTGGGGGATTGTTGGAATTTTGGCCCAAATATTCTAGCCCATTTTCTATTTCAATAATTCCTGAAAATCCTAGAGGCCCATGTGGCCCATTCATGCAAGGCAAGAGGTGGGACAAATGTTTAGTCCCACATTGCTAGTTGAGTGGAAGTTGGACCAGCTTATAAGGTGAGCTCTTCTACCACTTGGTAAAAGGATGAGAAGGAGAAGGAGAGAGTTCCACACGCGCGCTCCTCCTCCTCCTCGCTCGCCTCGCCACGCCACGCCTCGCCTCGTCACGACGCGCGCGCGCGCGCCGCGGGTTGCGCATGAATGGTATATGAAGGTGTAACGTGTGTTTTGAATGGACGTTTAATACGAAGGTGAAACGTCTGCTTTGAATGGACGTTTAATACGAAGGTGAAACGTTTGCTTTGAATGGACGTTTAATACGAGTTAAATGCGCCTGCTCGTTTCATCTTCTGCACCGTCTGCCTTCTCCTCTGCGCCTATAAGAGAGAGA
This sequence comes from Avena longiglumis, assembly GCA_030063025.1. Lineage (NCBI taxonomy): Eukaryota > Viridiplantae > Streptophyta > Magnoliopsida > Poales > Poaceae > Avena > Avena longiglumis. Next base: position 130,841,281 of record CP125973.1, on the reverse strand, counting down.
GGTCGCGCCTCCTCTCAGTTGCGCAGTTACACATCCCTTGCCTCGAGTTCCAGAGCACTGCGCTACTTCCATCTTCCCCATCCCGTCTTGCGGCGTGCACCGCGAGCCGGGACAGTAGGCCTCCGAGACCTCGCTGCTTCGAGTCCTGTACGGGAGAAGGGCGATAAGGTTTTTGGGGAGCGCTATCAGCGCGACTACTGGCTTCGTCACGGACTCCCTCACAGATAGCGACGTCTTCCCCGACGAGGACTTCTTCCCCGACATCAGCACCCTCTTCCTCGACGACATGGCCAATGACGGTTCCAATGCCGGTGGTTCTACTTCTGCTACTGCCGTGTACATCTTCTGTCTCAATCTTGTTCTGATTCTATCCAAAGTTTTATGCCTTGCAGTTTGTTTGACTATATGTCTCAGTATGTTTTCACTATTAAACATGATTAGTATATTGCCTATTATTCTAGTCATGTTTTATCTAGCGTTTATTATGGATAATTCGCTTGGTAAATTGCTCTATTTCTCAACAAACTCTACAAATCAAGTTAATTTGGGATTTGATTTTTACATGCCGGCATGTCTCTGTCAATTTTTTCTCTTTTATTGAGACTGTCAATCAGTGATGACTAAGTCCCCCTCGTCGCAAAAAAAAGGTCCCCTCATCTATGTGCATTTAAACTCAAACACATGTTTTTAGTGTGCACGTGGTATGTTTAATTGGAAGAATAAAACTTGTGTGTACTTACTAACTCATACCTAGCTATCGTGATCAACTTTGTTCTTCTACAGAATGTTTTGGTAAACTAAGGTGGAAATCATGACCTAAGTTGTTCATCCTCTAGAAAAAAACGGATCTGCCACGACTTTATACGCGATTAGCAGTTTTTGTGGCAGCCACTCTTATATCTAGCGTCCGCCACATATGGGATTGGCTGTTCTTGCTCGATGCACGATTGTCTGATGCCTCTAGGCTCTGCTCTATGTAATCTCTCGTGTGCATGCACATATATATGTAGCTACTCCTACGATGGCTAAGATAATATGGCATAAATATGAAATACACTCAGGCTGGATTTTGAATGATCGGTGGATGACATTACTGCTGACCCTTTGCCTCCATGCATCCTAATTTAATTGATGCCAAAGGCTCACACGTTAGGTGGATGGGCACACCATGGAGACGTGAAGGTTGCTTTTTTCGATCGATCTCATGCAGCGAGGACAATGGAGAACGCAAGCAGCCAGGGTATCCTGAAAGATAATTAATCAAAGGTATCCTGAAAGAGATCATGGAAGATGCAAAGTTTCGGAATAAATCAAAAACACTATTGATAATTAATGGTTAGATTTAATTAATAGAGAGTCCACCTAATAAACAACATGTTTTGCTTTTTTTTGGGACAAATCACACGGACTCGATCTATCGATGCATGTATGCCTGGTCAAAAGTTGGACCGGATTAAATGACACCTAACGTGTGAACCTCCATGGTCAGTAACATGACATAAGATTTCTTTTGTGTACATTTTTTTCTACGTAACACTATTTAGTTTTTTTATCTCAGCCATTAAATTTAGGATCAACAGTGAATATATTTATAGCCTATGTGGATTAACGTGGTACTTCTAAACAACCCCTTATATTGCTTTTAGTATATAATAGGTATGTCCCTAGATTCACAATTCCGTGGATATTACAGATATAATTTTAGTTTGATTTTTAGGAGACAGAAACTATATGAATCATTTAAAACCCATTAAACACTATTTAAATCATACAAAAAGATCTATAACTCCGATTAGGGTGAATCCAACGCCTAATGGTTCGTATTAACGTCCTCTATCCAGTGAACCCAAGAAACAAATTTAATTCGACAGTTAGAACAGACATTACAACAGAACTATTAAAAACCCTATATTGCAAGTAATTATTAATAACAAGTACTCCATTGCATTAATTGGCCTCTGGCATGCATCATATACTTCAATATTGTTTACAGAACTAAAATAACAACCATTGTGACTTATTAAATCGTCATGCATGCATTTGTTACATTTGTTTGATCTCTATGTGCTATTGTTTATGATTGTATGCAATTGTTTGCTCGATAGATTGCGAGGAGTGCAACGTGTGTGATTGCAACTACTATGATTGCAAGTATTGTGATTATGACGAAAGCAACCATTATATCTATGAGAATTGTGAGGATTATCTAATCGACTACATCTACAACAAAGGCAAGTGGTGCTATCTTGGTCATAAATGTCCTACCGTTTTCCTATGCATTGTAGATGTTTTCGTAGAATTGCATATATAGGAATTGATGTGTATATGCTATGCTATGTCCCATATTATTCCCTAGTATTCCTTGTTATGAGCCATCGTATTGGTAGATTGCTTAGCTATGCTATTTAGACGAGGAAGGGAATCACATCATGAAAAGTTATATGTTTTGAAAGGCTTATGTTTTGCTAAATGACAAACCAACATGTTTTAATGAACCACCTGGGCGGAATGGCATTGATTGGGTCATCGAGTGTGGATTATGGTGGGGAATGCCGCCCAGGACACTGAGAAAGGATTGGCTTCTTTGTTTGGTAGCTTTCATGTGCAACCATGTGCCAATAATAAAATGGGCGGTTGGTTGGACTCAGTAGGTTGTGGTAACTCGAACCCACGTATCCATAGATGTAGATAGTGTAGGTTGGACCGGTGCGTGTCGGGTTTGGGGAGCTACTTCCCGAACGGTTCCTTCTTGGACTTCTCCCTATCATCACCCAATATGAGAGTGGTGGTACGAGCTGGGCTGGCCAAGTCACATGGGTAAAGTGTACTAACCCCTGCAGGGTGTATAAAATAAGTGCTTATCCGTGTCCCCGGTTATGGACAATTTGAGCGACCTGATATTGATGCTATGATATTTCTCACTCATCCTTATTTCTTAATTACTTAAAACTTGTTGGGTGAACATAATTGGGTAGGAGCACCTGGGAGTGAACCAGAGTGTCCTATTTATCGTATTGGAAAACTAATTTGTTACAAATGTTAGGATAAAACTGTTGCTTTATGCAAATGAGCCTGAACTCCACTTGGCCAAATAAGCATGTAGTTGATAGATCTGTTGTTAACCACTTTAGCCTACTTGCCATACATTCAATGTATTGACCATTTGTGGCTGCAACGTTTCATGTTGCAGGTTATATCGTATCTGAGTGATCGTTCATAGGTCGCGAGACTCCACTCAACAATTGTTCGCCTGTGGCACATTTGGAGGATGGAGATCTACCTTGTATTCGTTTTCCGCTGTGTACTTGAATAAATAATGTAAATTCTAGATCATATTCGTTGTATTTATGATGCACAGTTATATTTGGTATCATTTTGTACTGTGTGTGCCAGTGAACCGATCCAGGGATTGGCACTATACACATGAACTCAGCCTTATCAGGCGAGGGTGTTACATTTTGGAAGGGACTTATGAAGGTGAAGAATGATTTCTTCGCTAGGGGACATTTCCAGATTGGGGATGGATCCAACACTAGGTTTTGGGAGGATACATGGTTAGGAGAGTTACCCCTTTCACAACAATATCCATCATTATATAATATTGTGCAACGGACGAATGTGACCGTGGCTCAAGTCTTAGCTCAAGTACCACTAAATATTGGTTTTAGGAGAGTAATTTGTGGCACCAAGTGATTTGATTGGCTCCACTTATGCCAAAGGCTTATGATGGTGCAGTTGTCAGATGACCAAGATAAGTTTGTATGGAACTTAACAACGTCTGGGGTATTCTCAGTGAAATCGATGTATGAGGATCTTATGAATGATCATACGGTCTTTCTTCGGAAATATCTTTGGAAATTGAAAATCCCACTAAAAAATTCATGTGGTTCCTTCATAATAAAGTTCTCCTTACTAGGGATAATTTGGTTAAAAGGAATTGGGTAGGGTGTAGCACGTGTTGCTTTTGTGGCTCACAGGAGACCATAGAATATTTGTTTATATCTTGCCCTTTTGCTCGCCTTTTGTGGCGTATTGTTAATTTTGCTTTTGATCTCTCCCCTCCAGCTAATGTAACGAATATGTTTGGGAATTGGTTGAATGGTGTAGATAAAAAGTCTAAGGCAAGAATCCGAATTGGTGTCTCAGCCTTGTGTTGGTCTATTTGGCGTTGCAGGAACGATATTATCTTTAACAAAAACAAAACGTTTAATCTTTTGCAGGTGATTCATATGGTGGTACATTGGTGCAACTATGGGCTTTTCTTCTATCGCAAGACCAGCGGGATATTATGTCTACTGGGTGCAGTCGTCTCCTGATGGTCGCATGAGACATCTTCACCCAGTCGTGCTGGCGGCATACTAGTCGTTTACAAGATGTTTAGCGATCATTTATCGCGTATATTTCGCTGGTTGGTGCATGTATCAACCTTATCCGATCCTTGAATTGTAAAACTTTTGGATGTTAAACTCGTAATAAAAGGCTGTGTGCATCGACTGATGCAGAGGCCGGGGTTTTAAATCAGGATAGTACAAGGAAATGTAATGTAAACCGTGAAAGGAGAAACATGGTGATGGCCAAGCTGAAATATTATAACCTATAATTGAGGGGGTAGTACAACGCTCACCAAAAAACAGAATTGATGAGCCGTCCGATTGGTTCCTCCAGCCAGTTTTCATCGTTGATCAGTTTTAGCCACGACGTATAAAAGCAAACCCCACGATAGAAACCCTACTTCTCCTCTGTCCTCCTGCACGCCTCCTTCTCCTCCCGTGTGCGGCGGCCAAGGCCGCACCGCCTCCCTCCTTTGCGCACATCCCTTCTTGCTCGTCCTCCTCCATCCATCAAGCGACCACGGCCGCCGCTGTGCCGCGAGGTGGCCTGGTCGCCACTGTCCTCCAGCCCTGTAACTCCCCGCTGGTGATAGCCCTTGCCGCCACTCCCAGGACCACCATGACTCACGTTCCCCTCCCTCTCCTATTCCTCGCGTGTGGCGGCTAGTGCACTCCGCCTCCTCTCTCCCGTGATTCCGCTCCTCTCTCCCGTCGCCTCTATACTCCGCAGCTTCTTACCCCAGGAGGAGGAGAGAACGAGCTGCTGATTCGAAGAACTCTAATTTCTCACGAGTTTGTGTGTGTTCTTATATAGATATATTATTGCAGGTCAACTGTTTGATGATATGCTTATGAGGCATGAAACTGTTAATTTTTGTGGTTCCATTGCAAGATATTGGTTGGGAGCTAGCACTGGTGGCGTGAGGGCACGAAACCAGAATACTTGGTGGACCTGTGGTCAAGGAACCCACCTCTGCAATGTTGGCGACTCCTCAACGTTGGACATCATGGTCAGCAATATCGAGAAGTAGCATCAGATGGTAATCCATATTTATGCTGCTATGCCCTGGATTGTATTTTTCTTTTGCTTCATTGAATCTGAACTGTTCATTTAGCATACTTCATATGATTCCTTAAAAGAGCATTATTTCCAAGTATTTTGTTTTCATGTGGTCTGTTGTCACTACCATGTTAGCATATAGAGAAGAATCCCCTGCAAAACCTCTACAGAATTTAGCTCTGAAATACTATGATTGGGAGTTAAATTTCACATTCTCGGGTATTTTATGATAGATTGGTTTCTGTTGTACATTTATTTTGCAAGTTATTCCAGTATTGTTATTTTAACTTGTGGCAGGGGACATCCATGTCGATTGAGCCCTCCCAGCACTGCACAGATTCATTGGTAAGTCCCCAATCATGCCCTCTCTCTCTATCTCTCTTTCATGGGATAGCAGTACATCAATGCTCTCGACGAGGACGTGCAGCAACCATGGCAAGGGTGCTGGGAGAGACACCCCAATCTCATCTCTATTTGATTTTGCAGGCAGCCATCAATTTCGCATTGGGCTTTCCTATATTCGAATTCGTCTTCTTCTGTGTCATTTCAATCCCTCCAATCTATCTTATTTTGTGCTCTTCATCTGTTCTTTTCCAAGAATCAACAATGCTCTCAACAATCTCCATCTCCATGCGTGAATATGGGGAATAGCATGAATTAGAAGAATTTTTTGTTCATAGCCTCCTATTTTTGTCGATTAGTAAACAATTGGGGATTAAGGAAGGAGAGTTGAAAGAACAATCTGAACACATTTATACCAAACAATTTACTCATCATATTTCTCACAGTTACAGTGAGATGGATCAGTATGAGGTGTTGAAGCAGATTGGGAAGGTCTCATTCGGCTCTACACTCCTGGTGAGGCACAAGGTTCAGAAGAAGAGGTTAGTGTGGTTCCAGTCATGTTCAACCTTTTTTATGAATGGATAGTTGGATGGATTTCTCTGTAGAATCTTTGCAAATTGGGTTATGTCACTGATGTCTATGAAGCATGGCTTGTTTCAGGTATGTCTTGAAGAAGATTCGGCTTGCACAGTAGACCATGAGGTATGCCGATCAGCCTTTGTCCCATCATTTGTCATGTGACTTATCAGTATCCAAGCTAGATTGTTTGCAACAAGATGGTTTTAACTTCTCAACGAATGCATAAAATTGGTCATGATATTGTCCATTTACGCCTTAATTTTTCTGTATTACAAGGCCCACTTCTGCTCCTCCTTTTGGTGGTGCAAGCCGATCAGCTTTCTCCACTCCCGCTCTGTGAATTGGTTATGTCTGATGTTGTTCGCTGTCATGAACCCAACAACGACAAGGCAAATCAACAACTAAATTCAGTATACGAGCTTGATTTTTCACTATCATGGACTGAAGTTGCTCATATGTAGGTGCGATGTGATTCCCTAGCTGAGGAGGATGAAACGTGGAGCAGCTTGGTGGACGCAGGAACATCGTTGGTTGCTTTCAGACACCAGTTGTCAGTGATAGCTACAAAACGGTGCTCTTCTGCTCTTGTTCCCATGATGTGCAGTGTAGCCGAGTTGATGCAACAAAAGAGGAGAAGAGCACAACTGTACAGTTTGGTTGGTGGTTTGTTCATTTATATAGCATCTCTATTTGTAATATTCACTTGGTCTGCTTATTTTCCACTTGATTTTTCCAGTTATCGTTTATTTAGTTAACTTAAGTTTGTTCCTTTTGAGATTTCTTACCGCTCTGGGCAATTAGAGTCGAGGACCATCTCCGTCTATTTACATTATATAGGTTATATCCATCACATAGCATATCTTTGCGTTAATGGAGAAAGTGTCTTATCCTAGGACAACGCGTTGCACTATTAATCTCAGTGTCTGTTTATCTCATGTTTTTGTTGTCTTTTCTTTGTCGACCAAATACAACTCTTGCTTATTTGTACATACCAGCATTAAATTATAATCTTATTGAAATCGCCTATCAAACTTGAGTCTTATGCTAGGGCTATCCAAACATTCATTATTTTCGTTTATCTATAATCGCTAAATTGGCTCAAATTCAATGGGATATTTTTTTTTTACTTTTTGCTCATCTATAATCGCTAAATTGGTTCATAATCGCTAAATGGGATATCCAAATATTTATTACCTGCAAAGGGGTTATGTCTTGCAGACTCAAGAATGGTTGCATTTTCTAAGCATTTGTACATCATTGCGTGTAATAACAGTTCTCTAGGACAGGGTGATGCAGCTCAGGATATAAATAAAACAATTAGCCTGTTTGAAGGAGTAGCTTCTGATCTTAGACAATCAGCAAAAATATTGAAAGAGAATTTGGAGAAGCTCGCAAAATTCCCATAAATTCAAATACTGAAGACCCAGTCTACTAGATGTAAACAGCTTGCTTTTGCTGTGTAGACTATCCCATGGTACAGCTTGCTTTTGCCGTGTAGACTATCCCATGGTTTATTAGGTAGATTGTTCCTGTGTTGTTTTCTTTTGTCTTATTATAATGTAAAGTAAGAAGCTTTATTTTAGTTTCTGCTACCCAGTGTTAAGACAGTATGTATATCTTTAAGAAAATCTATGTGTATCTTACTCCATGTTAAGATAATCAATTCATGATATGTTACTTCTTCAATGTGCTAATTCTGTTTTTCAGGTTGTAGAAAAATGTGTGTACATCTCCAAAAAATTGTTCTTCAATAGGTTATCTTTGGAGATACAAGAAACGAAATCATGTAGTGTTGGTAATGATTAGATAATTACTTCCGTGTGTATCAATGCCCTATCATATGGCAAGTATTATATGCACCGGAAGAAAATCTTTGCTGATTATAAATTAGCAGCAGGAGATGCTTCTGAGTCCGCAAAACTTGCTACTCTCCTCTATCTACAGGAGATGGGCATTATCTTTGTAGATGACATTAATCTGACCGAGGTTACAAAATATGAAGCTAAGCTTGCATAGGGACAGTGGAAGCTAAACTGGACAAACATGTTTCAGCAGGAGATAGAATCTGTTAGGGCTAGACAATTCCTACAAAGAAAGTGTAAAACTTGTTGCTGCAGCTAAGGTACTACCTTCTTCGGCTACTCCATGAAAATCAGTGTCTTTGGAATCCTATTTACTAGAGACTTTCTTGTTTCGTTGTTATTACTGACAAACATTCAACATGAAAAAATAAGTTAACTCCATAAGTAACCAACGTCAGGGAGAAGGTGTCCACTGCACAGGCATCTCTTCGACCGTCTTTTAATCACCACACCATACTGATGTTAGGTGATTCAGTGGCTACTTACTAGCATCAGTCCAGTACATGTGTTACTTCACTGAAAAACACATTGTCCTAATTGAACGTTTAATAGACTTTTGCAGTACGGGAAACGAATGACCTCCCATCAAATTCTGTAAAAGGAACACTTTTTGAAACAGTTTCGGTTGGTTATTGCAAATCACATGTGTGTGTTCTTTACGTGATTAGCAATGGCCTGTTAACATGGCACATACATTACCAGAAATTAACTGTGCTTTTCCTTATGATTGCAGAACATCAGCAGTGAAAAAGTACTTAATGCACAGGTCACAGTGGGAAGGATGTAGGCATGGTGCAATTTTGTCTGCTTTTGTTTTTGTAACAGCTACCTCTTTGATCAACCATTGTTTTAGGAATTGTGGTCGACTATGTCCCTGCTTTTAGTATTGTGTATTCAATCACCCACAGTTCTACTGTGAGTTAAGATACTTCTCTTTCAGACATTTACCTATTGTTCATTAAGAACTACTTAGGGTATGTGTAATATACTCTTCTATGTTTAATAATCTATATTTTCTAAGTATTATGATGCAAGCAATATATCTACTTACCTTTTCAAGTGTTTCCCCTTTACATAATGTATTGTTACATCTCATATCTAACCAAGTACGTACTAATGGTTTAAACAGTTATATCGAGCATTGCAACTAATCTCACTAAAACTTTCTACAGGAGGTAAAACATCTCAATTTGATTAATATATAATAAAAATACAAATAGCAAAATTTAAGGGCTTCATAAACTAACGCTAAAGAGATGCGAAATCTACGGGCCCGTGCGCCGAGGCGCACTCCTAAATCTAGTGCAAGTTCATTGTTGGGGAAGAAAAGAGGCAAAGAGTTTTACACAATGAGAGACAAGACGATGTTGGATCCTGCAAATGAGATGCTCTAACCTCTAAGCTAAGTGAGCGGGTGAAGTTGATTGTCTCTTGTTCTCTTACAACGGCTAACAGAACCTTTTCATAATAAAACTATTTTTTTAATATTAGCAGGAGAGCTGCTAAATTCATTGAAAAGATAGAAGATTGGTCCAATTTATAAAAAAAATAGAGAAAAAATATACAAATGACGCCTTTCGGCTTACAACGCATAACTACAAAGCACAAAACCAAGACTCGCCTTGCCTAACCTAGCGAAAGGCGAGAGGTCGGGACACAGAGCCACTAAACTGCTTCACAACTGCAGCAAGACATCTCGAAAACAGAACTCTCACACAAGATGGCACGTGCCAACGTACACTCTACCCTTGACGCCCAGAAGAGAGTGGCGGTATAGACTGCTGACATGGTTATACCCCACGGGTGCATGACCTTAGCATTTCTGGTTCGGTCCAAGGAAGGCCCACAAGAATATATGCGGCCTATGAAGACTTTCGGGTGGCCCAAGTCCAGGATGTTTTCGGATCCTTGGAGAGCAAGACTAGAGTAGACAGAATATTCAAAGAGGCAAACCCTAAAACCTGTAACCGACTTAGTCTGTGCCCTGGACCTGCCTACTTCTATATAAAGGCTAGGAGGGCACAACGAGGAGGGCACTTCATACCACCGCATAGACATCTCCACGCCAGATTGCATCTGTGCACCCCTGAAACTTTCGGTTCCGCCGTAATCAAGAGCAGTCAAGCAGGAGTAGGGTTTTCCCTCCGGGGGCCTGAACCTGGGTAAACCTCGTGTCCCCGTGTTGCTTGTTTGCTAACCGTTCCGCGATCTCTAGCATCCCCATCTTCTCCAAAACCCAAGCTCATAACAATGGGCATTGACGAGATTAAACCTCGTCAATTGGCACCGTCTGTGGGAACTGGGGGCGCTGATTGTGAGATCGTTACGGTCCCAACCAAAGCGATCTAAAATTCCTCGGCGACGAAGAGCCATCTCCTCTTCGGCGCTTTCGACTTCACTGCCCAGTCGCCAGCCACTCTGAAGGACTTCGAGCCCGTTGGCGACGGGCTTGAGATCCTGTTCGGGAGCTTATGCTTCCAGGTGGGGCAGACCGGCACTCTCCGTCTCCCAGAGCGGGTGCCCCTGCCATTGATCAGGCCCGCTTCATGGGCTCCGCATCCCGTGCTGCGCACATCGCCATCGACAGATGAGTCCTATGACAGCAGCAACTGCAACTAAAATCTGTGTGATCCACCATCGGAGGAAGGGACCTACGGTTCCGGATCCGAAAGCTGCGGCAGCAGCGATCTGATCTATGAGCGCTACCAATGTGCCGTAGTCATCCAGAGCGACGTGGATCAGGACCACAACCCGCCACCCAACCCGCAGGGTAGAAACGGCGAGAACAGGAGAAACCAGTCCCCCCGCCCAACGAGGAGGACACCGATCCCAATTGGGTAATCCACCTCAGCTAGGAAGGATGGGCTCAAGCACGCGAAGCCGTGGCAGGCAACAAGATCCTGCCTGTGGGTGCCTCACGGGACCTACTGATGGCGTACCACCTGCTACTCGTCGAAGAGCACAAGAAGCAAGTGAAGTTGCAAGAAGTGCTTGACAAGCGCAAGCAAGCGGCCTCGGAGTCCAGTGCGCGGCGAGTTGCGCTCTCCGCCATGGGAGGCTCCAGCTCTCACGGCAACCACGGCAACAAGCACCGTTCTCGCATGGAGAACATGGACCCCACTGCACGTCGCGAGGTGACTCGGACCCTCAACACATCTTTCATGGAGATGGATGCCGACGGCAATGTCATCCCGAAGACACCGCAAGCTGCGATAATGGTAGCCACCACATACCTCGCGTCCCATCCACCTCCGGTGGGGGACCCGAAAAGGGCCATGCACAAATCCGCACTAACCGGACTCGGACTCATTGGAGCTGCGCTCCACGGAGAAGCTCCTACGGAGCCAAAAAAGAAGGTTATGGTCAGGTTCAACTGCAGTCCCACGCCTTCATCTGCGGAGGAAGAGCATGACCTACCTCGAAGGCACAAGAGCTCGCGACATCGCAGCCGCGATTACGCTCGAAGCGAGCTCACCCAACGCAAGGTCGACAAAGCGCGCGCCAAGCGCGTATGCTCGTCCGAATCTGAGGAGGACAATGACGAAGGAGAACTCTGCAGAGCTCGATGCTTCAGTAGATCCGTCCGACGGACACGAATGTCGTGGAACTTCAAGCTTCCTTCGGACACTCCGAAGTTTGACGGCACACAGGATCCCAAGGCGTGGCTCAGCGACCACCTGTCGTCCGTCAAGCTACACGACGGAAACAAGAACACCGCCCTGCAATGCCTTCAGCTGCAGCTGACAGGCGCATCCCGAATCTGGCTCAGCAGCCTATCCTCGGGATCCATCCAAAGCTGCGAGGATCTGGCGTACATTTTCATTCGAAACTTCAAGGGCAATAGCAAGAGGCCAGCCTCGATTGAGGAGCTATAGGCCTGCACCCAACAAACGGGCGAATCCATTAGCTCGTACATATTACGATGGTCCAACACCAAGAACTCCGCGGCACACATATCTGAGGAGAGAGCGATCGATGCCTTTAAGGATGGCGTCAAACACCAGGACTTCAAGGAAGAACTTGGGCGCATCAAGTCCAAGACACTCGACCACCTCATGGACATCGCCAACAGGTGGGCAGACGGCAACGACTCCGTCCACCGAGCGCACTCGAAGGAGGAAGATGACTACGGCCGTCGACGTGAACGTCGTAGCAAGAGAAGATCGCGTGTCTACGACGATCGCGATGGACCCGACATGGTCGCGGCTGGCTACGTCGACCGCCATAGTGATGGCAACCGCAGCAGCGGCGGATACCGTGGAAACAACTTACGCGACGGAGGACGCCCAACGCAGTCATGGCAACGCCGCGGCCGCGATGATGGACCCTCAGCATACGACAAACTGTTGGGTCCATGCACCATCCACTTCTACATCGACAAGAAGGATGGTAAAAAGAAGGCAAGCCACATGCTCAAGGATTGTCGCGAGTTCCAGAAACTCAGCGAGAGCATGTCCTAGATAAGGCAACAAGCCCCGAACCCTGGGTACGGGAACGCACCCGCACCAGGTGACATCACCCTGGACATGACGCAGTCATGGATGATGCACTTCGATGTCTCCAAGCGAGGTGGGCGAGCAGAGCCGGGTCATCTTGACTCCCAGGCGACAAGATGAAGTACGTCCTCCGGATGAAATTTCGAGCTTCCAACAATGAGGCCGAGTATGAGGCCCTCATCCATGGCATGAGGATGGCCAAGATCTTCGGTGCGACGCGCCTGGTCATCTACGGCGACTCGAACCTCGTCATCCAGCAGACGATGAACGAGTGCGACGCACACGCTGCCAACATGATTGCGTACCGCGCACTCTACAACTCACTCGAAGGAGACTTTGACGGCTGCGAGCTTCGGCAAGTTGGGAGAGAAAGCAACGAAGAGGCTGACATACTCGCCAACATCGGCTCCACCTACGCACGGGTGCCACCAGTTGTGTTCCTCGAACAGATCTACGTTCCATCCATCAAAAGGAAATTCCCAAAGGGATCACCCAAAGAGGCAGAATACTTGGGGGCTGCGCTACCCGAAGGACAGGAAGGACCAGAAAAACTCGACACAGAGGTCGTAGTGGTCAACCTAATGCAGGTCATGGCAGTCGAAGAAACATGGACACAACCATACCTCCGATATCTGACAGACGGGGAGCTGCCTGATAGCCCGACAGATGCCCAGCGCATATCTCGCCAGTCCAAGGCCTTCACCATCATCAATGGCGAGTTGTACAAGCGCAACATTTCGGGTGTACTCCAAAGGTGCGTCACTATTGGTGACGGCAAAACTATCCTCCAAGACATCCACGAGGGCATCTGCCGCCATCACGCGGGCAGCCGCGCCCTTATCGCCAAAGCTCTACGAGCTGGGTTCTACTGGCCAATGGCGATGAACGACGCCAAGGACATCGTCCGAAGGTGCAATGGGTGCTAGAGGTTAGCAGACAAACCACACGCACCAGGATCGGATCTCAGGCCCATACCCCTGGCCTGGCCCTTCGCCCAATGGGGCCTCGACATGATTGGCAAACTGCCCAAGTCCTCGAAAGGAGGCCACGTCTACCTCCTGGTCGCAGTCGACAAATTCACCAAGTGGATCGAGGCCATGCCCGTTACTAACGAAAAGGGCAAAACGGCCGCGAAATTCTTCGAATCCATAGTCTACAGTTTCGGCGTGCCGCACAGCATCATCACCGATAATGGGTCGAACTTCATCTCCAAAGAATTCTAGGACTTCTGCGAAGACCTCGGAATGAACATAACATACGCCTCCGTGGCGCCCCCACAAACGAATGGGCAGTTCGAAAAGTGTAACATCCCAGTATTTAGGACCTATCGAATGGTAGATTTAGGAATATGAATTGTTGCATGCATTCATTTGTGAAAATGTGGGTAAAATTTTCGCCAAATAAAAAAACCTAAGTGATCAATGTTTCTTTCATACTTTGAGATTAGGTTTAGTCTTAAAGGGTGATTGTAATAAAATTTGAGATGATCTTAAGGAGTTATGTGTTTAAAATGAATTTGAATTTTAAACTTGGATGTTTGAATTATAATTTAAATGATGTAGATATAAGATTTGAATCTTAAATTAATTAAGAGATAAGTATTATAACTTAAATCTTATCCAAAAACAATATTGAATATGAAATTCATTTCATATTATTAATACACAAACAAGTTACCAAGAATTTAACCTACTGAAGTCATTCCAAACTTCACAATTTACAAAATAATAAAGAAAAAGAATATTCTTTATTAATAATAATATAATCTTTATTACAATTAAATAAAGTAAAGATTACAAGAATAATAAAATAAAAATTACAAAAGAATAAGAAAATTACATTTGAATATCTACTAACTATCCTATATCTAAATCTACACTAAATCTTCATCTTTATCTTTGTACCTGCATAACAAAGACTAAATAGAAACAAAATAAGATTAGTGTTAGTATTATTTCTCTAAGATATGTCAGTGTAATGCACTTGACAAATTCATCATTGAGAAATGTTATAAAGGGGCAAGTTTCACCAATATGAAAGGTTTCATCTTTCATAAATTCAAAGCCAGAAGTCAAATGACAGCCAAGAGGGACCAATTTACCAGCCAGGTGAAAGTAATCTGGTAATAGTAAGTTCAAAATTTCTAAACCTATCCACAAGTGCATAGCAGGCACACAAGATGGACACACACCAGCATGCACATGGTGTGCTGTCAACCTCACAAGCATAGCCCAATCTCACAAAACTACAGCACAGCCATGGAGGAGCACATCAGTGCATCTCTCCACTACATAGCACATAAGCACAGCCAGTGTAGACAACAGCCAAACCAAGAACAGCAGCCAAACCAAATCACCCAGATCAACCCAAACATCACCAGGATGGTGACATAAGGAGGGGAAAGAATCAGGTGGACAACAAGGCCAAGCCCAGGAGCTAGGAGGAGCATTCCAGCTCAAGAGCAAGCATAGGAATCCAGCTGATCAAGATCAAGATCAAGATCAAGATCAAGATCAAGATCAAGATCAAGATCTTCATCATCAATCTACTACACCATCATCAGATTTTGTGGTGAGCCTCATAAAACCATCACATGATTTCATCATATTATCTAAACAAAAGCATGTGTTGCTTTATGAAATGATCTCTGAATAATCACCCAAGAGAGGTGAATCTATCCTAGAGATTTCAAGTATAAAGATAAGAAATCAAACTTAGCCACAAGCACTAAACTCTCAGACCAGCATCACAGAGTCTAGTGTTAATTTTTGCAACTTAGATCATTCTTCATTTGATCTTATCATATCAGGGCACATCTCCTAGAGAGAGTAGCACCTCTAATCCTACAAGTTTCAAACAAATTATTTGCTCAACTAACTAGGACTTAAAATCCTAGAGCCCTAGACCAACATCATAGGCAGGAGAGTTAATAAAAGCTTTTATTCTATCTTGCCAGTATTAATCACAAGTATTGACAAATCTAAGCCCAGAAATAAAAACCCAATCACTTGTGTGCTAGATCATAGTGGTATCACAACGACAAGTTTTGCAGGAGCTAAAACCAATCTTTGCTTAGTTCCCACAGATAAAAGGGACAAACCAATACATATCATCTTCCTGAAGCCAAGTACTAGGAATCAACATCTAATTCATCTATACATCCATAGACAATCATTACATGTAATGATTATATTCAGTCTGTATAATCTCACACAAGCCTACCATTATAATTGCAGTAAGCAACTACTGAGAGAAACTACTGTCAGTATAAGCATTCTGACAGTAGAGTAAATTCTCAGATCAACAACATAATCCAATCAGGGATTCCATAGAAACACTAGCATGGGATCATAGTGGATTACCACTGGAATAAATCTGACAAGCCACTAGCATCATCAAAGCCACTACAAATCATGATCCACAGCAAACAAACATTCTTCATGCTCAAGTATGATCAACACTAGATCTAAAGCATCATGGATATGATCAACAGGGGGTTATGAACCCTAATCAGAACAAGAACCCTAATTAGGAAATGAACCCTAATCAGAACATAATCACTAGGCACGAGAAGCCACTAGACACACGCAGAGAGATTCATGGTAGTAGCATGAACAAGAACCATAGAAGCAACTTACCTGAGGTCCTTGCTGACGAATCGAAGAGGAAGCAGATTGGACGACGAACCACGACGACACAGGGAGCACCCAGGGGGCGCTACGACCTGCACCAGCCACAGCGGGGCCACAACAGCACACGAGCCTAGCACCTTTCCCTAACCCTAGGGTTCGAGAACGGGGTGAATCTGACCACGGGGAAGCCCCGGAGGCAAATCGAGTTGGACTAGACGAACAAGCGGAGTCGCAAACCTTGCCCTGCACCACGGCAGCGGCCAGGGGAGGCCACAACGGCGGCCATCGCCAGCGGCGGCGCCAGAGCCCGCGGGGTCGGGGAAGAGGAAGGGTGAGAACGAGGAGGCGGCAGAGAGTGTGGACTGGGTGGGCCAAAACCCCTCGGGGTGGTAGTTTGACCTTGCCCTATTGGGCCATACTGGCCCAATAAGCCCAAAAGGCCAGCACAAGTTGTTTAAGAAACTGTTTTAATCAATTGGAAAAGACCAAAATGCCCCTAACCTCAATAAAATTCTAGAAAATAAAATAAAAGTCCAAAAATTATAAATAAAATATTTTTGGATTCACAATAATTCACTCTATCCAAATAAAATAAGATATAAAATTTTGGACATTTAATTTTTTATAAGAATTTTGTAATTTATATATTCCTTATGTAATTTTTCAAAATTATTGAAAGATGATAAAAATAAATAAAAATCAGTTTCATGATTTATTAATATTATAGTATATTTGAAAAATACTAAATAAATATTTAATAATAAATCTAATGTATAATTAATAATTCCTAAAAGAATTATTAAATCAATAAAAGTCAAATAAAAAGGGAAATAAAATTAAATAATTCAATATATGCAATAAATATAAAAAATAATATTTATCAATGCTTGATTAAAAGGCACCTTATATAGGGAAAATGCATATAGAATTAAATAATGCATTACATTACTTGCATAATCATTTTGCTTCTTTAAATATTGTCCTTACCGGGCAATAATGATGTTTTTGTAGAACTAGAAGCTCAAGGTCCAGTGCAAGCATCAAACTTCACTACCTTGCCATCACAAGGCAAGTTCATCACTTGCTCATGTCCTTTGAAGAGTCTTTATCAAAGTATTTGCAAATTGTGTGTTATCATATATGGTATTAAAGGAAGAAAATATTATTTTCACAAATAAAGAAATCATAGCTATCATCCTAAATGGTGATATAATGAAGAAATAGAACTTAGAGTTCTCATTGCAACAATAATGATCAAGTAGGGACTTAATAACCCTTGACATCAGATTCTAGCGCCGCATATTACGCGTTAGCCATGAGATTTGGAATGGGACAGAGAAGTCAGTTGTATCTTCTTCCTCTCGCATGAAGCCGGATGTGCAGGTCATGGCTGTTATCCTCGTAGCGTGCATATTAATTGGTAATTCATAGAGTATATGCAGCATATGGGTGGGAACCCTCATCGTCCCACGATAGTTCTGGCATCTAATGGTTTGTACAAACCATTACCGTAATTCATTATGTGGGCATGGTGTACACCAAGGAGGCATGCGGGGTCGCGAAGGGGGCAGTGATTGGCTTGGACCAACTACTGGGCCCCACATCATGGAATTATGGACAGGAAAGTACGCCCGGTTGTGCAACCAGGAGTTGATCTCTCATGGGTAAAGTAACGCACCTCTGCAGAGTGTAAGAACTGTAACCTGTTACTCCTTGTTCTGGGAAGGAACTACGAACGCGGCAGGAAAGTAACTCCATGGAAGTTCTGGTCAACCTGTGAAGGCTGATTGTCATAGTTTTTCGGAATAAAATCAATCTTTGAAGAAAAATTTACAAAAATTGCATAGTGCCAAGGATTTATAATCCGAGGTGGTAGTTAGAGCATCAAACTTCCCACCTTGCATATCATGAACTTGTTGGGTAACGCTGTTACTCATTCTTTCCTTTGATCCCTTGCTTAGACTCTAAGGATCCCGAATACGTGCCAATGTATGCAACCGAATGCCAAGAAGATGTGTTCTACGACGAACCTGATCTGTCCGGAGGAGTTGAAGGAGTGGATTACGAAATTCGCTACGGTGTCGATG
Source organism: Avena longiglumis (assembly GCA_030063025.1). NCBI lineage: Eukaryota > Viridiplantae > Streptophyta > Magnoliopsida > Poales > Poaceae > Avena > Avena longiglumis. The sequence goes on along the minus strand of CP125973.1, from coordinate 130,822,889 downwards.
AGAACGAGTCCAATTAAGTATCTAGTTAGTAGTAACTAACGGAGTCGAGCAGCATGAACTCTATAGAATAAGCTGTTAAGCTCAACTCCTAGTCGGAGTTGTTACTTCTAAATTTCCGTTGAACACTTTATATTTTGGTTTGTAATTTGGATCTTTTGGAAGTCTTGAACTTCTGGTATTGTAATAATAATAATGTGTGTACTTATGTAATATGGACCTGCAATGTTTCTGTTGTACCACTCTGAGGGATGTGATATTTATGGAACGGTGTTCTCTGGATGTCATGTCAACGACTATAGTGTACTACACATGCAGTGGTATGCTGGTGTAGGGGTTCGTAGCATGGAAAACAAAAAATTTCTACCGCATGCAAACAAACAAGCCAAGATCTATCTACTAGATTGTAGCAAAGAGTCGATAGAGGAACTCACCCTCGAAGATTCCAAAGCGGTTAACGAGAGCAGATTCTCGTGGGTGATGTAGTCGTACTCTTGCCGATCTCAAGATCGCGTAGACGATCCTTCCAAGGCTGCGTTAAATGGCGCTTCATGATCGGTCACATCGTTGATTTTCGATGAAGACCTTCCTCTCCCTTGTTCCAGCAGGCAGCGGAGGTTGTAGCACTCTCCTCGCGATTTCGGGAGCACGACGGCGTGGTACCGGAAGTAGAGGGGAGATCTCGCAGGGCTTCGCCTTAAGCTGGAGCGAGTATGGTGGACTATGAGAGAGGCCTTGGCGATCTAGGGTTTAGAAGGCACCAAGGGGAGAGTGTAGCCGGCAGCTAGGGTTTGGGATCACCCCAACTCGGCGAGTTGGTGGTGCCCTAGGTGGCGGCGGCGGCAGCAGCAGGGGTGGTGGCGTCGGCGGCTTAGGGTTAGGGTTTTGGGGTGTGAGAGGTGTAGGCTAGAGGGGCAGCCCTGCCGCTCCTTATATAGGTGGGAGGGCACCGGTTGGGATGATGGAGTCCTCCCCCAACTCGGCCTCCTTAGCCGGCGGGCGGAGGGAGGAGGACTTCCTCCCCAAGTAGGTTTCCTACTCTCCCTCCACCAAGCAAACTTGTCGTTTGACTTTTCAAACTAGGATTTGATTTCTCCCTTTATTTTTCCCAGCCATGTGACCTAGTACATGATGCAACCATTCCATATTGTCATGACACATTCATGTACCCTTCCCCTCCGGAGTGCCGGACCTTCCGGAACCTTCTAGAACATTCCCAATGAAAACACCAGAATCATTCCCCAACTCCAGGACTTTCCTTATATGAATCTTATTCTCCGGATCTCCTCGTGATATCCCGGATCCCATACGAGACTCCGAACAACATTCAGTCTCTTACTCATCATTCCATAACTACTCAACAACATCGAATCCTTAAGTGTGTCTGCCTACGGTTCGTGAATTATGCGGACATGATCGAGACACTTCTCCGAACAATAACCAATAGAGGAATCTGGAAATTCATATGGCTCCCACATATTTCTACGATTACTTTGCGGTCGAATGAACCACTTACATATGGTACCAATTTCCCTTTATCTCATGATAGTTTACTTATCCGAGGTTTTGATCGTCGGTATCACTGCATACCTCGTTCAACCTTGTTACCGATAAGTACTATTTTCTTGTTCCCATGGTATGTGATCCCTTGTGAGCCAGTCACATGCTTGCAAGCTAATTGGATAACATTCCACCGAGAGGGCCCAGAGTATATCTATCCGTCATATGGATGGACAAATCCCACTCTTGATCCATGTGTTTCAACCCATACCGAACACTCAACGCCACCTTTATAGCCACCCAGTTACGGTGTGGTGTTTGATGCCATCTAAGCATCCTTCCGGTGACGGTGATAAGCATGATCTCATGGTCGAAGGAATTAGGTTACTATGTATCAGAAAGCTTATAGTAATTGAACTATTAAAATGACTTGATCTTTATGCTACGCTTATCTATAGGAGTATGTCCATCATACCATTCTCCTAATGATATGATCTTGTTGTTAATAACATCTCAATGTTCATGATAGGGAAACCACAATCATCGATTAACCAACAAGCTAGTATTATGAAGAGGCTTTACTAGGGACTATAATTTAGTTTACAAATCACACAAGTATTAATGTTTCCTGGTCAATACTATTATAGCATGAATGTAAAAATTTATCATAAACACAAAGATATAATAATAACTAGAGTCAACTAATCTAGATTACATGGTAATATACCGAACACCCATGGCAGTTTGGTGTTGGTCAAGTTTTGCCCTCGGGAGAGGTTTAGTCAACGGATCCGCCACATTCAGATCTGTGTGTACTTTGCAAATCTTTATGTCACCATCTTGGACATGTTCTCGAATAGCGTGAAAACACAGCTTGATGTCCTTCAACTTCTTGTGTGACCTTGGTTCTTGCGCATTGGCTATGGCGCCCATGTTATCACAGTAGATAGACATTGGGTCCAGCGCACTTGGAACCACACCGAGCTCTGTAATGAACTCCTTCATCCATATCGCTTCTTGTGAAGCCTCCGAAGCAGCTATGTATTCCGATTCAGTTGAAGATCTCACCACAACACTTTGCTTTGCACTCCTCCAGCTAACTGCTGCACCATTCAAAGTAAATACGTATCCATATTGAGATTTAGAACCATCCGGATCGGTGTTCCAACTAGCATCTGTGTAACCATTAACAACGAGTTGTTCATCACTGCCATAAGAAAGAACCATATCCTTAGTTCTTCTCAAGTACTTAAGGATGTTTTTGACCGCTGTCCAATGATCCACTCCTGGATCACTTTGATATCTGCTAGTTAAACTAACAGCATATGCAATGCCGGGTCTAGTACATAGCATGGAATACATTAGAGATCCTATGGCTGAGTCATAGGGAGTCTTACTCATCCTTTCTCTATCTTCTGCCGTTGCTGGACTTTGAGTTTTACTCAAGGTCGTATTGGGCAACATGGGCAAGAACCCTTTCTTGCTATGTTCCATTCCAAACCTCTTTAGAACTTTGTCCAAATATGTACTTTGTGATAATGATATTAGGCGTCTCGATCTATCTCTATAAATCATTATGCCTAATATGTAAGCTGCTTCGCCAAGATCTTTCATTGAAAAACTATTATTCAAATATTCCTTGACACTATTAAGAAGGTCTACATCATTCCCAATCAACAATATGTCATCTACATATAGTATTAAGAATGCTACAGCGCTCCCACTCACTTTCTTGTAAATACAAGCTTCTCCATAAGTTTGTATAAAACCAAACCTTTTGATTACCTTATCACAATGTTGATTCCAACTTCGGGATGCTTGCTTCAACCCATATATGGACCGTTGAAGTTTGCATACCTTGTTAGCATCTTTAGGATCGACAAAACCTTTGGGTTGCATCATATACAACTCTTCATCAATGTCTCCATTGAGGAACGCCGTTTTGACATCCATCTGCCATATCTCATAATCGTAATATGCAGCGATTGCTAACAAAATCCTTACAGACTTTAGCTTCACTACCGGTGAGAAAGTCTCATCGTAGTCAACTCCTTGAATTTTTCAAAGCCCTTTTGTGACAAGTCGAGCTTTATAGACAGTAACATTACCATCAGCATCTGTTTTCTTCTTGAAAATCCATTTGTTCTCGACAGCCTTCCGGCCATCTGGTAAGTCCACCAAAGTCCATACTTGGTTTTCGTACATTTATCCAATTTAGGTTTTCATGGCATCTTGCCATTTATTGGAATCTGGGCTCATCATCGCTTCCTCATACGTCGCAGGGTCATCGGTGTTGTCCACCAACATGACACTCATAACGGGATCATACCAATCAGGAGTGGTACAAGTTCTCGTTGACCTGCGAGGTTTTGTAGCAACTTCAACCGAAGTTTCATGATCATCATCATTAGCTTCCTCTCTTATTGGTGTAGGCACCACATGAACTTCTTTCGGTGTTGTGCTACTCGCAAGTTCGAGAGAAGGTTCAACAACCTGTCGAGTTCTACTTTCCTTCCAGTCACTTCTTTCGAGAGAAATTCTTTCTCTAGAAAGGATACATTCCTTGCAACGAAGATTTTGCCCTCGGATCTATGATATAAGGTATACCCAATAGTTTCCTTTGGGTATCCTATGAAGACGCATTTTTCCGCTTTGGGTTCAAGCTTGTCCGGTTGTAACTTCTTTACATCGGCTTCGCAACCCCAAACTTTAAGGAACGACAATCTAGGTTTCTTCCCAAACCATAATTCATACGGTGTCGTTTCAACGGATTTAGATGGTGCCCTATTTAAAGTGAATGCGGCTATTTCTAATGCATAACTCCAAAACGATAGCGGTAAATCTGTAAGTGACATCATAGAACGAACCATATCTAAGAGAGTTCGATTACGACGTTCGGACACACCATTACGCTGTGGTGTTCCCCGCGGTGTCAATTGTGAAAGTATTCCGCATTTCTTCAAATGCTCTCCAAACTCGTAACTTAGATATTCACCTCCACAATCAGAACATAGAAATTTAATCTTCTTATTACGTTGATTCTCCACCTCACTTTGAAATTCCTTAAACTTCTCAAAAGTTTCGGACTTATGTTTCATGAAATAGATATACCCATATCTACTCAAGTCATCCGTGAAGGTAAGAACATAACGATAACCACCGCGTGATGCTACACTCATTGGACCACACACATCGGTATGTATGATTTCCAATAAGTCCGTAGCTCGCTCCATCATACCAGAAAAAGGAGTCTTGGTCATTTTACCCATTAGACATGCTTCGCATCTTTCAAGTGATTCGAAATCAAGTGATTAAATAAGTCCATCAGAATGGAGTTTCTTCATACGCTTCACTCCAATATGACCAAGACGACAGTGCCACATATAGGTCGAGTTATCGCTCAATTTCAAACGTTTAGCTTCAATGTTATTAATATGTGTATTTCCACTATCGAGATTCAATAAGAATAGACCATCTATCAAAGGTGCATGTGCATAAAACATATTACTCATATAAATCGAACAACCATTATTCTTGGACTTAAACAAGTAACCGTCTCGCAACAAACATGATCCAGATATAATGTTCATGCTCAACGTAGGCACCAAATAACAATTATTTAAGTATAAAACTGATCTCGATGGTATATGAAGAGGTAGCGTGCCGACCGCGATCACATCAACCTTTGATCCATTTCCAACGTGCATCGTCACCTCGTTCTTTGCTAGCTTCCGTTTATTCTGCAGCACCTGTTTCGAGTTACAAATATGAGCAACCGAACTAGTATAAAATACCCAGGCACTACTACGAGTACTAGTGATATACACATCAATAACATGTATATCGGATATACCTTTCTTCTTGATGTTTCCGTTCTTCAAATCCGCCAAGTACTTTGGGCAATTCCGCTTCTAGTGACCCTCTCCCTTGCAGTAAAAACACTCAGTATCAGGCTTAGGTCCAGCCTTGGTCTTCTTCGCCGGTGCGGCAACTTTCTTACCACCCTTCTTGAAGTTTCCCTTTTGCTTAGACTTGCCTTTCTTGAATTTGGTGGTCTTATTGACCAACAACACTTGATGCTCTTTCTTGATCTCCACTTCTGCAGATTTCAACATGGAGAAGAGTTCTGGCAACGTCTTGTTCATGTTTTGCATATTGTAGTTCATCACAAAGTTCTTGTAACTTGGTGGTAGTGATTGGAGGCCACGGTAAATCCCCAAAGCATTAGGAATCACTATACCCAAGCTTTGGAGTTTGTTTGTGTGCCCAGACATCTTAAGCACGTGCTCACTGACGGAGGTGCCCTCTTCCATCTTGCAGTTAAAGAACTTTTCAGAAGCCTCATAACTCTCAACTGTCGTGTGAGCCTCAAATATCATTTTGACTTCACGGACAATATCATGTGGGTCATGGTTCTCAAACCTTTTCTGAAGCTCCGATTCCAAACCATACAAGATAGCACATCGAATCGTGGAGTATCGATTCTTCCGAGTGAGGTAAACATTCTTTACTTCATCGGTAGCATCACCTGAGCAAGTCACCAGCGGTGCATCCAAAGACATAGGTCAAATTACCAGCATTGAGGACAATCCTCAAATTGCGAAACCAATCCGAAGTTGCTTCCATTGTTTTCAACTTTTATTTCTAGGAACGCATTAAAATTGATGGTAGGGGCCGCCATTGATCTACAACATATTTGCAATAGTTTAGACTAAGTTTATGACAAATTGAGTTCTAATTAATAGTTAAATTAATCTAGGTGAACTCGCACTCAAAACAATATCCCTCACATTGTTTTAGTGATCACACGAACCAAATCCACCACATCAAAACCGATCATCACGAGAGTTGATGTAGCTTCAATGGCGAACAATCAACATGTTCATCATATCTACTATATGATTCATGCTTTACCTTTCGGTGATCCGTGTTCCGAGACCATGTCTGTACATGCTAGGCTCGTCAAGATCAAACCTTAGCTTCTGCATGAGCAAATCTGGCTTGCTCACGTTGTATACACTTGCGGAATCTAACACACCCGATCATCACGTGGTGCTTCGAAACAACAATCTTTAGTAACGGTGCTAACTAAGGGTGAACACTTTATGACTTCAAATTCATGTGCATGAGGGATCATCTTATAATGCTACCGTCGTCTACTAAGCAATACAAGATGCATAAAGGATTAACATCACATGCAATTCATAATATGTGATATGATATGGCCTTTCTTCTTGTGCTTTCGATCTCCATCTTCAAGCACGAACATGATCTACATCATCGCCGGCATATCATCAAGGTCAATGGCGTCGTTTCATGGTTGTCGTCCACCAGCTCCAACTATTACAACTACTTTGAATAGACACGCGGGTCTTAACAGAATTTAAAGACAACCATATGGCTCCTGTCGGTTGCCAACTTACAATAAGGAACATTGCATACATCAAATAAAATCACAATCATGGTCATATCACATCATAGCACACCCCTGCAAAACAAAGTTAGACGCCTCTAATTTTCTTTGCATATTTTACGTGGTTTGGGTATTTCAATAAGTGTCAATCTAACTTACGAACAAGAACCACAACGTTGATGTTTGAACTATCAAGTGCCTGTTGTAAATTGGATCTATACTATAATGGGAGAGACAGACACCCGCAAAGCCACTTATGCAATACAAGTTGCATGTTGAGCATGGAGCAATTCTCATGAACAATGTCATGTAAGGTTAGCCCGGGCCGTTTCATCCCATCATACCCAAAGATGCAAAGTACACAAGAAGCAATTGATAATAAAAGCACCATCGCCCACAATGACCATTGTGTTCTACTCGTGCAAAAAATCTACATATAGACACGGCTCTGATACCACTATAGGGGTTCGTAGCATGGAAAACAAAAAAATTCTACCGCAAGCAAACAAACAAGCCAAGATCTATCTACTAGATTGTAGCAATGAGTCGATAGAGGAACTCACCCTCAAAGATTCCAAAGCGGTTAACGAGAGCAGATTCTCGTGGGTGATGTAGTTGTACTCTTGCCGATCTCAAGATCGTGTAGACGATCCTTCCAGCGCAAGGCTCCTAGCAGCTTATGCGATCACACGCTCGGTACTCTATGAAGACCTTCCTCTCCTTGTTCCAAAGAAAATGGAGGTTGTAGCACTCTCCTCGCGATTCCGGCAGCACGACGGCGTGGTACCGGAAGTACAGGGGAGATCTCGCAGGGCTTCGCCTTAAGCTGGAGCGAGTATGGTGTACTATGAGAGAGGCCTTGGCGATCTAGGGTTTAGAAGGAACCTAGGGGAGAGTGTAGCCGGCGGCTAGGGTTTGGGATCACCCCAACTCGGCAGCAGCAGGGGTGGTGGCGCCGACGGCTTAGGGTTAGGGTTTTTGGGTGTGAGAGGTGTAGGCTAGAGGGGCAGCCCTGCCCCTCCTTATATAGGTGTGAGGGCGCCGGTTGGGAGGAGGGAGTCCTCCCCCAACTCGGCCTCCTTGGCCGGTGGGTGGAGGGAGGAGGACTTCCTTCCCAAGTAGGTTTCCTACTCTCCCTCCACCAAGCAAACTTGTCGTTTGACTTTTCAAACTAGGATTTGATATATCCCTTTATTTTGCCCAGCCATGTGACCTAGTACATGATGCAACCATTCCATATTGTCATGACACATTCATGTACCCTTCCCCTCTGGAGTGCCAGACCTTCCGGAACCTTCTAGAACATTCCCAATGAAAACACCAGAATCATTCCCCAACTCCAGGACTTTCCTTATATGAATCTTATTCTCCGGATCTCCTCATGATATCCCGGATCCCATCCGAGACTCCGAACAACATTCAGTCTCTTACTCATCATTCCATAACTACTCAACAACATCGAATCCTTAAGTGTGTCTCCCTACGGTTCGTGAATTATGCGGACATGATCGAGACACTTCTCTGAACAATAACCAATAGAGGAATCTGGAAATTCATATGGCTCCCACATATTTCTACGATTACTTTGTGATCGAATGAACCACTTACATACGATACCAATTTCCCTTTGTCTCACGATAGTTTACTTATCCGAGGTTTTGATCGTCGGTATCTCTGCATACCTAGTTCAACCTTGTTACCGATAAGTACTCTTTTCTCGTTCCCGTGGTATGTGATCCCTTGTGAGCCAGTCACATGCTTGCAAGCTAATTGGATGACATTCCACCGAGAGGGCCCAGAGTATATCTATCTGTCATATGGATGGACAAATCCCACTCTTGATCCATGTGTTTCAACCCATACTTTCGAACACTCAACGCCACCTTTATAGCCACCCAGTTACGGTGTGGTGTTTGATGTAATGAAAGCATCCTTCCGGTGATGGTGATAAGCATGATATCATGGTCGAAGGAATTAGGTTACTATGTATCAGAAAGCTTATAGAAATTGAACTATTAAAATGACTTGATCTTTATGCTACGCTTATCTATAGGAGTATGTCCATCATACCATTCTCCTAATGATATGATATTGTTGTTAATAACATCTCAATGTTCATGATAGGGAAACCACAATCATCTGTTAACCAACAAGCTAGTATTATGAAGAGGCTTTACTAGGGACTCTAATTTAGTTTACAAATCACACAAGTATTAATGTTTCCTGGTCAATACTATTATAGCATGAATGTAAACATTTATCATAAACACAAAGATATAATAATAACTACATTTATTATTGCCTCTAGGGCATATCTCCAACAGCTGGGTCACCGCAAAAAGGCCAACGGCCTCGGCGGCGGCGGCATCAAGAAGCGCCTAATGAGCCCACTCCAGCGACTCGCAGGAGCCTGGACACAAGAGGTACCCTCCGTCCTCTGGAGCCTGCGCACGATGCCAAACAGCTCAACTGGCTACACGCCCTTCTTCATGGTGCACGGAGCAGAAGTCATGGTGCCTGCAAAAGTACGCCATAAGGCCCCATGAGTCGTCGCCTACAGCAAAGCCGAATCGACGTCCGCACTCGAAGAAGCCGTCGACACACTCGACGAGGCATGTGACATAGCCGCGGCTCGATCATCGGTCTACCAACAGAGCCTCTGCAACTATCACAGCCGTCGGCTGCGCCCAAGGTCCTTCGTCGAAGGAGACCTAGTCTTACAACTCAAGCAAGAGCGATCGAAGAAGCTCGAGTCACCCTGGGAAGGACCCTACGTCGTCACTGAAGTCATCCCAGGTGGCGCTTATCGCCTCAAACACATGGAGTCTGGAGTCGCATACTCCAACCCATGGAACGTTGCACAATTGCGACGCTTCTACCCCTAGCTACCCTCCTCTCCTTTTACTTTCAATAAGGCTATTCATCCAAGGCTACTCAGCCGAACAATGTACCTCCTCATTACGATATAAATAAAGCTAAGTGTCTCGCCCCAAAAAATTATCTATTATTCGCATTTTCTTCATGTTACAACACACTCGGGGGCTCCCCTCACCTCACGACTTCGTCGACTGAGGATAACGCGTGTACACCTGAGTAGCTGATCACGCCAGGCTAACGAAAAGGGCATGCATACAAATAAAGCACCACGTGCTAAAAACAATCAACCTTTACAACAAGGGGCATAACACGCCCAGTCGAATACATACAAGTTTTACATCTATCTTTTTACAGGTCCTACCTATTCTGAAGAATCACCTGCGCATGCTTCTCAAAGAGATCTACAATTTGTTCGGCATACTGCCTTACAGCCGCATAATGTAGACGCATGTCCCACATGCCACCATCCGGCCGAAGAGGCGGCCCAGCCGCCACGGCAGCAAGATCTACATCAGGGCGATGCATCCGAACAAGGGAAAGTGCAGCCTTCACACCTACAACCAACTGATGCTGCACCATCTCCCTAACATGATGCACATCTCAAAACTTCGCCAGCAGGCCCCAGACAGACGATGGTGCCTCATCCAGGGGAAACATCACGTGCAGAATCGACGCCAAAGAAGTCTTCACTTGCCGCAGCACCCGCGACACCTGGTGAACACGATCATGCATAGTCGCAAGGACCATAGCATGATCATGGTCCATGTCCTGCTGGTTCAGGCAGTTGATCCGAACAGCAACACGCTCTTTTTCCTCCCTAGGAACAAGGTTAACACCTGCAACACCTGGAAAGTAAGATGACAAGCCAACAGGCGCATCCGAGAAATGAGCAGCAGCTCGAAGAAACTCACATTGAAGCTGTTCGGCCAAACGCCAAAACTCCCCCATCAGATACTCCTCTCCGGCGGCACCCCGCTCCGCCTTCGACTTCCAAACATATGTGTGGCCTCGAACGCCAAGCAACTCTTTCTCAAGACTATGGATGCGGTCACGAAGAAATACAAGCTGAGACGCATCATCCAAGGATGGCCGCAGCTGCGGCGCAGACGAAGTATCAACGGGATCATCACCCGAAGGTCCCTAAAGGAAAAGAAGGAAGAGATATGAACAAACGCACGAATGAGCAAACAGCTCGGAGATTCATTATATGCAGCAAAAGCCACTGCGTGGCACAAGGAGCGTTCATAAATACATTACAACAAAAGATACGAAAGTTATCCTACAACTACAAGGCCTAATAAGCTACATCCTGAGAGGCCTCGGAGCCGGACTGCCTGCTCTTGGCCTCCCCCTGCTGCCTCGCCGCGTACTCCGCCAACAGGTCAATCAACTTCGGCAAATAGCGTTTACAACGGGAAGCGTAGAGGGCGAAGGCTACCTCGGACCATCGGAAGCCGTCGGCATCTGAGAGGTGACCTGATGAAGATCCAGCTCCGCTCTAGACGCCATGGCCATCGCCAGCCCCATGGACGCACCGATGCCTTTCTGCTTGCACTTGTACGCCGCAGGCACCTTGGCCGACAGCGCATCCTCCAACAAATCGACATCCTCGAGGGCGACGCCCTTGGGAACGAGCTCCTTGTAGAAGCGCCGGAGAAACTCCTTGGCCTTGGCAAGCGAGCTGACCACGGTACTGCAGCGGTCTTCGACGGCCGCAGTGGCATCATCCAGAGCACTTTCGTGCTCCAGGGCACCACGGTCAAACTCGATGCCCGCGGCATCTAGATAAACGGAAGAGGCAACGTGAAAACCAAACAAAACTAGAGAGACAAGGAAGCCAAAAAGGAACAGACGAAACTACTCACATGAAATAGCCTTGGCAGCAGCCATCAGTTTGTCGGCTACCTCCTTCTCGCGCGAGGCTGCAGCGGTGGCGAGCTGCTCCTCGTGATCTGTGGCCTCTCGCTGCAGGCGCTCCTTGGCCGTGGCCGCGTCGGCTAGCTCCTGCTCAAGGCGCTCCTTAGCACCAACGGTATCTTCAGCTTTTTTCTCCGCTCGCCCGAGGCTCTTTTTGAGAGCATCAAGCTCGCGGAGGGCGGTGTTATTCTCGTCTGCAACAAAGAACAAGCATGAGATTCATAAGTAAGCAAGCAGCCAAAGAAACAAAAGATCGATAAAAAAACACGAACCTTGAAGCCGCTGAAGGCTGGCCTCCAATGCCAGATGCTGCTTCACCAGTTGGTTGACACCTTGAACAAAAGGCTGCGAGAAGATGCAACTTGTCAGGAAAAAGGCTCGGGGGCTGCGCCCAAGGAAACGAGCAAAGCAAATCACGCATATGAAAAGCATTCGGTGGATCCCCCAAGACACGCACAAAAAAGAAAGACATGATCAGCAGATCATCCAAAAGACGCTCGGGGGCTCCCCCGAGACACGAACAAAAGGAAAAAAAATGATCAGCAGATCATCCGAAAAAAATGCTCGGGGGCTCCCCCCATGGCAAGAACGAAAGCACTTACAGGATCAGACAGCGACGCCGAAGGTCCGGCTGTAGTCGGGAGACAATCACCCGAGCCTCCTGCGGAGAAGGGTTCAGAACAATGCCCCTAGAGGTGGCCACCGTCTGAGGAGGAGGAGGCGCAACCTTCGACTCCCCAACCATCTCCCGAGCGCCATCGCTGAAAGAGCCATCGGAGGAGTGTCTACAAAAGAAAACTTCAGCCAAATACAAGCAAGCAAAAATGAAAGAAGAGCAAAAAATCAACTGAAGATACTTACGAGTCCATATCACTCAAGTTGAAGACAGGCAAGGCCCTCTTGCCCTTCTTCTCTCCCTTCTTCTCTTCTTCTCTTCCTTCTTCCGGTTCGCCGGCGGCTGCGGCGCCATATCCCGCACGGGCACGGCCGGAATAGGAGAGGAGGAGCCACCATCACCTCCACTGTGATGCACAAGGCATGGCGGGTTCCTAGGTGTCGGCAGAGTCGAGGCATCCGACGATTCGCTCGAGCTATGTGTCCGCTTTCGAGTCTGCTCCTCGTTCGACCCAAAGGTTTCTTTAGCCGGAGACCGCGCCGAAGGGAGCTCGGACATGGAGTCCACTACCTCATTGTCCGGTGCATCTAGAAAACATTCGGGTAGTGGAGGCGTCATGCCAGGTACCTTGAACTCCTACACAAAAGAAAACAAACTCTCAGAATAGACGAACTGCAAGGAGATGCAGTCGAAAAAAGCGCTACGCGCACGTCCCAGATCTACACCTGCGGCACCGGTCGAGAGGCCCTGAATGGAAGGTTCATCGAGCTACCCGGAATGTCCTCGTCAGCCTTAAACTTCAGCAGCGGCCGGAGGATTCCGTCAACGTCCCCCTTGGAGAGCTCTCTAGTCGAAACCCTAGTTGGGTCGTGGCGGCCAGAATAAAGGAACTGTCGTGGTATTGCCGACGAGTACGCCATGGAGGGGTCCTCACCGTGCGTGTTTAGAGACGTGGGGTAAGGCGGACGGTTGACGGGTACGAGGTAACATAGCTTACCCAGGTTTAGATCCCACGACGGTGGCGGAATCCTACTCCTGCTATAAATCACTATAAGGGCAATACGCCGAGTTACAGAGATAGGTTCGCTGTGCGAGGTTGTGTGTAAAATGATGCCCTAAAGGCTCCCATAGGACCGAATTATATATTCGCCAGGTCCTAGGGTTACAGGGAAAAGTCCTAGCCGGACATGTTACAGAGTTCTACACCGTCTGTTACTAGTATTGTGTATCTTGCACTCCAAGGCCCCGGGTACGCTGGTGACTCCACCGTAGCCTTCCTTTATCCGGCATGGGCCTCCCCTCTAGATCCATCTAACTGGTCCGCCCAGCAGGCCATAGGCCATGCTACCGACTATGGGCCACCCGGGTTAGTCGGATAAGAGACATGCTATGAGGATACCCATATAGCATATCCCCAACAGTAGCCCCCGGAGAACTCTGAGATCTTGCGCCGTCTTGCCTCTTCCCGTGGAATGCTCCGTCTAGATGGATGTCGGCAAACCGTCAAGAAATATCTTGTAGTCCTCCCAAAGAACGCTGCAAAGATTTTCTCCGTCTTCTATGAGTAAGTCGGAGAAATGCTGAATCTTCCATCGTACACTCCTGTTGTCGAATTAAATCCGTCTATGCCGGAATCTTCGATGGGACGGCTCATCTACCATGTCAGTTATGACGACGTAGGCTGTAGGTCAGCGACGCCTCGTAACTCACACATGCAGAGAACGCAATCATATCTGATTTTCCCGCGTGAGCGATACGAACCGTTAGCAGCGACGGTTGGAGACGTGGCGAAATTACCGCGCACATTCACGAACATGTCGCCTACGCGGCAACCATCCGATTAGCTACATGAATCTTGACGCAGAGTAAGATAAATAGTGGTCGTGGGTCACTTGCCACTTTTTCACCCCATTCTCCAGCGTCATCGTCTTCTTCCTCCAGCCGCATGCCTCCTCGAGCTCTCCCCGAAAACCTCGAGAAACCCTAGCCTCCTGCCTGCACCAGTCGTGTCCTCTTCCTCCTCCATGGCTAGCAGCAGTTCAACCCCATCAATGGCGGCGTCGAGCGAAGCCGCGGCGAAGCCGGCGAGCTCCGTCGTCGTGCCCCCAGAGGGCCTGGTCATCCCCGCATCGGCGGTGATAGAATCCACCGGCGGCGACCATAACCCGGCAGTGCTGGAGCCCCTGGAAGAGGAGCCAGATTCGCACAAAGGCGACTGGCGCGGCTCGGACATCACCGGCCGCGACCTCCAAGAGATGGTCGCTGAGGGCTATCTCCCTGCGACGGAGGGGCTCGCCTGGCGAGCGGCGCCGGCCGACGAGGTGACCCCCTCTCCCCAAGCCGGAGAGAAAGTATACCTCAAGGCGCAATTGGTACGCGGCGTTTCTTTGCCCATCTCCCACTTCTTCCTGTCCGTCTTGAATCACTTCAAGGTCCAACCCCACAACCTTTCCCCCAATAGCATCCTAGTGCTTAGAAACTTCGTGGCACTTTGCGAGGGTTACCTAGGGATTAGGCCTAGGTTAGATCTGTTTGTCTATTTCTTCACCGTCAAACGTGAAGCCATACATAGCAAGGAGGATCTTAGAAACTGCGGCACCATAAGCTTCAAGATCCGTCCTGGCCGGCGGTTCCCCGACATCGTCGGCCACGAGTCCTGCAAGAACTGGCAGCAGACGTACTTCTACGGCCCCGACATTCCTTTGTCGGGCCGAGAAGCAACGTACCCGGACTTTGTGGACGGAGCCGCCGCCGAAGTCCCCACATGTAGGTCCCATGCCTCACTTCCCTCCGACCTCAACGCTTCTCGCGCAATAAGGCGGATCGAATGGTTTGTAGAGACGGGTCTGACCGGCTTGAACCTAGCCATGTGCTGGTTCATCAGGCGGATCCAACCTCTACAGCACTTTATGAAGCTTATGCACGAGTACACCGGCGACCGAAGGGATACCCTCCGGATCTCCGAGGACAACTTCTTGAACGACTCCGTCAAGTTCCGCCTTAAGGACATCGTCAAGGTGAAGGACAAGAAGCGTGGCTTCACCCTCACCTACGACATGTTCGTAGACGGAAAGTGCCCAAAGGTAGACATTTATTTCCCGTGTATGACATTGCTCCATTTTTTCCGTCTTACTAATACCATCTTATCTAACACAATGACTTATCACTTAACAGCTTAGCGATCTAGATGAGGGCAACCTGACCGCCCAAATCTATGATCCCAAGATGAAGGAAGTCACGGTTGTGTCCGACGATGATGCCCCGTTGGCGCGAAAGCGGAAGAGCTCCACCTCTGACGCTGCCGACGGAGGCAAGAAAAAGAAGACGGAGGGTGGAGCCTCCAAAAAGAGTACTGCCGCCCTGGAGGCGGAAAAGAAGAAAGCCACTGGGATGTTTGCCACTAGGCGCCTTCCTAGTGTAAGCTTCTTATTCTCCGACATTGTCTTGTTTATCTGTCTTATTCCTGTACTTATGCATTTTTGCACATTTCAGGAAGAAAGCCACAACCAGCCTCAATAAGTCCTCCAAGACTCTTGGGGCTTCTAGAAATATTAAAGATATGCTGCATCGCGACTCTTCCCCCGCCATCGCCCCTGCTACTCCTGCCGTCAAGCTCTCCTCCGTTCCGACAAGCTCCCAAGCCCGGGAGGCACCAGGCCCATCCGCCATGGAAGTGGATTCTGGCGCCTCTACCAAACTCGCAGTTGTCGGCGAGCAGGCGACGCAGGAGAGCGCTGCTCTTCAAATGGCTGAAGCTCCGGCTAAGGATGCCATTGGTAGTGGCAAGGCGGTGGTGGGTGTTGGTACTTCTGCCGAAGTCGGCGCCTCTGCTCCCCAGAAACCCCTCGAGCTGCCAAAGATTATCTTCCCAGTGCTTACACCGTGTAACACAACTACAGTTCCTAGAGGAGTGCCGTCGTCTCCGACATGCGGCCTTGAGGAGCTACTCCGCCAAGCAGACATCTTGCGACGCAACAGCGTTTCCTTTGGCAAGCTGCTGCCCGAGAGTGCTACAAACCTCAAGATCATCGCACTTGTAAGTTTTACTTTACCTTTTGCATTTCATATGAGTATCCCACTGTAGCCCCCGAGGATGTAGACCGGAAACCATTGGTTTTGCATCTATATGCTCTAAAAGTGACTAAGTTAGAAAAAAACTCTCACTGTAGCCCCCAAGCATTTAGATAGAATGAATTGTTCCGACTAGATGCTTTAAGAGTAGCATACATAGTGTTCATAATTTTAAGTGTTGTAGCCCCCAAGCCTCTAGTTGTAACTGAATTAGTTCCGACTAGATACTTAAAGAAAAGCTAAGCATTTTCTGAGTTAAAACTTTATACTGTAGCCCCCAAGCTTCTAGTTGAGAACTGAATTAGCTCCGACTAGATGCTTAAAGAAAAGCTAAGCATATTGCTAAGTTAAAAACTCTTGCTATAGCCCCCGAGCACCTAGATGGAAAATCTCTGACTAGGGGCTCCAAGTAGACTGAACAACGACTTGATTTTGTATTTGTTTCCACAGAATGAGAATGCTCGGAGGGGCATGGCCAATGAAAAGTACCAGAAGATGCGCGCGGAAGCTGAAAAGGGTAAAACCGCGATCTTGAAGGAACAGATCATCAAAAACAAGAGTCTGTTTTCTTTTTGCGCATTTCCGTCTTACTTTTGTGCCTTCCTCTTTCGAGTACTCACTGTGTACTTTGCTTTCTCTGTCTTGCAGAGCATGTAGCCAAGGCCAAGGATATTGTCGAGCAGTCCAAGCACATCCAGCAGCTGGACAGCGAGAACAAGATCCTTAAGAAGGAGAGGGAACAAATGCTGAAGATGCACGAGGATTCCATGAAAGCCCTGCAGGATTCCGCCTCCGCTGAGATCAATCGCTTGAAGGAGGATCTTGCGATCCTAAAGGATCAGAAGCAAACTGCCGATGAGCAAAACCTTCGCCATAGCGAGGCATTTAAGCTCCTCCAACAAGAGAAAGAATCCTTGGCGGACGTCGTCTGGCAGTCTAAGGCCAGCATCTTCAGTAAGTATCCTCCGCCTTGTAGCTATGTAGTCTGGGTACTTAGAATTTTTTGAACTCATGCAATGCTTGTCGGAATTTTTAGCTCCTATGGGTTTAACCCGCTCGCCTCCTTCGGACAAGGAATGCATGATTCTTGCCGGCAACTTTGTCAATACCGCCATCACCCAAGCCAAGGAGATTGCAAAGCCCCTCCAAATTTATATCAAGGCCTCCGACTCCGTGACGAAGTACTCGGAGATTCTACGCCGAGCCCCCGAGCTTGTCGCAAGGTGGAAAGCTTCATGTGCACGGGCTGGCGCAAGGATGGCGTTTTCCATGGTGAAGGCGCACTATGAAGGTGCCGACATCGACACCGTGACATCTGGTATCCCCGCCATGGATGATGACGGCAAGGTGATCGATCACGAAGCCATCCTGTCATCACTCGCGGGTTATGACACCAGGGTTGCCGAGTTGGTGGATGTCGACGTCTTCGTGCCTAGGAACTTTCTGGACAACGTCGACCCTGAATCCTTCGAGTCTCCTCACAGTGGTGACGCTGAGGGTGAATCTCCGGCTGGTGATGATGCGGCCTCCAAGTCCCCTGCACCAAAGGAGTGAAAAACACTTTGTAATTCTTGTTTCACCTCTGGAATGTGCATTGAAAAACTTGGTGATGTAATCTTAAGGCGGAAAACAATGGTTGTCATATCCTGCTACTTAAGAATTAATGCCCAGCATGTATATATTTTTTAAGCAAGTGCTGGCTTATCCATTACTTTGGTTTTTATGCTTGGCTTTTCGTGAGGAAGACTCGTTGTCGGAATCATGCGCTTAGGTGATGATACCCAATGGCACCGTCAAAAACCTTAGCACAAAATCGCCGACAATGAGTGCCGAAAGTCACTACTCAAGAATCCACATAAAAACAACAAAGAACGTGTAGACCAGAAAACTTAAGCTAACGCCCATAGGCAGAATTTTCACAAGTGCAATCGCAAAGCTTGTGCATAAAGGTTTATATGATCCAAAAATGAACACTAAAGGAGGTAAAAGACTCAGCAATATGAGTAAACCAAAGAGCTTTATTTCATTGATCATATAAGAGGTACACGATTAGATAAAAATGCCAAGTGTTGAAAGGACGTAGTTGTGCTATGTTCCATGGCCGATCAAGCTCCGGGTAGTCATCATCCAGGTCACGTCGCTTACGCTTATGATCCTCGTTGGGTCTATCCTTGAGCTCACGATTGTCTACAAGGTAGTAAGACCCATTGAGCAGTGCCTTGCTTATGATGAACGGTCCTTCCCATGGCGGGGATAATTTGTGTGACTTCTTCTGCTTAAGTCGGAGCACTAAATCCCCCTCTTTAAACGAGCGATGCCGGACGTGGCGACTATGGTAGCTTCGTAGCTTCTGCTGGTAGATGGCGAATCTTTGGCATGCCAAAACGTGCTCCTCCTCGAGAAGGTCCACATCTAGGCGTCTGGATTCTTCAGCATCATCTTCGTCGTAGGCGGCAACTCTTGGTGCATCGTGCAGGATGTCGGATGGTAGGATGGCTTCCGCTCCATATACCATGAAATAGGGAGTGTAGCCGGTGGATCTGTTGGGTGTAATTCGTAAACTCCACAGTACAGACGGCAATTCTTCCGCCCAGGCTCCAGCTGCTCTATGTAGCGGTGCCTCAAGACGTGGCTTGATTCCTTGCAGAATTAATCCATTGGCTCGCTCAACTTGACCATTGGATTGTGGGTGTGCCACATATGCAAGGTCAAGTCGGATGCCTTTGTCCCAGCAATAGGCCTCCACTTCTCCGAGTGACAAGTTGCTTCCATTGTCGGTGATGATGCTATGTGGGAGACCAAATCTCACCACTAGATCCCGGACAAATCTAAGGGCAGTTGCCCCATCAAGCTTTCTAATGGGTTTAGCTTCTATCCATTTGGTGAATTTGTCAACTGTTACAAGGAGATGCGTAAATCCACACGGTGCCGTTTGCAACGGTCCCACCATGTCTAGCCCTGTAACACCCTCAGAATCGGACCTATGCAAGTTTTAGCGAAACCCGCCAAACCCGCATAGAAACGATTCAAAGGTGCCCACTAGGCACTTTCGTGCGGGTGGAAAACGAAGTAATAACATTACACAACAGTCCTTGATGGGACCCACAGAACAGATATATATACAACACGACTCCATGAGTCAAGAATACAGATATACGGTACAAAGATCCAAATCACCTTGAAAAAACGATAGAGCCTCCAGCTACGGACAAGATGCAAATGGGGCTAAGAGCCCTGAAGAACACCAATGGCGTCCATAACCCTGCCCAGGCCAAGCCGGAAGGGTAACCCTGCTAACGGCGTCGATCTCAAAACCTGCTTAAACAAAAGGGGTGCCGACAAAGGGCAAAGGAAAAAGAAGGAGCATCGATCGAGGCCAGTGCACGGCGAGACTAGAATTCGGTCCTCGCCACAAAGGTATGGTGGATGGCGGCGGCAAAGATGCACTAAACATCCTATAGAGACTCGATACAACTAACGGTTATCGAGAGGGTAAGAAATACCTATTCGAACCAACCTGATTCTAACACCAAGCAAACCCTTCACGTGTTTCCCCTCGAGACCAAGCGAGAAGTCAACCGAGGAACTCACCCATTGGCGTTTTATTTATTCGATTATCGTTGCGTAATTACTAGTCGTATAGCTAATTGTCGATAAAAAGCGATGGGCACTTTTAGTTGACCATTACATTATAGTTGCAATTACTAATCGGTCAGATAGCATGATATAACCCAAAACCCAAAGCTTGTTGGTACTTTTATTTAGCCATTCCGTTGTAGTTGCAATACTTACTAGTCAGATACAATTGTATGGCGACAAACCAAACAAGCAATTGTGGATGGTATTTAGCCATTCCGTTGTAGTGAAGCTGATTACTAGTCATTATAAAGTCAAATTTATA
Organism: Avena longiglumis; assembly: GCA_030063025.1. NCBI lineage: Eukaryota > Viridiplantae > Streptophyta > Magnoliopsida > Poales > Poaceae > Avena > Avena longiglumis. Next base: position 130,802,597 of record CP125973.1, on the reverse strand, counting down.
GCAATAAACTTTAGTTATGCTTGTCTATGATCGAGATACTGTGCTCCAAGTCGTCCATATCTGCGGACACAGCTTTCAGAAAGTTTTACCCGGCCGGGGTGCACCAATAGCAACACACGCTCGATCAACCTCGGAAAAACCAAATCAAAACCCAACGAGGCTTTCACGACTGAACAATCACAGGATTCAGAAATATTTCAGGGCGCCACCCCTTGGAGTCTACCCGCAATGAAGTAAGCAAGCTCCGAGACGGACTCAAGGTTTGGGTGGACGGCGGTAAACGACTGGGAACCCGAAAGTGTGGCTGGGCTTGTCGATACCGCGTAAACGTGTCCCGATCCTAAACAGTACAGTGTGCTCCTCGCACAATTGTAAATACATAAGTAGCATGGCATAAGTACAGGATACTAATGAAAACCTCAAACTAGTTTGTGGCCCCAAGAAATAAGACTGAATCAAGCTCTGGCTCAGGGGGGTCCCATATACCTCCCGGATGTGGATAGCGCGATAAATCAAGGAACAGGTATCAAGTACTCGGGGTCTTACGGGACACAAGTGGGCGTTCGGAAACCAAATATTATCTATCACCCACCGATGCCTCTGCTTACTTCAATTTTAGTTGTTAAACAGGAATTAAAGTGAACAATAAGTAAAACTATGATCATCTCCAACATCAACATGCCGCAATACATCAACAACTGTGGCACTTGACAACACGCAACAGCACTTGAGCAAGCGACTGCGACACGCAAGTCCAACTATCTACCAAACAACAGGTAATAGGATGTGTCCAAGGCAATATAGGGCTGCACGGTATATCACAGGTACGGAAACTAAAGCATCGCAACACAGATAGCAATAGATCAACAGGATGGAATAAATACTATAAAAGGAAGATAGGTAGAAAGGGGGGAGATGCTCGCCTGAAACATGGTCGAAGGGTACATCCGAAGATCGGGGCGAAGCTCACATCAACTCAACGGCCTTATCCGCGAAGAACCAAAACACTAGAATAAACACCGGATGCAATATTTAATACAACGGCAGAAGATCGGCATGATGCATGTATGATGTATGGCATGGCAAAGGTGCGATGCAATTAGGTCATATTAAGCGGGGCCGGGGTCCCGACAATTACTTAGGTGGTTCATGTTATTTAGCTACCCCGCAATTTGAATGTTGTTTGAACATGGAAAAATAAGTTACCGGTTCGCTACACAAATTTAAATGAGGCCAATATAAGGCTAGATTTGCCCGCGTATGGGCCCCATATTTAATTATGAGGTGAATCGGCATAAGGCCCCCAAACCACAGACAAGGATGCATGCATGAACAATTTATATGCAACAAGTTGTTATTTCATTTATAAAAATAGGGTATCGAGGAAAAGGGTCACACATTAGGGCTCGACGATCTTGGTTAGGGTTCGACGGGGTTCCGGGTTGGTCTCGGGGTCCAGGGTTCGACGGGGTCGTTCTCGAACTCCGGGGTTAGGGTCTCGGATCGGGGTAGTAGATCTTGTCGCTTGGCATCCGTGAAGTAGAGCTCGTAGTCCGTCTTTAGTCGGTGGCGAACTTGACCGATGGCCTTCGGGTCCGGGGAGGAGCACTTGGCGTTGCCGAGCGGAAGTTCATGTCGTAACCGTGTCGACGATCTTGGCGGTTATCGGGTTTGGTCTCCAGATTCCGGGACGGAGCGCTTGGGTTCCGACCATTGTCGGTGGCGATCTTGGGCGTCTAGGTACTCCCATCTTATCGGAGTCTTGGCGACCTTGGTGTTCTAGCTTTGGTTGTTGGCCTCGGGTTCCTGATCCGCTTGTTGATGATGACCTTGGAACGGCAGCGGTCTTGATTTGGCATTGTGGTGGTGTCGACGACCAGGGCGGCACCAACATCCGGACAGCGGCACCATGTGCTCTGGCAGCGGCGGGGCGGGCTTGCGGGGGCGCGGGCGGAGAGAGAGCGGAGGCGGCGGAGCCACGCTGGGAAGGCGGCGGAGGCTAGGAAGGTCGGCGGAGCCGCAAGGCGGGCGGAGGCAGGGGCAGCGGGAGGCGAGGAAGGGCGGAGAGGAGCTCAGGGAGGCGACGCTTGGCAGCAGCGAGTGAGTCTGCGGCGAGCGGGAAGGCAAGCGGCGGCTACTGAGGCTGGCCAGGCGCAGCGGCGAGACAGGGGAGCGGAGGCTTGGCGGGGAAGAGCAGGCGGGCTGGGCGGCAGCAGGCTCGAGGCCGGGAGGGGCGGCCTTGAAGGCGACTCGGGGCGAGGCGAGGGCGGGCTGCTGGGCTCATGGAGGAGAGGTGGGCTGGAGGCGGAGCCGAGCACGCCAAGTCGGGCGCGGGTGAAGGGTGGAGCGGTGGGCGCCCGGTTACTGAGGAGAAGAGGGCGCTGCGTCGGGAGGCGGCGATCGTGCGGAGGAAGAGCGAGGCGTTGCGGGGAAGAAGAGAAGGGAGAGGAGAGGCACGGGGCAGGGTGGGTCCGTGGGCCAGGGCGTCTTGAGGTCCAGGCGAGGTGAGTGGGGCAGCGTGTGTCGCGTGAGGCCAGGGTGGGTTGGGTGTGTTGGTTTTGTTTGGGTGGGTGAGGGTAGGTCTAGGTGGCGTTCTGTTGGTTGGGGATAGGGAGAGGGTGAGGTGGCGCAAGGGGGTTGGTCCGGGTGAGGTGGAGGCTGGGTGTGGGTAGGTAGTTTGGTAGGAATAGGATTAGAGGTGGACCGTTTGTAAAATCCTGGGGTGGTCGTTCGGGTCATTCGGCCCGTTCGACTGCCCCACCAAAAATAATATAAATTTTATTTGTTTTAATAACACCGTTTGCAAACTGATAGCGGCCAAAACAAAATATTCCGGAGAACCGGGATTTGCGTTTGAATAAAGATGGGGCGTTTTAGAAAACAAAACGGGCTTGCGAAAATAGTTTTATGCGAACAATGCATGATGATGACGATGCAATGCACAAATTCAACGCGATTTTCTAGTAGTGGTTTTGCGGGATGCCACAAGCCCCCAGACTGCAAACGGCCAAGTTATTGGTATTCTTCGCAATTCTTCAGCAGGAACATGTGGTTGTTGGGCATAATGCTGGCATCTTGTGCACGTCTCAACCAGCTTGTCGGCGTCCGCCTTCGCGGTCAGCCAGTAGAATCCTTGTCGGAAGGCTTTCGCGACAACCGATCAAGGAGCGGCATGATGCCCGCAATCTCCGAGATGGATTTCGCGTAGGATTTCCATACCTTCTAGCTGGGAAACACACTTTAGGTATACACCAGTAGTGCTCCTTTTGTAGAGTTGCCCATTGATTATGGTATAACCCTTTGCTCGTCGTACTATCTGCCGTCTTTCGACCTCGTCGTCGGGCAAAGTTCCGTGTTCGAGATATTCCATGAACGGTTTTGTCCAAGCCGGAGGGGTCTTTGTCACCATGTTGACGAAAGAATCTGCTCTGTCCGGGTTGTCGATGTCGGCGCCCTTCACGGATGGTGTGTGTAGATGCTCTAGGAAAACTCCTGACGGAATTTGCTTGCGCCCTGATCCAAGTTTAGACAATAGATCAGCCGCCTCGTTTTGCTCCCTAGGCACATACTTAACTTTGTAGCCCAAGAAGCTCTTGGCTATCTCATCCACTTCGTCTCGATATGCCGCCATCATAGGGTTCCGCGCATTCCAGGTGCCAGCCACATGCTAGGCAACTAAGTCGGAATCTCCACAGCAAACTATGTGCTTGATGCCAATATCCTTGGCTACACGCAGTCCGTGAATGAGTGCTTCATACTCCTCCATGTTGTTTGTAGCCTCGAAGTGGATCTGCAGAACGTAATGTAGCTTGTCTCCTTTTGGTGACTGTAGCAATACACCAGCCCCTGAGCCATTGAGCAGCTTTGATCCGTCAAAGTGCATCACCCAGTACTCTGGTTCTGGCAACGGAGTGGCATCTGGCATCTCCGTCCAATCTGCGATAAAATCCGCCAAGCCTTGTGACTTGATAGCGTCGCGTCTTTTGTAAGTGATCTTGAAGGCGGCCAGTTCAATGCCCTAATTCGCGACCCTTCCTGTAGCGTCGCTGTTGTTGATAATGTCGGACAGTGGAGTCTTGCTCACTATTGTGATTGGGTGCTCCTGAAAGTAATGCCTCAACTTCCGTGAAGCAAGGAATACTCCCTAAGCTATCTTTTGGTAGTGCGTGTAACACTGCTTGGAATCCGTCAAGACCTCGCTTACGTAGTAAACTGGTCTTTGAACTTCGTGCTCATAGCCTGGTTCCTTCCGCTCTACTACGACGACGATGCTGATAACCCGGTTGGTTGCCGCCATGTAAATTAACAGGGGCTCGCTAGGCTCGGGTGCTGCAAGGATGGGCGCTGAGGAAAGAATCTCCTTGAGCTGCTTCAATGCTGCATCTGCTTCGTCCGTCCATGTGAATTTGTCCGCCTTCTTCAGCAAATTGTACAGCAGCAGAGCCTTCTCTCCAAGTCGGCTGATGAACCGACTAACTGCTGCAACACAACTTGTTAGTCATTGGATGTCCTTTAGGCATGTCGGACGGTTTATGTTTAAGATGGCCTTGATTTTCTCCAGGTTGACCTCGACTCCGCGCTGGGAAACGATGAAGCCCACCAATTTTTCGGCTGGAACCCCGAAGACGCACTTCTTAGGGTTGAGCATCATGTTGTATTTCCGGAGATTATCGAAGGTTTCTTTTAAGTCGGATATTAAGTCGTTTGACTTTTTAGACATCACCGCGATATCGTCCACATAGGCGTGAACGTTTCGACCAATTTGGTCATGAAGGCAATGTTGCATTGTCCGCTGGTAGGTAGCACCTGCGTTTTTCAGCCCAAAGGGTATCGTGACATAGCAAAACGTGCCATACGGGGTAGTGAACGAAGTGGCCAATTGGTCTGACTTCCTCATCTTGATCTGGTGGTATCCTGATTATGCATCGAGAAAACACAAAAGTTCCGAGCCAGCCGTCGAATCAATGACTTGGTCAATGCGAGGCAAAGCAAACGGATCTTTGGGACATGCTTTGTTAAAGTCGGTGTAATCAACGCACATTCTTAATTCATTGGTTCCCTTTGTGGGGACAAGTACAGGATTGGCTACCCATCGGGTGTGAAGGACTTCTCGGATAAACTCGGCCTTAAGTAACCTAGCTATATCTTTGCCAATGGCGCGTCTCTTCTCATCTCCGAAGCGTCGTAGAGGTTGTTTCACTGGTTTACATTTTGGATCTATGTTTAAGCTGTGCTCGGCAAGTTCCCTAGGTACACCTTTCATGTCGGCAAGTTGCCAGGCAAAGATGTCCCTATTCTCACGGAGGAACTCGACGAGCGCGCTTTCCTATTTGGGATCCAGGTTCATCCCAATGGCGACGGTCTTGGAGGCATCGCCTACCACAAGTTCCACCGGCTTGGTCTCGATGGCGGCCTAGAACGCAGGAGCGGAGTCGGAGATCTGCTTCTTCGACGCGGGCATCTCTAAGTCATTGACCTTGCTCTAGATCTCTTTGAATTCTTATTTGTAGAGGATACCGCAACGGCCGCTTCATTGATCTCGCAGTCCCTTGCCTTGGTAAAGCTTCCGGATACGGTGATGACACCGTCGTCCGGGTATCTTGAGCTTGTTGTAGACGGCATGGCTTGGCCATGAACGTGTGGAATATGTCGCGGCGAATATGACGTGGTACACGCTCTTGAAGGGGACCACCAAAGGTCATGCGCTCTGACGGTAATTGTTATTGTTAACGCCGCCAAAGGCTACTGAAGTGTGATGCACCCAAGGGACCGAGCCTCCCGTCCGTGAACTACGCCATGGAACACGGTGTTGGTCCGCCTTAGGTTTGCCTCCGTCAAGTTCATCTTTTGCGGTATCCGGTACATGATGTTGATGCTGCCCACATCCACCATGCACTTGGTGAACTCCACGCCAATCAATGGGTTGATGACCATGGCGTCGGGTTCTCCGTGGGCACAAGGTCCGGTGGTCCGCCCTGTCAAGTTATTGGAACCTCCGACCAGCGCAGTATTGGGGAACTGGGGAAAGAGTGGCCATCGGGATCCTCGAGAGGTCTTCGTGTCGTGACGGTGGTGCCAAGGAAAGTGTGGTAGATCGGGCCTTCTTTGAGAAGGGTTCTTGTCGCCGCTCTTGGCGGCGCTTTGGGGTCAACATCCTCGTCCATGTCACTTGAATCCTTGGACTCCTCCTCCTTCTTCTTCCCCTTGCCCTTGCCTCGCGGTCTGTTCTTCCGACTTCGCTTGTAGCCGGACTCCGGGTCTTCCTTGAGGTCGTTGACGAACTTGCAGTGTCGATTGGTATGGGTGGCCTTGCCGTTTACATCGAGGTGTACGAGGCACGGCATATCGCGGTACTCTTCGTAGGTTTGGGGAACGCGGAGCGGCGCCGAGTTGGTTTCACTTCCTCGTTGCTGCCCACGGCATGCTCCCATTCCTCGGCCACGTTATCCGCCTTCTCCTCGTCCTGCAAAAGTCATGGCGACCATGTCGGTAGATTGCTTTTATTCTGGAGCGGTTTTCCGCTTTGTACTGTTGTTCCTCCGAGCTTGGGTTGGAACGTCCGTTGCCGGCAAAGAGCCACGAGCATCGTCGGCGGCGGCTGCGAACTCACTAGCTGACTGAATCATCTGATTCAAGTCAAGCTGATGATTGTCCTGCAAGCGCTTTAGCTTATGCGGAGTAATGTGCCCCTTTCCAACCCATCGATGAAGGCGGACATGGCAGTCTCGGCGTGCACTCCTGCGCAGGAATTTTTCATGTCCAGCCAGCGGGAGAGGTAGGCGCGAGATGTCTCGTCTTTCTCTTGCACGCACCGCTGTAGATCGCCCACCGTGCAGGGACGCTTGTATGTACCCTCAAAGTTCTTGGTGAACGCTTCTTGCATGTCCAGCCAGTTGTAGATAGATTTCTCCGGCAAGTCGTCGATCCATTGACGGGCCGTGCCCGCCAACATTAACGGGAGGTACTTGACGGCGACGTTGGGGTTGCCTCCGCCAATCTCCACCGCGTTGCCGTAGTCCTGCAACCATGTGGCTGGCTTGGCGGTGCCGTCATAGGGCTTGATGGTCTTGTCAATCCGGAATCCTTTGGGGTAAGTTGTGGACCGTATTGCAGGTCCAAAGCAACGTGGTCCCAGGTATGGTCCTTCCCGGGCCTCGTGGATCTTATCGATCCGCGAACGTGCATAGTACGGCTCCGGGTTCTTCTTTTTGTCAACAGGGGATGGGCTGCGTGAACGACATGGACCTCGTCCGCCATGGTGACTGTTTGGCGGCGACGGGGGCGGAGGTGGCGGTGGGTTAGCTTTCTTGTTGTTACCCTCCTGCGATGCTTCACGCCTGTCGCGGTTGCTTGTCGGACGCGGAGGGTCATGGCGCGACCTGCTCTTATGTCCTTCGTTGTGCTTTCCGTCATGACGGGTCTACTCCGCGTTGTCGCGGATGACGATGCCACACTGCTTTGGTGGGGGCATATCCGTACGATGGTGAGCCTTGTAGTCTTCCTGACGTCGGGGGGATCGGGGCGGTGGCGGTGGGCGGCGAGGCTGGTATCTTTCTCCGTGGTCGGAGGATATGGGGATAACATCCTTCCTATTGCGCGCATCCCTCCGTCTTTGTTCTGATGAACCCGTCCGTGATCTGACATCCTGAGGAGATCTGTCCCTTGGCGGTTTATACTGGCTAGATCAGCAGAGCGCTGGGTCAGACTCAAGCCTCTGAGAGGTGGCCTTTTCCTGCTGCTTTACCTCCTTGGCCACTAGGTCATAGACCTGTTCCACTGCCTCAGGCGATCTATCCTGCTCTAGGAGGGTCTTGGCGAAGGCGAGGTTAAGGAGTGAGGTGGGCATCACCTGCTTGCCTTCACTATCAATGTATGGCTTGGCCTGTGCCGGCTTCGAGGGGGCCCATCCTAGGTTGCGCCGTACACCAGGATCGTTGATGACGCGAGCCGGATCTTTCTTAGCCTTCTGCTGCTGCAGCAGAGTCTTGTACTCGGCCTCCATTGCTCTTGCTTTCTCTATGGACTTCTGCGTGTTGACCAGATCTCGATCTAGTTTAGTGCCTTGCTCCGCGATGGCTTGCGCTTCCTCCAGCAGTTGCTGGCGCTTCTCGTCAAGCTGGGTCACGTTCCGGATATGATCAACAGTTAGTGGCTCAACGAGGAGGTTGCCATACATCACTCTATCAGCTGTAGTAACGTGGGCTGTTGCCGACATAGATGCTGGAGGCGGCAAGTTTGCGGTGTTGTTGTTGCTCGGACCGGTGTCGAGTTCCTGCGGCTGCTGCACTCGATTAGGCGGAGGAGGCATGACTCTTGCGCGATCATTGTCAGCAGCAATAAGTGGCCCCTTCCCCTTATCCAGCACCGTAGGCGGAGCTTGCCCGGGCTGGTCTTCATCCATCGCTGTCCCGATGGTGACGAACACTCCTCGAGACATGACGGTGTTATTAGCTTGTTCGTCGCGCGAGTACTCCTCCTCCATCTCCTGCATGGCGGAGTCTAGCTCCTCTGGACTAAAGTCTATCTCCTCTGAATATGCACTGAAATCAGCATAAAGCGCGTCAATGACAGAGTCGGAGGGTGCCAGGACTTCCTCGATGACGGGCGGTGGAGGTGCAACGGCCTCGACGATGACTGGAGGTGGTGGCGCTGCTGCGACGATGGCGGCCGGAGGCGGTGGTGGTGGCTGAATTGGAGGTGCTCACACGAGCGCAAGCGCCCCGAGCCGCCGCCTCCCGCGTAGTTGTTGACGGTGTTCACCATGCTTTCGAAGGTACGCCCCGGCGCTGCCTCTTAGAGAATGTCGGAGAAGCGTGCCATGGTCCAGTCCTTCCACAAAGTGATAGATGGCATCATCATTGGGGTAGTGGGCCAGATCGGCTCGTATACGGAGCCACCTGGCCAGGTAATCGCCGGGTTTTTCGCCCTCTCTCTGAACACAGCGGGCCAGATCGAAGATGGTAACCACGCCGACGAACTTGGATCTCTGCTTTCAGAACGCACGGACGAAGCCGACGGATTTGCAGTGATCTTCCACCTTTATATCCTGCATAGGGGCGGTTTGGGTGGGTCTTGAATTTTTTAGATCTTTGCCGGCAATCTCCGAGGAGTGATACGACATCGATCCTTCCGCGAACGTATCCTGCCCGTAGGCGGTCTGTGCGGGTCTTGATGCTTTCCGATCTTTGCCGGCAAACTCCGAAGAGAGATTCGACATCGATCCTTCTGCGAACGTATCCTGCCCGTAGATGGTCCGTGCGGGTCTTGATGCTCCTCCGATCCCAGGGAACTAGTGCCCGAGTCGGTTTCGCCGATGAAGAGGTGGATGTCTCCGATAGGAACGATCGAACACCGCGTAGGGTTCGTCTTCTCCGGGATCCAGAACTCGTCGGGGGGACGATCGGAACGTTGCCGGAGAAGAGAACACGACCGATGGCTACGGTTTCGCCGATTCCCGCGAAGATCTTGGTCCTCACCCGCTGAAGAGCCTGAAGCGCCTCTGGCCCCACGGTGGGCGTCAACTGTCGTGGTATTGCCAACGAGTACGCCATGGAGGGGTCCTCACAGTGCGTGTTTAGAGACGTGGGGTAAGGCGGACGGTTGACGGGTACGAGGTAACACAGCTCCCAGGTTCAGATCCCACGACGGTGGCGGAATCCTACTCCTACTATAAATCACTATAAGGGCAATACGCCGAGTTACAGAGATAGATTCGCTGTGCGAGGTTGTGTGTAAAATGATGCCCTAAAGGCTCCCATAGGCCCGACTTATATAGTCGCCATGTCCTAGGGTTATAGGGAAAAGTCCTAGCCGGACAGGTTACAGAGTTCTACACCGTCTATTACTAGTCTTGTGTATCTTGCACTCCAAGGCTCCGGGTACGCTGGTGACTCCACCGTAGCCTTCCTTTATCCGGCATGGGCCTCCCCTCTGGATCCATCTAACTGGGCCGCCCAGCAGGCCATAGGCCATGCTACCGAGCATGGGCCACCCGGGTTAGTCGGATAAGAGACATGCTATGAGGATACCCATATAGCATATCCCCAACAGGAACATCGGGTGCGCCCTATCTTAGAGCGGTTGCAACCGACGTTGGAGGAAGGTGCATATGATATCCACACCGTTCACCTCTTTATCCGGAATCACCTGAAGATCCTCCACCCGACGATAGAGTTCCTCTATCTCCGCCGTCTCACCGTCCAAGATGTGGTTCTTCCAGGACCTCTTCGGCTGGATTTTCTGGGAGGGGTTGAAAGGAGCAAGGCCAAACTTTTGCCCGTCCACTGTGGAGTCGCGGATGTAAAACCATCGCCTCCGCCAGTATTGGACGGACTCAGACATAGAAAAAGAAAAGAAGAGAAAGTTGGATTTAAGGGAAATGATGAAGCCGCCGATGGGATAAATACCATTGGAGCCAGATTGCCTCTTCACGGAATAGAGCTTCCGGAAGAGGCCAAAGTGCGGCTCGATACTGAGCCAGCACTCGCAAAAGGTGATGAAGCAGGCAATGTGAAGAACAGAATTCGGCGAAAGATGATGGAGTTGGATGCCATAGAAGAAAAGCAATCCACGGAGAAAATCGTGGACTGGGAAAGAAAGGCCCCGAAGGACAAAAGCGATAAACATGACCCGAAACCCAGCGGGTGGACGGGGAATTACCTCGTCGCCGGGAATCTTGACGGCCTGCTTGTCCTGCGGGATTAGACCACGCTCACGGAGCTTGCGAAGATAGCCCTCACGCGTCTTCGACCACCGCCAGCCACCATCAGTGCCGCGGGTAGCGGCAATACCCTTCTTGCCACCGGCAGCAGCGTTGGTACCAACTACGGTGGATGCCTTCTTTGATTTCCCCATTGCAGTGCGATGACGGCGACGATGTGAGTGTAAGAACGAAGATGGGAAGGATAGGAGAATTTCCAGCGCGCGCGAGAAAAGTTCAAGAAGGTGGGAGCAGTGAAACGAGAATGGCTGCGGTGAAAACAAACAAGTTTTTTCCCAATGATTATAAGGACGAAGAAGATGCACGGTGACCGTTCATCGGGAAGCCCTAGAGCCAACATCAGAATCCAACCGTCCACGTGTCAGCACGGCAGAGAACCGTCGCTCGCACGCCGTCCACTACGCACGGAAACCGAGGCAACGTCGTAATTATCTCCACGTCGCGCGTGACCAGTCAATTCAAAGTCAGAAGGTGGGACCCACGTTCACCCCGTCACGACATCTCTGGCGTCGCAGACGCTTGAGGTCACCGATCGTCAGCACTGACGTCATCAAAGCTATACTAGCAACGGTTACAAATCTTCGACTACACAGCTAAAAGTACTCACTCGAATCTACGATTCGAGTAAATACTCGGGGGCTACTCCTATCAGGAGCGCTGGCCGCGCACCCGAAATATGATCAAAGTACTACACCACTGAACTATTCTTCGAGTCCTACGTCGAGTCTACGACTCCACTACGGACTCGAGGGCTACTCCCATAGGGAGGATGGATTCAAACATCCAAAAAAATTGTGTCCTATGGACCTAAAAGTCAACAAAGACTTGAATTAAAGTCTCTGCTCGAGTCTACGACTCGAACTGACACTCGGGGGCTACTCCCATAGGGAGCTATGGTCGTGCACCCTATGAATTCTTCGACTGCAATCCTTCGGATCAGCATGCAAAAACTTTTCGGCAACTTTGCCCCAGTTAATGCTAAGTGAGTAACATTCTCTTTGGCCACCCGAAACACCTCCGCGGTGATAAACATTCGGATACTGCGGCTGCGACGCAAAGATAAGACCTACAGATACCATCTGATGGCCTGGCAACGCACACGACTACGCTCTGCTAGTAAATATCCGTGCTAGCAGGCGCGATGGAAATCCCGACGGACGCATTGGGTACATCATTTGAAAATCACTGGAATTCCACTCATGTAAGTCCTCAACGGCCTGGGTCGAATTACGTCAGCATATGTTCCGGTTTCGAGTCGAGGGACTCGAATCTAAAGAAGGTCGTGTTGTTTTGTCATAAGATAGTTAACTGGCCCTGATCCGTCAGGAGATTCAGGCACACGCATCAACAATCCCTACATATTAAAATCATTCTTTGATAAACAGAAAACAGCTGCACCCGAAAAGATTGAAGAGTCCTCAGCCGAATCTACGATTCAACTGAACACTCGGGGGCTACTGACATGGTTATACCCCACGGGTACATGACCTTAGCATACCTGGTCCGGTCCAAGGAAGGCCCACAAGAATATACGCGGCCCATGAAGACTTTCGGGTGGCCCAAGTCCAGGATGTTTTCGGATCCTTGGAGAGCAAGACTAGAGTAGATAGAATATTCAAAGAGGCAAACCCTAAAACCTGTAACCGACTTAGTCTGTGCCCGATACCTGCCTACTTCTATATAAAGGCTAGGAGGACACGACGAGGAGGGCACTTCATACCACCGCATACACACCTCCACGCCAGATTGCATCTGCGCACCCCTATAACTTTCGGTTCCTCCGTAATCAAGAGCGCAAAGGTGAGTAGGTTTTTCTCCGGGGCTCGAACACAGGTAAACCTCGTGTCCCCGTGTTGCTTGTTTGTTAACCGTTCCGCGATCTCCAGCATCCCCATCTTCTCCAAAACCCAAGCTCATAACAATGGGCATTGACGAGATTAAACCTCGTCAACTGCAGGACCTGAGGAGAGCGTCATCATAGAGGTGCCACATCAGTGTACATCGCACCCTAGAGGCCCACGCTCCGAGCAGCTGCCAACCTGGACTCCAACTACAGCCTTGGAATTCCTCGTGCAACCCGGATAGTGCCTCCAAGGAGGGAAACAACATGATAGTGTCGCCACTGCCTGAACCAGCAAGCTAGATCTAGGGTTTCCCCCGTTGCATAGGAGGGGGCACGGAGAGGAGGGCCTATACGACGCCTTCAAGAAGGTTACGACGCCCATAGGCATTGTCGTCGTCCGCAACAGCATAGAGATTTCTCCCAGCCCTTACACGAACCCCACTGTCCACAAGGGCAAGCATGACGGAACCCAACTGCTGAACAAACCACCGACGAGAGGCGAACACAAGTCTCCAGCGAGAGAGGCGATGACCACCTCAAGCATCATCAAAGCCATCCCGACTAGCTGCAGATCCACCTTCCTCATCCTCGTGATGGACGGGAGGATGCAACGCCCATCCATGGCGCCATTCATCTCCCTCCAAACCACCACCATCTCTCCTATCAACCCGCTGTAGCAGCCTTCCACTGGACATGCCTCCACGGTCGCCCTTCTTCCAACGGAAGGATGCAACACCTAGGCAGTGCCATTCCTCTCCCGCATGCCTCGCCACTCCGCATTCCTTCTTCCTCTGTCCCAGACATCGCGTAGACCATCTCAGCCCACACACAACGACGACCGACCAACAGGACCGAGCCATCGCCACTCGCGCGTCGCACCAGGGGTGTCCACCACGCCAAGAACGCCCTGAACCAGCCCCTTTCGCTAGTCTGAGCCACCAGAGCCTGCAACGGCCGCGGCCCTCTAGGCCCAGATCGAGTCTGCGACGTTGCCTCCGCGCCAGTGCATCGCCTAGCAATGTCGCGTCGTGTCACCCGCCTGCACCCCAACGCCTCCACCTTTCCCATCCCTCCATTGCCTGCTCCTCTGCAGTTCCTCCTCGCCCGCCAGACGCCATGAGACTCCGCCTCGAAGCACAACAGGACGCGCTAGCTCTGCCCTCCACCTTCGGTGGGACTGGTGCCGCCATCGGCCTGGGGGAGCCAGATTTGAGGTGGTTGGCTAGGTAGTGTGGGGCCTCCAGAGTTGCTCAAGTGGAAGCGACCAGGGAGGATTCTTTTTAGGGTTTCAGTCTGCATGAGAGAGTTGACCAAGAGCAGATACTCTTTGGATTCATAATAAAACTTTCAAAGAGACTAGGGACGGTGACAGAGAAAGGGACGAGCAGAGGCACAGGAGAAAGAGAAAAAAGTGCTTACAGCCCAACCAATGTGGTTATGTGGATGTACAGCATGACCGACACAGAAGCTCCTACATAAGGCAAGAAGCCCTTGCGCTTCTGCCATTTGGCATGGACGAATGACATTCGTTCCAGACTCGATGTACAAAGAATGTCTTCTCTAAAATAAAAGTACTATGTGGCATGAAAAGTTCATATATTTTTTAAAATAAAAATTAATAAATAAATAAACAAAAAAGACGGAAAATAAGATATAAGTCCAGACGTACGTACGTACTCCGGCCCCCTCCTCCTCCCGCACCCGCGCGGCGTCGCCGTGCCGCGCCGGGCGGCCTCCCCTCCCCGTCGAGCCCTCTCTTCCGTGGTCTCTCCTCCCTACTGCCGCAGCCGCCTGGATCGTCGTCAGTCAAAGACCTAGGGGTGCGACGGCGGCGGCGGCGTCCCTGATCGCGATCTGGCAGGAAGACGGCGGCTTTCGTCCCGGCTGGTTTGGCGGTGGTGTTGCGGCGAGCGGTGGCCGGTGATCCTCGGCCCAGATGGCGGCAGGCGGCAGGCGGCGGCAGGGATCTAGGCCTAGCCGCGATCTGCCCCGTAAGTTGGCCTCGACGCCGGCACCTAGGCGACCCGGGCCTTGTCCGTGACACTAGGACGCTTGGGGCATCTGCCCCCGGCATGGTGGTGGTGGCCTCCTTGTCCGTCGAAATGGTCGGACGGGTGGTCTTGTCGTCTTGCAGCGGATCCTGCTAGTTTCCGGCGCGTGGCGTGGGGGCTGTTGGCTTGATTTCAATAAAGGATGTGGTCCTGGATCCCTCTCAAGCCAAGACGATGATCTGCCGGATGTTGGTCTCTATTGATTTGGTTTCTGTGTTGTGTTCCGGAAGACTCCGCCGACGAACTCTATAACTGCTATCATGTTGTGAGTTTGCTAAAAGGATTGAATTCGGCCATACGCACCCATGTTTTACCCTGACTGTTTGGTTTCAGAGGGTGTGCTTCGAAGCTTTGTTGGTTGTTATTATCATGGGGCATATTCTCGTTCCATGGTGCTGACGGAGAAAGTCATGAAGACCGAGATCTGAGGACAGACAATGGTGGTTCGAGTCTGAGTGGTGATGAGGAATTGGCTAGGTGACTTGTGAATTGGAGCAGTGGCATGCAAGTGGGGGCGACTACACAGGAGAGGTTCATGGTCCTACCTCTCAGGGTGAAAACCCAGGGTCTGGCCTTAATTGGTTGTGCCTGAAAATGGCCTTGTTGAAGATATTATTTTGAAATCGCGGATTTTCTTCAGGGTGAATCGGACGAGACGGTGTTTGTGCACTGTTCTTTTCTTGGAGTGGACTTTTGGTGTTGTCTTGGTGGTGGTAGTACTGTTGTTTCAATGAATGAGTCACTGTAGCGAGACTTTTCTTTTTTTGCAATTCTTTTTTTTTTGCTGTGTGCATCCGTGTGGCCGCTAGGGCAATGCGTTGTTGCAGAAACTGGGTGTAATTGGTATCATCTGATATTAATATACGCTCCTTTAAAAAAATTACTATCAAGAAAACAACGAAAAATAAAAGAAAAACGGGCGCTATTGGGCTGGCCCACGTACACATGGACGTGAGCACTGGCTCCACTATTTGCCACCGCCGCTGCCACTGCAGCCCATCAAATCGGCCACGCAGGGCACCCTCCTTCCGCCATGGAGCACCGCACCGCACCATATATGACCATAAACCCCTCCCAGTCCCGGGCTCCCATGGTCCCAGCCAGCCAGCCAGGTACTCCGTCCAATATCCATGCACGATCACACTGACAGTCTGGCACCGCCGCACCGGCCACCGAGACATCAGGCCATGAGCGAACGGTGGAGGGACATTCATCTATTAAACCCACCCTGTTTGACTGTTTCTGATGCATAAACCGCTACATAGTCTGGTCATCTGGTCACTGAAAAACTGGTTCTAATAATTAGCACAGCAGATAACACTAGAAGGTCAATTGGACCAGGCATTAGAATTCTCGGGGAAACATAAATCAAACTATCAAAGTATATACTACTTATAATATATGCTACAGGAACAGGAGGTACCAAGAAATGCAGTCTCACAGATTACTAGACAGAATATGTAAGCATCTCCCAAATGGTAGCATGCATCGATCGATGTAAAGACACGGCGGAGGTTCGCTCTCTTTCCCGGAGTAAAAATTAGAGTCAGTAGAAGAAACTCAAAGAACTCGACGGCGTGGTCAATGGTCATTTTATTCCCAAAATTTTGGAACAGGGCCAAGAGTTTCTTTTCCCCTATGGTTTTGCAAAACTGAACTAGATATTCACCATTATACACACAGGCTTTACAGTTCTGGAGAAATTAGATACAGGTGAAAAAAGAGGAGAGAAGTATCTATAATTATTGTTGAAAAAAAATGGAATTAAAGGTGAAAGGTAGACATGAGGTACTCTTATCCAGCACCGGTAGCATGTGATTCTGGCAGTTTCAAGCCATTCTGCCGTGGTGAAGGCGATTCCTGCAAATCCTGCTGCTCCTGGGATGGTAAAGGTGGATGCAACTGGTCCTGTATTTCCTGCTGTTGCAATGGTGGTTGCAACTGATCATGTGGTGCCACTGGTTGTTGCGGCTGATCCCCTTGCAGAATAGGCTCTGAATTCTGGTCCTGATCACCTTCCCATACCCACACAATATCCTTAAGTGCTGGCCTTACTTCCTCCTTCACCAGCTTTTGATACTCCAAAGTGTCTCCATTAGTCTTTTTCAACTCAACTAAGAGAAAAGAAGGGGCTACCTCGAAAATCTCAGCATCGAGCTCAAGGAAACCCTTCTTTCCTTCCTTGGGGGCTGCCAACTTCAAGACACCGTTTCCTTTCTTTCTAATTTTTAACTTCAAGTGGTTGGCCACTTCCTTCAACTTCGTAAGTACTGTTGTTACTGGCTGCCTAGTGGTGAATCGGTCTTCCCTGCAACCATACTCATCCCCAAAAAACCCAGATAGGTTGAACCCTGTTGAGAGAGAGATGATGTCGAATGCATTCAGGTTTGGGAGGCTTAGGGATCCTTGTTTTCCCTCAGAAGAGCTGCATTCCGTCGAGCCCGACGTTGAAGCTTCAGCTGAACAGGTGTTGTTTGTTGCCCCAGGCTCATTTTTCTTTGCATTTACCCCAGCTGGTCTTTTGTACCAAGCACTTCTCTTGATCCTTGAGATTGTAATCCTAGTACTGGGATCTGGATCAAGGATTTTATGTAAGAGCTCCTTCAGCTCAGCGGAAAAATATCGAGGGCATTTAAAGTCCGCTTTGGAAATCTTTCTATACAACTCTATCAGATTCACCTCATGGAAAGGAAGGTAACCAGCCACAAGCACAAACAGAATCACTCCACTCGACCATATATCTGCTTTTGCACCATCGTAGCCTTTCCTGCTAAGCACTTCAGGGGCGACATAAGCTGGAGTCCCACATGTCGTGTGGAGGAGACCATCTTGCCTCGTGCAATCAGCCAGGGCACTCAAACCAAAATCTGAGACTTTAAGGTTTTCAATCTCATCCAGGAGTAGGTTTTCAGGTTTCAAGTCACGGTGATAAACACCACGGCTGTGGCAATAGTCGACAGCACTGATTAATTGGTGAAAATACCTCCTGGCAGCATCCTCACTAAGCTTTCCGGCCTTTGCTATTTTGTTAAAAAGCTCACCACCTTTAGCATACTCCAAAACAAAATATATCCTACTCTTGGTAGCCATAACCTCAAAAAGCTGCAAGACGTTTGGGTGCTTCACCAGTCTCATTACTGAAATCTCCCTCTTTATCTGCTCCATAAGTCCAACCTTCGTAACCTTGTTCTTGTTGATCATCTTTATCGCAACCGCTTGGCCAGTTGCAAGATTTCGGGCATAATACACCTTGGCAAAAGTTCCTTGCCCCAACTGCTTTCCAATTTCATAACGGCCCATCAAGATAGTTCTCCCCTCATCCATCTTATCAAGCTATCTGAATGGAGTAAAACAAGCGAACACGACACGCCTCTTATATAGCAGTATCTAGAGTGTATATCTAACAGATGGAACCGATCTTAAATGTCTTCTCAAAGGTGATTATCAACAAATATAGACCCTCTTGATCCTACTCTGCTTCACACCACGGAGAGCACTCTCGGATGAATGGTATCAGTATGCAGTACACTCTCATTAGTCATTAGAGCCCCGCAATCTGAGCTTGAAAGAAGCTCCAATCTTGTTTGCACAAACTAAGTATTTGCTGTTGTGCAAACACATCTTTCTGCATTTCCAAGTATTCTTCTGATCAACAACTGTCAGCCAGAAAAAAATCTAAATGAGTATAACATTTACATGCAATGCAGAATGGGATTATAAGCTCTAACAAAAAACAGAAACTCAAATTGTTTTTGAGAACATTAAGTAAAAAATCTTGGGTGATACCCCAGCGCTATAGATCAAACTAAGATGGTATAGCACAAGCAAGAGCATCTAACACATCGCAGCAATCAGTGACAATGATCGATAATTGGGTAAAAACAAGATGCTGTCTTTTGAGTTCTGAATTATGCCTATACAGAGCAAAGTCCTGGCAGATCCTGAGTTTGATTCAACTCAAGCCAAACGGGCGTCTGAGTTCAAAGGCAGTCGTTCTAAATCCACAACTGCTACAAGAGAGTCGTCCTAAATCCTCCAAAATTCAACTCAGACGCGGAGAAACAGAGCGCTGCGAGCAAATGGATCTCTGTCGGGTGAGAAGAACAGTACCTGATCAAGAACGGGAACAGGAAGAGCGGCGAATCACGCGGAAGGCCATACAAATCGACCAGACTCGATCCGTGAAGCTAGCGGGGGCCGATTTGGTATGTTTCTGACCTCCTTGCAAGCTTGCTCTTTGTAGATTCTGCAATTTCTAGCCTCTAGATGCCTCGCTCTCATATTCTTCCTCTGTGGCGCTGGTACTTTGTGGCTAGATCCCTTGGAATCTTTTAATTCCGCCCTTAGCGCAAGATTATGCCGCGGCGGCGGCGCGCTCCCGCCCCACCGCTACCGAGGGGAGTGCAGGTCTGCAGCTTGGTAGCCGTCTAGCTGTCCTCTCGACGAAACGGGCTCTTCTGTTGATCATCCCAAATCTTTTGGGATTTCACGGCGTTAAGGAGTAGTACCCGTAGTTGGGTTTCAGGCCCATGACCTAGATGTCCAGATTGCCGGGACGTGTGTATCTTTTGAGGAAAACCAATATATATATTAGGTACGCAAGTCGTCGTATTAAAATACTCTGGTCCTCGTATTTCGATGAGGAAAAGAATACGTCTAAAACTTGCATCCTCCTAAACAATTATTATATTATCTAAAAGAGTTTGTAAAAGAAAGCTAGGAGGCTCGTTGGCTCAATTACAAGAATTCTTATCTAAGAAGCAGGACTTAGCAAGCTCGTGAGCAACTTCATTTGCCTCTCTCGAACAATCAACGCCTCATCGATACAGTCTGCAAAAATAGTTGAAGATTGCTCCTACCATGTTTTTTGTCTCCTTCTTTTCAGCTTCTTCGTCAGCTTCTTTCAGAAGCTACCCTTGACCAGCTTCTCCCAGAATCTCATCCGCCAAAATCGTTTATTTAAATTGATGGATTCTGGAAGAAGCTGATCGAGGGTAGCTTTTGGAAAAAGCTGGCCAAAAAGCTAAAAAGAAAAGGGCCTTTTGTACCATTGCAAGCCTCCACAACTTTCATAGAATCAGATTCCATTAAAACATTATGACACCTAAGGCTATTAGCAAGAGCCGGATCCTTTTTCATAGCAAGAGCTTCAGTCATAAATGGTGATGCAGCATTAGGATAAAACGGGGCAGCAGCAATAAAACGGCCTTCATGATCACGTGTCATAGCTCAGCAAGACCCGTACATCTTACATAATGAAATGATCCATCAACATTAACTTTGACCTGTCTAGGATCTGGTCTTGTCTACTTAGCTTGCCCAAGAGTTTGCTTAGAGCTTAATTTCATTGAATTTGTAGCAATTGAGAGAATATATATACGACATCTATAAATTTGTGATACCTCTTCGTCGTGTGTACGTCGGCTCCTTATCCACCACAAATACCAACATGTGGTAACGACCACCTTTTTGAAAACGAATTGTCGGAGCCCTGACATTATTAAAATCAAACTGGTTAGTAAATTTCCTAGAACTAGATAACTCTTCATCCGATGCTCGGTCAACTACAGATGAAACACCAATAGATTTCCAGATCACACGTGCAGGAGAACATCGGAACAGCAGGTGCATAATCACTGGCGGACCTTGGGCCGAAATTCTGGGGGGGGGGGGGGGGGGGGGGGGGGGCTTGGGGGCGAAAATTAAGTTTTAGATCGACTTTTAGTTGACAAATGGGATAAATATACGTAAATATTATGCAATTTCTTCACGGGCTTGGGGATGGCCCATTTCACCCCCATTAAGGTCCGCCAATGTGCATAATGTCTTCCGCAGCTTCACTGCAAATTGGGCATTCATCATTATCATCAATTTGTTTGTTTATCAAGATGGACTTCAATGGTATTATCCCATGTAGTGCCCGCCATTTAATTTTTTTAATTTTACTAGGTACTTTGAGCTTCCAAAGAATTCTCCAAATAAGGTTTTGAACATATGCCCCCGGTACAGCTACTTGAGCTTCAATAGGACCAAAACGGTTGTGCCATTATAATTGATAGGGCTGATTTGACGGTAAATCTACCATGCGTTGTCGGGTGCCATGTCACGGAGTCATCAAATTCCTAATTGTTTATGTGTATCCTCGGGATGCAGTTCACATCCACCATGCTGAATAAACTATACAAAAGTTGCTCATCCTAAAAGCCAGTGATCAGGCTAATCAATTGCGACACTTTGGTATAAATAGAGTTACCGCCTATGGACACTAGAAGGTATCCACGGATCAGAATATATGTTGATCTTGTTCCCATTACCCACTCGCCAAATATATCCACGTTTGAACGTTGACAGACCAGCCACAATGCTTTGCCAAGTAAATGAAGAACCTGCCTTCGACCCTGTTTTAAGAATATCACCCTGTAGGTAATACTTAGCTTGGAGAACTTGTGCACAAAGTGACTTCGGGTCTACAATTAGCCTCCAAACTTATTTAACGAGCATAGCAAGGTTAAACGAATGGAAATCACAGAACCCAATACCTCCATTGCATTTTGGAAAGCACAATTTTCACAATGCATGCCAATGCATCTTCTTGCTATTCTCATCATCCCCCAACCAGAATTGAGAAATTGCTTTAGTCATTCTCTTACATACTCCAGTAGACAATTGAAATACAGACATAACATAAACAAGGATAGCCTAAGCAACAAATTTTAAAATAATTTCCTTCCCACTAATAGACAGGTGTTTCTCCTACCATCCATTATTCCTCTAAATGATCCTCTCAAAAAAATGAATAAATCTATCACTTTTATCCGCACCTACCATCGCTGGCAACCCCAGGTACTTATCAGATAGAGCCTCTGTATCAATATGAAGAGTCTCACAGAATTCAGCCCTCAAAAGAACATTGGTATTTTGTGAAAAGAAGATGCTTCACAGGGGTAGATATTTAGCAACACATCTCTAGTTGCGTTCTCGTAAGAGCATCTCTAACCGCCGCTCATAAGGATCTTCCTACGAGCATGTATAATGGTAGAAAAAAGATCTTCTCTTTGCTTCCACATAAGTTGTTCAATGGATCATCTCTTATTGTCATCTCTAAGAATTAATGTGAATTGACTAATTATAGTAAAAAAATTGTTGATAAGGAAAACACAAGGTACAATGGACAAAACAACCTTCTCTTATTTTAAGGGATCATCCATTAGCCATGGAAAGGCAACCTTCTCCTTTTTAATTCTCTCTCCAACTAAGAAAAAAATCGATGTGGCAACGATAAGGAAATGTTGGCGTCATCTCATTGTACATGCTCTAAGCAGCTATTGGATGTGTCGGACATGATCGTATGCCCAGCCACGAGGCCCAAGTGCGTGTTCGGTCCGACACGACCTAATATTTTGTTTGGCATGCCCATCCTGTTTTCGAGCTATCAGCGCCTCCTGGGCATGCCGAACACAATGCCAGCATCACGTCGGGCAGCCATAGCAGTGACCGAGCACCATGGTCCCGCGTGAATTTGACTGTTTTCCCTCTATATTCTTTCCCTCCATTTCTCCCGCCGCGTCCATTTCTCCCCTTCCATCTCCTGATGCGTTGCTTCTATTTTCCGCCTCTCGCACTTAGATCCTCCATCATGGCGTTGTAGTCATGCCACCGAAGGGATCAAAGTCCAAGGCGAAAGGGATCAACTAGGGTCACATTGCTACTTTCAAGAAGCCACACAAGAAGTTGGTGCCAAAGGAGAAGCCGGATGGGATGGGCAATGAGACATCACCAATATTGGCGACACCAACGCAGAACCATGTGAGGGCATCTTCGACATGGGCGAGGACGGCAGCGGCAAGGGCATCATCGGCGAGGTCAAGACCGACAAGTAGTATCGCACAATTCATGGTATGTAATATGTAGCCGGACTTGGTGGTGTTTTGGTGGCCAGGATTTATGAATGATCAGGACTTTAGTTCGTAATTTGATTTGAATTTGTCCTAAAAATTATTTTAAAATCATACAGGGGTATCCTTTAGGGACCGCGGCTAGGGAAAGGTGCGCCCCAAAGGTGAGCGTTCGTGCCGGTGCTCCCCAAGTGAGTGCACCTACGATAGTGTCGGATGCCGCTTAGGGAGCGCGGTTGGAGATGCTCTAAGCCCTTCCCAAAGGACTATTAGCACATCAAACACAAAATTGTGTTTCAACCGTGGCTCATAAAGGATCATTGCATTCGGCAAACCCCAATATTGTTCCTGGCACTCGCAGACGGACCTCAACCCATAGGGAGTTGTGTGGGAGCGCCAGACACAAGCGACGGCTGTTGTGGGTTAGTTTTGTGAGACTCGACGACATAATCAACTTATATTTATTACGGCTTCACTGACAAGTCATCTTCAATTAAATGACTTGCTAGTTATTCAGGCGGGGACACACAGATGTGCGTATTGTCCCGTAATGACAGCGATGCTTAGATTAGATTTAAATTAAGTTAAATTTCATTCAGATTTGTAAAATATTTTCAAAATATGACTAACATTTCAAGTTTATTATTTTATTCTGAGTTTATTTTTATTAAAGAAGACTATTATGGTTGTGGCTAGGGAGGGATGCCCCCATACAAAGTCACGATGAAGGAAAGAGAAAACAGAGAAGCCCTTCCACTCGGGGAAGAAGGGGTCCTTTCACAGATCCAGGAAAGTTAATTGTTGCATGAACTTAACTCCATAATCTCCTTCATGCGACAGAGTCTCCGGTCTGGGGTGACCAGAGTCTCTAGCCTGGCCAGACCCAGGAAGACTCTCCTTTCTATGAGTCTTGCTAGTCTCCGGACCAACCTACTAGGAATTGTCACACTTGGCGTAACTCAAAGTAGAGGGGGGCAAAGACCTCAGGCCGGAGAGTTTGGAGCTTAGATCGAAGTCTCCGGTGTTGACACAATGTAGTCTTGAGTCAAACCGCAATGTAATCTCTACACTAGAAAATGGCTAAAATAGCTAAAACCATAAGTCCAGTATCTTGAGAATCCGAACACTGAATAAGATGAAAATCAATTTGTTCAAAATATTAAGAACTAACAAGGGAGAAAATACCGAGTAGAGAGGGGTGTGAAACCTCCGCATGGGAAGAACTGGTAAAACATCCAACATAAAAACACAATAAAGATTTTTGTTCGAAATCCCTTTTTATGAACTTGAGCTTGTTATGAAAATAACCAGAAGCTCTAAATCCTCAAATGGGTAAGATCTAAATAAAATCCAAGAAACCTGATGTCAAGGATGCGAAGGTTTGAGATCTATACGAACGATGCGATTAAACTATCAATCTTATAACCCGATCTTTTAACTAACAACATAATACCGATAAAAGAGAAAAACTATCAAGACCATATATTGCCTTACGCATTCCAGTTGAGATAGATGATGAATGTTGTCATTCTCAAGATGAAACGCCTTTCTTAATCGTGTTTGGTTGATGAAGGCTCACAAATTGCTCCCCCATATCATGTGTTCTCTCTAGTTTGCAATGTGGTCTCAGAAACCAACACTTTTTAATACTTTGTGCTCACTAGTGTGCTCATATAACACTATATTTTCTTCTGTCAACGTCAACCACCTATATATAGATAATATGAACATGTACAACATCAAATGTACCGTATAATAAGTTTTTCAAACCAAGAGACTAGGTGGAGCTAAATGGACCGAAAATGGAGTGAGCGTGTTTTATATCCTCGAAGAGGCTGACATGAATAACCAGAGCAGCAATTTTTTTATGCGGGAATGAAAGCAGCATTCTAAATTCTAAAACAAGTAATTTTACAAGTTAGCAATTGTCACAAATAGAAAGGCAAGGTCCCTATCATCGGGAATAAATAAAAAGATCAAAACACGGAGGGTCGACGTAGCTGACGCCGTCTGTCCTAGCCCCGTGCGTTGGTAGCCGTGGGAACGAAACGGAAAGCAAAGAGCAAACTTCCCCGTGACGGCAGAAGGGGAGGGGAGGGGAGGGGAGGGCTGAGCTGTGCTGGCCTGGTACTGGTAGTGCCTTCCCACGCCACCTCGCCTCCAGACTAGGGAGTCCGCACTTTCTTGTGAGCTGCGGGCCGTATCATTGCTCGAGTCACGACGAGGACGTGCTGGACCAACCACCGGGGGCCAGCCAGCGCGCGCACGTGATCTCGCTTCCTTCCTTCCTTCCTTCCTTCGCGACCGCCACGTTCGGCCGGAGCTGCTTCCTTTGATTGGTGTGCAGTAGAGGAGGGCCGGACGCCTGATGTTTTTGTGTGGTGATGATGAGAAATGGCACCTCGCCTCTCGCTGGTTCGTTTTGTCCGAGGGCGCATCAGCCACGACGCCGACGTCTTGACTGGTTCTTTTTTTGTCGCGTCGTTCCCTGGCCACTAACTAATGCTGTTAATGGGCTGGCCTAATACGCGGTCTATGGTTGGACAATGGCATGCACGCAGAAGCAAGGAAAAAGATCTGGGCCTAAAACCGGATCACGCTTTCTTAGCTACCTCAGCATCGCGTATTTAACATACTGCTTCATGAAAATTTAAACAAAAAAGATTGGTTATGTTGAGAGTGGGATTTGAACCCACGCCCTTTCGGAACAGACCCTTAATCTGCCGCCTTAGACCAACTCGGTCATCTCAACAATTATTAATTACTATTAATTAACAGAGCTTTAAAAAAGTTATTTACGGCAATTAGTACAACACAAACGTGACACATTTTCTAACATGCCGAGGGACATTCGCTAACACAGCGCATGGCTTATAGGAGCTTATATATATATGGTATAAATGAATGATATCCTTTTAAAGTAAAAAAAAAAAAGAAATGATATCCAGCCTTCACACTCGGCGTCTATAATAATATCCTGGAATGGGCCAGCGGCCCATGCCTCCCAGAATTATCATCCAGGCTTTTATCTACCACCGCAAATGTCTAGCCACTTATTTTTTGAGAAATAAAGTCAAGATCTTCAGACTTCGTCGAGACATTCTTTGTGCACGAGCGAAGATCTTCTAATACCGAGGCACATGGATTAGCCAGGTCCTCTGTTTTTCGTGATTTTGGTCGCCACGTCTGGCTCGGTCAAACGCCAGATGAGTATTGTATACCTTTGAACATTATCGTATAAAATAAAGTGGCGGCTGTGATTTCTCAAAAAAAAAACTTATATTTTTGAACAAAGAAAGGTCTCGAACAACCTAGAGACGTTGCTTATATTAAATCAGTGGGATTATAATTTACAAGGAGAACCTCACTAAATAGAACAATACAAACAAGTCCTCCAAAAATGCAAAAGGAGCCTAGATCCAAAAGTGAAAACGCCATCCAATCCTTCTCCACCGAGGTCAGATCTCAGCCTCGAAGCACGACCATCTTCTCTGATACCGGGGACAGAACCACTTGGGTCGGAGTCGATGTGAATTGCCATGCTGAAGCTGCAGGAAGGCCTCTCTAATGGCTCTCTGGCCCGTGGGTTGAAGACGAGTTGACGAAGGCCAACTCGGATCAGCCGTCCTTCCGTTGTAAGAGTCAGCGGAATAGGGGCATGTGGCCAATGATGCATCACCAATGATGAGCTCCCACACGCAGTTTCAAAAGCCTCTTTTGCCATCTCCCTTCCTCGCCATGGAGACCTGCAGATGAGCAAAGAGGCAGGGCCAAACCCAGGGGTAACCAGAGCTCTATTAATAACGGAGATGGCGGCGACATAACGAAGATGTTGATTTAACCTAGGGGTTATATCTCCGTTATCAATAAGGCCTTATTGATAACAGAGATATAACTACTACTACTACTACTACTACTACTACTAGGCCACCGTCGACTAAGAGAGGGAAGGGCCAGCCGGCCCTTGATTTAGGAACCAAGCGGAATAGGGTGGGACGGTACATAGCCCAGGAAGAAGAGGAGAAGCAAAGGGTAATAAGGGTATGTATAATAGGGTGATGTCAGCCTTCGCTTAGTGTTGCCACGTCAAATTTTTGCTTAGTTGAAGGAGAGAGAATTAAAAAAGATAAGATTGACTTCTCTTAGCTAAGGAATGATTCCTTAAAATTAAAAGAAGGTTGTACCTTGTTTCTTCTGTTTTCAACACAATTTAATTAGTCAATTTACATTAACTATTAGAGATGATAATAAGAGATGACCTATTGTTCGATTTATTTCTATTGTCTTCTCTAGATTGTGGGAAGGGCTAAGAGAAGACCCGGCTTCTTATCATTGTACACGCCCTAAATGTTTCCGAAAGAAATGTTTGGCTACTCACAAGTGGCGAACGCTCCACTAAGCATTAGGCCATCTCTACTAAAAAATAAAAATGGTGATGTTGTAAAAACAAACTGCTGCTTTGTTTTAGGGATGTTGAAAGTTAAAGGTCTAAAAGTGTGGGACCTGAAGACCAGGCATAATGATGCAAGTCACCTCGACGGGGGGATACCATTGGCCTTTCTTGTGAGCTGCGGGGCGTATCATTGCTCGAGTCATGACGAGGACATACTGCACCGACCACCGGAGGCCAGCGCGCACCGGATCGCTTCCTTCGCGACCGCCACGTTCAACCAGAGCTACTTTTATTGCGTGTAGAGAGGACAATGAGTAAATTACATAGAACTACCACGATTTAGGCCGCTAGTGTAAATTCTGACAATTTTCTCTAAAATTTATCAACTATGGACCAACTCGTTACAAATTGCACTAATATCCCTTTGACACAACTATAATTGCAAATATAACCGTTATGACCCATATGTAAGATCTAAGTTGGCAACACAGGTGGAGAAGGAGCTAAGGTGAACACGGGCCTACCTGACCGAGCCCCATCTTCTTACTCCTACCCGAGGTCATTCGATTCCCATCGAGGTGGTTGCCGTGGTGAGCAGCACTACGGCGGGAGGCTGAGTTTGCACCGCCCGTCAACCAATGGAGGCGCAACAGTGAGCAGAACCGCGCGAACGGCCGCAGATCTAGCTATCCCTGCGCAATACGGGGAGCAGTGTCCCACGATGAGACCGAGGAGCACCACGCCGCCAGGCCATCGACGAGCGAGGGGATACCTCCATTGCCTAACACAGGAAGGGCTCTGGCAGGCCGCCGCCACCGAGCTCGAGGAGGAGGAGATCCATGGGTGGGCAGCATGGGAGCGGGGAATTTTGACGGGGCATAGATGCCTGAGGTGACGCGATCGACGGCCAGGCATGGGCGTGACCATACGGGTCCGCGGGCACGGGGTCGTGCCGAAGAGATACTAGGGGCGGCGCGATTCCCCTCCACCGACGCGGTTCTCCTTTGCTAGCGTCCATCTTCGTGCACCAAAACAAGGCTCTCGAGCGGGACCTCGACCCAAACTTCCACGCGTTCCTTGTAACACCCTCAGAATCGGCCCTATGCAAGTTTTAGCGAAACTCGCCAAACCCGCATAGAAACGATTCGAAGGTGCCCACCAGGCACTTTCGTGCGGGTGGAAAAAACAAAGTAATAACATTACACAACAGTCCTCGATGGGACCCACAGAACAGATATATACAACAGCGACTCAAAGAGTCAAGAATACAGATATACGGTACAAAGATCCAAATCACCTTGAAAACGAAAGAGCGTCCAGCTACGGACAAGATGCAAATGGGGCTAAGAGCCCTGAAGAATAACCAATGGCGTCCATAACCTGCCTGTGCCAAGCGGAAGGGTAACCACGCTAACGGCGTCGATCTCAAACCTGCTTAAACAAAAGGTGCCGACAAAGGGCAAAGGAAAAAGAAGGAGCGTCGATCGAGGCCAAGACAGCGAGGCTAGATTCGGCGGTCCTCGCCTACATAGGTATGGTGGATCGGCGGCAGCATGCACTAAACAACCTATAGAGACTCGATACAACTGGCGGCTATCAGAGAGGGGTGAGAAAGACCTATTCGGATCCAACCTGAAACTATCATCAAACAAACCCATCCTGGCGTTTCCCCCTCGTAACCAAACGAGGAAGTCAACCGAGGAACTCACACAGTTGGCAGTTTTACTTATTCAGTTATAGTTGCGGCACTTTACTAGTCAGGTTTAGATAATCATTCTGATAAAGTAAGCAGTGGGCATTTTTAGTTAATCATTCTGTTATAGTGGCAACACTTACTAGTCAGATACAAGTATCATGAGATAACCCAAAACCCAGTGATCGTTGATACTTTTACTTAGCCATTCCGTTGTAGTGAAGCTCATTACTAATCATATCGGAAACAAGTTAATTTTAAAACAGTAAACTTTAGTTATAGTTGTCTATGATCAGACACTGTGCTCCAAGTCGTCCATAACCGCGGACACGGCTTCTCGAAAGATTTAACCTGCAGGTGCACCAAAGTATCCACAGCACTTCGACCCTTTTGCCGGATCGCTTAACATACACCCATCGGTATGTCGGCGGGCCTAAGTCACGACGTTCCTGCACCCAAAGCAAGCACGGGGCCACCCCACCGAGTCGACACCGCAACGGAGTCGGCCGGTCTCGAGACGGACTCGGGGTTTGCGTCGATGGCGATATCGACCGCCTCAAACGGGATCGCCCATACCGCGAAAACATCCCGCTTCCTAACAAGACACGTGCTTTCGCACAAACGTAAATAAAGCAGTAACATGGCATAAGTACAGAATAGTAAAACACCTCAAACTAGTTTGTGGCCCCCAGTACAATACTTTGAAATCAGGTAATTATCAATGGGGGGCCCATATCTCCCCACCTGTGGTTAGCGCGCTCGATCTCGGAACAGGTGTCAAGAACTCGGGTCCTACGGGACACAAGTGGGCGGTCGGAAACCAAATCTTACCTATCACCCACCGATGCCTCTGCTTACTTCAATTTTAGTTGTTAAACAGGAATTAAAGTGATACAATAATTAAAGCCATGATCATCTCCAACGTCAACATGCGGCAATTCTCCGACAAGGGTGGTACTTGACGACAAGCAACACACTTGAGCAAGCGACTACGACACGCGGGTCCAACTATCTATCAAACAACAGATAATAGGATGTGTCCAAGGCTATATATGGCTGCAAGGGATATCACGGGTACAAAAACTAGAGCATCGCAGCACAGATAGCAAAGATCAACAGGAGGGAAGTAAATACTAGCAAAATAAGATAGGTAGAAAGGGGGAGATGCTCGCCTGAAAACATTGCCGAAGGGTTCAACCGAAGATCGGGGCGAAGCTCACATCAACTCAACGGCCTTATCCGCGAAGAACCAAAACACTAGAAGAAACACCAGATGCAATATTTAATACAACGCCAGAAGATCGGCATGATGCATGTATGATGCATGGCATGGCAAAGGTGCGATGCAATTAGGTCAAGATTAAGCGGAATCGGGGTCCCGACAATTAATTAGGTGGTTCAAGTTGTTTAAAACCCCCGCAATTTAAATGTTGTTTTAACATGGCAAAGAGATAATACCGGTTCGCTACACCAATTTAAATGAGGCCAATATAAGGCTAGATTTGCCCGCATATGGGCCCCATATTTAATTATTAGGTGAATCGGCATAAGGCCCCCAAACCACAGATAAGATGCATGCATGAACAATTATTATGCGACAAGTTGATATGTTATAAAATAGGGTTCGAGGAAAAAGGTCACACATCAGGGGGGCTCGACGATCTTGGGTTCCGGGGTTCGGGGTTCGATAGGGTCCAGGGTCCGGTCTCGGGGTCCAGGGTTCTGCCGGGGTCGTTCTCGGCCACGGGGCAGATCTTGTCGCTTCGGGGTCTCGATGTCCGGGGAGCGACTTGGGTGGTTGGCGCATCGGACTCGTCAACGCGAAGGTCTTGCCGGGTCCCACGGGGTCGATCTTGCCGTTGCGAGGGTCTTGATGGGTCCGCGCCATCGCGTCGGTCTCGGCATTCGGGGGCGTCGGGTCATGGCGTCTGTGAGGGAGTACTTGTCGCATCCGTGTCGGCGAACTTGGCGTTCCGGGGGAAGTTCTCGGGGTTCCGGCGGTAGATCTTGGTATCGGGGTCTTCGGGTTCACGCGGTGCCGGTCTCTGAGCTCGACGAGGGTTGGGCGGCGCAGGGTCCTCACGGGCGCTACTGAGGACGAGGGCGGCCCTCGGCTGCGTCGGCCCGCAGGAACGGCTCGGTGGAGGCCCACTGGCGGCGCGGTGGGGCCCTGCGGCGGCGACAGGACAGGAGAGCGGCGCTTGGCGGGCCAGTCTT